>VDFB02058242.1:390600403-390625865 GCA_007258455.2 Sequoia sempervirens
TACTCATGTCCACACTATCATATGAACTATTCTTAAGACTAAAACATTCTTTGTGTGTACTATATCCTCTTCATGATTTCCTTAGGTCACTTTCCTTACTTGTAGTCATTTCCCTTGTGGTTTTTGCATGATCACTTTCAATTGATTATGAAAAAGGATTGACCTCTTGGGTTAGAGACTATAATAATGTCCTTTCCTAGATTGTTATTACCCCTTGCATGGGAATTCACAAGGTTTATGACTTCCCTTTACCAACAATTCTTCCCTCATGTGATGGCTGCCCCTTTTGATTTCATAGGAATTTCATTCTTTTCTTTGCTGGGTTTTCTACCTAAATGATTATTGTTTCATTGAAAATACTTATCATTTATCATGTAAAGCCCCTTCTCACTAAAGCATTGTAAATGGTATTCTTCAAGACATATCTCATTTCAATGATTTTTAGGAAAGTATAGGATGCATGTGTAAGGTTAAAATATTTCTCTTTCAATCCCTTCAACAACTCAAATAGGAACTACAAAAGTGTCCAATGATGTGGTTTTCTACCCTTTAAAATCTTCTTGCTCATTTGTAAACCAAATTAATAGATTTTGCATGGAATGTATGTTGAGCACAATCAAGAACTATAACCTATGCCTCATCACTATCTTCAAGATTCTAATTCATTATTCCTTTATGACTATCCCTCTTTACCAAAGTCACAAATTGTCTTTCACAAGGGCTATCCTTTTGAATCCTTTCTCTGTCTCTTATATGATTGCCGCACACCTTGACATAGAGATTACGGTTACAAACATCATGCCTTTTTTCATAAATACCACTTCCTTATCGCATGCAAAACATTGACTATACCATTTGCATGGGACTTTGACTCAACATCTTGAGTAATTGGCACACCTTAGATGAAACTAATATGACCATTTATTTTTTCCATTGTATCACCTTCGTCCTCTAATGGTATATGACTATCATTGTCAAACTCTTGATGACTGTCTTTATTTGAAAAACTTGTAGCTTACTCCTATCACTCCACAGTCTTTAAAAAGGCTATCATACCACCTTTAAAACTTGTCATACATGTAGCAGCTTTTAATCTTTTTCTGCATTCTTAGAGCTACATACCCTCTTTTGAAACTCCTTTAAAACCTTATCTTATATGCTAATGCAGGTGGATACATTGTTGTGACATAAGCAATCAAACTATCCCTCATCACTATAATGTCCATTATTATGGATGTAGAACACCAATCCTAGACCTACACAAACACAATTTTAGATCAAATTCAAGTGAGAATCAATATTCCCCATGAAATCCATTTAAATTGCAAAGAACAAGAAATGAGATGAAGAACATAATAAAACATAAACAAAAGCTATCAAATCCTATTCAACATAAAGAAAACTCTTGATCGCATGGGGGAATTGGTGCTAATTTTATGTGGAAATTGGCCCTTTCCCAACTCCTTTGATGCAATGTTGATGAGTGATCCACTTTGGTGAAGATTCAATTGAGCTCCATGATGAAAAATCTGCATAACCTAGCTATAGACTTGATAAAATAGATGAAAATGGTTATGCTTGAGGATGAAATTGAGTATAGTTGACTTGCTCAAATTGTGGATGATCAAAATGAGGAGAGAATCCTCTTATTTATAGAAAGAAAAGATGGAGTAATGATAAAAATGGAGCAATATGGGATCATTCAACACCCAATGGGCAAGCGCCACTTGTCAAGATGTGAATGGAGGAAGATTGAGCACAATTTGGTGAATGTGCACAATAAATGGAATTAGGTGGAATTTTGAAAATAGTGAAATGACATGTAAGAGGGAAAAAGAATGAATTAAATGCCACTTGGCTCAATGCAAAAGGACATGTAAGAGGGAATGAATGTCTTGTTGGAAGGACGAATCCACTTGGAGGGATTTTCAAACTTGGAGGAATATTCCCCTAAAGATGCCAAGTTTAAAGGAAAGAGGGATTTAATAAATCCATTAAATGTATTTTCATGTGCAAGTGGAAAAAGCTAGAGGATGGGACATGAATTAGAGTTTAGCATTAATGAGGATTTGATTAATTAAGATGATGTTAGGTGATTTGACAATTTTGACTTAGATTTTAGGATTTAAATAAATAAAAGTTGAGAGGAAAATGATTTAGACCTAGTTAAATAAAGTTTTTGATTTATTTAACTAAAGGGGATGATGTTAGATTAAATCAAATAAGGTTTAATTTATTTAATTTAATAAGATGACTTTAGAGATTTAATCAAATAAAATGAATTATTTAATTAAATAGAGACCAAAGAGTTAATTAAATAACTTTGATTTATTTAATTAATGAGAGAATGAGTAATTAATCAGATAAATGATTATTTATTTAATTAAGAAATGAAGAGTGATGATTTAGCTAAGAAGATGATTTAGTATGAAATGGTGTTAGTAATTAGGATCAAGTGTGTCGGTACATTTTTCATCTCTACAATGGATACCTTATCTCTTCTCATGACATTCACAAACTCATATCAAATGTTGACTGCCCTCTGCTATTCATTGGAAATTAGACTGCACATTCATTCTTTTGGGTGGGATCTCAAAATGGTATGTCTTCTATATCATCTCATGACTCTTAGAAAATTCAAAAAATGTTTTCTTTTGTACTCTAACCTTCTTCTTAATTTCTTATGACTGCCTACAAAAAACTCAAACTCACTCTTGCATATAGATAGGAAAAAGCACATGGGCATAAAATGAAGATTTACAAAAACACGATAGGGGTCTAGCAAGGTTTTAAAAGTTTTCTCAGATAGCCCTTCATTTCCATGTAGTTGTTATACCTAATAGCATTGAAATCTATATATTGTCTCCTATGATATGTCTTCTCGTGTTTACCCTATCTCTAGAATTGACAATAACATAAATATTTTAACAAATCTATGATTATGGTTTTGACGGGCAACAAAAACTTCATAAATAGGTGGGGAAAATTATTTCAAACTTCTATACAATTTTTTTTTCATTTTTTGGTTACCCACAAGCCAAATGAAGATTTAATGGAATGTACACTCTTCGTTAATAATATCACAGTCTTCCTATAAGGTCTTGGTATGATCAACAACATAACACATGTGTAGAGAATAAAAACCATGAGATAGAAACCCAAGAATGTTTTCATCATTAACTTTTCACCAACTTTTCAAAAGATTTGGAATCCTTTAATTCCCCTCAAAATCTCGTAAAAAATTTCCCCCTTGAATGGAAAAATGGAAAACTTGATGAAGTAAACAAGCATACCACGTAGAACTAGCCATGTATGTAGGGAACTTTAAAACATGAGGTAGATGTGAATGAATCTCTAGAACCATTTTCTTCTTCTTAGTAATGTGCCAATCATCCTTATCTAATGTCAGCAATGTGGGTCCTCCTGTTGTTAGCAACATTACACTTGAAATGGAGGAAGACTCCTTAATCATCAAACTAAAACCCTAAAGAAACTCCTCACTACGCCGAAAAATAAACTGAAAAAAAATCCTTTACTTGGCACCCAAAAGACAGCCAATTTTTTTCACTTTCTCACTTTTCTCATTTTGTCCTTGTTTTTCCACGTTGAAACTTTTCTCATTGTTATCAATGAAACACCTTCAAAAAATTAAAGTGTCAACCACAGTAAAAATGGAATTTCACTTTCTTCATCTGATTGGAATAAATAAAATGCTCACATTGTTTTCAGTGTTTGAAAACACACTATCTCCTCTCAGTTATTTCCTCATGATAAGATTTTGTTTTGTACGCTCCAAAAATGTAATGAAGTCCACCTTCAAATTTTAGAGCAACTCTTTGGTACAACAAAAAAGACATTTTCCTTTTTTCATCTGATTAGAATTGTAGTGTAGAAAAATGTATCCCTTTACATTTTGACACTTATTTAGGAATTAGTATTAAAATGGACTTAATTATGCCTTATTTTTAGTGTTGTAGAGTGTACCTATTTACACTTTCACACTTATTTAGGGCTCCCTTAATTAATTAAGTTTTATTTACCTTAATTGGCCCCTTTAATTCAAATCCAAGCCTATTTAGCCACATTTTCTGAAGAGGAAACTTGACATTCATTAATTCCTAAAGATAACACTTATTATTGAGCAATGTGTGTTGTAGGTGAGTGACCTACGATGCATTTTCCCATGGGAGAATGGGTCCTCACTTAGATCTAGGACCTAAATTTATATTATGTTTTTGGTGGTATTTTAACAATTTCAAATTCATATTCATATGTCAACTTGTGTTATTTGAATTTCGAGAAATTAATGTTACATACCAATAAATATAAGGTCATTTCACTATGTTTCACCTAGCAATTTTAGGAACAATTTTATGATCTTTCAAGAGTAATTTAAGGCGTTCGAGAGCATATTTATTGAAGATTTATTATAGCAATCAAGATACAATTGTCACATCAAAGTCTTCTTGCATCATGCATGTTTTTGGAGCTAATATGGTGATGTAGGTTTCACTATCCATTGAAGCATTCAAAGCATTATTTCAAGTCAAGATCCAAGATTCAAGATCCACATCCATTGAAGCCATTTCATGCCAGTTACAGATTCACATTCCAAGGTTCATTCAAGGGTTTGGTGAGTTGTGACATTGAATTTTTCATTCATCATTCCTTTCATACTATTTCATTTCATTTCAAGGTTTAATTACGAACATGGGGTTTGACCAAGGAAAACTCCCATTCACCAAAAGAAAAAAAAATTCCCTCTTGATTTGTGTTTGCATATTTAGGTGAAAGAAATCTTAAAGATCTATTGAAGATAAAAATTGAAGTTCTTAAAGTTGTCACAAAAGTTATCATGTCACGAAAAATCAATTACAAAATTTATTTTTGAGTTTTTGAACCTAAAACCTAGGAAAATTGAGAGATTTATATTTTTAGCAGAGGCTCCCAAAAGTTGCAAACAAGCCCTAACTCAGGACCCATTCATCCCTAGGCGAATGAGTCTAGATTAGCTTCAGAATCTGACTTTTGGTGACTGGTAAACGTCATTCTACCCTTCTCTGATTTGTGATCTAATTTTTGGTTCCATCAGTATTGAGATTAATCTATTAGATCAAAGTTGTAGATTGCATTTTGGATTTAATTTACTATTTTTAGTTTTTCTCCCCAAAGTGTTGTTTAATTAGGACCCTCGTCCTTGCAAAAAGGAAATCTAAAGATTTCTCCATCAAGTTGACTCTCCTACTTGGGTAGCTAGTCAATATTTTGTTGGGATCTCATTTCCTAATAAATTGAAGAAGAATAGGTCCCAAAAAGGTTCAATCCCATTTTGATCCATCCTCTTCCCTATTTTTCTCCTTTTCATTTTGGTGAACATGAGTTTGATCATTGTATTTTTTTGATTTTTGAGTCCATTTTCTTCCTTGATCTATATCTTGCATCCATTTGCATTGCATTGCATTGAATTTAATCTTATTTAGGGTTTCTCAACTTGTATTAGTTTTCATTTAATTTAGGGTTTTAGGATTGCACTTTTGCATCTCTTCAAATTTGAAAAATACAAAAAAATTAGTCATTTTGCAAATCATTTACATAGCATTGCATCATCATTCACTTACATTTGAAAATTGAATCAAAATTGCACATCAAATTAGGTCTCTTATTTTTTCATTTTGTCATATTTTGCATTTGCATTCAACCTTCATTTCATAGAAAATTCAAACTATAACTCACTGTTTTAAATTAGAATATGGAAACCACTAGAATCAACAAAAAAATCTATAAAAAAAAAATTAAAAACCTAACCTAGGACCTATTCGCCCATGGGAAAATGAGTCCCTAATTAGGGTCATTTCCTAAATTTCTATGCAATAAAACATATGAATCTGTATTTTATTTTTCTATTTTTAGATTTTTGTTTCAATTTGTTTAGTTTTTGTTACTTAGAATTGATCATATTGAGCTTCATTTGATAAATTTAATGCACTGTGTGAATTCAAAATTTCATTTAAAAGACATCATTTTCAAGTTTTTACATAGCATAATCAAAATAAGGGTTTGGAGGCCTTGCAATTTGAAGTGCGGGTGTATGACAAAGTCAAAAGTAATGAGTTAATTGAGCCTTATTGTAAGAAGTATGTTCTGACTTGTAGAGTGATTTTTGTGTCCAAGGTCATTGGTTTGCATAATGAAATAGGGTGTGATCTGTATTGAATGTAGGGTATTTCCTATAGAGCATGGCTTTGTGCAAAATCTAGGAGGACCTAATGATGGTGGCTAGAGATTTCGGTGTAAGGATTGACAATGTAAGAAGGGTTCTTATAGAGGTTATTCAAGATAAATGATTCATATTCATCCTTCTATAGAGACAACCAAGCATGAAATACAATAATTTCATAGGAAGGAGATAAATGTTCTCATCCTTTTAGCAAATCTGATGCTCGAATATGAGTTTTTATTATAGAAAAATAAAGTAAAATGCAAAGTTTTTCTCACAAAAATCCCACCATACCTTTTGATGCACAAGAAACGGGTGGAGAAACCACTGTGTGCTCCAGAATCTGCCATGAAGTGTCTTCAGAAGCTTCAAAAATTCCAATCATGGCGGCGTGGCTTGAGTGAACAGAGTAAAGTTTCAAGAAATTTCAAAGTAGAAAAATGAAGTGCTTTTCACATTGCTTGCCTTTGTTTTGTTTTAGAGTTTCCTAAACCCTAATTCATGCAGATGGGAGATATGCATTTTTTCCTATGTTTTTTGCCTTATTTCATGCTTTATTCTCACTTCTTTGCATTATATTATAATCATAGCAAAGTCATGGCTTTTGTATTTATTTTGCATTCCTTGTATAATGTAACATATTTTGGTCAAATGATGCATTATAAATCATTTGGTCAAAATTACTATTGTTTAATGCAAAATGATATATAATGTAGATGTAGTTGCTACGTTGGTTATGGGATGGTCAAATAAGTGTTTTATTGCTTTCCAAGCATATAGGAAAGTTGGGGAAGGTTATCAAATATGTGGAAAGAATATAGGGGGATTTTACTCACTTTGATAGAGAGTTAGAGAGTATTTAGGCCCATTTTTGCATGCTTTACGATTGATTTGGTAAAAATTGACCTTTTCAAACATATTGGAGCTCTTTTAGGAAGGTTTTAGTTGCTAAAAAATAGGATTTTTGGAGGCATACGAGCTCAGAAGCTTCTAGTTCCTTTTTTGGTGCAATTGTTTGGGGGTGATGAATATAGTCACTTGTGTGACTCACTTTTTATCAGTTCTGACTTGTTCTTTTTCCTCATTGGTGACTTCTTTGAGTCCTTTGGAGAAAAGGACAAAGTATTGTAACTCACTTATAGGCATATTTTGCAGCATTATACCTTGGAGATTCAACAAAGTATAGTGATTTTGACCTTCTCAACATTGTTTACTGTGTGTGGTTAAGTTATTGATGTATATTTTTGTGATTTACACTCTAATCCTTGAATGTATGTCTCATATTTAACACCTCTGAACAAAAAATGCATGGTCGTATAGGTTGTAGGTTGTGTCATATTGTTAATTAGTAATTAGTTGTGAGAATCTTTTTTTTTCCTTCTAATTTTGCAAACACTAAAACCTTCCTATAAAATATTGATATATGAACATGAGAAAGGTGTGAGTTGTGTCTTGGGAAAAGCTATTTTACTGAGCTCATTGTCAATGTTATGTAGCAGTGCATGTCACAAAAATTTGGTGTATCACCCTAGGGTTAATGTTTCATTTTCACATTTCCTCCTACCCATTTTTCTCTGCAAAAGCTTTAGTTTAGGTGATTCAACAAAGAGGAAGTTGGCCTTCTCTGGAGGCTTGGTCCTATTTTGAGGTACCCACACCTTGGGATCATTCCTATGTTTCACTAGATTGTTGAATTTCATATTCAACAGGGTGCAAATCTAGTAGATAACAGGTATCACCTAGGATCACGAATCGAGATGCCTTTTTGACAAAGGTCTTTTTAAGGTTTAGGTTGATCTCTGATGGAAGGGTTCCTCTGTTAAGGTAAGTAAAGATGTCATGGTACCACAAGGATCTAGGACCAACAATGACACACACGAATTCAGATTCATGGATTTTGAAAGTTGGTATGAGAAGTTGTTCTACCAAGAATTCACATTGAAGGATGTTGTTCGACATGTATAGTAGTGATCTGATTGTTGCCATGGCATCTGTTTCTCTATTGTTCATGCAAGGAATCTGATCAAAAGTTATGTCTATACAAAGATCTTTGAGATTGTCCACCATTTTCTTGTAAGGAGTGAGCTTGTCCTCTTTAGTTCGATAGTCATCATTGACTTGGTTGATAACCAATTGTGAGTCTCCATAGACTTTCATCTCTTGTATCTACCACTGAATTGCTATCTTGAGACCTATGATCAAGGATTCATACTAAGAAATGTTATTGGTACATGGGAATGATAGCCTGTATGATTTTGGGATGCAATCACCTTCGGGATTGATGAAAATAATGTTGAATCCTTATCCATGTTGGGTGAATGATCCATCAAAGTACATCTTCCACTGAGCTGTGTGATTAATAAGGAACATTGATTCATCAAGAAACTCAAATATAAAAGTGTTCTCATTATAGATGTGTGCTTCTTCTAGATATTCTATGATCACTTGTTCTTTGATTGCTTTGCACTCCACATACTCTATGTCAAACTCTGTCAAGATCATTACCCATTTAGCCATGCATTCTGTCAATCTTTGTGATGAGCTTGATTTGGAGTGACAACATATAATGCCTGAACTTTTGTGAAGCAAAAACTAATGCTAGGAATGCTTTCTCAATGGGTGAATAGTTCATCTCATAGCCTACCAAGGTTTTGCTGATGTAGTATATGGCTCTTTCTTTTCCACCTTCATCATGTTGTGCTAAAAGAGCTCCTAATAATGTCAATGTTGCTAAGATGTATAGGATTAGCTGGCTTGTTTGGTATTGGTGGCATAAGCACTGGAGGTGTTAGTAGGTAATCCTTGATCTATTGGAAATATTTATCACATTTCAACGTCATCCCTTTATGGAGAAGATGTGAAAAGGGACGAGTCTTATCCGATAATTGGGCTATGAACCTTTTAATGGACTACAACCTTCCTTGTAATCCTCTCATTTGTTTCAATGTCTGTGGTGGTTCCATGTCTAGGATGGATCTTACCCTTGTTAGATCAATTTCTATCCCTCTTTGTGAAACAGTGAAGCCAAGGATTTTCCCTGATGTGACCCTAAACACATTTTTTTTTATTCAGTCATTCCTTGTATTCTTCAAGCCTATCAAAGATAGGTCCCAAGACTTGTATGTGTTCACTTCTCTTCTTTGATTTTTCCAAAATATCTTCCATATAATCTTCAACTATTTTGTGGATCATATCATGAAAGATGAGGGTCACAGATCTTTGATAGGTAGCTTCTGCATTCTTCAACCCAAATGGAATCACATTCTAGCAGTAGGTTCCCCATGTACAAGTAAAAGGCAGTTTTATGTAGATCCTCTTTGGTGATTATGATTTGATTGTAGCCTGAAAATCCATCCATGAGTGATAACATTTCATGCCCAACTCTTAAATCCACAATGAGATCAATGTTAGAAAGAGGGAAATCATCACTCAAACATGCCTTGTTCAAATCTCTAAAATTAGTGCATATTCTGATGCCCCTAGTGGTTTTTGAGACTGGTACCAGGTTTGAAACCCACTTAGGATAATCTATTGGTTGGAAGAATCCAACATCAAGAAGCTTTTGTAGTTCTAGTTTTACCAAGAGTGTTATCTGAGGGTGCATAATTTTTGCTTGACTACTTTGGCATCAATATATACTACTAAGTGATGTACAACCACTTCTAGATCAAGGCCTGGCATATCTATGTATGACCATGCAAAGTTAGCTCTTCTTTCTTTGAAGAATGCTGCAAGGTTCTTCTATTCTTCATCTAACAAGGATTCAACATAGAAGGTGATCTTAGGTTCTTCCTCTATTCCCACATTGAATCAAGTAGCCTTTTCTGCTAATACTGATGAATTTTTTGGATGCATGGCACCAAGGTAGTGAGAATGATGCTAGACCTCTAAAATGATCAAATCCTAGAAAATGAGAGGACGAAGGGGAATGTTCAAACATGTTCGGGCTCTCCTAGCTCGGGCATAAAAGTTTCTCAACAAAGTATAACGGTTGCAGTAAAATATGGATGCCCACTTTTGATTATACTTTGTTTGATGATTCCTACGTATGAAATGGAGCATTGGATACTTTCTCTTACGAAGTTTAACTATTTTATGAATCATTTAGAGGAGTTGGGTATCATGAAAAAAACAAGGATTTTGACTCCCAAAGAATGCTAACAATTCTAGACTATACCTTGAAGCGTGTCTATAAAAGTTTGCTACCAATCTTTTTATGTTTTTGTTAATTGCTGAAAGGTGTTTCTTAAGGGATTTTGGAGCGAAATGCCTAAGTCTAAAATGAGGACCTATAGACTTTGGCTTAGGAATCCTGATTTTCTGTGAGATCATGGGGAAACAGTTTAAGTTTATAGAAGAAAGGGAGATATTTATTTCTAAGAAGATGGTGGTAATAGGGGCCTTCCAACCTCAATATATGTGTGTTCCTCTTCTTCATCTAGAATGGTTGTTGCATTTCTCCACTGTGTGTTTGTCTCCTTGTTTTCAAAAGTGAAGGTTCTCAAACTGCTAATGAGATTTGTTTGTTCACCGTTTATGAATTCAAAGTTTGGATGAATTATAGCACCTAGAAGATTAGGTTGTTCAATGGGAGCAATCGGTCTCCAAATAGTCATGTGGGGTTCATTTGTCAAGTTATCTTTGCTTAGGTGAATTGATTTTACCACAAACAATTTTCTTTGATTATGTCAAGATATTTAGAAATTTCCAAGGATAAATCCTTAGGACAAGCAGTAATATCAAGGCTAACTCAAGAAGTAAATATTTAAGTGAAAGTGTTTGAAATTTTGGATAGTGAATGTTTGTTTTTGGATCATTTTGAAATCAAGCAAAGTGTTAAACTGGCTCACAAGCATTACATCCCTGGGATAGAAATGACTATATTTGTTGTATTCTCACTTGGATTTCTCCAACTGTTCTTATTTAGAGCGGATCATTAGAAGCTTGACCACACTACCTCCCCTCCACGACACTCACTTCTATGGGTCAGCCAAGCTTCAAGTTCTCATGAATCTCCCATGACAAAATTTTCATCTCTACTAAGAACCACAAATATGTGGGATGACTTTAGAGGTCCGACCTCCTGACATCAACAAATATTAGGGATTTTTGGCTACTACACAAAGGTTCATAATAAAGGCATTTAGTTCAAAGGACACTATGATAAACTCCCTCAAGATGTCACCCAACCCTTAGAACAAGGGCTTTACGCATCATGAACATTACTGGGGAAGAGCTATCATGCATCACTCAGTTGATTGCAAACTTTCCTTGCAACCACAAATTTATATAGTGGTTCAGAAGAGCCTGGCTTATGCTCATTACCGCTTGGGTCATTACCTTGGGGTGAGTACTTTTTCCCACCAAGGTAGGCCCTCTAAAGGTGAACAATAGCAAATAAGTACATCCGTAGTTGGATCATCTTTGCTTGCATGCACAAAGAGAGAACACACACTATGCCTTTTCTCACACTAGCATGATTGTTCAATTTTAAACCCAATGGAAAGATGTGGTTGATTTTGCAACGTGTTAGAGAATGTTTCTATTTCTCAAGATTTCCAAACGGTGTGAGAGAATTTCATATGCATTCACTATCAAATTTGAAAACCACAAAACAAAACAAACAGTTGTCAATTTTATCCTTCAAAGCAATGATGAGTTCATTTTATGCACCAATTGAAAGATGAGTTTACCTTGTTCAATTTTAAGCCCAACTTAGACTGTTCATTTTAAACCCAATTGAAAACTAGTGTGTTGCCTAAAACTCAAAGTAAAAAAGCATGAAAGTGGGTTATAATTTCCCCAAAGCATTAAACGCTTGTTACAATTATAGAATGTTAAGATAGAAGACAAGGTCTTCAATTTCACTCCATGCCTTTAAACCCTACAAAATCCTATTAGTCTAACAATGAAAACATATTCAAACATCCATAAGTGATTAGATAATCAAAAGAATTTAAGTCACATGTCAAAAAACAAACATAAAGTTTCTTACCTTGGTTGAGCGCCACAGCACACGATGGCGTCAAAATTTGAAATTTGGGTGTCACTCTGTAGCAAAACCATTGAGCACGATTGCGTCACTATTTTGATGGAAATCGATATTAATGAATGCATCATTGTTTGAATTTTGAAAGCATCAAACTGGTGAAAATGATCGTCACCATTTTCATTCCATAATATTTTAAATTTAAATATGTGTTGCTATATTAAAATCAACATCAACCAATTAAATATGCGTCATTGTATCAAATTGTTTGGGCATTGCTATATGGTGATGCTATTGAAATAGCATCATTGTTTATGGTTTGAGTGTCACTACAACTTTCAAAATAGCATGAACATGGATTTCAAGCTAAAAAATAACTTAATGATCAGTTGTCCTCCTTCTAGCACCAAAAAGTCAATGCGAGGATACTAATATGGAATGAATTACGCTTGATCCTATTGGAATATGGCTTATAGTTTTCTCATTGAAGGAAACCTAAGTCATTTTTTTGGTCCACAGACTAGGATGTGTTCATACCGATAGGCAGAGTAAAGAGCAGAGTATTACCAGAAGAGAGAATGAAGAACAGGGTATCCGATTAGTATGTCGATCTGTATGCTTCACTGGATTATCATTTTGAGTCGTGGATCTCGGGGAAAATTTTCAAGTATCTATATTATCTTATTGGTAAGCTTTGTGATGTCACATTAATCGATGTATAAGTTAGGAGATTTGGTAGGATGATTTTTCTACTTATTTGTTCATGAAGGCCGACTTGATGTATGTAGCGTGTTGCAGATGTATAAGGAATAATTGTTTAAATTTTTCTATGTTTGATCATTTTTTTTTGGGGCCATAGAATAGCATTAGCTAACTTTGATGGGTAATGTGGATTGAGTCGACAGTTGGAAGATATTTTCTATTCTATTAAAGCCGACATGGAGTGATTGAAATATTGGTAGCGGTTATATATATGAGATCGGTAAATTCATTTTGTGATGGTGTGTGTGGTGTTTGATATGTGTTGATGTGTGTGTGAATATCAAAAAGAATTTGAGTGATTCTCATTTGTGCAGAAGAGGGTTTTTGTAAAGTGAATTAAGGTAGAGCAAAGCCAAGTGTGGAATCAGACAAAAGGTCCAAAATCTGATTTATGAGCTTAACCAGAACTGTAGCCAGGAATTTGAAGAGGCTATATTCTCAGTTCAATATTTTGATTGTGATCTAAATCTTTTGTAAGGCAGTGATCCTTCCTATTTTGAGCAATGAGCTTTAGGCAGTGTGCCTGAATGCAAGTGCATTCCCATTTTGTTAAACACTATATTTTGAGTACTCAAATTATGGATTGACCTCCACTATGGTTTTTCCCCTAATAGGGTTTCCATATAAAAATCCTTGTGTTATGGTGTTGTGGCTTATTGTTTCATGTTCATGCATCTTTATTTTGATTGAATGGTTTAAGCACTTGAAAGGACAAATTAATAAAAGTTAAAATTGCTCAACACTAATTCACCCCCCTCTCAGTGTTGCTTGAGTCCAACAATTGGTATCAGAGCTAAGTTCCTTGAAGAATTTTAATAGCTTGAGGTAGATATTAGAATTTAATGGACTATGGTAGTCTTCAGCAGAAACTTGTGGTGGCTCTTGATGATCTTGATCAGTCTAAGGTAGAAGTCTGAGAATTGAAAGGAAATCTTAAGGATGCTAAGAAATTCATTTAGAAGTTGAAGGATCAAGTTATTAAATCCAAGGAAAGGAGAAAGATCTCTGTGATCAGATAAAGAAAAAACAAAGAAAAATTATTGAAGAGAGCAAAAGGATGGATGATGATCATTTGAATCAAACCTTGAAGGAAATAACTAAAGAATGTGAAAAGCTTGCTAGAGACAATGCTACTCTGAAGCATGAGATGGAATCCATGGCGATGAAGATGAATAAGGAGATTGAAGAAAGAGAGAAGAATGAAGAGAAACTTGGCCAAACCTTAAAAGAGAGAATTGATGAATGCAACAGGGTTGACAGAGAATTCATTCAGTTGGAGATGGAACTGCAACAATGTAGAGACAATGAAGAAGAGCTTGAAAAATATATTGTTATTCTTAAAGATGAACTAACTACTACAAATGAATGCAAGGAGAAGTTCAAGATTAGCTTAGTTAAGCTTGATGAGCTAACTCAAGGATAGAAGAATGCAAATGACAAGCGAGGTCTTGGTTATGAAAAAGGAGAAAGTTTCAGATCTGGACAAAGGAAACTCGAGCAAAGAAATCAGATGGACAAAGCAAAAAGGTGTCTGGTAAGACAACCTAATGCACAAAAATTTAATGGATACTATTTTGTATGCAATAAATTTGGTCGTATGGCTGCTCAGTGTAGAAGTAAAATGAAATCAAGAGATTCATCATTTTCTGGTCAATGTTTCAATTGCAACAAGTTTGGGCATAAGTCAATTGAGTGCAAAAATTTGTCAAACAAATTTGTCAATAGAAGGAATGTAGAATGTTATACCTATGGAAGATTTGGGAATATTTCTAATCAATGCAGATCAAGAATAACTCATGGAATAATTGGTCTGAACAAAGAAATCTTATGTGTTACAATTGCAACAAATTTGGTCACATTGCAAGATTCTGCAGGAATAGAAACATGGATAGAAGAGGTCTGGTATACAAAGGAAGAATTTCACAGAAAGATGATAAAGGGAAAGGGAAAGTGACTGTGGAAGAAATAAGAGATCAGATGAAGAAAACATGGGTAAGGAAGAGTGAGTCTGATGAAGGAAATAAGCCCACATGGTCAAAATCTATTTCTAGTAATTCCTTTAGAAATTGATCTTAGGCCACTAGCCTAGGGGGGAGTTTTTCAAGAAAATCCTTTGTCCCCCTGTCAGTAGTTGGCACCAGAATGCAGGAACTTGTCAATAGTTGTTCCAATAGTTTACAAGTGTATCAGTGATCACTTGTGCAAAAATTTGAGAAGTGGAATGTCTGTAGATGAATTCTTCTTTTGTTGTCTGAGAAAATAGAGTATCTGAAACACCTAGGGAAAAAAATTTAATGCGATAAAAAGGTTAGGTGTGTGAGTTATAAAAGGGTATTTGGAACCCTCACTTGTCACCTTGCATTGAAGAAGAATAGAAGGAGATCCTATGCAACAGAATTTTGAAGGAATAAAGTCAATTCGGCAGAAAATTGATCAGGTATTTCAGTTGCTTGTAGAATTTTCACTTAATTTGGTGCTCGGTAGAAACTTGTTCGGTACGAAAATGAAAATGAAGAAAATCAAAGAAATGGTGAATTTAGATGAATATAGCAGTGAGAAGATTAGGGATGTGAGAATATGTTGTCGGTTGATGAATTGAAATGGCTTGAAGGTGTGAAACACAAAAGTTTGGACATTTGGAGTGAATTTCCCTATTTTGATAACGTGGAAGTCATTAGGTTTATCTTGAATAGATTGAATGATCACATTCTTACTCTGGATAAATCCTATCTCATTTTGAAAGAGGTGATTAGGACTCTAACTAGATTATGAAATGTTGGGGATATACCAAAAAAGAAGTCGATTCAGAACAAAGAAGTTGAAACCCTAACTGGAGTAACTAGAGATCAAAGGGCTTTGATAATCTTGACGATCAAAGATCTGATAACAAGGTACATTACACATGGAATTTCATACAAAATATTTTTTAAAAACATGGAAGGCACAACTTCGGTAGGTGTAGTTTACATCTCTCATAAAATGATAATGGAGCATCATGATTTTGACCTATGTAGATTTCTAAAAGATTGGTTGATAGAAAATGTGCAACTAACAAAGGAGGCAGATTACCCCTTCAAGTTTGGTACCTTGGTCATATGTCTCGTGATGTAGTTTTTGAATTGCTTTCCACAGATCAACAATATTGTATGGAAAGAGAATGAACCAGTTTGTAAACAGATTTTTGAACATTCTAATACTTTGGAAAATTGTAAGCAAGAGTATGCAAATTTATTTAAATAATTTCTAGGGAAGTTTGGAGCAATTAGAATTTTCATTCTGGTAAGAACACTTGAGGTTGGATCCTCTTCTAGTGAGATGGAGAGGAAGAAGAAAAGAGCACAAGAGATTGTTGATTGCACTCCTCCGGCACACAAGACTTAAAAAATTGAAGGTAAATAACATGTGATTGTGGACATACTAGATTAGGAATCTGATGAGTACACTCCAAGGGAAGAACCAAAATCATTTGAACCAGACATAGTAATGGTAGAAGGAAGTGAAGAAGGTGTTTTATCCAAAGTAAAGATACTACAGCTTGTTCAGGAGAAAGATGGGATGTAGAAAATTGTTGACATATGGTCTGATAGACCCTCATATGAGCAAGACCTGATCGAGAGCACACTAAGTACTTATTTTGTGCACAATAACATTGAATTAGAGAATTTGCATAATGTGTTTCCTGAAGAGATGATTGAATGCATTAAGGAAGCCATGGCCTCTGACTCCCAGGACAAGGAAGAGGGAGAGATAATTCTACATATGAAGGAGCAGTTCAAGCTATCTCTTACCAAGCTAAAAAAAAAAATACATGTGTTGAGGCAATGCATAAATACAACAAACAACATCTACAACTATTGTCTTCGTTGGCCTCATGAGGTTGGGAGATACAAAGATAAGCTAGAGAAGATTGAAACTAAGTTGAACAAGATTGGCCAGGATTATCAAATTTTTCAGGATCAGGATGGTGTAGTCAAGAAAAGGATTTAAGAGTTTCATTCTGAGCATACAAAAGTTCATTTCACCAGAAACAACCTTGTGGACACCTTTTGGAAAGTGAAGGATTTAACCGAATGCAGACTAGAGCAGTCAAATTAGGTTATGAGGAAAGGGGAGAAATTAGAAGAGGCAATCACAATTCTGAAATCTCTCATCCAGATTCTCAACCAGACATCTGAGAACAATAGCTTGATCTTAATCATTGGGATTTCAATAGAAGCTTGGAGGAATTTTTTTTCCGAAAATGAAAGATAAGTACAAGATAATTTTCTGACTTGAGTAGCAGTTGTATTTCTTCAAATTTTGATCCATTTTTTGAATTGGCCAGGGGGGAGATCCAAAATATGTTTGTCATTGATGTCAAAGGGGGAGAGAGAGTAGTGAAAAATTCCTTATCATTCTAAGGAGGAGTTGTGTTTTGAAATTTTGAATTGTGACAGCGTAATCATATTGGTTTCGACACTTAGTCATTTTTCACTAAGTGTTGCCATCAATGCCAAAGGGGGAGATTGTTGGCATAAGGCTTCTAGTGTTGTCGCTGATGGCTACCTAACTCATTGTTTTAGTCCACAAATTAGGATTTGTTCATATCAATAGGTACAGTAAAGAATAGAGTATTACCGGAAGAGAGAATGAAGAAAGGTATCCTGTTATTATGTTGGAGGCCTTGCAATTTGAAGTGCGGGTGTATGACAAAGTCAAAAGTAATTAGTTAATTGAGCCTTATTGTAAGAAGTATGTTCTGACTTGCAGAGTGCTTTTTGTGTCCAAGGTCATTGGTTTGCATAATGAAATAGGGTGTGATCTGTATTGAATGTAGGGTATGTCCTATAGAGCATGGCTTTGTACAAAATCTAGGAGGACCTAATGATGGTGGCTAGAGATTTCGGTGTAAGGATTGACAATGTAAGAAGGGTTCTTATAGAGGTTATTCAAGATAAATGATTCATATTCATCCTTCTATAGAGACAACCAAGCATGAAATACAATAATTTCATAGGAAGGAGATAAATGTTCTCATCCTTTTAGCAAATCTGATGCTCGAATATGAGTTTTTATTATAGAAAAAAAATGTAAAATGCAAAGTTTTTCTCACAAAAATCCCACCATACCTTTTGATGCACAAGAAACAGGTGGAGAAACCATTGTGTGCTCCAGAATCTGCCATGAAGTTTCTTCAGAAGCTTCAAAAATTCCAATCATGGTGGCGTGGCTTGAGTGAACAGAGTAAACTTTCAAGAAATTTCAAAGTAGAAAAATGAAGTGCTTTTCACATTGCTTGCCTTTGTTTTGTTTTAGAGTTTCCTAAACTCTAATTCATGCAGATGGGAGATATGCATTTTTTCCTTTTTTTTTTCCTTATTTCATGCTTTATTTTCACTTCTTTGCATTATATTATAATCATAGCAAAGTCATGGCTTTTGTATTTATTTTGCATTCCTTATATAATGTAACATATTTTGGTCAAATGATGCATTATAAATCATTTGGTCAAAATTACTATTGTTTAATGCAAAATGATATATAATGCAGATGTAGTTGCTACGTTGGTTATGGGATGGTCAAAGAAGTGTTTTATTGCTTTCCAAGCATATAGGAAAGTTGGGGAAGGTTATCAAATATGTGGAAAGAATATAGGGGGATTTTACTCACTTTGATGGAGAGTTAGAGAGTATTTAGGCCCATTTTTGCATGCTTTACGATTGATTTGGTAAAAATTGACCTTTTCAAACATATTGGAGCTCTTTTAGGAAGGTTTCAGTTGCTAAAAAATAGGCTTTTTGGAGGCATACGAGCTCAGAAGCTTCTAGTTCCTTTTTTGGTGCAATTGTTTGGGGGTGATGAATATAGTCACTTGTGTGACTCACTTTTTATCAGTTCTGACTTGTTCTTTTTCCTCATTGGTGACTTCTTTGAGTCCTTTGGAGAAAAGGACAAAGTATTGTAACTCACTTATAGGCATATTTTGCAGCATTATACCTTGGAGATTCAACAAAGTACAGTGATTTTGACCTTCTCAACATTGTTTACTGTGTGTGGTTAAGTTATTGATGTATATTTTTGTGATTTACACTCTAATCCTTGAATGTATGTCTCATATTTAACACCTCTGAACAAAAAATGCATGGTTCGTATAGGTTGTAGGTTGTGTCATATTGTTAATTAGTAATTAGTTGTGAGAATCTTTTTTTTTTCCTTCTAATTTTGCAAACACTAAAACCTTCCTATAAAATATTGATATATGAACATGAGAAAGGTGTGAGTTGTGTCTTGGGAAAAGCTATTTTACTGAGCTCATTGTCAATGTTATGTAGCAGTGCATGTCACAAAAATTTGGTGTATCACCCTAGGGTTAATGTTTCATTTTCACATTTCCTCCTACCCATTTTTCTCTGCAAAAGCTTTAGTTTAGGTGATTCAACAAAGAGGAAGTTGGCCTTCTCTGGAGGCTTGGTCCTATTTTGAGGTACCCACACCTTGGGATCATTCCTATGTTTCACTAGATTGTTGAATTTCATATTCAACAGGGTGCAAATCTAGTAGATAACAGGTATCACCTAGGATCACGAATCGAGATGCCTTTTTGACAAAGGTCTTTTTAAGGTTTAGGTTGATCTCTGATGGAAGGGTTCCTCTGTTAAGGTAAGTAAAGATGTCATGGTACCACAAGGATCGAGTACCAACAATGACACACACGAATTCAGATTCATGGATTTTGAAAGTTGGTATGAGAAGTTGTTCTACCAAGAATTCACATTGAAGGATGTTGTTCGACATGTATAGTAGTGATCTGATTGTTGCCATGGCATCTGTTTCTCTATTGTTCATGCAAGGAATCTGATCAAAAGTTATGTCTATACAAAGATCTTTGAGATTGTCCACCATTTTCTTGTAAGGAGTGAGCTTGTCCTCTTTAGTTCGATAGTCATCATTGACTTGGTTGATAACCAATTGTGAGTCTCCATAGACTTTCATCTCTTGTATCTACCACTGAATTGCTATCTTGAGACCTATGATCAAGGCTTCATACTAAGAAATGTTATTGGTACATGGGAATGATAGCCTGTATGATTTTGGGATGCAATCACCTTCGGGATTGATGAAAATAATGTTGACTCCTGATCCATGTTGGGTGAATGATCCATCAAAGTACATCTTCCACTGAGCTGTGAGATTAATAAGGAACATTGATTCATCAAGAAACTCAGATATCAAAGGGTTCTCATCATAGATGTTTGCTTCTTCTAGTTATTCTATGATCACTTGTTCTTTGATTGCTTTGTACTCCACATACTCTATGTCAAACTCTGTCAAGATCATTACCCATTTAGCCATGCATCCTGTCAATCTTTGTGATGAGCTTGATTTGGTGTGACAACATATAATGCTTGAACTTTTGTGAAGCAAAAACTAACGCTAGGAATGCTTTCTCAATGGGTGAATAGTTCATCTCATAGCCTACCAAGGTTTTGCTGATGTAGTATATGGCTCTTTCTTTTCCACCTTCATCATGTTGTGCTAAAAGAGCTCCTAATAATGTCGATGTTGCTAAGATGTATAGGATTAGCTGGATTGTTTGGTATTGGTGGCATAAGCACTAGAGGTGTTAGTAGGTAATCCTTGATCTATTGGAAATATTTATCACATTTCAACGTTATCCCTTTATGGAGAAGATGTGAAAAGGGACGAGTCTTATCCGATAATTGGGCTATGAACCTTTTAATGGACTGCAACCTTCCTTGTAATCCTCTCATTTGTTTCAATGTCTATGGTGGTTCCATGTCTAGGATGCATTTTACCCTTGTTAGATCAATTTCTATCCCTCTTTGTGAAACAATGAAGCCAAGGATTTTCCCTGATGTGACCCTAAACACACATTTTATTTTTATTAAGTCATTCCTTGTATTCTTCAAGCCTATCAAAGATAGGTCCCAAGACTTGTATGTGTTCACTTCTCTTCTTTGATTTTTCCAAAATATCTTCCATATAATCTTCAACTATTTTGTGGATCATATCATGAAAGATGGGGGTCACAGATCTTTGATAGGTAGCTTCTGCATTCTTCAACCCAAATGGAATCACATTCTAGCAGTAGGTTCCCCATGTACAAGTAAAAGGCAGTTTTATGTAGATCCTCTTTGGTGATTATGATTTGATTGTAGCCTGAAAATCCATCCATGAGTGATAACATTTCATGCCCAACTCTTAAATCCACAATGAGATCAATGTTAGAAAGAGGGAAATCATCACTCAAACATGCCTTGTTCAAATCTCTAAAATTAGTGCATATTCTGATGCCCCTAGTGGTTTTTGAGACTGGTACCAGGTTTGAAACCCACTTAGGATAATCTATTGGTTGGAAGAATCCAACATCAAGAAGCTTTTGTAGTTCTAGTTTTACCAAGAGTGTTATCTGAGGGTGCATAATTTTTGCTTGACTACTTTGGCATCAAGATATACTACTAAGTGATGTACAACCACTTCTAGATCAAGGCCTGGCATATCTGTGTATGACCATGCAAAGTTAGCTCTTCTTTCTTTGAAGAATGCTGCAAGGTTCTTCTATTCTTCATCTAACAAGGATTCAACATAGAAGGTGATCTTAGGTTCTTCCTCTATTCCCACATTGAATCAAGTAGCCTTTTCTGCTAATATTGATGAATTTTTTGGATGCATGGCACCAAGGTAGTGATAATGATGCTAGACCTCTAAAATGATCAACTCCTAGAAAATGAGAGGATGAAGGGGAATGTTCAAACATGTTCGGGCTCTCCTAGCTCGGGCATAAAAGTTTCTCAACAAAGTATAACGGTTGCAGTAAAATATGGATGCCCACTTTTGATTATACTTTGTTTGATGATTCCTACGTATGAAATGGAGCATTGGATACTTTCCCTTATGAATTTTAACTATTTTATGAATCATTTAGAGGAGTTGGGTATTGTGAAAAAAACAAGGATTTTGACTCCCAAAGAATGCTAGCAATTCTAGACTATACCTTGAAGCGTGTCTATAAAAGTTTGCTACCAATTTTTTTATGTTTTTGTTAATTGCTCGAAGGTGTTTCTTAAGGGATTTGGGAGTGAAATGCCTAAGTCTAAAATGAGGACCTATAGACTTTGGCTTAGGAATCCTGATTTTCTGTGAGATCATGGGGAAACAGTTTAAGTTTATAGAAGAAAGGGAGATATTTATTTCCAAGAAGATGGTGGTAATAGGGGCCTTCCAACCTCAATATCTGTGTGTTCCTCTTCTTCATCTAGAATGTTTGTAGCATTTATCCACTATGTGTTTGTCTCCTTGTTTTCAAAAGTGAAGGTTCTCAAACTGCTAATGAGATTTGTTTGTTCACCGTTTATGAATTCAAAGTTTGGCTGAATTATAGCACCTAGAAGATTAGGTTGTTCAATGGGAGCAATCGGTCTCCAAATAGTCATGTGGGGTTCATTTGTCAAGTTATCTTTGCTTAGGTGAATTGATTTTACCACAAACAATTTTCTTTGATTATGTCAAGATATTTAGAAATTTCCAAGGATAAATCCTTAGGACAAGCAGTAATATCAAGGCTAACTCAAGAAGTAAATATTTAAGTGAAAGTGTTTGAAATTTTGGATAGTGAATGTTTGTTTTTGGATCATTTTGAAATCAAGCAAAGTGTTAAACTGGCTCACAAGCATTACAACCCTAGGATAGAAATGACTATATTTGTTGTATTCCCACTTGGATTTCTCCAACTATGCTTATTTAGAGCGGATCATTAGAAGCTTGACCACACTACCTCCCCTCCACGACACTCACTTCTATGGGTCAGCCAAGCTTCAAGTTCTCATGAATCTCCCATGACAAAATTTTCATCTCTACTAAGAACCACAAATATGTGGGATGACTTCAGAGGTCCGACCTCCTGACATCAACAAATATTAGGGATTTTTGGCTACTACACAAAGGTTCATAATAAAGGCATTCAGTTCAAAGGACACTATGATAAACTCCCTCAAGATGTCACCCAACCATTAGAACAAGGGATTTACACATCATGAACATACTGGGGAAGAGCTATCATGCATCACTCAGTTGATTGCAAACTTTCCTTGCAACCACAAATTTATATAGTGGTTCGGAAGAGCCTGGCTTATGCTCGTTACCGCTTGGGTCATTCCCTTGGGGTGAGTACTTTTTCCCACCAAGGTAGGCCCTCTAAAGGTGAACAATAGCAAATAAGTACATCTGTAGTTCGATCATCTTTGCTTGCATGCACGAATAGAGAACACACACTATGCCTTTTCTCACACTAGCATGGTTGTTCAATTTTAAACCCAATGGAAAGATGTGGGTGATTTTGCAACGTGTTAGAGAATGTTTCTATTTCTCAAGATTTCCAAACGGTGTGAGAGAATTGCATATGCATTCACTATCAAATTTGAAAACCACAAAACAAAACAAACAGTTGTCAATTTTATCCTTCAAAGCAATGATGAGTTCATTTTATGCACCAATTGAAAGATGAGTTTACCTTGTTCAATTTTAAGCCCAACTTACAATGTTCATTTTAAACCTAATTGAAAACTAGTGCGTTACCTAAAACTCAAAGTAAAAAAGCATGAAAGTGGGTTATAATTTCCCCAAAGCATTAGACGCTTGTTACAATTATAGAATGTTAAGATAGAAGACAAGGTCTTCAATTTCACTCCATGCCTTTAAACCCTACAAAATCCTATTAGTATAACAATGAAAACATAGTCAAACATCCATAAGTGATTAGATAATCAAAATAATTTAAGTCACATGTCAAAAAACAAACATAAAGTTTCTTACCTTGGTTGAGTGCCACTGCACACGATGGCGTCAAAATTTGAAACTTGGGCGTCACTCTGTAGCAAAACCATTGAGCACGATTGCATCACTGTTTTGATGGGAATCGATATTAATGAATGCATCATTGTTTGAATTTTGAAAGCATCAAACTGGTGAAAATGATCGTCACCATTTTCATTCCATGATATTTTAAATTTAAATATGTGTTGCTATATTAAAATCAACATCAACCAATTAAATATGCGTCATTGTATCAAATTGTTTGGGCATTGCTATATGGTGATGCTATTGAAATAGCATCATTGTTTATGGTTTGAGTGTCACTACAACTTGAAAAATAGCATGAACATGGATTTCAAGCTAAAAAATAACTAAATGATCAGTTGTCCTCCTTCTAGCACCAAAAAGTCAATGTGAGGATACTGATATGGAATGAATTACGCTTGATCCTATTGGAATATGGCTTACAATTTTCTCATTGATGGAAACCTAAGTCATTTTTTTGGTCCACAGACTAGGATGTGTTCATACCGATAGGCAGAGTAAAGAGTAGAGTATTACCGGAAGAGAGAATGAAGAACAGGGTATCCAGTTAGTATGTCGATCTGTGTTCTTCACTAGATTATCATTTTGAGTCCTGGATATCGGGGAAATTTTTCAAGTATCTATATTATCTTATTGGTAAGCTTTGTGATGTCACATTAATCGATGTATAAGTTAGGAGATTTGGTAGGATGATTTTTCTACTTATTTGTTCATGAAGGCCGACTTGATGTATGTAGCGTGTTGCAAACTTTCCTTGCAACCACAAGGAAAGTTTGCAATCAACTGAGTGATGCATGATAGCTCTTCCCCAGTATGTTCATGATGCGTAAAGCCCTTGTTCTAAGGGTTGGGTGACATCTTGAGGGAGTTTATCATAGTTTCCTTTGAACCGAATGCCTTTATTATGAACCTTTGTGTAGTAGCCAAAAATCCCTAATATTTGTTGATGTCATGAGGTCGGACCTCTGAAGTCATCCCACATATTTATGGTTCTTAGTAGAGATGAAAATTTTGTCATGGGAGATTCATGAGAACTTGAAGCTTGGCTGACCCGTAGAAGTGAGTGTCGTGGAGGGGAGGTAGTGTGGTCAAGCTTCTAATGATCTGCTCTAAATAAGCACAGTTGGAGAAATCCAAGTGGGAATACAACAAATATAGTCATTTCTATCCTAGGGTTGTAATGCTTGTGAGCCAGTTTAACACTTTGCTTGATTTCAAAATGATCCAAAAACAAACATTCACTATCCAAAATTTCAAACACTTTGACTTAAATATTTACTTCTTGAGCTAGCCTTGATATTACTGCTTGTCCTAAGGATTTATCCTTGGAAATTTCTAAATATCTTGACATAATCAAAGAAAATTGTTTGTGGTAAAATCAATTCACCTAAGTAAAGATAACTTGACAAATGAACCCCACATGACTATTTGGAGACCGATTGCTCCCATTGAACAACCTAATCTTCTAGGTGCTATAATTCATCCAAACTTTGAATTCATAAACGGTGAACAAACAAATCTCATTAGCAGTTTGAGAACCTTCACTTTTGAAAACAAGGAGACAAACACACAGTGGAGAAATGCTACAACCATTCTAGAAGAAGAAGAGGAACACACAGATATTGAGGTTGGAAGGC
>VDFB02058242.1:390625965-391044103 GCA_007258455.2 Sequoia sempervirens
TATATGATAATTTGTCTACATAATATGCCCTAGCTGTCTACCTCCTATCTTGCCATCTAGGATATTTGTTGGGTGATTGCATCTACATTTTTTAACATGTCTTTCAATGAATTTGCTAGAAGCATTCTTTCTGTGGGTGAAGCATTTGGATCACTCAACCTACGGATAAGATCCTCAAGTTATTTTCTATTGTTCTCAATTTCACTCAAATTTTCTTGAGTGCCAGGAGGGAATTGAGAGAATGGTGGGGGAGGAGGTTGTTTTTGTTGAGGATTTTGCTGTTGAGGATTTATCTCCTCTTCTTACAGGATTTGCAGGATTTCCAAAAAAAAATCAAATCTAACCTAAAACAAACAAAATCAATTTCAAACTAACAAATTCAAAACAAATAGCAAACAATACTTACCTCCTGCATCTCTTCGTCGTCGTGGTGCCATATTTGCAAACAAAATCCAACTGTTCTTGATGAAATTTGCAGAAATCCTTCCTCCTAGAACATGAGCACAAAAGTGAGGATTTTTGGCCGCGGGCAGAGCTGAGAAACAGTAAAGAGCAAATGATACACATTTGACTTTTTTTTTCTTTTAAAATCACATAACGTGCTCGCGTTATAATGCGAGCGCGTTATGTATTTCCAATTTTTTTTCCCATTTGGCCACAAAAGTGCGACCAACTTCATGCACCCGCTCGTATCTTTTCAGTTTTCTTAGTATAGATGGAAACAATTCGGAGTCATGGATTTTCTGTACACTAGTGATTGTGCCAGATTTGTAAATGTTGCTTATCTGCTTCACTAACAGTAGAAGCAACCAGATTAAAATCTACTTCAGATTGTGCTTCAAAATGTTGTTTATCTTGGTTTAATCATTTTATTTGAAAAGCTTTCAAGGATTGAAGTCTTATTTTATGTTTTGTTTAAATGTAACTTGCAATCTGCTGTTGAAATCAACACTGTGAATGAATGAAACTGTGTGTTAATCACAATTTAATTTTGTTCTGTAGTTTTAGTTAGGAATTCCTTGAAAGGTAACAAGTCTGGTTAAGTTGGATGAATTAACATTCTTTTCTGTTCTGAAGCTCTGATCTATCCTTTTTTATGTTTCTTTAAAAACCCTAGTTAGAGTAGGTTTAAGTTTATGTTTGATCTCAGAACAATCCAGAAGCTCAACACCAGCAGGCCCCTTGAACATTATTGTTACATTGACCACTGAGCAACATCAGCACAATTGAGAACCAACTACAAAGGCCTTGGGAGCTAAGATATCCATGTGATTATCTTTCTCTTTCAGGAGAAACAGAGTAGCAATATTCTGTTTACACATTGTTGTGCCATTAGACATGTCGACATAACTTAATTCTAATAAAAATTCCTTTGTAAACCTATCTAAACCCTCATTTAAGGATTTTAAAAATGGTTCAAATAGTTTATCTTTAATGAAATATATTGTTGTTTCATGTCCTTGTGAAATTATTTCCTTAATTTTAGGTAGTGGATAATAAAATGGGTCCTTATATTTGGTATGTGTAGAAAGGTCCTCTAATCCTAAAGATGACATGGCTTTAATTATTATTTTAATTTTAAGATGTATTAAGGTAGGAAAGTATTTGGTGTGAAAGAGAATTTGATGTTTTAATTTGGATGAAACTTTTTTTTTTTTGGGCAAAGAGTACGGAGGCCCATATATAAAAATATATAAAAAGTTACAAAATAAATATACATCTGTTTAGAGGGCTCTACAATAGCCAGATAATAGAATTTACAATTACAATTTAAGACAAAGGCTCTTAAACAACCAAATTAAAGACAACCAAACAAGAATGACTACTAGTTAAACCCGTTACATATGAAAAGAACAATCTGTCCTTGACCTCCAATCCATAGTTAATAAGAATATTCTCTCTCTACGATGGCTGCAATTAAAGGAAAAAGCTTAATGTTGGAGTCTTTAAAAATTTCAATATATTTTCCTTCACAGCCCAAATTGGCTAGTGAATCAACCAATTGATTTCCTTCTCGATAGGTATGAGAGATAACTATTGAGTCAAACCATGAGAATAAAGACCAACACCTTTGAAGAACATAATTTAGATGCCAATTGGGAGTAGACTGTTGTTTACAAGCAATGATAATCAACAATGAATCACCTTTAATTTGAAGTTTTTTAATACCAATGGTTTGGGCTAAATTCAAACCATATAAAAGAGCTCGAGCTTTAGCTATATTATTCGTGCCCCTAGATAACTGAACTAATTTAGCTGCAAGTAAGATGCCCTTGCAATCAAGAATACACATACCTACCCCTGACACCCCATGATTGCCACGAGAAGCCCCATCAAAGTTGAGTTTGCAAAAACTATCCTAGAGAGGTAACCACTTGACACTTTTTCTATCCACTTTCTAATTAGGAGGATGCAACCTACTACCTTTGAATGGAAGCGTAATAAATTGCCAAAATTTTAAAATCTTATTATCCCAACTTGTGAAAATGGAAGCATTTGATTTATGATTATAGACATAAGAATTCACACATTCTGAAACTGCTTTCCCAATTTTTACTACAGTTTGATCAACTGAAGACTTAGAGTCCCTGAAAATTATTCTATTCCGTTCCCACCAAATGCTCTAGATGAGCACTATTGGGACTAATCTCCAAATACAAGCAAAAAAACTAGATTTATATAAGACAGGCCAACTGGAGAAAACATCCTAGAGAGAATTAGGAAGAACATGAAAACAACTTAATTTCTGCTTAATGAAGTTCCAACACTCCTGAGAGTAGACACATTGCACAAAAAAATGATCTACTATTTCCTGGTGATCACCACAAAGAACACATTGAAATGGATTAGAAATACCAAGTTTAGACAACTTGTCACTAGTAAGGATTTTATGCCTCAAAGCCAACCATGCAAAACTGCCTGCCTTTGGAAGCACCATCGAGTTCCAACAAAAAGAGAAAGCTCTTTGCTTGTGAATCTGTTGGCCTTTGCTGATTAAAGCTTTATATCCCTGTTTGACACAATATTGTCCATTCTTTGAGGGAGCCCATATAATTCTATCCTTCTTGTTGGAAAGGTATACCACTCTATTTTTCAAAAAATTGTTCAATAAAACCACTTCATTTTGTGGAATGGGCATGAGAGAGACATCTTTCCATGTTACCCTCCTAGAAGATGCACACACAAACTGAACATAATCAATTAGTTTAGAGCCCCAACAACCCTTAAGCAAACCTTCTGCGACTACCAATTCCTGATTGGAGTTCAAAGGAGGATGACCGTTCCACGAGTCACCCCAAAACAACACATCTTCTCCATTATTCACTTCCCAAGAGATGTAAGAAACAATGACATGTCTGCATGATAACATAAAATTCCAGATTGCTGATCCATTAGGAGGGTTTGCAATAGTTAGTACCCTAGATGGTGATTGATTATCTAGATATTTTTCTTGAAGGATATTGCACCATTTCAGATGTGGTCTTGTATACATATACCAAATTAATTTAGCATCAAAAGCCAAATTTATTGAAATTAAATCATGTAGACCTGTCCCACCTTTAAGATTTTATGTGCACATTGTTGTGCAGTTTTTCGCACACATGCCTTGCTAAAAGCAGGGACCCTCTTTTGCTTCGGTTTTGGTGTTTTGGCCCTTTCTTTTTGAGGTTTTGTCTTACCTAGGCATGTGCTTAAATTGTTTATTCTGAATGCCTAAGTGTTTCCCCCAGGTTATTCATTGAAAATCTTAAGTTCTGGATGAATTTCGAGCTTTTTCCCTAATTCGGGACTTTCCACCTTGGTTGGATTTTCTCGGATCTTGCTTCGATTCTGATTGGATCTTGTTGCTTGATAATTCTTGGTCTTCGTGGATTTCTGTGTGGGCCGGATTTCCTCGGATTCCGCCCTGTCATCGGTTCCCCGGGTTTCATGACTGCTTTATCGATTGCATTAATGGCTTCGTACGCGCTTTGAAGGCTAGATTTTACTCGATTACTGAGACCTTTGTGCCATCTTGCTTATCTTTGCCATCATCTGAGTTGAGAGCCTCATCCTTAGAGTTTTTTCTTTGAGCTTTTGGCTTTGATTTGGGCATTTGGGTTTGAATTGGTCTCATTTGGTGGTGATTTCTTGTGCATTATCGCCTGTGTTCGTTGTAGACCCCATTGAGCTTCGCGTTTGCTGCTTCTGAGATCAATTCCTGCTTTATAATGGTATGTGTCTGATTGCTCTACTTTGAATTGAATTATGAATGGCACGTTGGTATTGTGAGAGCTTGTGGGATTTGAATTCTTGTGTATTTGTTTATGTCATGCTAGGGTTGTTCAGTATTGCATCCTTTGCCATCTCCCAGGCGAGTTTTGAGTTCATGTGTCCATCTGCATTTTAATGAATCTTGCCTGAGAGTAATTAGTAAACCCTAGTGACGACTTAATAGTGGAAACAACTAAATTCTGAGCTTGCCTATGTGCTAATGGTGGATGAATAGGGTTTTGGACCTAGGGAAGTGCCATATCAAGTGATTTCGTCTTAAAATTGAACTAGAATGCAAAGAAAATTCATGAAAGGTCCGTCCCCGACTTGCCTTAAGTTAAACTTTTTGAAATCCATAGTTGGTTCAGTGTTTGGGTGAAATCGTGACTCTCTATCCCTCCTGAATTTTCATCGCTGTGACTCTTCAAAGGCGGAGAGATATCATACTGATCACCAAAATGTTTCACCGAAAGCCTTCTTGAGTTCATATGTCATCACTGTGATAGTATCATTTTCACGCTGATGAAGTTTCCTATTTCTATCGGTGAGACAAAGAGGATTCGCCGAGACCTCACCTCGTAAGAAAATGTCTCATCGACATGCTTCGTTCATATTCGCTTTCGAGCAGGATAGGCCCAAGTCGCCAAGAGCTCATAGCGGGCTCCCGTAGCTTCACCGATATCCATTCGTGCTTCGCTAAGCCATTCATGCTTTGTTGAAACCTTTCAGCGAGATCCCAACTCTTGCTGGGACGTCCCCCTATCGGCGGTCGCCAAGACCTTATGGCGATGCCTCTTTTCTTAGCAAACCCAAATATTTTTCGGGGAGACTTCGTAAAGTCGACAGGAGGTCATAGCGGGATCTAGTGGTCTTACCGATATTCATTTGCTTTGCCAAGACATTCATGCTTCGATGAGACCTCCCATCGAGCACATTTCTCTTTCGTCGAGCTCTGCTCTTTTCAGTCGCTGTAACCCTTCGAGGTCAGAGAGATGTCATGTAGGTCATCCTGTGTCTCGCTGAAGCCTTTCGTGCATTTGTATTTGATTGCCAGGACGTAGTAATTCTCACGCCGAAAGTCTTTCTGTCGGCAAGACAAACCTCATCGCCAAGAGCTCATAGCAGGCTCCTTTCATCTTGTCGATCTTCCATTCTATCGCTGAGACCTCCCCCTTTCGGCGAGACCTTTCGCTGAACATATCCTGCTCTTGTCGAGTGATCTTTTGTCGGGGAGACATTCATGCTTCGCTGAGACCTTACCCCGACTACCCGCTAGTCACATCGAGATGTTCCTCATTGACATTCGACAAGACTCTGTAAGTTCACTGAGACATCATATAGATAAACTTTAGTTTGGCCGAAGTAATTACTTAAACTCTGATGGTCGGTGAGACAAGGGCGATTCGCTGTGACTTTATACCGAAGAAAATCTCTCATCGACATGACTTTCACATTCACTTTCAGTGAGACGTGCCCCATTCGGCATGACTTCTTTCCGAATGAAATTTGTTTGGCCAAAATACACTCATTTGCTTCACTGAGACTCCCCCTAGTCACCAGGACGTTACACCAAAACCACTAAGTCTTAGTGAAACCTATTCTAGTGACTTCCTTCGGTGAGACTTCCGGAAGTCGCCGAGACTTCTCAGCGAAACGATTGACTCTTGTCGAAACTTTCGTTCTGAGAATCTCCATTGGTTCAGGATTTTTCCTTATCCACGGATTTCCGTCGAGTCTGGATTTCTCCAAAATTTGCTGTCTCCCTGATCTTCTGAAGTATCCTCTTTGGCTCATTCTTCTCGGGAATCTGTCTCTAGTGGATTTTCCCGAAAGTTGATGAAACATAAAGGAACGTGAGATAATTGTATCTGTTTACAATTCATGATGCATTTGATGATTATTTCATGTCATATTCGGATCTCTCATGTGAATTTATCGATGAAAAATGATCAAGCTTAATGATTAAGCAGGTGTTTCCTGGTTATTCCGTTGGAATCCGATCGATCTGGAATTTCTCGAAATTCCTCTCTGGCTCAGATTCTGCAGATGGTCTTGAAACCCAAAATTTGTTGTGGTCATTTTATATGGATTTTAATAACACCTTGACCATATGAGATGCATTCTAATGGTATTTTGATGGATTAACCTTGCTTTCCTATGGTTTTTACTATGATTTTCATGTTGAGTGCAAGCTGAATCAAGCAAAGTAGTAGCTGGTTCCTCATTATCTGATGCAGAGAGGATTAAGCTAGACATCAAGAGCAAGGTCCCTGAGAGTAAGATCACTTCTGTCTGGTCAGAAGTCACTGATACAAATGTTGGCCTCTATGAATATGAGGAATTTAAAGCAAGAATGGCAGCCAAAGATCCTCCTTTGGTGACTAGAAGAATGATGGAATTAGGATTGTCACATGTAGCTAGTTTCCTATCCACGGTGTAGTGTTATGAGCTGGTCCTTGAGTGTGCTAGGCACTATGATTAGGACACACAGAGGATTATTGGTCCTCAAGGGAGGGTTGTTGCAAATCTCAACCTGGTCTCCATTGCTGAAACCTTTGACATGCCAGATCGGTCTCATGTGGTGGGATTCACCATTGAGGCAACCCAAGAGTTCCATGATGACTAGACTATGAAGTCACAGCAGCTAATCAACTCCTAGATGGAGAAGCCCAAGTCCCACTATTCCAAGTTGCCCAAGCAGCTGTACAGAGCAAAATTCAAGAAGGAATACTATGATGCCATCACCTTTCTTAGTAGGTTGGTTGGACTGAAGAGTGCTGGTACATTTGAGAATTGGATGTGCCATGCGATTGTAAGGATGGAACAAGAGAAAATTAACTACCATTGGGCAAGGGTCATTAGCTAAGTAATTCATAAAAAATTATCCAATGTGTTGCAGGCAAAGACCTTCACAATGACCTCATATTTGGTCTATGCACTTGCTAGATTCCATCCCTACAGAGGACTGGATACAAAGGGAATTTTTAGACAGGATATCATTTATGAAGTTTTCCCTCAGTTGTATTTAGGAAGCTCAGACTACAAGAGGGCAAATGATGCATTTACCATGCATATTACTAGAATGCTTCAGGAAGCAGAGCATGTCAGGATTTTAGATCTAGCTAAGGAACTCATCAAGAAATATGGAGCATGGTTTATTTAGTTCCCAACCTTCTCCTACATTCGGATTGATGGCTGCCAAAGGGCCCCATACAGACTTCCAAGGTATCCAACTAATCACATTATATTGTTGGAAGTCACTAGGCAGATTTGTGACTTCGATGCCATTGTCAAGAAGGACAAACATAAGACTAGATTTGGTGGGGATTTCCCGCTAAGGATTGGCACTGGGGAGGTTTTCCCTTCCATTGGTTTTGCTCAGGCTTCAGAAGAAGAAATGAGTACTCTTGGTTTGTCTTTCCACTCCAAGAGGTCCAAATTTGATATCACAGGCGAGGCTCAAAAGAAGGCCAGTAGAGAATATAGCCATAAGGTAAATTTGGAGGACTACTAGGCCAACTGTAGTGATGAGTATGAGGTCAGAAAGAAGAAATTCTCTTGGCTTCCGGTGGATGCAGTTTGACTGTATAATGTAAGGGAAGTTCCTAATCAATTGGAGGATGATGGGAACTTAATTCAGGATCATGCCTATGAGGCAGTAAAAGATAGGCTGATTGGTGATATAGATTGGTTAGAGGAGGAGCAGATAGAGTTAAAACAACTGATGGATCCAGTTCTCAAATTCACTAGGATGTGGCTAAAGCACAAAATCTAGGAGTTGGAAAATAATGGTGTACAATGCACCTATACGTTGATGGGAGATTTGGATCCCCACTCCGCCTTTGAAGAATCTACCGAGCAGGATCCTGAGGGTACAGGTAAGTTAGACTCCCCATCCAAGATCAAGACAAAAGGTGTTCAAGAAACAGAAGTCTAAGAGATAGAAAGACAGAGGAAGCCAAAAGCTAAGAAGAGGACAAGGACTAAGAAGTCTGAACAGAAAGAGATTGAAAAACAGAATCTTGAGGCTGATGCTCCTATGCTAAAGAGAAGGAGAATTGTAAAATTATCAGATAAGGTAAGCTCCAAGGCTGGGGAGGAAGAAGCTTCCCCATTGGTGGTAGATGTTGAAAGTTTGGGAGAGAAGGCCAAGGTATATACGAAGGGGTATAGTACTCCCTCTCCAAAGAATGATGTGCCTAAGGTAGATTTTCCTCCTGCCACTCTTCATGAAGGGCCGCGGGATGACATCCCTCCCGCTCATGAAGCTCAAAGCAAACCAAGTGAGTCAAGGAATGTTGAGGGTCATCCAGATATTAAAGGGGAAGAGTTTCATGAAGGTGAACTCTATAGTGCGGAGGTCGAAATTGAAAAAGAAATACAATCTCCTTTGATTGCACATACAAATTCTCCTGTTAGGACTAAAGAAGTTGAATCTCCTACAAGAGAAGTAGAGGCAATTAGAGATCCATCACCTGAGCAAGAGGGAGAGAATATTGAAAAGGAAGGCAAGATGGATGAGACCCCTGAGGAACACAATCTAGAGGAAAGAACATTGGAGGGTCAGCAGGGAGAGATGCAAACTGATTCACAATTGGAGCCCACCATTCTAGAGTAGCTAGACAAAGAGATAAAGAGAAAATAGGTTGTGGTGGAGGATAGTCTGCCGAATTGGGATGCACTGCTAGCCAAAATTGGAAAGGCTAAAGGTAAGAAGAAGGATAGAGTGATCTCAAAGGTTGAAAGGGATGAAGCGCATAACAAGATTGTTCATATCGCCACCCCCGCTCCAGACAAAGATAGAAATGATGTGGTTGGAAAGGATTACAGTGTTCAGACTTTCAATCTAGGGCCTACATCAGTTGAGCAGGATATTGAAGACTGAGGTCTCCAGTATAGTTATTATGGATCGATTGAGGAAGGAAATGAAGACCAAGCAGGAACTTAAGAGAGAAAATGAAAATCTTAGGAAGTGCTTGGAGGAATTAATAAAGCCACTACAGTCCATTAATCCTTCTTCCTCTGCTACAAATCCTCTACCTCAGGAGAGCCTAACTAAGCTAGAAAAGATGAAAGCTTCCACCCTTGCCATGATGAATTGGTTGCAAGGAGTGCAAATAAAGGGTGATGAGGCTATTAAGGAGATCCTGTCAACAAGAAAGGATGTTGTCATGACAACTGAGCGGTTGAAGGCGGTGTTAGCACAAGACAAGGAAGATATAGATCCTCTTCTGCAGAAAACTAGAACTATAATGGAATACACCCGAGACAGATTGGTAAGTGATGAGATCCTTCCTTCTTCTAGAGCTTCTGAACCATGGGAATGGTTCGAGGCATTGCAAATTAGGCAAAAGGTGTTGAAAAATATTTACAAGCGAAGAAGACACATTGATGACACCCTAGCTGGTGTCTACAATGGTTGCATTACTTTCTTTGAGATAATGACGGGACGAAGTAAGATCACTCCCGAATGTTTGGGTCTGGAACAATTGAGAAGTTGGTGGCTAGATGTTTATGCGCCACTTGATGATGGCTCCATTTCTGAGCACCAACTGGATGATGCGGCCACCTACCTTGCAGTCATTGATAAGTATTTGGCATATAAAGCGGATTGGGATAAGTTAGTCAAACACTCAAGGGACGAGATTGCGTCTATCGAAAGATGACTTAGGGTTTTTTCCTTGCCACCAGTTGCTAGCCTGGATGAGATGTTCTTGAAAGCACATGAAGTGTTGGGTTTGAATATGAATAATAGGGAAGGGAGCTAATGATGGGTTGCAGTGCGATTTGTGCTTCTCTATTATCTTCATGCACATCGTCCGAGCTGTGGATCTCAGGCCGACTTGGATGGGATGTACATTTAATGCCTGTTTGACCCATTTCAAAGACTCTCTTGGCTGGGTCGTTGTGTTGAGTTATTGTTGCGAAACCCTTGCTTGGTCGACGGGTTCCTGGGGAATTCTATTTATTGGGCATTTGGCCTCATTTGTAAAGGGTTAGAATGGTTAGAAATAGTTAGAAGTTAGATAGTTAGAATTTGTAATTGGAATATAGAGATAGTTAGAAGCAAGTAAGCAAGTAGTTTCCCTCAAGCAAATATTGTAACAGAAAGCTAGAATTGTTGCTACAGTGAACAATTTGAATACAAGAAATGACATTGTGATTGTTAGTTGCTTTGCAAAGTTAGCCTGGACTTCATATTTTAGTGTGCTTAGTTCGATTGTGAAGATTTGTTCATTATAATTGCAATAGGGTTGTTGAATGAATGTTCATGATTTGAAAATCCTAACACCTTAGAAGATTGCATTATTTTCTATGAGATTGCAGATCTATCTTGGTCAAGCAGAGATCAGTTTTGAGGGATTGGTCCATTTTGAGTGTTGGTTACTTTCATTGTTAATCTTAGGTTTAGTATTAATTTTAGGAATCTCTTTGAAACCCTTATCCTTTTTCTATTTCTTTGATCATTGGGTTAAATCTAGGAGTGAAGCATTCATCAGATTGTTAGATCTGATAAAATTGATTCAACATTTTGCTTGTAGTAAGGTCCCATTGTGATTACCAAAATTTTCACATTTTGTTACTGAGTTGTTTATGCACTGTCAAGACCTGACATTAGAGACCTTGGGGTTATCTCTTGAGGCTTGCTGATAGAGATTTACCCCTATCTAATTTTTGGTAATATTTCTATTTTTTTTTAACAAAAATTCCAAAAATTGTAGCCTATTGAGCAAATTAATGAAATTTTTGACTACTAACCCTACCTAATTTTTTATAAGCTTTTCACAAATATAAATTAAAAAAAATCCTAAAATTTCAGCCTATAAAGAAAATTAATGAAAAAAATTAAAATCTTAATATAATTTTAAAAAGTTACCTTCAAAGTCTAAGTTTTTTTGAGAGCTTACCTAATACAAACCTCAAAACCCAAAAAAAAAGATCTAAATATGTACTGGTTTGGAAGTCATGGTGGAAACAAATTTTTTGGCCCAAATCATAGCTTTGATACCACTTGTTATGAAATAACTTGGAAATATTTATAAAAATAAAAAATACAGTAGACCACTTCGAGGGGGTGACCTCCAACAATTAGATAATAATATATGAATTCAATATTGAATGATATGATGATATGTGATAGATTTTTATTCCTTATTTATAGGCTAAACTATGTAGGGACATACTATTAGAGTTGATAGTGAACCCCACAGTTCCCAAAAATTCCTACAACCAAAACACCTATCACAAATGAGAGATAAAAGCAATTGATTTGCTATGTAACCTTGAGAGAAAATATTGAATCCACACAAGTATCACACATCCATCTGATATTGAGATTAAATTGCAATTGTAATTGAATCAAATGAATTGTCTTACATGGATTACAATGAATGTGCATGCTTAGAAAAGCATGCAAAAACAAACCCTAGATGAGGATTATAATAGATTGTGACAAGTGTCTTAATCTCATGCAATGAGACAACTTGACCTATATTTAGCCCAATCTAATTAATAAAAAATCGCTCATAGGTTTAGCTTAAGCAAATAAATTAATAAGGGACTTAAAAATTAATTAATGAATAATTAATTATCAAGTGATCTCCTAATTACTCCAACAATCCCCCTTAAGATCAACTTACGAAGAAGCTATAAAACCTTGATGAAGAATACAATGATGGATGCATGGATGGGTCCCAAATACAAGTCTTGATGAGGTACCCATGTACAAATAAATGAATATCTCATAACTAGATAAAAAGAGAAAACCACATGGGAAAACCTCCTCTCCAAAAGAGAGAAAATGAAATGACTGCACTAGTGAAAGAAGGATAAAAAGAGGACCCAATGTGACCCCCTAAGGACTTATTCTGTCACACAATTACAATAGATGTCCCCCCAATAAGAGAGAGAAAAAGAGGATATGAATCCCCCATAAAGAAGTAGCTCCCATGCTAACGATGAATGCCTGAAGACAAAATATGATCCATTTCCTACAACTACATTTCTCCCCTTAGGAAGAAAAAAATCTGCTAGTGATTGGAGAAGACAATCCAAAAGGATGGGTGAATCAGGAATCCATATCCAAAAGATGCGTGCCTTTAAAAAGTGCTCATGTGTCCACATGTCAGAAAGAGATGATTTCAATCTAGAATCTAGTGAAGACTAATGGAGAACAAGTTGCAAAGGTGATGAAGATGGTGGGCCAACAATGATGACGTGGTTGTCAATAAAGAGGAGATGAATGTCCTCAAAGTAATCCTCTAAATCTACAATATGAGAATATACAAACAAGGATGATATGTCTACACGATACAAATCCCAAGTAGTTGTGATTGGAAGATGATGGATGTCCTATTGCACTAAACCAATCAGGGCTAAAGATGTGGTGATGGCACGCTGATCAAGAACAAAAAATGATGAAGATAATGATGTAGTCTCAATCTGAAGAGTGGGAACATGAAGACAGGTCTTTGAACCATCATAACATGTAAGACCTATGATATACTCAAGCTTCTCTAAAGTATCATCATCAAAGGTTATAGAAGCTGCATCTACAAGAGGGAAGAGACAATCTACAGTAAGATCCTCTGGGTATGGAGAGATATGAGGATCTCCACAAATCTCCCAAATTTGAGTTCAAAGTGTGTGGGGACAATCAATGTCTGATACAACACACATAGTGTTAAGATCAACACTAGAATATATGACCCCATGCTGAATAAGTCCCCGGTGTTTCTAGTGTAGGTATGAGTCCATACAAATGAGGAAAAAGACCAAGCCACCTGAGATGTGTCAAGATGTTGTTTTTCCAAGACTCATAGTTATCCATTTCCAGGATGAGTATGTAAGGATGAACAAAAAAATCCATGATGCTTCCTCAAATAATAAAATAAGATATTAAAAACCTCAGCGCATATAAATAAAATCAAATGATGTCATCCAATGTAAACAAATCCTTTATAGGTGCTAAGATGTCCAAGTAATTGATATAAATGTGAAATCACAAAGAACTAAATAAACCATACTTGGGGTAGATTCTAGAAAAAGTGCATGAATAGATTTGAAGAGCTCTAAAATACCTTTCTAATGCCACGAGAATCACAAAAATCAAAGATACAAGTGAAAATTTATGAGCTCAAAAGAGAAAAATAAAGATTTGACTTTGACTGAGAATAACAAGAACCAACAAAAAAATCTAATAATGAGACTTGCACCACTAGAAAGTAGATGGAACCAACTTTTCAACAATATCTCATTTGCTCGATTTTGACACCTTATGCCCAAGTTATGCCAAAATGGAAAAAATAGCTCCTTTAGAGCAAATGGGGCCTAAGAGGGGAAAAGAGGGGAGTACAACTGTTGATGTTAGCAATTCACTACATTAAATTTGATGGCCAATTGGTCATCACATGAAATATTCCTCACTATAAGGAAAAATCGTCAGTCGTTTGAAAAATTTGTCGGGTTTTGGATTATGAGATTCTTGCTAGAATATTCTTCTCTAACTATGAAATAAAATGGAGAATATTCTCTTGTTGCATGGTCATAGATTCCTTGGGCTCTAGAATATTCTGGTTGCCAGATTTTGGAGCCAATTGTGGGGTCCACTGAGATGTTTCTGGGGCATTGGTTTAATTTAGTGGCATTAGTCAAGGGTGTTTTTTGTGCTACGAATTGGGTCATCGGTCATTGGCAGGCTATTAATAGCCACCCTGACAGTTCGTGTAGAGCAACTAGGGTACCTTGTACCCTACTACATGTGATATATATATAAACTTTTCAAAACCTTTTTTTCTCTTCTTTTTTATTTCTTTCAAAAATATTTGGAATTTTTTTGTGCAAAAAAAAGAATTTAAAACCTCCTTTATTCGCTTGTGAAGAAATTATGGTGGCTTGGGTTGTACGGTCCGTATGACCCTATGGAATTTTGTACAAATTCTCAACTACTAAAAAAAAAATATTTTTTTTCAACTTTTTTAAATTTGATGAAATGACAAACAATCTTAGGGTTTTCGACAATTCTGGACTCAATGGTGATGCCCGTTTCACTCTAGGATGAGCCAATTTTCCCCTCAAGTCCAGATCTCTCAAAATTTAGACAAAAAGTCAAAGATTTGGTGCTTTGATACCATGATGGAGCTGATAGTGAATCCCTCAATTCCTAGAAATCTCTACAACCAAAATGCCTATCATAAATGAGAGATCAAACCAACTGATTTGCTATGAAACCTTGAGAGAAAAGATTGAATTCACATAAGTATCACACAAGCATTTTATGTTGAGATTAACTTGGAATTGTAAATGAATTGAATGAATTGTCTTACATGGATTACAATGTGCATGCTTATAAAAGCATGAAAAAGTAAACCCTAGATGAGGATTGCATTAGATTGTGTCAAGTGTCTTAATCTCATGGAATGGGAAAACTTGACCTATATTAGCCCAATCTAATAAATAAAAAAACCTATTTTAGCTTAAGTGAATAAAGTAATAAGCGACTTAATAATTAATTAATAAATAATAATTAGATAGTGACTAGTGTTCTAATCTCATGCAATAAGACAACTTATCCTATATTTGTTGCATTGGTTGTTGCCATTGCACCAAAAGATCGACTTGTTAATGCTCAATACAACCGCCAGATTTATACAAGATCCACGGGAGGTGGTTAAGCCATGTCATGAATGCAAGCACCGTGTTGCACCAAGGAGACCAAGAGACACACCATCTTGCAACAATCCCCCTAGTGCAAGCAAGGGGTTCAAATATGTGATCTCGGCTCTGATACCAATTGTTACATTGGTGGTTTTTGTTGCACCAAAAGATCGACTTGTTAATGCCCGATACAACTGCCAGATTTATACAAGATCCACGAGAGACGGTTAAGCCATGTCATGAACTCAAGTGTCGCGCTACACCAAGGAGACCAAGGGACACACCATCTTGCAACAATATTTAGTTCAAACTAATTAATAAAAAAGAAAATCCTAAATTTAGCATAATTGATTAAAGTAAAAAACATCTAATAGTTAATTAATGATTAATTAATTATTAGATAATGACTTATTTACTCCAACACCCCCTTAAGATCAACTTAGGGTGAAACTAAACAACCGATACAAGAAGCTAAATGAATGCACAATGTGTCCTGGCTACAAGGCCTAATGAGGTACCCATGAATAAGAAACTGGAATATCTCATAACTAATAATAAACCCCATAGCTCCCAGTGATCCTTTGTAACCAAAACACCTATCACAAATGAGAAATCAAAGCAATGATTATGCTATACAACCTTGAGAGAGATTGATCTAGAAAAGCAACTGATATGTGCAATGTATTAATCTAAATTGAATGAAGTCTTACATGGATTACACTGAATGTGCATGCTTATAAAAGCATGAAAAAACAAACCCTAGATGAGGATTGCACTAGATTGTGACAACTGTCTTAATCTCATGCAATGAGACAACTTGACCTATATTTAGCCCAATCCAATTAATAAAAAAACACTCCTGAATTTAGCTTAAGTGAATAAATTAATAAGGGACTTAATAATTAATTAATGAATAATTAATTATCAAATTATGTCCTAATTACTCCAACACATACCCCTTCATCCTAGTTAAGGGGTATTAGTGTATTAACTAATATTTATGTTAGATTTAAGCATGTCACAAATGCTTATCCTTCAAAATATATAATATATACTAGGAATATCATATTAGGATCTTAACAAAATCTCTAGGAATTCCTTCCTAGGACTAATAAAGTTAGAAGTGTACAAAAGTTGTTTGCTCTTGGAAATTCACTCATTTTTTTTATATTTTGACCATGGGTTATAAATTTTATTTGTTTCTTAAGTTTATACTTTTAGGTGTATCCTCAAGCACTATAAAATATAACTTGGAGCACCAACAAATAATAAGATCAAACTGCTACCAATTAACTTTCTCTACTAATGCAACTTTATAAAGCCTTCAATAGTTATAATAAAGAGGTAATGTGATGTAAAAAGAGATGAAAATTACAAAAGAAGTCATAAATATACAACTTATCAATTTGGGCCATCCCATGTCATAACCAAACTTATGAAGAATTTTTTAAACAAAGACTAAGAGAAAGTGTTCATAGGATTTTGTGATATCTAGCTTTAGCAACATGCCCCTTGATTTGTTCACTTTGAGAGAGAGGACAAATTCCTAAATCAATAGAATCTTATTCAAGATGTCTTGTTACCACAAAACTTCTTTGTTCCATAGAGATAAAAAAAATAGTAGTATAATGGTTAAATTGTTGACATTGATTTTAGTTATATTACATGTTATTTGTTTCTTCTCATTTTTTTTGGGATTAGGGCCGTGAAAGTAGTATTGGGTGTCTTGGGAATTTCCAAACCTTGTGAGATTTCATATGGAAAATCAAATATCTAAATCCTTCATGAAAATTGAAGCATCAAGGTGCTAATTTTGTGATATAAACAAATATACATAAAGATATGAGCTTGAGTTTGAATATCAAAAATTGAATCTTTATTTAATTAATTCTTAACATATACATTAGCATCATAAATATCAGTATAATTATAAAAAAAACTTGTTAACATGACTTATTATTTTGTGAATTTAATTATACTTTAATTAATAGTGAGAAAATTTTATGTTCTAATCACTTTCCTTAAATTATTTAATACAATATTTCTACTTCTAAAATATTATTTTTTCCCATCTAAATTACTATAAAGTTGAAGAAAAACAATAGAAAAACTAATTTATATTTTATCTTCACATACAAACATTACCAATTTTGATTAATCGACAAACAAAACTTAAAGTCAAAAAGTCATTTCCCCTCTTGCAATCATTATTATAAAAACAATTTTATAATCCCATTAACAAACTGATTCCAAATATTAACATCGAGTCCTAATTAACAAAAACAATATTGTAATCTCATTATCAAATGATTCCAAATATGAACATCCATACCTAAAATATGAAATGAAAAAAAGGCAACATTACCTAAAAGTACTATAAAGTCATTACTAGCATTCCAAATATGAACATCCATACCTAAAATATGAAATGAAAAAAAGGCAACATTACCTAAAAGTACTATAAAGTCATTACTAGCAAATTTTCTTCCTAACTTTTCTAGATCTCATACATATCTCTTTACACCCAATAACATCCATCCATTTTGACAATGTACTATTTTATTGGCCTTTAGTGAGATGTATTGAAACCCACTCATTTCTATGGTGGATGTCATATTCCACTCTAAAACTCCTACAAATTCCAAGTGGCCAACAACTCATTACCTTTTTGTTGAAAAATGTAGTGTGATTATGATGTATGAAATGAAAAGCATATAAGTATAGGTAGACTCCTACTTAGCTTAGAATCTCACTTGCCCACATTTGTAAACCCCCCCAATTAGCGTGTTACAAACGGCAAGGAAAAACTGTGCATGGAAGAAAAAAGTGTGCATGAAACCAATCGTTAAGGTCACCATATAAGACAACAAACTTCTTTATGTTGGTTTGTCATTTACTTACAAATTGGAAAAATATAATGGGTGACACTCAAAAAAACAAAAATTGATTTCAGGTAACACTAAAAAAAACAAAAATTGATTTCAGGTAACACTCAAAAAAACAAAAAATGATTTCAGGTAACTTTGTCCGTAGATATATTATATGTTTTATCCCTTGTTCATTGCTATCGAGTGGTGGGGTCCTTATGTTGCACAAATGGCCTTGTTTTCCCATATTTTTAGGTGCGTGGAGCCCACAATAGTTGGCTAGTAATATAGGGGAGGATGATAAGGCTGGAATAAAATTTAGGCTGCCTTGAAGCTTGCTTTTACCTAATTGTAAGCTACCTATGTAGGTTATATTAGTTCTTGAGATTCTAAAGGGTTCATATATGGACTACTCCCTCACAAGCACAAGCTCTTTCTTAGGTCCTAAGGTCCAAGGCTATGTTTTATATGAAGTTAGATGAGATTATATAATGGTGAAATTTGTATATTTATATTTGAATAAAAGTTATATTTTTGTGAGAAGTTGGATGTTATTTTTCTATCTATTCACGTGTAAAAGTTTTTGGGCAGATTTTGAGGTCATTTGCAAGCTAGATAATATTGTTTCCTTGTCCAAAATGTTGCTAGAAGGGTTTCCCACAACTTGAAAACATTTATAAGGGGGTTTTAGACATTTTTCAGTGCCAGGGAATGTCTAAAATGACCTAGACACATGAAAATGGCCTACATCAACTTACTAAACAAACTCCAAGGCAAAAATGAAATGAAATGTGTAGTTAGAGCATGTTATACACTCAACTTTATTCTATTAATTTATACACATTTTTATACATATAACTTCTTCTTTTACTTGTTATACTTATCTATGCAAGTGGTACATTTCATCAAAAAAATTGACAAATAACTTGCTCCTCACCTGCTTCTACCTACACACATCTTCAAGTATTAGTTTTGATTGACATTCCATCCATTCCTTTACTTAGGGTACATTCATAATTGTGAAATTGAATTACATGTGAAAATGACCAATGAAGTTTCATTTTTTTAAGTTAAAATTGGGTATTGTAGACTTCCTCCAACTAACTATTTTGAACCTACTTGAGCACAAAATTATTTAACTTTTGTATTTAAGGATAAACCCTAATTCATTTGAAACCATATAGAACCAAGAAATTTCTTTCCTAGTTCACACTATCATTCCAGGAGAATTCATAGAGTATAAAAAATGCATCATCTACTTACATTAATATATTTAGGCTTCATTACATGTTTGCATGTTGTATTTAATATTTGGTTCCATGTCTTTGACTTGGTAATAGGGATTTGGCCAAGTTTGAATCCACTAGTCCAACAAGCTCCTAAATGTAATTATAGACATCAAGGTAAATGATTTCCACATGTCAAATCTAATAGAGTTTAGATACTTACATACATATCTAGATCCACAATCACAGAGATCAATTTCACAATTATGAAGGTGAACCAAAGTGATAGAAAGAGAGTTTACTTATTCGAAAGTGTTTATTTAGCATCACACAATGTCAGTCTAATTGGTAAATGAACTAGCAATATTTGTTACAACTTATCCTCATTATATTTCTAATTAAGTAGCCTTGTTTTATTTGGCCTCCATGCATTTATTTTAATACAATTATTACTCCCAACTCATAAATGTCGGATAGTCAAGTATACTTTGAATAATTTATTTATATAATTTATTAGTAAACATTGACTATCTTCCATCCCAAGGGTTTTGTACGTAGGATTTATTTCTTATAGATTGAGATTTAACATTTATTTATCTTTATTTATAATCCTTTATTTTATATTCAATTAGGGTTGGCATCCACTCTACTTTATTTTTATTGTGCTACATTTATTAGGGTTCCATTTTGAATTGTGACATATTTTTGAACCTTACCTAGCAACCCTTTTTTACACTTGAGGTTTTATTGTTGATTTTAATTTTTAAATTTGAATAATTTCTATTTTTTTGAGTTTATGTCAAACATTTAACTAATTTCCTATCCTTTTCTCCTTTAGGGTTTGTGAGTTGTGCTTAAATGTCAAAGTCTTGGAGATAATATTTAATTAAGGAACAAAACAATATTATGATGATATAAAATAAAATAACAACAATCTAATATCTATATTCATAGATCAAAGTGTGTAAAACAAAGTAAATATAATATAATATGTAGACTCTAGACATGCACAAGTAAAGGTGATAAGTGTCTTATAGGAACAATGAGCTAAAAGACTAACTCGACTATAGGAGTAGAGATATCACTAAATTTCTTGGTTAAGGAATCTTAGCTATCCCAAGGCTCAAGAATGTTAGGTCTTGACTCACTAGGTTCACTCAGGGTTCATTGTGCAATTACTATTAATCATAAGGGTCCTTCTAGTTTTATAGAGCAATTTTGACTTAAACAATTCAATGATGTGAAGAATTCAACAAATAAAGCACACACATAACTCAAACTTCATTAATTCAAATCTAATGAGAACAACACTACAAGAAAATCAAAGTTAAGAAAGATAAGGCCTAAGAAATTAACGGACCCCAAATATTATCCACACATTTATAGAGTAACTAATAAACCAAAGCATCAATTATTTTGTATTTCACCAAATTGCTGGAAATAGGTGTTGTCATTGATGTCAACCCAATATGGGTTTTCATTGATTTTAGATGTAATATTGAAGTATGTACATACTCCAAAGATAGTCATTATGATATTATATCAGTTGGTACAAGTTAGCAGGGAAGTATACAGATGAATAAGGATGAAATGATAACCCATGTGTGATGCAAAGGTAGGTACAATTGTTCTAGTATATTTTCAGCATGTCTACTATGATATCATATCAATTTGGTGTACCACACATAGGGACAAGGTACACAAAATTCACTAATGCATTTACAATGGAGACTCTAAGGAAGAGTCATGATTTTCTAGTCCACATATTTCCGCTATGCAAGATTATGTATTACAATTCAGATGATATGTTGGTCAAGTTATGAAGACTCTATATCCAATAAATCAAGTCATTACACTTCTATAGTGAAAGTTACATGCAACTATGTTTCGGTCTGTGCTCTGGTAGAGTACTATGCTAATGAAGGCTTACTAGAATGCTCTGCATTCCTCTAGAAGTGAAGGGATGATCTTGTGGTTTTGTAAATATGTTATGTAATGATAAAATCATACTGCTTAGCAATACAAAGTAATGTAGTGGTCTGTAAGTTCATTTTTTGAATGAAAGTTAGCTATAGTCTTCTGGGTTGCTCTCTTCCTATATATTTAGTGGGTTTCTCCTCTTGTACAAGAATATGATGATCAATTTATTTAGGAGAAGGTTGAGGAGATATTGTGCATGAGTTGTAATGATTTCTTCTTGGTCCGCATGATAGTTTTGGTCTCTCCCGGGGAGTGCAAAGGTGAATAGATGGCAGTTTTGATTGTTTATACTGACATACTTGTCTCTATCATCAAAGGTTGTTCCTAACTAGTTAATTCTATTTTAGAGAATGTGATATGATGTGTTTGGATCCTATAATGTTGTGCACTTATCTGCATTTATCTCTCTTGCAAATATTATACATAATTAGAGATGACTAGTGATATTTCAAGAGTTCTTTCTAAAGATCATCTTGGAGTTGACCTAATAATGGTTTTGAGTTGTTATATATATATATATATATATAGAAGATCAAATCCATTTGTGAAGATGATGATTGATAGAAAAGAGCGATAGAATAGAATGAAGTATCCAAAATTAATGTGAAGGAAAAATTATGTGAAATAGTGACTACAACTTTAGCATGTTTTAGATGCTTCTTCAAAGTAGTCATAACCAGTTTTCTTATTCTAATTTTTCATGTATCTTGCTTTGAGATAGTGAGTCTTATTAGGTCCATTGTATCTTACTCTAAGGCTATATACAAAAGGCCCTAAAGAAAGCAAGTAGTTTTAAATAGTCCGATGGTGAGGGATTCAAAGAATATGTCGATCCAAAAGGTGCAAAGTTCTAGCAACTCAAGTTACTACTAAGCTAAAATTGGAAAGCCCATAAACTCAAAATCTACCAACTAAAACTCCTATCAAATAGGGGAAGAGAGTAGCTCTGAGGAGTCTGACAAGGAGTCATGCTTCGCCAACATATCCACCTTCCACAGGCTAGGGAGGATACACAAGGTCCCAAAAATTAGTATACCATACAACACCATAAATAGGTTTGACATTCATCACCCTAAGTAGAAAGGAGGTGATAGGGGTTGATTTCTCACAATGTCACTCTATTGTAAGTGTCTAGAAACCAAAGAGTAGGGGAAGCCATGAGACCATCTTGTCATTGTCAACATGCCTTGTCAGTTCCATTTCTGAAGGGATGCCAAACCTTGGAACCACCATCTCAATGATCTCTTCAAGTCCCACTAGATATTCTTTGTTGAACATGGTTTTGGTGAGTGCCACAATATGAGGCTTTGGCACATTCAGGTCGAGAAGAGATACCACAAACCTAGACATGATGTCAATATTTACCCTATATCGGTTGACATCAGAAACAAAGTCCTTCCTAGGACCCATTTCATAGTGATGATGATCAAACAATTTTTTGACTTGGTCATCTTCTTTAGCTTTTCATCAAACACTTCTCTAACGAAGGTTAGTTGATGCTTATTGCTAAGCAACCAGATAGGAGTGTGTTGGGATTATGGAGCTTTGCAACATGAGCATGAAGTATGGATGGTTTGTGTTGGTTGTTCCTATGTTGTAATTGCTATCAACATGGTGATAACTCTATGTGAAGTCTACTTGGTTTACCGAAAGCTGTTCTTTGCCGATAATACTCTTTTGTGATGGATCGGTGTGTTGGTATTTGAGTTCGGAATTCACTGCAAGATTTGATATGATTCTAATCTCTTAACCATGTTATCATGAATCATTCAAACAACTATATCCTAGATCTTCAGACATTTTTGGTTGTGAGTAGAAAGTTATCTCTGATAGAGTTCAACTTTGTATTCTACTATTGTTCCTTGCTTGGCATACTGTGTGGGAGAGTCCACATTTTCTTAAGGTGAACATTCTTATGCTGTAGTTTTGTTGGTCGTCTCTATGTTGGTAGTATGATGGGAAATTAATGTGTTCTTAGATCTGGAAGGTGTTTTCTTTGAGGTTTACTTGTTGGTTTGGAGAATTTTGTTCTAGTCTTGGTTGACTTAGTGTATGCAATACATTATGGAGACTAGTTATGTTTTATGGATGCCAGTCGACTTGTTATAATACACTACGTGGATAAAATGTTTAAATTATATATGGTGCCTATTGAACATCTGGAATACTAAGGGGGGGTGAATCAGTATTCCACAAACCGATAATAAAATCCACTTAATCATTATTACTATTTTGACTAAATCAACAAGAGAGAACATAAAACCAAGTCAATGCAACAAACACATGAACACTAGGATTTTTACGTGGAAAAAATAGAATGGGAAAAACCATGGTGAGGGATAACTCACAATATATTATATCCAGATACAAAATATTATGATAGGAATCACTATTCTTAAAAGGCTCACATTGTGAATACAAAAGATGGTTCATTGGCAAGATACAATGATAGTGGCTCACTTCCAAAGAATGAACTAATGGAATACACTGTCAATGTGAAAGGTTTAGTTCCACAGAAGCTCACAATAAAAATCACTACATTGCTCAATAAATTTGTACTACTGATAAGGCATTTAGGCTCTGATCTTCTCCTCTGTTCACTTGCTCGCACACACACACACACACACTTACACTTTTCTTTTCTTTCTCTCTTCCTTCTTCTTCCACCACACTTTGCTTCTCTTTCCACTTAATTATATATATACAAGTATATTTTATTCATCAATTAAGTCGGCACCAATAAGATTCAACTTTTTATCCATGTAGTGCATTATGCCCAGTTGGCTATTAGTCTTCATAATATATTGCATTCGCTGAGTTGGCCAAGACTAAAGAACATAATTCTTCAAACCAAAAAATAATCCTCAAAGCAAACACCTTCTAGATCTGAGAACACATTAATTTCCCATCATACTACCGGTAAAGAGACTATCAACACAATCGTAGTATAAAAATGTTCACCTTAGTAGAATACAAAGTCTCCCACATAGTACACCACACATAAAACAATAGTAGGATACATAGTTGAACTTTGTGAGAGATAAATTTCTATTCATAGACAAAAGAATGTCTCAAGATCCAAGAAAAAGTAGTCTGAATGAGTCAATAAAAAATGATTAGGAGATTAGAGTCATATCGAATCTTGCAATGAGTTTTGGACTCAAATACCAACATACTGATCCATCATAAAGGAGTATTACCGACAGAGAACGACTTCCGATAAACCAAACAAACTTCCCATATAATCATCACCATGTTGACATCAATGATAACATAGAAACAACCAACACAACCATCCATACTTCATGCTCATGTTGCAAGACTTCCAACAATCTCCCCCTTTGGCATTGATGGCAACATGCATGACAAAAACTTTTCCAAGTATATCGCAACTAAATGTTCTAACTTACTTCCCCTATCAAAATCGATCTTCACAATTTTTTTTTTCCTTTGACTCTCCATCTCTTTATATCTTCCCCTTTGACATCAATGAAAAAGTAAGGGGCCTAGTATAAGAATGTATATCAAAAAGTAGCCAAAAAGATACGAACATAGATTTAACAAAAGAAGAACCTCTGAGAATCTCTAGAGTAGCCTTCCATGATGCTTTACCTTCTTCCCATGAATCTTTTGCACTAAAAAGAGTCTTGTAAAATAGTTCAAGTTTAGTTAGAGACTCTATACCACTTGTTAAAGTATTGGGACTAAGATTGATCTCTGATAATTCACCAATGCAACCAAGAGCACTAGAAATAGAAGTATGTTTGAATTTAATCATGTCTCAGAGTGCCACAAATTTTCTGATGACATCTATTTTTCGATCCTATATAGAGAGAAATTTTTTTCTTGAATTTGCACAATGTAGGACCACCTCTAATTATCTTTATCTTCTGCTAACTTGTATGCATCTACCTGAGTGCTCAGTCGAGACTCACTCATCCTTATTTCATTTCTCATATTCAATGTATTGCTAGACCAATTTAGACAAAAGGAAATTAGTTCTTGTGCCTCGTCTTCACAACCTTGTACATTTTCCAATTCCTTCATTACTCGATTGTATGCATTCACACATTTTCCTTTGATATCATTCAAATCTTCTTCATCAAACATAGTTCCAACAAACTCTTTAATTCTAGAGATGTAGACTTTCAAAGAATTAATCATGCCGCAAAGATTGTCCACAACAAAAATAGATGAATCAAAATTAGCACCGGGAATAACCTTCTACAAATATTCCAACATTCTCTGAATAATCATTCTTTCATGCTCATGTTTAGGCTTTCTTTCCTCTACATCTTCTAGCTTCACTACACTCTTTGTTTTCTTCCCTATTTCGGTCTTGCTATTGAGGGTACTTTCATTGAGATTCTTAGGGCTTTCCAAGAGAATTTTAGCATATTTATCAATTTCAGCCTCTAACACTTCATAATCCAATTCAAATATCCAAACTAACCTTGATTCAATTGCTTCCATGTGACCTAAATTTGTAGACACAAGAAAATTTATGCTTTTGGAGTATCTTTCCACAACACTTACTAGAATCCTAGACCTTTTGTTCATCCTCATATGAAATGTTCCAAAGAATGCAACAAGGGAAGATTCTTGTGCATCCAAACTACTAATATTTATCACGAAATTCCTGATTTGATAGGAAATAGGCTTTGAATTTGACCATTCTAACCTTCCTATTACCGATAACTCTTTCAAAAAGTAAAAGAGTAGACAAACAACCAAATTGCCATACCAAAAAGTATTCTTCCTATTCTTCTTGATCTCCTTTAAATTCTTCAAAAGATGTATGTGAAGTAGTTCACACAAGTCATATTCTATACCTCTTAATACCATGTCAACAAAAATATTCACCGCAACAATAGAAACTATAGTCATTTTTAGGGATACAAATTTTATTTCCAATGACCATAACAACATACCTCATTACCAGATCAACAATCGATCTTAAACCAATTTATTTTCCTTTAGAACTCGCACCTGTAACCTCAATTATTTCTTTCTCATTCATAGACTTTAGTTTAGGAACCGGTCCGGAGGAACATAGACCAGTTACATCTCTGATTGCTTCTCTGGTAACCAGATGCGCCTCATCAATCCACAAAGATTCATTATGAATTCTACTCAATACCATTCAAATATACTTCTTCTCAAATTCAAACAAAGGAACTTTCCTCCAAACATCTAAATTTTTCTAAACTAATACTCTGTAGGCATCATGATTCTCTTTCAATTAATTTTACCAAAGCATATTCAATTGAACTGATGAAATCTCTTCAATCTTACAAAAAAAAATGCATATATATCTTTTGTAGGAAACACTCTCAGAGGGATGCAAGAGAATTCACCAACAAACTCTTTTGACACATTCCTCATATATCTCTTCAATCTAGCTTTATCCGCACAATTCACAATCTTTGAATTATTCATCAATAAAAGTAAAATATTTTGCAAATAGGAATACCTCTGAAAATGTATAGATGTTCTATTTCTAGAGCTCACTTTGACTGTTACTTTCTTCAAATTCCAAAACTTTGAATTCCCTTCCAAACTTCCTTTTCATGCTTCTTCGAAAATACGTAAGCCTTTAATGCTATATGATCTTATTCCTTCCATTTCAAATGGTTTTACAATAAATGCTTTAACTTACAGGTAGATTGCCTTGAGAACTGTGTATGCCTCCATTCTTTCAAATTTTGCAGACCTCATTCTTCACACATGTGAAAAATACCTTAATCTTGTTACCACATTAAATATACTTTTGTCATGATATGACACAAGCACCAATAAGGGGTTTATTAGATTTTTTGATGATTGCTCCCCCTTAGCCACTACTTTCATTTAGAAATTGACGGGAGTATCTGTACTAGAGGTCAGCATGGATAAGACTGATGAATCCTTTCTCCAAATCCTTTCCATTTATTTTCTTTTTACTTTCAGATCAAAAGTTTGATCATTCTTCTTCGCCAGATAGATGTTCTTCTTTCTTCTATTGTTTCTACTAGGATGTTCCAATTTTATGCACTTACACCAAGTAACATTCTTCTTTCCATTTTCCTTTTTATCTTTATATCCATTCTTTTTGCAGTCCTTTGATTTATGACCAAATTTCTTGCACGAATGACAAACACCATTGAAGTATAAATACCTTTTTGCATCATGCCGTTTTACAGGAGTTTTTCTAGAGTTGCTTCTTCGCTCCTTGACTTGTTTATCTTTGTACCATGCCTTCTTTTTAGTGAATTTCTTTGCTTTAGAACACTGACCTTTTTCAAACCCTTAACCGATCTTATCCCTTTCTAGTCTTTGATAATTAATCAAGTCATCAAGCATTGCCGAGCTTATCTTAAACTTGTCTTAAAAAATATTTTCTTTTTCCAAATTAGATCTCAAAATTTCTGCTTCTAATTCAAGCTTCGTGCATTCATCCATCTTCTTTCGAATTTCAATTTCCTGATATTCTTCAATTATTTCCTCCTCATCCAATTGTTCTTGTAGTCTAGTAATGATTTCTTCTCCTCCAGTATATAGATTGCATGCATTCATACATGTACTTTGTAGCTTTTCAATGAGCTCATTTTCTTTTATCAACTTGTCCTTTAGGGCTTCCATTTCTTCTAAAAATTCAATAGTGAAAACTTCTGAGGGAAAAATAAAATTATATTCAAATTTTGGGACCTTTCTCAAACTGTTAGGCTTCTTCCAAGGAACTAAGCTATGATACCAATTGTTGAACATCCAAAATACTGAGAGGGGGGGTAAATCAGTATCCACAAACCAATAATAAAATCCACTTAATCATTATTACTATTTTGATTGAATCAACAAGAGAGAACATAAAACCAAGGCAATGCAACAAGCACATGAACACCAAGATTTTTATGTGGAAAACCCAAAATGGGAAAAACCACGGTGGGGGTTAACTCACAATATATTATATCTAGATAAAAAATATTATGGGGCTCATTGCTACGACTCACTGTCCTTAAAAGGCTCATAGCCTGAATACAAAAGATGGCTCACTACCAAGATACAATGATAATGGCTCACTGCCAAAGAATGAATTGATGGAATACACCTTCAATGTGTAGGGTTTAGTTCCGTTGAAGCTCAGAATAAAAAGAACTACATTTCTCAACAAATTTGTACTATTGATAAGGCATTTAGGCTCTGATCTTCTCCTTTGCTCACTTGCTCGCACACACACACTTACACTTTTCTTTTCTTGCTCTCTTCCTTCTTCTTCTTCCACCACACTTTTCTTCTCTTTCCACTTCCTTATATATATACAAGTATATTTTATTCATCAATTAAGTCGACACCAATAAGATTCAACTTTTTATCCATGTAGTGCATTATTCCCAGTCGGCTATTAGTCTTGATAATAAATTGCATTCACTAAATCGACCAAGACTAAAGAACACAATTCTTCAAACCATCAAATAATCATCAAAGCAAACACCTTCTGGATCTAAGAACACATTAATTTCCCATCATACTACCAGTAAAGATATTGTCAACACAACTACAGTATAAGAATGTTCATCTTAGTAGAATGCAAAGTCTCCCACATAATACACCACATGCAGAACAATAGTAGGATACAAAGTTGAACTCTGTCAGAGATAACTTTCTGTTCATAGACAAAAGAACGTCTCAAGATCCAAGAAAAAGTAGTATGAATGAGTCAATAAAACATGGTTAGGAGATTAGAGTCATATCAAATCTTGCGATGAGTTTTGGACTCAAATACCAACATACTGATCCATCATAAAGGAATATTACCGACAAAGAACAACTTCCAGTAAACCAAGCAAACTTCCTATATAATCATCTGCATGTAGTTATTACTGTTAAATAGGTGCAAGACAACAGAGAGAGGGGGGTGAATCAGTTGTCACACAATTCAAACTTAAAACTCAACACATTAATTCCACAACCACACTATTTTGTTATTAAGTAAGAGCATGAAACACAAATAACAAAAAGTAAATCAACACAACGAACACTAGATTTTTATGTGGAAAACCCAATGAGGGAAAAGCCACGGTGAGGGTTAACTCACAATATAAAATATTACAAATTGAATACAAAGTCTCACTGCCAAGGGCTCACTGCCCAAAAGAGGACTCACTGTCCAAGTACAAAGGCTCACTACCTACAAAAAGAATTCACTATCTATAGAAAGGACTCACTGTCCAATAGGGAGGCTCATTGCCTACAGATACAAAAGAGAACAAAAGATCCACCATAGTAATTAATGCACATCCATAGGATTGCAGAAACCTTCAACTCACTACCTTCAACACACTGAAAAAATTCTATCACAACTCACTCACACACACAATTCTACTCTTATGATTTGTGGCACACTTTCATCACTTTGCATCACACTATCATACAACTCTTCACAATTCAACTTGATTTTATACCATCCTCATCTTTAGAAACTTTCTTCAAGGTTTGCCACAAATACCTTATTTCATAAATTTAAAATAGGTTAGCAACTCAAAATTCCCGTGGTGGACAAAGGAATAAGAGTGGACCAATAAAAACATTTTTAAGATAAAAAATAATACCTCAAAACAACCACACAATTCCTAAATTGAATTTTATTCTTTGAATGAAGTGTAAACACCAGATCGGCCAAACCTAATGAAAACACAAATGATCATTGATGTACATGCTTCCCAACAAGAAGATGACATGAAAATTCCATGACATGCTTCCTTATGCATGAGAATACACATCAGAATATTCCAGATGCATTTGTAGCAAAACAACAAACTTCAATCATTGAACACCTTTCACTAGTCCAACCAAATTGTATAAACTCACACTGAAATACTGAAACATGACTTCCAGATCACCAATCTTCAAACCTCTTTGCTAGAGCACAAAAAATACCTTCACAAGACATTCTAGATCCGTAAGTTCTGAAATAAAACAAAGAAGAACTGCAAAGCAACAATATTTCTCTCAGACCATAGAAGACCAACTCTTCCAGAACAGTTCACATACTGGTGAACATAACTTTCATGTACCATAAAACCATAAGCTAAAACTCAAGAAATATCACCACTAAATCCCCATTATCAAACCTTCAGATCCACACAAGCATAGGATCAACATAGAAGAAATGCAAAGCACATACCATAGCACATTTTGAACACTTTTATCTTTCTATTTTCTCTTCTTTATTAATTTTCTCAAAAGCACTTGGAAACTTATCAACTCGGCACATCTACAATGACATAAAGATAGCTCAATGTACTCACAACATCTCAAAAGCATCTTAGCTATACATGTACAATCTGCAACATATTGAACTGTGTTGACATCAATGACAACATTAATGGAAACACCACTAGACTAGCTCATACTTGCAAAAATTACCATGTTGACATCAATGACAACATAGAAATAGCCAACACAACCATCCATACTTCATGCTCATGTTGCAAGGCTTCCAACAGTGCCAACAAAGAGAATTTTGATTATTTTGTTTTCATCTAATTAGGTCGACTTAATTGATGAATAAGATATACTTGTATATATATGATTCCTTGAAGAGAGAATGGAAGTATGTGAAAGAAGAGGTACGAAAAGGATTAAGGGGTATGTGAAGATCTGAGCCTAAATGCTTTATTAGTTGTGGATCGGTGCAGATTAGTTGAGTGACTGTTGTGTGAGACAGTACTTCATATTCTGAGATTCATTGGAACTGAACACTATACATTGAAGGTATATTCTACTAGTTCAATCTTTTGGCAGTGAGCCACTATCTTTATATCTCAGTGGTTAGCCACAATTTGTACTAAGGCAGTGATCCTTTTTAAGGACAGTGAGTCTTGGCAGTGAGCCTTGTAATATTTCGTATCTAGATATAATATATTGTGAGTTAACCCTCACTGTGGTTTTTCCCTTTTTGGGTATTCCATGTAAAAATCTTGGTGTTCATGTGTATGGTTGCATTGATTTGTTTTTATGTTCCTTCTTACTGATTCAGTCAGAATTGTGATAATGATTAGATGGATTTTATTGTGGTTTTATGGAATACTGATTCACCCCCTCTCTCAGTATTCTGGATGTTCAACAATTGGTATTAGAGCTTGGTTCCTCAGAAGAAGCCTAACAACTTGAGGAAGGTCCTAGAATTTGAGTATAAGAATTTTTTTTCCTCTAGAAGTGGTCTTTGCTGGATATTCAAAAGAAATAGAAGATCTAAAGGAAAAAATGATGAAAGTGAATGAGTATATTGAAAAGCTACAAAATAAAAGTGTTGAAGCATGTGATCTATTGGTTAAGGCAGATGAAATTGTCTTTGGCCTGTTGCAACAATTAGATGAGAAGAAAATAACTGAAGAATGTCAGAAAATTGAATTTCAAAGGAAGATGGATGAATGCATAAAGCTTGAGGAAGAAGAAAAAATATTGAGATATGATCTGGAAAAGGAAAGAAGTTTTGAAGGAAAATTTAAGATAAGCTCGACAATGCTTGATGAGTTGATTACTTCTCAGAGACCATAAATAGATAAGAGTGGTTTAGGGTTTGAGGAAGGTCAAAGTTCAAAAGTGAAGCAATCTACTGGCAAGAAGACTCAGTGCAAAGATGGAAAAATAAAAGGTTCTAAGAAGGAACTCTGAAAGAACTCTTGTCAAACAACCTGATGCTAAAAGGTATTTATATTTCAATGGTGTTTATTATTCGTGCAAGAATTTTGGTCATAAGGCAAAGGACTGCAAAAGTAAAATGAATGATTCTTTATCATTCTTTGAAAAATGTCTTAAGTGCAAGATGATTGGATATAAAGTTAGTCTGTGTGAAAATAAGTTGAATAAAATAAATTTCATGCACTAATGTTATTGTTTTCTATGTAAAATTTTCTTTTTCTTTCTCTTTCTCTTTTGGTAAAACTATATACATGAAATAAATATTTAAGTATAAGTGATGTCCAATAATATATGAAAATTTACTTTTTTATACTTTATATTATATTTCATATATATAGTTTCAGGATGTTTGAGAATGGTTTCAGATCTTTGGAAGTTATAATACAAATTTTAGGTTTTGGAAGATCTTATAAGTTTTTAGATAGTCAAATTTCAATAATCAACAAGTCAAATTTCAATAATCAATAGGTGAATTTTTAGTAATCAGTAGGCTCCTATCATCTTTCTTTCTCTCTCTCTCTCTCTCTATCTCACTCTAGATCTATATCCCTTGCATTCTAGACCTCTCTTTCTCTCTCTCCTTCCCTCTCTAATTATATCTCACCTCTCTCTCTCTCTCTCCCTATCTCTCTCCCTCTCTCCCTCCTTCCCTCTCTACTTCTCTCTATCACACCTCACCCTCTCTTTACCTACCACTCCCTCACTCCCTACTAATCTCTCTCTCTCTCTAATTCTATCTCACCTTTCTCTCCCTCGCTCTCTCCTTCCCTATCTACTTCTCTCCATCACCCCTCTCCCTCTCTACCTACCAATCTCTCCCTCACTCCCTTCCAACCTCTTTCTCTCACACCCCTATCCCTCTCTACCTCTCTCTCCCTTCCTCCCCTCTCTCTCACTCTCTCCTTCCCCCTCTCTCTAATTATCTTTATCTCACTTATCCCTCTCTTCCTCTATGTCCCCCCCCCTCTCTCTCTTTCTCATTCTCTCCTCCCCTCTCTACTTCTCTTTATCTAACCATTCTCTCTTCATCTCTATCTCCCTCCCCTCTCTCTCTCCCTCTCCACTTCTCTCTATCTCACCTTTCTCTCTATATCCTTCCCTACTTCTCCCTCCCTCCCTCCTTCCCTCTCAAATTTTATGTATCTCTCCTCACCCTCTCTCTCTACCTACCTCTCCCTCCCTTTCTCTCTCCCTCTCTCTCCTAATGTCCCTCTCTCTACCTCTCTCAATCTATAATTCTCTCTATCCCCACTATTCATACCTCCATCCATCTCTGTCTTTAGGTAGGAAGAGGTAAGTAGATAGAGAGGTAGTGAGAGAGACACATGGAGAGGTATGGAAGGAGGAATAAATATTTATAGAGAGGGGAGATAGAGAGTAGATAAAGGAGGGAGGGAGGTAGGGAGAGAGTGAGGGAAGTAGAGAGAGGGAGAGGAGTGATATAGGGGTAAAAGTACAAACTTGTGTCACTTTTATAAAGGAATTGACCAACACAAGCAAAAAATTTAAACTTCAATCGCATAAATATTGTCTTTATGTTTTGAATTTCAAAATGATATAAAATAATGAAATGTAGAACTCAAGTGATGAAGTTTATGCTTGTAATTTTTCAAAAATAAAAAAAGATTGATATTTTTTCAAAATTTAAGAGAAGATTTTGAACTACTGAAAATATTAGGAAAAAGTAATGTCGATTTGACATCACAAAAAAAGAAAAACATTTTCCCCTATTTTTTTTCCCCAAATGCATAACTTCAATATCTAGAGCATGGAAAAAAAATATTATGTATATTTTACTCCTAATAACATTTCAAAATCAAACTTACCAAAATTTAATAGTTTTTGTTCAACGTCAACTTTTGTCTATTTTTTTTTATCATTTTCAAAAAAAAAAACCCATTTGGAGAGGAATCTCTCCTCTAGTGCACCAAATATATTTTTAAAATATTTTAGTATGTTTTAGTATTTTTTAATTTCTAATCAACCTCATTTTTTATAACAACCTACTTGCAATACTTAAAAAAACATATTAAAACTAATTAATTAAAATATCATATATATATATATAATTGGATTCTCAACTCCAAACTCTACAAGGATATTTTTATTTTTAAAAAAAAAAAAACTTAAAATGAAGAAATATTCAATTGAAGTGGAAAGTTTCAGAAAATTTTGAAAAAGGATGAGGTGGATGGCTACTAAGAAGGATGCCACATAGATGGTTTTGATTGAAATCTTTTCGATTGAAAATGTTTTGACCAAAACCTTTTCAATCAAAAACTTGTTAGTCAGAAGGCTTTCAGTTGGAAGTCTTCTAGTTGAAAACCTTCATATATTTTTTTCAATTCAAGCATTTGGAGAAAATACACAAAAGGAGTTATTTTGGCTAGAGAAGCTATAAATTTTTTAGGTATGATGATTTTCAACTTTTCATTGATTAATTTTAAAGTTTTATATGGGATTACGAGATTATTTACTCATTTTATGGTTTTTTAGTATATACTTAAGTTCTTCTACCTATCGATCTCTCTCCCTCTCTCTCCCATTCTATTTTCTCTATCTTCCCCTCCTTATCTTGAGCTCTCCCTCGTCCCTCCCTCCCTCTCTCTATCTCTCTCTCTTCCCCTTCTTATCTCTCTCCCTCCATCTCTCTCTCTTCACCTCCTTGTATCTCTCTCTCTCTCCCTCCCTTCCTCCCTCCCTCTCCCTCTCTCACTCTCTCGATCTTGATTTCACATTTAAACCTAGATATAAAAATGCTAAGTGTACATGTACTAAAATTCATTATTCCTCACTTTATTGACCTCATGAAAAAAATTTAGGCTAAACTAGGTTTCATTTAAATAAAACTAGCTTAGGAAAATAGTTTTTCAAATTTACACATGTACCTTCCTAAATTAGTTTCTAGCTCACATTTTTTTGTATGCTTCCACCTCTTAGCGTATAGAAAAAGGAATTTCTATGATAAATTTCATTTTAGAAAATCCAAAGATGAAAGCAATCAACATAAGACACCAACATAGAAAAATTCAATTTGACAATGTGAGTGAAAAATAGTATCCAAGATAGTGAGTTGTTGAATATGCAACTCATAGGTTCCCCATCCTCTCCTAATTTCTATTTTGTAGCTATTTTTTCTATTTTTTTCTCTATATTGAAATAGTTATTTTAATAATTCTCATTCTCAACTCAATAGTTTACTCAATAAAATGTGTTTTAATTAAGTAAATTAAACATTTGATAAGGTTGAAGTGAAAATTGCTATATTATGATAAAATTTAGCAAGATTTTTTTTACTAGTATTGTCTTACATTAAGAAATTAGATTTCTATGAGTTGGTTTCTCTTTAAAGGAAGCTAAAATATAAACCATGTTCAATTTAACATAAATTCATATAAGGATCCTTCCATTTAAGCTATAAAACTCTCTCCATCCTTATATATGGGCCTCTTGAGCATCTCCTTGTCTCTCCTTCTACCATAGTGAGCTAACCTCTCTCTCTCTCTCTCTCTCTCTCTCTCTTTCATTTTATTCGTCTTATCTTTATGAAATTAGAAAGTTATGAGTTGGCTTCTCTTTAAAGGAAGCTAACAATATAAACCATTCAATTTACCATAAATACATAATAAGGAGCCTTCCATTTAAAATAAAGAACTCTCTCTCTATATATATGGGTCTCTCTCTCATCTCTCCATATCTCCTTCTACCATAGTGATCCAACCTCTCTCTCTCTCTCTCTCTCTCCCTCCCTCCCTCCTTAGAAATCTACCCTCTCTCACTCTCTCCTTAGATACCTATCTCTCTATTCTCTCACTCTGTCAAGTTCTACCTTGGGGGCATGGCCATAGTGCTACCCTCTCTTTCTCTCTCCTTATATACCCTTCTCTCACCTCTCCCTCTCTCCCTATATCATACATGTAGTACTACCCCCTCTCTCTCTTTAGATATCTACTCTCTCTCCTTAGATACCTACTCTCTCTCCTTATATACCTCTCTCTCTCTAAATATCCTTAGATACCTACCCTCTCTCTATTCCTCTACTTAGTTGTTTTCTAAGGAATGATTTTTCATAGTTATCTCTATATCAAAATAGAAAAGGTTAAAGGTTTTGAATTTTTTTCATATAGATTGCCCAAATGAACTTAAAAAACCACATATTTCTCTTTGACTTAAATTGGGAAGTATATGTATGTGTACTTGTGTATGCAAGTGAATTAAAACTTGAGAAATTTGTGATGGGGAATAAAATGACTAGATCAAGGTTGTATGACATAAAAGAGTGACAAAAAAAATGGATCAAGGAACATCTAGTCAAGAACAACACATTGAAATTATTGATGACCAAGTTAATGTAGAGGTTTAAGAATAAATTGATAATAGTGATATAAATTTTTTGTATGGTACAAATAATCAAATGGAGATGGATGAGGATTTCCTTTTCAAGGATATTTCACTTGATGATTTTTTATTTGAAATCACAATAAAATTACACTCAAAGAATTTGGGATGAATTGTTTGAAGAAAAAATTCTAATTGGGAAAGCACAATTATGTGAAAAATTATTTAGGTGAAAAGAAATGACCCCTATTTTGGAGATGTTATGGGTTGATAATAACAAAAATCCATCAGATTTATTAAAATAAACAATTGTTGAAAATTTGCAAGAAACATTGAAATGTATCGAAGACAAGATTCGAGTTGCTAATTTAAGTGTTGCACATAGAGCATCGATGAATATAATTTCTAGTAAGAGATTATCACATAGAAGACAAGTTCAAACAATTTCCCAATTACTAAATATATATAGGAGAACTGTTCAAAGATATTGCGAAGATAAATATATTAAATGAAAATATTGAAAATAATTGGGTAAATATTTGTAGGGATCCCTAGAAAGAGAATTTCAAAAGATGTAAAGAAATAGGTAATTGAATATTGGACCAACCACTCTCATGTTTATTCCAATAGAAGAGTCACTATATGAATAATTGGTGAAGATGGTACTAAAATTTATCAACCAAAACATTTTATAGATACAACACAAAGTGAAATTTTTGAAGCATTCAAGAAAGAATTTTCACATGTGAAGATTTGTCAAAGGATGTTTGAGAGGTTACAACCATATTTTGCATGTAGAAATAAAGTACGCGTAATCTCATCCCTAATAGTAACTAACTAGTCTCTATTTGATAGGTTTGGGGTGTTATGAATTGTTTTCTCTAAACATCTCAAGGAAACATCTAATCTCCTAATGGTTTCATCATATAGAGTAGACTTAGAATGAGTCTACTTATCAAGATGATTAGACTTATGAGAAGTTTGATCATCTTGATGAGAAGTTTGATCATCCTAATGAGAAGTTTGATTAGCCATATATATAAATAACTATCTACATAATTAAAACCAAAAAAATATATTTAATTTTGAAACAAGCATTTTTAATATACAAGTTGAACTTTAAAACCTTTAATTTAATCTTGCAATTTAAATTCATAGATTCAATCATCATACATAGAAAATCAAGATTTATACATGAAATTATTCAATAATGTAATATAATTAAATTATTTACATAAAATTAAAATCAAGTCTATTAATTTTACTTGTATTTTATTAAATGAAGGACTATTCATATAAGTGATGTAGGATACATGCACCCTTAAGTTGATTGGAAAAAGATAAATTATAAAATATAAATATTATAAAATTTGTAAGAGAGAGCAGTCAAAAGGATAGGGACATAACTCCTTAAAGGTATATGATTTTTGGTGGGTCTTGTCTCAGAATAAATTGAAGTTGCATATTTCATGGTTTGAAATTCTTGGTTAAAAATTTAGCTAAGTAATGGTAGAGGATATTAGAAGTTGTATTGATGTGAGTGATATTAGGCGTATTAATTTTTGGGTGATGTGATATGTTTGTGTTGGTATTTGTGGCCTAGGAAATTGAGGTCAAATCTTAGTAGGGAATCGAGGATGGTCATATTAGAGGTAGAAATATGGGAATTTCATTGGTTAATTGTAATAGAGATATTTTTAATTGGGAAACATTCTTTTAGCCCTAGATCATCTGGCTAGACTAATGGATGGGGTGTTTTGGGTGTTTTTGGTTGGAGGCTCATGTTATCCATTGGGCATGGTCCTCATTTGTGTCCTTCCCATTGATGGTAAAGGAATTTTTAGTTTGGGGTGTGGTTTTGTGGTCTAGATGAAGGTTATTATGGGCATGGTCATGATCTATGGGGTCAAGGAATATTATGTTGTTAAGAATGGAGAGGACATAATTAGGTGGTAATTTAGACATCAATTCAATAAATTTTCTTAGGAATGCATCTTTTTTATTTCCATAAATATATTCATGAGGTCATGTACTTGTTTATAATTAAGGACATTATTGGTATCAATAGTGTACTTAGGTTCATTAGGAGTACATCCTCATCTATATCACTAAATTTTTGTAAAAGGATTGGGATAAAATTCCTAGGAAAGAGAATTATTCTATGAGGGATTGGATATGGGGGGTATTTTATTCAAGAAATATGAGTTTGGTAGTTTTTCTTTGTGATAAAAGATATTAATGGTCATTTAGAGGTATAAATAAGGGAATTTCATTGGTTAATTGTAATGAAGATATTTTTAATTGGGAAGCATGTTGTTTATCCCTAGATCATGTGGCTAGACTAATGGATGGGGTATTTTGGGTTTTTTTGGGTTGGAGACTCATGTTATTCATTGGGAATGGTCCTCATGTATGTCTTTCCCCTTGATGGTAAAATAATATTTAGTTTGGGGTGTGGTTATGTGGTTTAGATGAAGGTTAGTATGGGAATGATCATGATCTATGGGGTCAAGGAATAATATGTTGTTAAGGATGGAAAGGACATAATTAGGTGGTAATTTAGCCATCCATTCAATGAAATTTACTTAGGATTGCATTTTTTTATTTTATAAATAAATTCATGAGGTCATGTACCTATTTATAATTAAGGAGGTTGTTGGGATCAAGAGTGTAGTCATCCATATCACTAAATTTTCTTAAAAGGGTTGGGATAGTTCTCCTAAGAAAGGGAACTATCCTATGAGGGATTGACGATGGAAGGTATTTTATTAAGAATTCTAATTTTGGTGGTTTTTCTTTGTGATAGAATACATTATACTTGACTTAAGGATTTGTTATGGAAAATGATGGGAATTTATATTTGATTAATTGGATTTGGATTAAATGAGTGGAAAGAAGGGAAACATTTTAGAATCAAAGGTGTAAAGTGATGATTGGATTAGATGATTACTTTGGAAATGGATATTAGATCCCAAATGGATGATATCCTTAGGTGATATTATGGATGATATTGACATTAATTAGATAACTTGGATGGATAGGATGGTACCAAAGGTAGAAATACATGGTTGGATAAACTACTTGGATGAAAAGGATTATTTTTCTAATCTTGGACAATGAATGTAACACAATTTTGGACTTAGAGATGCTTACATTTGATAAATATTTTTCAACCTACATATGGTTGTAGAGTACCAAATTATGGATTAAATAGGCCCTAAGATATTAGGGGTCCCAAATATTGGTGGTTAGGCTCTATAATAGTTAAGTATTCTAGATGATGGATTAGGATGAGTTTTTATTAGAAGGTGGTGCAAGAGCACCTAAACTCCTTTGTCAAAATTTGTTCATTTGATTGGTCATAAGGTGATTCAAGGATAGCATAAGGGAGTATTGAGTTAAATTACTATAAATAAGGTCTAAAAAGGAAATTTATTATGTAATTGGGTGGTTTAGAGTCATTAGAGTCTAAATGAAAAACATTACATATTAATGTTGTCTTGAGTGCAATAACAAGGTTGTCAAAGTGCAGCTTAGGGAACATTAAGATTCTTAGAATTTAAAAATCAGTTATAGATGTTTGAGAGGGTGGTTTTTGATTTGAGAATGTATTTAAAGCCTTCAATACTTGAACTAAAGGGTTGTTGAAGGATTATATTGAGAATTTCAATAACAAACACAATGTTTTATTTGCAATTTCCCGTGTTTCTTGATCTTTGCTTACACTATACAGACCATACAAGTTTTAAGATGATCTGAATATTTTTGTATCATGTAGATATATGGATTTTATTTCATTTGAACCTATTTTGAAAGTCTAACACTCAGATTTGGGAAAGATTTAAATATTTTTTTTGTGGTAGCCTATACACACAAATTTGGAGGTCTGATTTTGTTTTAATGATATAAATGTCAATCCACCTGCTGTCCTGATCTGTTACTTAGTGTATAGACTTGTTTTATGGTAGGATAGGTGTTAAAATGTTTTAGGAATAAAGGAAAGCAAGTTGTTTGGTCTGGAATGATACCCTAGGGTCAAATAATGCATTTTTCTCATGTGAAATGAAGGTGCCAAGAGGGTGTTTTGTTGAAACAGAGAATGAAATGGTCTTGTAATGGATTTGTGACCATTTTTAGGGTATAATAAAGGTTTTTGATGATTTGGTTTGGTATGAGAAGCCCAGGTTCTATGATATTCAATAAACCTTAGGTGTTTTGGCTTGAAATGGAGGGTTTCATGGAACAATGATAAGATGGTCTTGAAATAGGGAAATAATGGTGGAAACTATGATTTTAGAACACAATTAAGGTATTTCAATAAAGTTTGGTTGAAAGTGAAGTGTTTAGGAGGGTCCTCCTTTGGAAAACAAGGCTAATTTAGTAGCCTCAAAATAGCGTAGGTTAATGAAACTCTATGTTGTTGTAAAGAAACCATTAGAGATCTTTTGGGATGATGATTAGGGATATGTGAGAAGTCTTAAATGATGTTTTTGGGCCTTGGTATGGCCTTCTCTAAAGTATTTTGTGTAAATTTGGTTTTTGAAGGGTTACAAGCCTCTTGGGAGTGATTTGGAAAAGTTGGGTGTCTTGTGATTTAAAGGTTGATTTCATTGTTTGAGTCAAGTTATTTGGTGTTGTATAGTGAGTCTCTCCACCTTGTATTGCATCAGAAGAGGGATCCAAAAGTGTGTTTTAAATTTCCCAAGGATTTATTTTGAAGATCGTAGGGTGTTGGATTATGAATCTATGGATGGATTATAATATGGGATGTGAAGGGAAGAAACCTAAACATACCAAAATTTTGGACATGTTTCATATATTAGATTAGTTAAAATTTATATCATAATCCCAAAATTCAAGACCTAAGATTTTAAATAAAATATGGTTCAAATATGAGGAGTTGAATATTACAATGAGCCAAGTGGAAAGTATTTTTATAATTTTTCCACTTATAATTTTAAGAAATTATAGACTAATTTTTGAACAAATAATATAGAATGGTTCATAGTTGTGAGTTTGAAATAGGAGTGGAGAAGGGGAGATGAGAGATAGTGTCACTAAAGGTAAGAGCATAATGAGGGTTTTAATTGAGGGGACTGTTATATCAAAAGTCCATAAAATGAGGTTTCATATGATGAAAAATACTCATGACATTTTTCATCAAAGGTGGATGTTTCCATGATTAAAATATCCTTCAAATTGGATCCTAAGAAGAACATGGTTAAATTTTGAGGGAAAGAGGTTCTTTCACGAAAGTGAGGAGCTAGATTCCTTTGGGAAAGAATTATTTTAGAGGGCTAAGTTTTGAGAGAAGGAAGGAGGAAGGGGTCTAAACTATATGGGGAACAAAATAACGGGTATTATAAGTTGACTAAGGATGGGAAACATCTCCCTTGTAAAGATGTATGACTTGTAATTGAGAATCAATGAAGAAAATCTAGTCCATGGGGGGATTTACATCATGAGGAGGGGAGAACTTCTCTATAGGTGAACATGGACATTCAAACCACATATATAATAGTTATATTATAATGGAGGGGAAATTTTATACTTACATGTTGGAAATTTCACTACTTGAAGGTTTCTTCCATCATATTCAATTTAGTAGGGTGAATATCTACTTGCGAGGAACATAGTTTTGCAATCAATCTTTTATACTCAACTACATCTTCACCAATATTTTATTTGATCCTTTATAATTTGGGTCATTTCTCAATTTATAAAAGGGAAAACATAATATGTTATTTAGAAATTGTAGACACTCGAAATATTCTGATCGATATCATACACTTGATTTTGATTCACTAACACCGATACTTCCTTAATCACTTCCACACTAACTAATTAATTGAATAATCTTTATTTAATTAATTAAATTCATCAAAATTTCCTCCTTAAATCAGATAATACACTTTATCAGATTATTTCATCCTAATGTTCTTCCTTTAATTAAATAAATCAATCTTATTTAATTAAAATCCTCATGTTCTTCCTTTAATTAAATAAATCAATTTTATTTAATTAAAATCCTAATGTCACCCCCTTTAATTAAATAGATCAATATATTTAATTAAAATACTAATGTTCCAATATCCTCTCATTAGATTTAAATAAACTCATAAGTATTTAAATTAAATGTCACAATCAAACTAAATTCATCTAAGTTAATTAATCCTAGATTAATTAACTCCTAACACTAATCCCCCATTCCTCTAGCTTTTAACTCCACCCTTGGGTTAGTCAACCTAACCAAGTTGCACATGTAAATCAATTTATTTGATTTAAAATTACCCTATTTTCATTCAAATATGGCATATTCTTGGAATATTCCACCCATTTGAATTTTCCCTCCCAAAGGACTTTTGTCCTCCACCTTTGCATTGAAGGCTCTGACATGGCATTGAAGGCTCTTACAACTCCTCTTACACAAGCCACCTCTTGGATTTCAAATCTCAACTACATGCATTTAACATGCACATTGTTCAAAATGTGCTCCACCTCCCTTCATTAGCATGTTGACAAGTGGCACAATGCCATTGGTCCCTTTTTTAATTCTGCATTCTCCCCATTCTTCACTCTTAAATCCTTCTTCCTTATAAATAGAGGCCTTCTATATGATTTGGGGGGGACACAACTTCATACAAATCTATTATAGTCACTTGAGTTCAAAGCATCCATGATTTCATCCACAATTTCATCCAAGTTAGCATAGAATTTCATCATCCATAGCTAGGTTATTGAGGTTTTGTATCAAGGATCACATATCCATCATCAAGCTTATCAAGGGATTGGGAAAGGGCTTCTTTCCACATCAAAGAAGCACCAATCCCCCTATGGGATGCTAGTTTGAGCATTAGAATATTATTTCATTAGTAATTTATTTGGTATTTTACTTTGTTTTCATGTTCTTGTGTTCAAATGAATTTCATAGGGAATGCTTGTTTACACTTGTTTAGGGACTAATGTTTGTTTGTTTGTTCATGTTTGAGCAGGTCTAGGCAAAGCATTCACAAAAATAAATTTGGGAGTCCATTGGTATCATATGCTTAATATGTTCTTTGAAAATAATTTTGGGAGTCATTGGGGTTTATATATGTATATCTTAAATGGTTGTGTGGTTTAATGGCCATACCATATTATTATATTATTTATGAGAATATACTAATTATTAGTTGAAGTATAAAAAATGAACATGATTATTCCATATGGAGGAAAAATCCAAGCATTTAAATAAAATAATAAAGGAAACTAATTACAAATCAAACTATATAATCATGTTTAAAAGGAGAGAAATAAAGGAAAATAATTACAAATCATATTTCAAACTTACCTAAAGTGTTGGGTATCCTGAACAATTGCAAAGTCATTATAGGGTTCGAGTGAAATGGTCAGGCCCATTTATTTTTAATTTTAAATTTTTAGGTTTCAGTTGAAACATATTCAGGTGTAATAATTTCAACTGAATTTTTTTTGATCGGTTCCCATATGCCACATAGGTTGCCACCTAGTTTTGGTTGAAACATATTCGATCAAGTAGTTTTTGACCAAAAACCGTTTGATAGAAATAATTTAGTTGGATGAAATTATGAAATAGGTTGTACTTTTACCCATAGAGAAGTAGAGAGAGGATAGAGAGAGGGAGAGAGAGAGGTAAGGAGGGGAAGAGGTAGGGAGGGAGAGAGAGAGCGAAGGAGGGGAGAGGTAGGGAGGGAGAGAAATGTGAGATGTACTGAAGTAGAGAGGGAAGGAGAGAGTGAGAGAGAGGAGGGATGGATAGAGTGAGGGAGAGGTAGAGAGGGGTAGGTGATATAGAGAGGGAAATAGGAAGGGGGAAATATTGAGAGAGAGATACAAAGTAGACAAGGAGAGATTGAGATAGAGAGAGGAGGGAAAAGGGAGGAAGGGAGATAGAGGTAAGAAGGGAGAGAGGTGGGATATAGGGAAGTAGAGTAAGAAGGAGAGAGCTAGAGAGAGTGAGAGAGAGAGAGGGAGAGGAAGAGAGGGATAGGTGAGATAGAGAGAATTAGAGAGGGAAGGAGAGAGAAAGAGAGAGGTATAAGTGAGATAGAGAGAGAGGGAGAGAGAGGTGATATAAACACAAGTAGATAATTAGGGAGAGAGAGAGATCAAGGGAGAGAGATAGTCAAATAGAAGGAGAGGTAGATAAAGAGATGGAGATAGTGAGAGGTCTAGAGCGTAAGTGATCTATAGAGTGAGATAGAGAGAGATAAGATGATAGAGCTTGCTAATTACTAAAATTTGACCACTTGATTACCAAAATTGACCTTTTGATTACTGAATTTTGACTAAGTTTGAAAAATTAAAATATCTTCCAAATACTTAGATTTTTCATTACAACTCCTAGAAATTTGAAACCATTCTCAAACATCTTGAAACTATATACATGAAATATTAATTTAAGTATAAGAAAGGAAGTAAATGTCCATATATAAATGCCACTTATACTTAAATGTTTATTTCATGTATATAGTTTCATCGAAAGAAAAAGAGAAAGAGAAAGAAAAATTTCAAAATCAAACAATAATGTGAGTGTGTTATAATGCACTCACATTATGTGAATGCAATCCCATAATACAAGTGTTTTTAATTATAACACACACTTGTGTTCTCTTTTATGGGACCAAAAAGTGGGGTGGCCACTTTTTCATCACCCATCTTGGTACACATGCTCATGAATGGTCTTAAATTATTTAATGCTTCAAAATTGCAAGAAATGACCAAGTAAATATTGCACAAAGTATTAAATGCTTCATAATAGAAAGTAATGATTATGATCAAATAAATAAACATACATTGATTTAAAATGTTTGTGGTTAGAGCGTAGTTTATCAAAATAACAAAAAGTTTGTAAAAATGAGTTTATAGCTATTTTTTGTAGGGTTAAATTAATAGTTATTTAGTTTCATAGAAAATATATCATCTCAAATTTTAAACATAAAAGATTAAAAGATTCCCCATTTATAGGAAGTGTGAGGATAATCCCTCAAAAAATTAGAGGATTGATGTAAAATGACACTCATTGAATGAAGGATGGGTCAAAGTAAACTTTGGTGAGGCATCTAGGGGAAACCCAAGGTCATCAAGAGAAGGTTGTATCCTAAGGGATCATTTAGGTACCACCATAGTAGAGGTATCTAGAAAATTTTGAGATGGAACTAATAATGAAGTGGAGATACAAGAAAATTGGATAGGGATAAATCTTTGCAAATGAATGGGATATATAAAACTACATCTGGAAGGAGACTTAATGATCATAATAAATGCCACATGCAAACAAGAAATGCCAAACTAGAAAATTAGGAAATTCATCGCTAAAATTATGGAGAGCATTACTCAATTCAAGGTTTTTAAATTGTCTCACATGTATCGTGAAGGAAGCAAGGAATCTAACAAGTTATCAAAAATTTCCATTGATCAAGAAGCTAACCAAATGGATTTCCATTGAGTGTTTCAACAATGCTCACATGAGTGAAGGATGGGTGATAGGACTTGGGTGGTCGAGGAGCATTTAATCCTTTGACAAGCGAGTTAATGCTGGGGCATGGTTGGTAGTAGGAGAAAGTTATATTCCCAAGAGATGAGAATTGTTGACACAAACAAATGATAGATTCCATCACTTTTATTGGTACAAAGGATAGGTAGATGGGATTTCAAAGGGTGGTTATAGACCACTCCTTGAGAAAAACTTTAACATAGTGAAGAGAGAGACACTAGAAGCAATTAAGGCAATCCTGGGAATGAGATATCTCACCTCTGAATACTGCTACAGGGTAAATAATGACATTTATGGCCTATTTTCTCAAGGAAAAGAGGATAAAGGGATGGTGAAATGGATGATATGAATATTGGTGAAAGCTTGTTGGCAGGAGAAGATGAATTTTTACTTGAAAAGTGATAGTTGCTAGTTGGGGGGCTGAGGCCCAATGGTGGGATGTGGCTGCATATCACCCTTCACTATAATGGGCCTTGGGTGCCATTTTTAATCTAGGACGTGGGAGAGGATGCCAAGTACATAATGGTGGAGGTGGAAAGAAATATAAATTTTCTAAAGGAGATCATTAGAGCATTCAGATCGGAGGTGATGTTGATAGTGCTAGCCTTGCTAGCAACACAGGGAGAGCTCGGGTTTTTGGAGGAGCAAGGAGGAGATGATGAAGGAGGGATGCAGAAAAAAGTTAGGATTTCCATGAGTCAGACTGAAAATGTTTTTTGTAATTTTGTAATTTTGGTCTGTGGTCACGTTTGTATTACCAATGTATTATGGATTTGACCCCCTTACTCTTTTTGTTTCTCTTTTGTAAGGAAGCTAAGGTAGAGAAACAACTTCCTACACTAATCTTGAGAGGAAAATAATGCAAAAATTTATGGATTTTTAATAGTTACAAAAACTTAAACAAACAAAAACATAGATATCATGCATACCATAAGAGGTGACTTATGTGGGGAAAAACCTTTTGAGAGAAAAACCCCACACTCCAAAAGCTGCCCAATATATTATTCAGAAATCACAAAGATTACAATATACTTGTAGAGCAAGCTTCTCATAGGAATATCATCAACCAGAGATCTAGAGGCAACACGACCACTATCAGATTCTCAAAATACATCACAATACATAGTTGTAATACAATGCTCTCATAAAATATGGTTTCCTTCTAAGGAAGTCAAGATAATAAAATGACGTCCATCAGATCTGAGACCTAATGATGAACTTTACAGATTTACAATAATAAAATATAAATAAAATTTAGCTTTTAGGAGTGTTGCCCCAAGCCCTTGTCGGGGTGCATTGCCCGTGGACCCCCAGCCGAGGGGATGATCCCCCTGGACCCATCATGAGGGGAGACCCCCCCACACCCCAATCACTTTCGTATGAACAATACCTTATGTATCAATAGTACCTTATGTAATTGTAAGGTTGAGACACATTTTCCCAGCATCTTTGACCTGCCCGTTTCTATGTACAAAGAATAACACCATAACAGTTAATGTTTTGAGCATAGTGTTATATATTTTTAATAGTTATTGCAAATTAAGGTTATACTTACTAGTGTTTAAACTATGGTTTGATATTAGTTCGTGCAAGCCATAAAGTTTGAAATCACAAATGTAAGAAGTTATTTACATTTCACATAGTTGTTAAAGTTTTTTTTTGGTTCAATGTGGCCCAAAAAACATCAATTAGAGTGAGCATAAGTGTGAAATTTTTGTTCAGAAAGATTGAAGATAAAGTGTCTAGAAAAAGAGAAAATGTGAAATAGAGGAAAAGTATCCATTAAATCTATTTAAACTTTATATAAGTGTACAAAAACTCTTTTGGTATATTTAAAAAATTATTTTAGCTTCAATAATTTTAGTTTATAGTATATTATAATGTAAACTAGTTTCTTACTAAAATTATGAGATCTAAAAATGACAATTTGTAGTTATAATGGATTTAAGCAAGTTGCTAGTTACTTAAGAGTTCATAATAAATTGTAAACATCTAATCTATATAATGGTATATGCTACAATTTTTTGTCATATATTCATAAATATGAAGGGATTATATATATATTTGGTAAGTATTGTTGCAAGAATGGAAAGATTGAAGGTGTTTTCATCGATGTCAATGGCTCAACTAGTTATCTACTAGTTGTTGTTGGCTATATATGTTGAGGATATTGAGCAAATTGTAATAAAGATGTGCTACAAGTGTTTAGTGGCTGCTTCGGGTTTTGGTATGGATTTACTCCTATATTTGTGCAGTTCATACATGTTGTTTATGGTTGTTAGAAGATGCTATATCCAAATTTTTGGGTGTTGGTTTGTTGTACAATGCAAGTTGTGTTCACTAGTTGTGAAATGTGGTTTTCTGTGTTTCTGGTTGAGGTCTAGAAGCAATGTTGTTGGTATGGATTTCTATTTGATGAAGTCTTATGAAATGTAGTTCTAAATTCAAGTTGCCTTGATAGTATTGAAATTAATTTCAGCATTTGGAAAGTTCATTCTTAAAGGTTCACATTGGTTTGGCCGACCTTGTGTGAGATACTACTTTCGAGGATGGTGAAGCATGTTGGGTCCCTATGAAGCATGTGTTTGGGTCACCCTCATTCTAATTCCACCCTAGGATTTTTTGGCACTGGCCTAATTTGAATTTGGATTTGGATGGCCGACTTTGGATATGTTTCAAATTTGAAAATAGTATAAATACAAGATGTGTTAGTGATGGAAATTATACAAGAGTGAAGAAGAAGAGCGATAAGAGAAAAGAGAAAGTACAGTTTGGTGCAACATTGATTCTATTTAGTAAGTGTTTGTGTTGCGAGTGTGGAAGATTAGTGTGAAGCTTAATGCCGGGTTTCCGAATGTAGTGAGCAGAAGTGAGCCCTCTGGGTTGTTAACCCTATTGGACAGTGAGTCCTTGTTTTGAATAGCGAGTCCTTATTTCAGTAGTGAGCCTTTTGTAGTTGGTTTTGATATTCTCTATAGTGTGAGTTAATCCTTAATGTCATTTTTCCCTCATTAGGTTTTCCATGTAAATTTGGTGTTATTGTGTTTATGGTTAGATTTGAGTTTCTACATTGGCATTTGATGATTAATCATTTAAGTAGTATTAAGTATTAGTTCTGGTGATTGAAATAAAAGGTTTAATTATGTGACAATTGATTCACCCCTCCTCTTAGTTGTCCTATTCAACATTTGGTATTAGATCAAGGTTCCTTGGTGAAGATCTTAACTGCTTGAGGAAGGTCTGGGATGGCTGGAAAAATGGTTTTTGATTATCTGAGGTTTGATGGAACTAATTATAGTAACTGGAAAGTATTGATCGAAGAATATCTAGAATATTGTAGATATGATGTGGAGAGTACAAAAATATTCACACTCCTCCTGCTAATGGCCCAAGTACACCTGAAGAGATCAAAGCACATGAGGTGAACAATAAGGCTAAGTTCATCTTGAAAATAGTCTAGTGCATTCCAAGTTGATTAAGGTTCATAATTTGAAAAAAACTAAGTCTGGGATGCTTTGGAAAGAGCGCATGATGGTGATGAAAGAGTCAAAGAGGTGAAATTATAGAATTTGGAGACATAGTTTGATCTTCTACATATGTTTGAAGATGAGAATATTAAAGCTTATGTATAGAGATTAGATGAGATAGTAGTCAGAATGCGAGGACTTGGTGTTACTATAGATCAAACAAGGATTATAAAGAACTTTCTCAGAACTCTTCCTCATGCTTACAATGATAAGGTGAGTGTTATTGAGCAAACTATAGATTATAAGACCTATACTAAGGATCTGCTGTTAGGATTTTTGCCATCTTATGAGGTGAGGAAGTTGAGTCTAAGGAATGGGTGCAAATTAGAGACTAATTTTAAAGTTATAGGAAATGAAGATCTGGATGAAGAAAAATTTGATGAAATAGAAGCTAACTTTGTAAGAAGAATGAGGAAAGTCTTCGGTAAGTATGAAGGTAAGTTTCCCTTTAAGTGCTTTAGTTGTGGAGAAATTAGTCATTATGCTGCAAAGTTCCTAGAAAGAGCTAAAAGAAATAAACAAAGATATGAGAAATAAAAGAAAGGAAAGAAGATTAATGAAGCTTACTATGTGAATTTGAATGCTAGTATATTTGATGAGGATTCAAAATATGAAAATATAGATGATAATGAATGCTTTTTCTTGGCGATTGAGGATGAACCTACTTATGCTAATTCTTTAAAATAGGAAAAAGAAAGCCCTCTGGAGAAGGAGAAAAATGAAGGTACAATTATCTCTTCCCTACATGCTAAACAAGAGAACAATTATTGGGTAGTTGATAGTGGTTGTTCACATCACATGACTGGTGATAAAAGCAAGTTTGTTAAGTTTGAAAAATATGATGGAGGCTTGGTTATGTTTGGAGATGATACTGGTGCTAAAATTTGTGGGATAGGTTCAATGAGTTTTGATGGCAAGCATGATACTGACGATGCCTACTATGTTAAGGGTTTAAGGAATAATTTTGTTGAGTGTTGGTCAGATGTGCAAAAAAGGATATGATCTTGTGTTTAAGGTGAGAGATGTGAGATCCAAAAAGGATTCAGAATAGTGTTTGCTACAAGAAAAGGAACTTTTATTTCATAGTCTAAGTATGTAAGAGAGATGTTGAAGAAGTTTGGGATGGATGGTTCCAAAATGGTAAGTACTTATATGTTGACTAGATGCAAATTGGGTAAAGATGATGATTCACCTAATACTGATCAAAGCAAGTATAGATCTATGATTGGTGGACTACTATATTTGACTGCTACTAGACCAAATATCATGCATGCTCTCTGTCTTGTGGCTAGATTTCAAGAAGATCCTAAGGAAACTCATGTTGCTTCTGTTAAAAGAATTTTTTAGATATTTGAATGGCACTCTAGATTATGGATTATGGTATCCTAAAGATACTGATTTTACACTTAGTGCCTATACAAATGAAGATTGGGATGGATGTGTAGATGACAAAAAATGTACAAGTGGTGGTGCATTCTTTCTTGGATGTAGATTGGTGGCATGGCCAAGTAAAAATAAAGATTCAGTCTCCTTTTCTACTACTAAAGTTGAGTATATTGCTGTTGCATCTTGCTGACAAGTTCTATGGATGAAACAAACATTGAAAGATATCACAATGGTATATGATGATCCTATTTCTATTTTGTGTGATAATACAAATGGAATTAATATTTCAAAGGATCCAGTGATGCACTTGAGGATGAAGCATATATCTATTAGATATCATTTCTTGAGAGAGAAGGTCACAAAGAATGAAGTAAATCTTGAGTATGTTCCGATAGAGGATTAGATTGCTGATATTTTCATGAAGGATCTTCCTAAAGATACTTTTGAGTATCTCCGGAAGAAGTTAGGGGTTATTTCCCCTCCTTTCTTGAACTAGATGCATATGGAGATGCACCAATCTGATGGATCTATGGATCTATCTTTCTTTTGGGATGATGTTTTTGTGGCTACCTCTTAGGGGTAGCGGGTAGTATCAGGTGTTGTCATTTGAGTATTTTTTTTTTCATGTCAAAGGAGAAATCAATGTAAAATATTATTTTTCCTTTGCCATTGATGTCAAAGGGGGAGAAGAAGCATGTGAAAAAGAAAAGGAAGAAGGGAAAAGAAACATGTGAAAAAGGAAAGGAAGAATGGATGAAGAAGCATATGAAAGAAAAAGGAAGTGTATAAGGAATTATCTTCTAAGGGGGAGAAACAAAAAAGTGTATTAAGAGCTTGCATGTTGTCTTTGATGGTTTTTCACATCATGTGTTGCCATCAATGACAAAGGGGGAGATTGTTGCAAGAATGGAAAGGTTGAAGGTGTTGTCATTGATATCAACTAGTCAACTGGTTATCTACTAGTTGCTATTGGCTGTATATGTTGAGGATATTGAGAAAATTGTAATAAAGACATGTTACAGGTGTTTAGTGGTTGCTCTAGGTTTTGGGCTGGATTTACTCCTATATTTGTGTGGTTTAGGCATGTTTATGGTTGTTAGAAAATGCTATATCTATATTCTTGGGTGTTGGTTCGTTGTACAATGCAAGCTGTGTTCCCCAGTTGTGAACTGTGGTTTTTTGTGTTTCTGGTTGAGGTCTGAGAGAAATGTTGTTGGTCTAGATTTATCTTTGATGAAGTATTATGATGTGCAGTTCTAAAGTTGAGTTTCCCTGATAGTATTGGAGTTAATTTCAACATTTGGAAAGTTTGTGCTTTAAAGGTTCTATGTGTTTTACACTGGTTTGGCCGACCTTGTGTGAGATACTACTTTCGAGGATGGTGAAGTGTGTTGGGTCCCTATGGAGCATGTGTTTGGGTCGCCCTCATTCTAATTCCACCCTAGGATATTTTGAAACCAACCTAATTTTATTTTGGATTTGGATGGCCAACTTTGGATATGTTTAAAAGTTGAAGATAGTATAAATACAAGATGAGTTAGTGATGGAAAATATACAAGAGTGAAGAAGAAGAGTGATAAGAGAAAATAGAAAGTTCAGTTTGGTGTGACATTGATTCTATTCAGTAAGTGTGTGTGTTGTGAGTGTGGAAGATCAGTACAAAGCTTAATGTTGGGTTTCTAGATGTAGTGAGTAGAAGTGATCCCTCCGGGTTGTTAGCCCTGTTGGATAGTGAGTCCTTATTTCAGGCAGTGAGCCTTTTATAATTGGTTTTGATATTCTCTATTGTGTTAGTTAATCCTCACCATGGTTTTTCCCTATTTTCCACATAAATATGGTGTTATTGTGTTTATGTGTTGGATTTGAGTTTCTGTTGAATATGTAAAAGGATCAATTTTATGCTTTAAAGAATTGCTGCAAAAAATAGTGAATAGATTAATATATTTTGTGTGTTCTAGGCTTCAAGTGAAATCGAGTCTATAGGACATAAGATCCATTAAGGTAGAAAGCTTATATGAACATTAGAGAAATAGAGTAACCCTTTGTACTTTACTCTTTATATTGGTTGTTGATCAATGTCAGTATATGCTAGTGAGGCAGCTGTTAAGTTGAAAAGCCAGTGAGGCACAATTAGTAGCTAGTGAGGCATTTTTGTAGCTAGTGGGGATTTTCCAATGAGGCTTTGTAATCAACGGGTTTTTATTAAGCTAGTGAGGCATTTTATCGAGTGGTTTTATCCCTATGAAGGTTTTCAACTCATGAAAAATACTATGTTATGATTCCTTTATGGTCCATGTGATAATTATGTTTCATGCAATTTGGTCTTGTTTCTTTCTTTATCTACTTTTCAACATTTGAGTTTTCATGTTATTTAAGGATCTGCTATTTGCTATCACATTTGGTTACACTCTTGAAATTGAACATTCAATGATTACAAAGAGATTATGTGTTTTGAAAAACTATTGAATTGAAGTTGGTTATTGAAACATTGATTCACCCCCCCTCTCAGTGTTTCCTGTACTCCAACACTTTGTATCTATGTGGCAATGAGCCCTCCAAGTGGTTAACCCTTGTTGGGTAGTGAGTCTTGATCCATACAATGAGTCCTTGTTGTTTTTGGCAATGAGCCTTTGTAATTAGTTTTGATATTCTTAATATTGTGAGCTAATCCTCACCGTGGTTTTTCCCTTATTAGGTTTTCCACGTAAATATGGAATTATTGTGCATGTTTGATGCTTTTTTAGTTTATGCCTTTGCATTTAATGTTTAATCATGTTATCAGAGTAAAGGATTTATGATTAATCTAATTTTTGGTGAAATTTTGTTAAGGTTCAAATTTGTCACAACTGATTCACCCCCCTCCCAGTTGTCTTGTTCAACAGAAACAATGAAGCTCCCCCTAGATGCATGCCCTATCACTAATTTTTAGTGATATGATGTGGTAGAGATTACCCCAAACTTCTGTCTCAAATATTCAAATTGCTTTGTAGGAAGAGGCTTGGTGAAAATGTCAGCCACTTGTTCTTTTGTTGGGACATACTCCATGTTGAACTCTCTGTTAGCAAAATTTTCTCTAATGAAGTGATACTTTATAGATGTGTGCTTTTTTCTAGATTGTATCACTAAATTCTTTGAGATATTTATTGCAGTTGAATTATCACAAATAATAGAGATGGTTCACTATACTCTACCTTGATGTACTTAAGTGTCTGCTTCATCCATAAGACTTGAGTACAACAAGCTGTTGTTGCTACATACTCTATTTCTGTTGTGGAAAGAGTGACTGATTCTTGCTTCTTGCTCATCTAGGAAACCAACCTATCTCCCAAAAAGAATTCTCCACCAATAGTGCTTTTCCTGTCATCTAAAATTCTCGTCGAATCTACATCTTTGTATGTTGTCAAAGAAAAATCCTTGCTCTTGGGATGCCTCAACCCATAATCAACAATAATTTTGATTTATATAAAAATTATTTTCACTATGTTGACATGAGCCTCCTTTGGTGCAGCTTGAAAACTTGCAACTAAACATACTGCTTGCATAATATTGAGCCTTGATGTAGTTAAGTACAACAAGCTACCAATCATTAACCTATACATTGTTTGATTTCCATTCGGGGATTTATCTGATTTGCTCAATTTGCAACCAGTTATCATGGGGGTACTGATCGACCTATTGCCCTCCATACAAAAATTCTTGAGAATTTCCTTAGTATACTTGGTTTGAGATATAAATATCCCTCTATCACTTTGTGCAATTTGTAAGCCAAGGAAAAATGATAACTCTCCTAACATTAACATTTCAAATTCATCTTGCATATGCATAGCAAATATTTGACACATTTTATCATTGCTACCTCCAAATATTATTTCATCTACATAAAAAACAACAATCATGTGCTCACCTTCTGATTTGAAATGCAAATTTCTATCTACACATCACTTTTTGAATCCTTGTTGCTGAAGATATTGGTCCAATTGTTAATACCATGTTCATGGGTCTTGTTTTAGACAATACAATGCCTTTCTCAATCTGTACGCATAAACCTCTTCTTCTGAAAGTTGAAAACCTTCTGGTTGTTCAATGCAAACTTCCTCTTCTAGGTTTCCATTCAAGAATGTAGATTTAACATCCATCTGATATACTTTGAATCCCTTATATACTAAAAATGCAAGAAACATTCTTATTGCTTCTAATCTAGCTATAGGTGCAAATGTTTCTTCAAAATCAATGCCTTCAACTTGTGCATATCCCTTGCACACCAATCTTTCCTTATTCCTCACAACAACTCCATCTTCATTGAGTTTTCTTATAAACACCAATTTTGTACCAATTACATTTTTGCTTGGGGGTCTAGGAACCAACTCCCATGTATTATTCTTCTCAAATTGATGTAACTCTTCCTCCATGGCTTTTATCTAGTTTTCATCCTTGCTAGCTTCATTAAAGCTCTTTGTCTCAATTTGTGACATAAGAGTGAAATTTACTTGTTCTTTATCTTTTACAAGTCTTATCCTAGTTTGAGATCCTTCTTTTTTATCCCTAATCATCTAATCTGCGAGGTGATCCTTTTGAACATACTTTTCATGGGCCTTTTCATCTTCTTCTTTCTTAGATTCTTCTTCATGATTGGTTGTTGGTTCATTATTGAAATCATTCTCATCAAGTTTGGTATGCTTTATTTTCTCATCAATTTTGACATTGATTCTCTCCACAATCTTTGTCAAACTGATGTTGTATCACTTTTAAGCTTTGCTCTGAGTAAAATATCCTAAAAATATCCCTTCATCACTTCTTGATTCAAAGCTTCCCAAATTCTCATCTTCTCTTTTGATGTAGCAATTGTTTCCAAACACTTTTAAGTACTTCATGGATGTAGGCCTCCCATACCACAATTCATAGGGGGTACTATCACTATGTGCTTTGATTTGAACTCTATTCAGAATGTATACTGTAGTATGAACTACTTCTCTCCAAAACATATCAACTAATTTGGCCTCATTTAACATTGTTTTATCCATGTCCTTCGCCACTCTATTCTTTCTTTCTATAACTCCATTTTTCTGTGGATTTCTTGGTGTTGAGTAATGTCTCTTGATTCCATGTGCCTCATAGTATTCAAAAAATTCACTTGATATGAATTCTCCTCGTCTATTTGACCTTAAACATTTAATCCTTCTACCTATTTCCTTTTCAACAATTTTCTTGAATACATTAACTCTTTCAAATGCTTGTGACTTGTCTCTCAAGAATGTTACCCATGTCATTCTTGCAAAGTCGTCAACTAGCAACATGAGATACCTTTCACCTTTCAAACCACTTGTCATTGTAGGTCCACATAAATCAATATGAACCAGTTGCAATGGCTTAGTAGTTGCATATTCCTTAGCTGAAAAACTAGCCTTTGTTCACTTTCCCTACTGACATTCTTTGCATATGACACTTGCAGGATTAGTTATTTTTTGCATGTGTCTTACAAGACCTCTTGAACTTACCTTCAATAGATTATCAAATTTTATGTGTCCTAATCTTCTATGCCACTGCCAAATTTCATTTGCTTGTCCTATCAAACAAATTTGACCTTTCACTTCACGAAGGTTATAAAATATTGTTGTTAGTTCTTGATCCTTGAGCAACTATCTTTCCATTATTTTTGATTTTTCAACCATCTAAATTGAATGTGACTCTATATCTATTTTCACATATTTGACTCACACTTATTAGATTGTGCTTCAATTCTTCAACATACAAGACATCCTTTTCTGGGATTTTTTCCATCTAGACTTATGATTCCTTTTCCAACTATCTTGACTATTGTATTGTCACCAAAACTCACAGATCCAATGTATTTCTTGAGTTTGATGAAATTTATTTTGTCTCCAATCATATGCTTGGAGCAACCACTATATATTACCCATAAATTTTGCTTTTGAGCATGCAACACTATTAGAGAAATCATTGACTGTGTGCAACTTTGTTCTTTTTACTTTCACACCTTCTTAGATTTCTTTTCAGTCTTTTCTACTTTCTACTCCTTGTTTTTAGATTCTTCATTTGACTTAGGAGGTATATCTTTCTTTTTCCCATTCTTTACATTTGGTCTCACAAATTTCATTGTACAATTTTTTAATATATGAGCAAAATTGTTGTAGTTGTAATAGACTATATTCATATCCATCAAGGGAGAAAAAGGGTTTTTTATCACAAAGTTTGTACTCCTTTTAGGGATAACTTTACACTCACTAGCTCTATGACCAAATTGATTACAAGCATATCAATAACCATATAAGTATGATGAATACTTGATCATAGTGTTTCCTTGAATTGGATGAGGTGATCTTCTTTGTCTTGGCCTCCTTGGATCATGCATTCTTGTAAATCCATCAACATCAGTCCTAAAATTTTTCCTTATCTTTTGAGGATTTTGAGTAGATTTTTTATCCTTCTTGTCTGCAAGAGGTTTCTTTTTTTCCCTTGGTTTTCTCGACTTCTGCAGATTTCTCTTTGAGTTCACTTCCTTTACAATCACTTTCGTTGGCAGATTTAGACATTTCTACTGCCCTAAATTTTTCATATGATTTTGTAGACACATAAACAAAAGAACTCTTCCCTTTCTTCATTCCTAAGCCCTATTTATCCTTGTTAGCTGGTTTTTGTCTACTCAAAAGTTCATCCAAAATTTTAGAACAACCTTTTAGCTTCAGTCCTTTTTCAACATGTTCGTTAGCTTTCTCAAAGTCCTTTCTCAAGGCAACAATTTTTTCCTCAATTTTCATGCATCTATCCATTTTAGATTTTAGTTTTGATTTCATCACTTCTTCCATTATTTTGATTTCCTCCACTTAAAGTTTTAGACCTACTACCATATGATTAGATCCCTCAAGATCCTTTCTTAGTTTGTTTGATTCCTTTTGTGCAAGTTTCTTCTACTTTAAGTCCTCCTTTTTCAACATTTCAATCTCATTTTTGAGATCATCTATCTCATCTAGGGCACATATAAGTTCTCCTTCCTAGTTAACCTCTCCTTATTCTTCACCATTTTCATCAAGGCTTCAAATTTTCCATCCTTTTGTCCCTTAGACTCTTTTTCCATGAAAATAAATTCATTTTCTTTTACAATATAAGCACAATTTTGTTCATCATCAGAGCCGTTGCAATCAATAGATACATCACTGTCCTCTTGGATGTATAGACTTTTCTTTTTGTCTTGAAAACTCCTTCTCTTAGGATAGTAGGGTGTCTTCAGTCTAATTTCTACCTCTTGCTTAGAGATTCCTTTCTTATTATAAGGAAATTTAGTAGCAAAATTTCCACATTTAAAGCATTTAAAGGGAAACTTACCTTTGTACTTTCCAAATCCTCTTCTTAGTTTCCCAACGAAATTGGCCTCTTCTTCATCAATCTCATCATTTCCAGATGTGATGCTCTTAGCCTTTTCTTTCTTAGGAAATACTTCCTTCTCTTTATATGTAACCTTGAAAGCAACTTCCTTCCTTGCTAATTCAACATCTCCCATCCTCATTTCATATGCAACGAATATACCATGCAACTCATTAAGAGTGAGTTTATCTATTTCCCTTCCTTCCTCTATTGTAGAAATCTTAGAATCATATCTTGTTGTCATTATCCTTAGTACTTTCAGTATAATGAAATTTTCTTTCACTTCTTCTCCATATCCTTTAATAGAGTTCACTATATCATTAACTCTTAGAAGATAGTCTAAAATCTTCTCATCTTTTGTCATCTTTAGGCCTTCAAATCTAGCTCTCAGTACTTCAAGTTTTTCCAATATTATCTTACCATCTCCTTCATAGATATTTTTCAATGTATCCCAAACATCCTTTGCAGTCTTACAATACATAACCTTGGTATGCATAGATCTAGATAAACTATTCATAATAGCAAACCATGCTTTTTCATTATTCTCATAGTCATTTTTTCCTACATCAATAGGAGGTGTGGCTGGTGGTGTGTATCCATTCATATTAGAAATCCACACACAAACCCTAAAGATCCCAAATATCCCTTCATTAATGAGCTCCAAAAGGCATAATTTGTTCCATCAAATCGAGGTGGCTTGTTTGTAGAAGAATCTTCTTGACAAGCCATTGTGTCTATAAATCCAAGGATCTACCCAAGTTGATTAAGCTTCTCCTAGGGAACTTAGGGCTTTGATACCAATTGTTGGAATACAACAATCTACTGAGAGGGGGGTGAAACAATAGATTCTAAAAATTTAATCTTCTTATCCTTAGCGCAGACACAACCCATAAATCTAAATGTGTAGGTTAAAACATGAAAACATATGACAAGCACATGCACATACACTTGACCAACACATAACACCAAACATACATGGAAAACACAAGATGGGAAAAACTATGGTGAAAAAAGCTACTTGAGTCTACTGATCAAATCTATCATCATAAATAAATCTTCTATTATAATATTTTAAGGGCACCAACCCTAAGGAGATACTCTGCGAACCCCAATCCTAGTACCTGCAAAACAACAAGAATAAACAAGTTAAACAAGAGATTGCAAGCTAAAACAAGGATTCCCCATGAAATCCATTTGTAAACTCAAAATAGGAAAGAAAACAAGGAAGAACAAAATAAAACAAGAAAATAGATTGAATCCTAATTTAAATGTGCAAACTCATGATCCCATGGGGGAATTGGTGCCAATTTGATGTGAAAATTAGCCATTTCCCAATTTGTAAGATACAAGCTTGATATGTTGAAGATGATTGATCCACTTTTGTTGATGAAGGATGAGAGATCCAAGCCAAAAATCTGCAAAAACCTAGCTAAGAATTCAATGGTGATGGATGAAAATGGCTAAATATTTTAGCATAATAACTTTGCATAATTTGTGGATGATCAAATGAGGATATGAGCTCTTTATTTATAGAATGCCAAGATGGATGAATGTCCAAATTTGAGCAATGTGGGACTAACATTCATCCAATGGCATGATGCCACTTGTCAATCTATGAATGGATGAAGGATGTGCAAGATTTGGGGATTGTGCCAATAAATGCATATTTTTGAATTTCAAATGTGTTGAAATGACTTGTAAGAGGGAAGTGAAAATGCAATAAATGCCACTTGGCTCAGGGCAAAGAACGTGTAAGATGAAGTTATTGCCTTGTTGGATGTACATGTTGACTTGGAATTTTTGAATTCAAATTGAGAGAATATTCCAAAAGATGCCTTGTGAGGAAAATAAAGATTTAATAAATGAATTAAATCTATTTTCACGTGCAACTTTCAAAATCTAGAGGATGGAACATGACAAGAGATTAAATTAATCAAGGGTTAATTAATTTAATGAGAGAGGTTAGATGATGTGACCTATTTGATTCAAATTTATGGATTTATTTAAATTAAATAAAAGAGGAATATGATAAGAGATTAATTAAATAAGGATTTTGATTTATTTAATTAAAAGAGATGGTGTTAGATTAAATCAAACAAGGTTTTAATTTATTTAATTTAATGGATAGAATTTAGAGATATAATCAAATAAAATTAATTATTTAATTAAATAGGGATAATTACATTAGATGGATTGATTTAATTAACAAAGAGAGTGACTTAATTAGATAAAGTGATTTATTCAATTAAGAGAGGAATATTGATGAATTTAATCAGACAAGGAGATTTGATTAAATGGTTAGATCGAGGAATGATTCAGGAAGAAACGATGTTAGTAGGTTGGGATCAAGTGCACGATGTCAATCAGTATATTTTATGTGTCTACATTTTGCCCCTCTTTGAATCAATGCACTTGTTGCGTTGGTTCAAAGAATAAGCGACCTCAATCAAAGCAAATTTTTTTGATATTTAAAAAACTTGCCCCACTGCTGCTTGGCGAGAGAAAACATGCCATTATAATGCCCCCTCAAGAGATTGGACGAAAATTTCAATTTTTGGGTGATCTCATGAAAAAAAGAGGACAAAGTACCTGATAGGTCCAAAAAGGCTCTGGGAGGCTAAAAACGTGTCTAAACACAATATAACGTTGAAAAACAAGCCTCAACTAGACAGAAATTGGTTCAGGGGTCCAAAACCCTAGCAGAACAACCAATCAGGGAAAAACCTTAATTTTTAGGTTAAAAGGGGCCCAAGGGGTCACTTTCAAGTCATTTTCAAACACCTCCAATAGTAATATCGAGATTTGAGCTCAGACCTCCTGACGATATGGCACAACGACAGCTTCCTCTACACATTTCCAATCGAGTTCGAACGTACCAGTGGCCAACTGGCATCAGGGCACTGGTAAGTGGTCCTTACTCGAGCTTTGTTTTCATTTATTGCTTCAATTAATGCCTTTAAAGGGTCGGTCCGTCTGTAGTGGCGCTATATGGCACCACTTGGAAATCAAACTGCATCGCTTGGTGTGATATTGCATTGCGACGGTGTAGTTTGGAGTTTAAAAACTCTGACACTAAGCTTGGGGCCGGTGAGAGGATTTGAAAAGTACGACGCAGCGGTGTGATTTTGTCCAAATTGAGTCGCTGACCGAGAAAGTGCACCGCAACGGTGCCATTTTGCTATTTTAAGCCCTAATGTCAGAGTTTTATTAGAAATCAAACTTCGACGCCATCATGAGTTGCATTGCTGGAAAGGTTTTTTGATCGTGCGACGAAGATTTTTTCAAAAAATTTAACATGATGACCTTCCTTGATGAAGGATGCGGTGAGGGAGCTCTACTCCCGAGAGCACAGTTCATGGGACCTAGCTGGTTACTTGTGGGACCTGAGTGACAGGGACCAGGATCAACTTCAGATTGTAGGGTTGTGGCATTTTGTGTATGCAGCACCCATTCATACTCACCTAGGGATGCTATTAGCGCCGACCGAGAGGTGGCATAGCGAGATGTCTTCATTTCATCTTCCCACTGGTGAGGCCACTGTCACTCTAGAAGACGTTTGGCGCATTTTGAGATTGCCTATTCATGGTCGTCAGGTGATCTTCGACATGGATGAGGGGTGCGATGCCCGCTTCAGAGTCCTTTCCATAGACAAGATTGTGTTTTGTGAGGGGCAGATAGAGCTCAAGTGGCACAAGATCCTAGCACCTTCCTACCGCTGGGTGATTGCAACCATCATTTCGGGCCTTGTTGCCCCTGACAGATGAGGGTGATACTTTATTCCCAACTGTGGGTATTGCTGGGAGCGAATGGTGCGAGACAAGCCAGTTCGTTTTGCATGGGGGCCTGTTCTTCTAGCTTCACTTTACAGAGACCTCCATGAGTACGTCTACATGGATGGTAGAGCGCTGGGAGCAGGGGTGACTCTACTTCATGTTTGGGCATGGGAGCACGTTGTTGTGCTTCGACCGCACGTCATTTCAGTTCTAGCAATACTAGATGATCCCCTCGTGTGTCGATACAAATGCGGTGTGTATTTTACACACACCGTGAGCATGGGACCCCCTACTGGAGGCGGGTCTTGGATGAGATGTAGGTTTTTACCTGACCACCCTACCTTGGTCAGCCCAGATGGGCCGATGATGCCGATTAGATGTTCTACTGCCATCAGGACCATTTTATACAGGGGTGGGAGTACACTATGATCGAGAGATACTTACCCGGGCATGTGTAGTGTCAGTTCGGAGAGCCACAGGATCGGCCAGATGATGACTACATAGCTATCTTCGCCCGCACCATGACACAGGTTTCATGGGAGCGGTACATTCCTACTTCAAAGGTGGTCGATATTTTTCGATAGCTGGTGGCCCGACCATGGGCCTATGATTAGGAGCTAGCAGACCTAGGCACCACCCAGGCCTATAGGGATTGGTTTTAGCCTCCTCTTCGGTTGATGATTCCAGGTGCAGTTCTGGATCTAAGGAGAGTTAGAGGTAGAGGGGGAGGATGAGGACGAAGAGCTAAGATTCGATAGGACTTGCCATTTGTGCCTCTAGTCCAACTGGATCAGATAGATTTGCACATGCAGGACTAGCAGTAGGTGCCACTAGCTCCACCACCATGAGTTGAGGGTGAGGATCAGCCTCATGTGCAGCCTTAGGTATAGCCACGGGTACAGCTGACATGACAGGCAGATGCTCGAGATGCGCTGATTGTGCAGTTACAGGCTTAGATCCAGGCCGTGACAGCTGAGAGAGATCAGGTGAGGGATGAGAGAGAGAAGCTCATAGCTGAGAGAGATCAGGCTGTACAACAGAGACAGGCTGCGGAGCTACAAGCAGCCACAAAGCTAGGCCGGAGACAGTAGCTAGAGAGCATGGCAGCCTCCTCCTCCTAGGGTACAATGTTAGTTTGATCCTATAAGGATGCCATCCGAGAGGCAGAGTACTATCAGAGGTTTTATTACGAGGTCATACCCAAAGTAGAGCAGGTACCAGAGTACTCAGAGCGGGCCGGCCACATACTAGTAGAGGGTCATGGTGATAGAGGCGAGGGCAGCATTCATAGGGACAGAGCATGATCGAGATGATATGATACTTTTTGTGCCTTATGGGCTCATTTTCGATAGCCTAATGGGCCTTTTGTATTGATTGACATATATGTACAGTGATCCAATTTATTCTTTGTACTATGAGAGTTGCGTTATTGATATATATATATGAGCTGATGATGATTTTGATGTGATGCAATGTGTTCTCTTTATTTATGCATGTATGGTTCTACTTCTGTATGTTATGGATGCATTTATTTCTAATGATGTATGAATTATGATTATGATGAACAAATCTATATAATGTCGCCTTATGATATGCAGATGTATTTATGTGATGTGCAATGATGTTGTCTATATGATGATCTATTTATGTTGATGCAAATGGGATATGTAAAATGATATGATCTATGGTGTACATGCGAAATGATGTGACTTATATAAATGATTATGGATGTATATACACTTTGTTTGTAATGAATTTTGTACGTTCATGCTTATGTGGAATGATTTATGCAATGAATGATTTATGATGCTATTTATGAGATGATATGGATGATGTAATATGAATGCGATGGTCGTGATATGATGCAAATGAGATGGTTTTATGGGATGTTTAGAATAACAAATGTTATTATCCTAAACATATTAAATGATGATGTAATGTATGTGATGCATTTAATAGGATGCAATGATATGTTAATGCAAAGTGATATGATGATGTGTAATGTAATATGAATGAGATGATGTCATGATTTTTATGCAAGTATGTATGCCAATGAATTAAATGCCTATATACTTATTGTTTATGGTCATGTCAAAAATGATTATGAAATGCTTCTGTGAATGTTATGTGATGGTTTAGATGTAATGTGATGCAATGTAATGGATGAAATGCAATGAAATAGATGCATCTATCTTTGAAGAATGCTTATGATGACATGTTTATATGATGATGGAAATGTGATGTATATATTTCCTATATGATATGTTTATGCAATATGCTAATGATTTGTGGATGCAGGATCGATGACGACGACGATGATGATGATCAACTGTCATAGTACCTTGTTAGTGCAGTTAGCAAGGACATAAGAAGTCATTTCAACAAGACACGAGATGATGCAAATGTAAATGATGATGATGATGATTACTTGCCAAGGAATTGGGATTTTTAAAAGGCCAAATTTTCTTATTGTTTGATAACACACATGGTACAATGCATCAAGGTATAGAAAACCAAGATGGTGTGGTGCCTAGTGTGATGAACTTTGACTTGACAAGCAGATAGGAGTATTCTTGCTCACACCTGACATATAGAAACCTTGCTAGGATGCACTTTAGAAGTTTCAAACATCTCGAACCAAAACACAGAAAGGTAAACCTATCCATGAAATAGTCAACAAGTTGCCCTAGACCTCCTCCATACATACCTAACAAAGCAAGTAATAGCCAAGGTTATATTACAAGAACGTCCAACAAGCATAATAGACAAAAAGATAATGATCGTTGCCCCATTCCTATTTCTCTAAATCCTCTGTTTGGGATATCATCAAGAAGTCCTTGGAATGAGCGCAATAAGATAAGTCAGAAGATAAAAGACAAAGTAAACAAACAAGCTGATGTTCTTCAATACCGCTAACCAAAAGAGGATGTGTTTTCTAAGGATAAGAACCGAAACTTATTGCCAAAAGATAATGTCCATTGCAGGAAGGATTCATCCTAGGACATGTTAGTGGATGGCGGCATTCCATTTTGTTTACCCAAAGCATTCTAAAAGATGATTGATATGGGACCAAATGGGTGATGAGTTATCGATACGCAGAGATGACCAACTTGCTTATGCACTGACTTAGACCTAAGACTTGACGTTTTGAGTTTTCTCTTTCAACCTACTAGACTTGTTCCTGATTGTCTTACCAAAGATTGAGGATGACGATCGTTTATTATGAGTGGTGTTATTGCGGGTGCAAGCGAGATGAGATGGATGGATTTTTTCAAATATTTGGATGTTTTTGATGTTTTGCAATGTTTTGAGGCTGTTTTTGGTATTTTTTTGGAGATTTCAAATGTTTTGATTTTCAACTTTTCCAATTTTTTTGGGGTTTTTTGAAATTTTGACCAAGAGACTAACCTAAAGACCTATTCTAGGGGCTTCAGGTGTTGATCAACAGATTAGCCTTGCCTATGTTATACACGTAGAGACCACGTAGTTTGATTGATGACTTAACCGATTTACAGATGAAGATATACATGATGAAATGTCAGTTTATTGCGACAGACTCCTAAAGGACTGACCTAAGTGTCTCAGGGGATGATCAAAGATCAACTTTGCCTACATTCAAGCTCAGAGACGATGTAGTTCGACAAGATGAGTCTATTTTTGACTTTTTGACCTATTTTGGGATTTTGATGATTTTTTGATGTTTTTGGATTTTTTGATATTTAAGATTTTAAGAATATACATGAATCCAATCCAATGAGAACATGCCCCCAGCGTGATGCAATAGACTACTATGATAAAGGAAGGACAAACTAACCTTGAGGATGGGCTGAGTAGTACTGGGAGGGATCATGATATGAAAACATGACCAAGCTATGGTGCAGATGCGAGTGGATGAGTGATGGATGGAGACTTGAATGCGATGGATGATGGAAGAAAAATGGATGGATGATGCAAAACAAGCCGTAAAGATCCTAGTGGATGGAAAGTTCTTATTTACACAAGTCACCTTTTTGCTAGGTTTTCACCAAGGTACTTGTCCAAAGTGCCACCGAAGTGGTTTTCATTAGAGGATGATTTTTTTCTCTTTACTATTTTTTGATATTTTTTTGGATTTTTTTGGATTTTTTGCTTTTTTGATTTTTTTTGTTGTCACCAAGACGCCTGTTTTCCAGGTTTTCACCAAAGTAACCATTTTTCAGGACATTTTCTAATTTTTTTGGATTTTTTGGTTCTATACCTTGAAATATTTAGGCATAAAACTTTTTAAGATGAGAGCTATTCATGGGCTCTTGCAGAGGTTCCCCTTCGGGTGTTGATAAATGATATGCCCCTAATCTATAACTTGTTGTGATGACAAATGGTCCCAGCCAATTGGGTTCAAATTTTCCTTTGCTGCTTGGGTTTGGGACATTCTTCTAATTTTCTTTTAAGACCAATTCTCTGACTTGGAACGTCCTACTTCTGATTTTCTTATTGTAGCTCCTTTTGAGTCTATTCTGATAGACTTGCAAATGATTCAAAGCATCTATCCATTGCTCATCCAGTAGCTCCAACTCATTCAGTCTTGATAATCTATATTCTTCATCTGTGATGAGGTTTTGCAGTGATATCCTGAGTGATGGGATCTCAATCTCAATGGGGAGTACTGCTTCTGATCCGTAGACCAGGGAGAAGGGGGTGGCGCTGGTGGGTGTGCGGATGCTAGTTCGATAGGCCTAGAGGGCAGGATTAAGCTACAAATGCCAGTCACGACCTACGTCATTGACCATTTTCTTGAGGATTTTTAGAATAGTTTTGTTTGTAGCTTCTACTTGGCCATTGCCTTGGGGATAGTACGAAGTGGAGAAGCGATGTTGGATTTTGAATTTATCGCATAAGTCATGAACCTCCTAATTCTTGAATGGTGTCCCATTATCTAAGATAATGGCTTGTGGAACACCATATCAACAAATACGATAATTCAGGATGAACTTAGAAATATGTTTCCCAGTTATGTACGTCATGGGTATGGCTTCCACCCACTAAGTAAAGTACTATGTTGTGGTTATGATGGATTTGTGGCCGTTAGATGAGGTGGGTGTGATTTTTCCAATGAGATCAAGTCCGCACTGTGAAAAGGGCCATGGTGTGATGATAGGATGAAGCTCTTGAGCTGGAGCATGGATGAGGTCCCCATGCTGCTGACATTGTAGACACCTTCTGGCATAGTCATGTGCTTCTCATTCCATTGTGGGCCAATAATACCCCATCCTCAACAGTTTCTTGGCTATGGTCATTCCACTCGAGTGTGAACCACATATATTGTTGTGTACTTCAGTTAGAGTGGTTAATGCCTCCTTAGTGTTTAAGCAGCGCAGTAGGGTTCCTTCTATGCTCCTACGATATAGGGTATCTCCTAGGATGACAAATCTAGATGTCTTTTTGACAAAAGTTCATTTTAGGTTTGATGGTAAGTCAGTGAGTATGACTCCTAGTCGAAGGTATGTATAAATGTCATGGTACCAAGGATCACTGGGACCAACGATTTCACACACGAATTCTGATTTTGGTACCTCGAATGTGGGCACGAGAAGCTGCTCTATCAGGAATTCATATTTTGGAACATTGTTGGGGATATCGAGCAAGGATCCAATTGTTTCCATGGCATCTACTGCTCTGTTGTTGGTTCTAGGAATTTTCTCAAATGTTATTTCAATGAAATATTCTATTAGAGTATCCACCAATTTCTTGTATGGAATGAGCTTGTCGTCCTTGGTCTGATATTCATCATTCACTTGATTTATGATCAATTGAGAGTCTCTGTACACTTTGAGAGCTATGATGTTCCATTGCACTACTATTCTGAGACCTATGGTCAAAGCCTCGTATTCCGCAATGTTATTGGTGCAGGGAAATGCCACTTTGTAGGACCTTGGTATGCAATCCCCTTGTGGGGTGATGAAGAATATGCCAGCTCCTGATCCATGCTATGTGTATGAGCCATCGAAGTATAGTTTCCAATGGTTAGGTATGTTGAGATTGAAAATGGATTCATCTGGAAACTCTGAGACAAGAGGATTCTCAGAATAGATAGGTGCTTCTGCTAGTTGATCTACAATGACTTGACCTTTGATTACTTTCCTCTCCACATATTTGATGTCATATTCTAATAATATCATCACCCATTTTTCCATTCTTCTTGTGAGCATTTCCTTTGATAGTAGATACTTGAGAGGGTCAATTTTGGCAATGAGTTTTATTTTATGTGCCAACATGTAATGTCTAAATTTTTGTGATGCAAACACTACTGCGAGGCATGCTTTCTCAATGAATGAATAGTTTAGCTCATGCCCAACCATTGTCCTGCTAATGTAATATATAGCCCTCTCTATTCCATTTTCATCATGCTGAGCCAAGAGAGCTCCAAGGGATACTGCTATTGCTGACACGTATAGAATTAATGGCTTCTTTGGGATGGGTGGCATTAAGACTGGTGGTGTCAGTAGATATTCCTTGATTTTGTTGAATGCCTCTTCACACTTGGTATCCCATTTGTATGCTACTCCCTTGTGGAGTAGGTGAGAGTATGGGTTTTGTTTATCTACCAGTTGTGCTATGAATCGTTGGATGGATTGGAGTCTGCCTTGTAGAACTCTTAGTTTCTTTAATGTTTTTGGTGCCTCCATCTCAAGGATTGCTTTGACTTTTGCTGGATCGACCTCGATGCCCCTCATTAACACTATATATCCTAGGATCTTTCTTGATTGTACGCCGAAGACACACTTCTTTGGGTTTAGTCTGACCTTGTATTCCTCCAGTCTGTCAAAGATGGAACTTAGGGTTGCTATGTGATCTTTTCTCTTTCTGGACTTAGCTAGAATGTCGTCAACATAGTCTTTGAATATTTTATGAATCATGTCATGGAATATCAATGTCATGGCCCTTTGATATGTTGCTCCTACATTTTTTAAGCCGAATGGCATCATGTTCCAACAGTATGTCCCCCATGGACAAGTGAAAGATGTTTTATGTTGGTCCTCTTTAGCTATCATGATCTGATTGTACCCTGAGAATCTGTCCATTAGTGACATCTCATGTCCTACTGTCATGTCTACTATCATGTCAATGTTGGGAAGTGGGAAGTCATCTTTTGGACATTCCTTGTTCAAATCTCTGAAGTCTGTGTAGATTCTGATATTTCCGTTGGGTTTTGAAATAGGTACCAAGTTTGATACCCATTCTGGATAGTCTATCGGTCGGATGAATCCTGCATCTAATAGCTTCTTTAGCTCCATTTTGACTAATAGGGCAATCTGAGGATGCATTTTTTGAAGCTTTTGTTTAATAGGCTTTGCTTCTGGATACACTGCTAAGTGATGAACCATAGTTTCTGGATCAATCCCTGACATGTCAGCATAACTCCATGTGAAGTTTATTTGTCTTTCCCTTAGGAATGCTGCTAGGAGCTCTTGCTCTTCTGATAGTAGTGATTCTGTGTAGAATGTGATATGTGGGGTCTCCTCTGTTCCTAGGTTGACCGGATTGCATTTTTCTGCCAAGGCTATTGACTTTTCCTGATGAATAGCTCTTAAAGGAAGAATGAATCCCCCATCCTCGGGTGCCTCAAAGAGGTTTTCACCGTTGGATGCATCCTTTATTTTTACTTTTTCCTTGTCAGAGAGTGCCACAGTGTGGTTTTCACTCAAGGACTTGGATATTATTCTTAATTTCTCGCTTTTACGACTAAAGGATTCAATCATTTCCCCATAATAGGCATGTGTGTCCAACTCTATTATAAACCCTGCTTTATGGTCCCCATCTGGAATGTTATCCTGTAATCCCATGAATTATGAGAGTGCCTCATTGTTTTTGAATGTATCAAGAACTGGTGGTCTTCATTGGTCGTAGTCGATGAGTTGGGGATATACTAGGCAGATCTCATGATTTTGTTGGTCTGGTTCAAAGGATATGGTACTAATCATGCAAAGAGTGGTATCTTCAAATAGCCTAGGTAAGTTGGATGTGGGGTCCTCGTCATCGCTACTACTACAGACATCAGTTATATCAAAGGTATAATTGTCTAGAACACAACTTGTAGATACTGGTAGTCATAGTTCTGCTGCGGTTGGTTGACGAGGTTTATTAGCCGCTCTAACTGGAGGACTTCAGCCATGTATGGTTATACTCAGAGGGGTACATCCAAGGCCAAGATTTGTTATTGGTCGCATCTCCGGTATGATAGGTATTATAAGCCCATTGTCATTTTTTCCCAGTCTTTGATTTCTGCCGTAGCCCATCGCGAGCATCATTTGCAGACCCTTACTTTTGTCATCCATTGGTAAATCAGCCATTGGTCTTTCATCTTGATATAGCATGTGAGATGGATCTTCCTCAATAACTTCTCATCCAAGATCTCCCCATCTTGTGGTGGGATAGTCCACATGAGACGTTTGGGATGTGGAGGCTTCATTTATTTGCAGTCGTCCCCGTGATCTAGGAGATTGTGGTAACTCTCCTACCACAAAAGCATTATTAGGGAGCTTGTAGTTTGCACAACCATTGTCTTGGATAATGAGCTTGATGTCAGAGATGGTGGGAATGGTGGGAGTGGTGGGTGTCTCTGTCGCAGAAGTGGATGCGAGAGTGGCGGGATCGATGTATGGTGTGGATGGGCCCTCATCATTTTTTGGTACTTGGGGGATTTTGTAGTACTTTTCTTCAAGATTTTTGCAATATGAGAAAGGTTCGGGATCTCCATGGATGTTCACTTCTTGTTCGTGATGTGTACATTTCACACATTGGTGGAAGTCAACACTACTTCCTTCATTGCATGAATCCATGGGCATCCTAGGAGGATCTTATATGGAAAGTCAAGGTCCAGGACCTGACAAGTGGTTTCCATAAGAGCTGGCCCTACTTGAATAGGGAGTTTGATTGAGCCCTGAGACACTCTTTCTTGATCATCATATGCTCTTATCGTGATACCCTTTCCTTTGTTGATAGAGTCTTCTGATATTTTCAATTGCTTGATAAGGCTGAGTGAACATATGTTCAATCTCGCACCTCCATCCACCAAGACCCTTTTGATTTTTCTCTTATGTACTATGGCTTCCAAGTGGAGTGCATGGTTGTGAGATGGTTGAGTGGGAAAATCCTGGTTAGAGAATGTGAGGAGATTAGGCATAGTAATATTTCTGACCATAGCTTGGAATTGCTCCGCATCAAGATCTGCGGGGATAGTGGATGAGGCCAATGCTTCTTCAAGGATTTTCCTATGGGCAGATGAGATTTTTAGCAATTCCATGATGGATATTTGTGCTGGCGTTCTCTTGAGTTGATCTAGGACATTATAGCCATTAAGAATAGATCTAGATGCAAGGACTTTGTTTTGTTGGGATGACCCTGTGATGGTTACTTTTCTGCCTCTTCTGGTGACTCCACAATTGACATGGGCACCTTTGATGGTGATGACCATGCAGTTTCATCTAGGGAGGTGACGACTGTTTCATACACATGATTTATGTTTGAGTGGGTGCCTTTCCCTTTATCTTTGCTATTGTTATTCCCTTTGTTGCCATGATTCGACATCAAATTCTTATATATCTTAAGATCCTAATTTCCTATAGGTTGTTCCATGTTTATGATTCTTTTATCAATGAGATCTTGAATTATGTTCTTTAATCTCATGCAACTGTTTGTGGTATGGCCTTTGATTTTATGGAACTCGCAAAGTTGATTCTCGTTATACCAAGGAGGTTTCACATCCGATTCTTGGTAATTATCAAATTTAGGTGCTTTGATGAGTTTTTCATCTATCAAATTTTTCATTATGTCTTCAAGTGGTTCCCCCAAAGTGGTATACTTTTTCTTGGGATAACTCTTGCATTGGGGTGGTCCCCTTTGGTCATTGAGATTGTTGATTGTTGGATTGATGTTTTGTTGGTGTGTTGTGTGATGATTGTTTTGGTGTTGTGTTTGGATTTGTGGTGTGGGTGTATGTTGGCGAGGAGCACTAATGGCCACCTTGGCATCGACGAAACCATCATTAGTAATTTTTTTTCCTTGCCCATGTACGAGGTTTATCGTTGTAATTGGATGGTGGGTTGTTTTGTTGTTCGTGGTATAATGTTGATTCTGTGGGTTGAGTTATAAGGGCTCTTTCGATGCTGAGCACCTTGGGGATCAACTGGTCATATGTGGTGATGCCCTGAACCTTGAGATGAAATGCCAAGTAGCCTTCAAGTTTGGCTATGATGGTGCAAACTTGTTGTTCTTCTGGCATGGTCCACTTGCTTCGATTGGCCTTGGATCGCCATCGTTGTAGGAATGAGGCAAATGATTCACCCTTTCCTTGTTTTAGAGCTGAGAGTTCCTCTAGACTAACATCCATTGCAATGTTGCATGCATAATTTTTAATGAATGCATCCATAATTTCTTGGAATTTTCTAATGTCTGAAGGTAGGCGAGAGAACCATTTCATAGCGTGGCCTGCCAAGCTCCTAGGAAATAGTCGCATTAGATAAGTATCGTCATATGTGACTTCCATGCAATGAACCTAGAATTCCTTGATGTGATCTTCAGGGTTTCTCGTCCCTCGATATTTGTCAAATTTGTAGATCTCAAATCCCTTAGGTAACAGTTTCATTACTAGGCTCCTATCAAATGGATAGGGACACAAGTTGCTTGGTGTTTTTGTTGTTTTCCCTAATTAAAGGTCAAGCACTTGTTGCAAGAGCAACCTGATTTGTGCTGTCACATCATTTTGTGGATCAAGGGATGGGATGAAAGTGTTTTGGGGTGTTTCATTCATGGGTTGGATGAGTGGGTTGGTCGGTGTGTTGTTCAATGGTATCTATATGTTCTGCTGAGTGAGGTAGGCTTCCATCTATTGTTGTATGAACAACGATTTTTGTTGATCTTGCTGTTGTTGCACTAAGATTTGTGCTTGCTGTTGCGCTTGTTGTTGTTCCAACAATGCTTGTTGTTGGGCTGCCAATTCGACTGCTTCTTGTTGCTCTTGATACTGCTTTATTGCTTGCTGATATGCTTGCAATTGTGCTGCTTGTCTTTATGCGAGAAGTTGTGCTTGTGCTTGTGCCTGCTGTGCTTGATATTGAGCATTTTCCTGAGCATGGGATTGTGCTTGTGCTGCTTGTGCTTGGACTTGGGCTTGTGCCGCTTGTTGTTGTAATAGAGCTTGTGCTTGAGCGACTAGTCTTTTGTGCTTGTAATGCTTGCAATACTTGAGCGGCTTGGGCGGCTTGTTGTTGTTGTTGTTGCAATAAACCTTGGGATTGCGAGACTTGTTGCGCTTGTAATGCGGCTTGGGAAGCTTGCATGGCTTGAGCAACTTGCTGAGTAGCTAGTTGTATGGCCTTTTATTTCTACACTTGTTGGAATCCCCTTTGAAAATCAGCTTGCAATGCCGTGTTGTATTGACTTGATGTGGTGGAAGTTGGTGGTGGATTTGGAATGGTTTTTGTGGTGAGAAATGATGTCGTGTTGATGTTTTGAGTGATAGGTGGTGGTGTTGATGTGGTGGTTGGTCCTTGGAAGCCCATGCTTTGCGATGTTAGGAGGGTGTCTGAAGATGTTGCAATTGCTTGTGCATTTATTTGTCTGTTGTTGCGATATCGACGAAAAGTTTTGAGCATTTGTCATAATGCTTTAATTGATATTTGGGATATTGGTTTGATTGATAGTTGGTAGAGGGGGAAGCCCTAAACCACAGAGTGGTGTGGATGATGATGGAAATGGTGGAAGAGGTGGAAATGTGAGGGGTGCAAGCTCTTACGAGAATGTTGTGGTGTTGAATATGCCCCCTTGGTCTGAACATGTCTCCTTCCTCTTGTGAATTTGTGAGGAGAGGAGTTTGAGGTGTTGTGCAAAAAAATGATGATGATGGATCATGGTGGAAGGTGAGAGGAACATTCTTATGTAATGGGTTTTTGAGTATTTTTTGTTCCAAGGTGGTATTTGCATCCAAGTTTTGATTATTAACAAGGGGGTTTGCTTGAATAGCATTGAGAAATGCATTTCCCTTATTAACACTGGGTTGGGTTGGAGCAAAAGATGTCGTGATTTGCAGAATGTTTTGCGTGATGTTTTGGGATGGGGGTGTAGATGAGATGGGAATGGTGGATAAGATGGGAGGAAAAGATGTCTCCACTATGGTACTTACATCAAAATCCGAAGGTAGTTTGGCCCCTTGTTTTTCTAATTCAAGCATGTATAACGAAGGGTTAAGCCTCATCATGATGTTGATGATTCTATGGTTGTCTAGATTTTGGAGCATTTTAGTTATTTCTTCGTGAGACATCCCAAAGGTAAGATCTTCTCCTTGGGTTTCCTCTTGGGGATTTTGGGATGATGATATGGTCAAAGGATTGCTTGATTCGGTAGGATTCATTTCAACTTTTGTTTGGCTAAGATCACTTGAAGCAGGTGTTTCTTTGTTGGCTTCCATACTCTTCTTGTATTGAGATCTAGTTTGAACCATAAAACAAGGATCAATTTTCAAGAATAGGAGAGATGAATCTCTTGGTTCTTTGGATTGATCTTTACTTTATGTCCAAAGTAAATTTTTTTTTAAGATATCTTAAAGATCAAGAGGTGATATGATGATGATGCAAGGGATGGATGATGTGGATGTTATGATCTTTTGGTAAATCTTTAAGGAGATACTAGGATTTTAGGACTTTCAGATATGTTTCGGATTTTGATTTTGATTTTCCCTTGGGATTTTTCCTTGATTGATTTTGATTTTGAACAAATAGACCCTAAGATGTTGGATGATTTATCTAAAGGGTAGATTTTCTCAAAGGATGATAATTTGAATATGTGCGGGGAGAAGGATGCATCTACCCACACCTATTCAAATAAGATGATAGTTTCACTAGGCATATGAAGAAGGGTTCATCCACATATACTAAGATAAACAAGATGATTTTGATAACTTTGACTAAGCATATGCAAAATGATGCATCTACACATACCTAGCCAAAGATGACTTTGATAAAGTTTTCAAGGATTTAGTCTCAAGGATTTTTGATGATTTTGATTTTTCCAAAAAGCCTAGCATTAAGGATGATTCCAAGATTTTCCCAAAAGGTGATGGTGAGATGAATTTGTTTTGATATTTTGAAGGATGGATGAGGAAAGATTGTTATTTTCTTTTGATCCTAAGATGAACCTAAAAAGACACTTTGTTTTCCTAGACCTAGGTATTGAAGGACATGCAAATGCTTCCTAGAGACCTTTATAACCAAAGAATGATTCAATTTTGGACATTCATTTCCAACCAATGATTTTCATTTTGGAATTTTTTAAGAATCGTGAGGCTTCAACACACATGAAAGTTCATTTTGCTTAGCTTTGCTTAATGGCTTTATTTTACCAAAAACACTTTCTTTGATTAAGTTTTCAAACTAAGATGTCCAATGTCTTAATTTCTTTAAACCCCACAAAGTATGTTATGTGGAAATTTGATGAATTCAAGGCAAGGGTTTACCTATTGTTTACTTAAGCAGACAAATCAAGATGAAATCCAATGTTTAGAAACCTCTAAGGATGTGAATCCCAAGGGAAAGCAATAACATATGGATTGAGTCAATTGCATTTGTCTCCAAAAGGGTTTGAAATTTGGATAATGATATTAAGTGTTTGTTTTCAAGATGTTTTCGATTAAGCAATACATTTTGTAACCTAAGAATAAGTACAATCCTATGGATGTGTAAGACAGTATTTGTTGGATTCCCACTTGGAAAAGTCCAGCTATGCTTATCTTTAGTGAATGGTTAGATGTTTGACCCCACTAGCTCCCCTCCACGACACTCGCTTATATAGGGCAACCAAGCATCAAAACCCATGAAACTCCCATGGCATGTTTTCCATTTCTACTAAAAGACCGTAAAAGTGTGGGGTGGCTTTAGAACGACCGTTCTTGCACCAACAAATAGATTAAAGGATTTTGGAAAATTCTAGCCAATAGGTTTTAATAAGGACTTTCCATTCATGGAGATTGACCCATACGACAAGAGTCCCCTTTGGAATCCATCTTGTCAGAATCAACTGCGTGGTATTGGCGTTTACTCCAATACCCACATTTATATACTGGTTGGAAATACTCTTGGCTTTAGAGTGTTACCAGTTGAGTTGTTCCCTTGGGTGAGTACTTTTTCCCTAAGGTAGGCCCTCTAGGATAAACAAAAGCGAGTGAAAACAATATTTGTAACTCGATCAATCTTTGTTGGAAACAAAGAGAGAGAATATATGCAATAATGCCCCCACTCACACTCACACAGGATTTTGTTCAATTTTAAAACCCAAATCAAAGTGTGGAGGTGATTGCTTTGTCTCACCCTAAAGCCATGAAAAGGGCCTTTTGATTCACAAGATCACTATAAAGCGTTGGAGAAGCGCATGTCTTTTTTCAATGCCTTTAGTTTAAGTAAGCCTTCACGAAAAATAAAGTTGCACTTGTTCTTTTTAAATCCACAAAGAAAAATGTGAGTTCTTTTTAAAACACCAAATGACAAATGAGAGACATTTTGTTCAATTTTTTATCCAAAGAAACAAACTCTAGTATACTGTGATCCTAATGTTCATTTTAGCCTTTTGCAAGAAATAGAAAGATTCTTTTTAAACCCAAATGAAAATTAGTGTCCTAAGAAAGAAGTGATAAAAATTTCGTGAAAAAGTGTTAAGCAAACACTAAAGTGTTTAAAAACACTTTGATTTGATGAAACGTCCTCCTCATGCTTCTCCTTCCTTCATTTTTGATTTCCAACCTATAAGAGAGAAAATGAGTTAGATTATGGAAAATATAGAGATTAAAAAGCAGAAAATAGAAGACAAATTAATCATTAATCACAAAGCACGTGCTAAAATTTTATTTCCACATTTTACTCCTTGCCAGCGGCGCAACTCGTGACTGCGTCGTAGTTTGATTTCCAAGCGGTGTGTTAGAACTGTAAAACTCTGAAATATTTTACAAATTTTTTCATACCCATGAGTCTCAAAATGAGTCCTCACCATTAAATACAAAAGCCTCTTTTCATAAAAATTTTGCCCATATTCAGCCATGTGATCCCATAAGTCCATCTAGGTTTGAATATTCCATATTATAATTCCTATTGGCATGAAGAAATCAGGGTATCCTCGGTCCATAATGCATTTTCTATTGATATATATTTGTTGTAGTCTATTGGCAAGACTTCAGGGATGTCACACCGATCAGAATTCATATATAGGCACCTTTTGGCAGGACACTATTCGTTGTCTCAGTGAAAGAAGAAAATTCACATTGGCCAGATTAAGGTCTTTGGAGTGAGGTCTTACTAAATGCTTCATGTCTTACCCACCGGCGACAAAAAGGAACATATCGGTGAGAATCTTTCATCGGAATAAGTCATAGCGATCCATATGTCATACTGATAAAGATATGCATTGGTAGGAGTCAAGTCATCAGAGTAAACTTGCACCGAGTGTATTATGTCTTACCGACTAGCACACCGAAGGAATTATTGGCCATACTAAATGGTATCAGAATGAAGTCTTAGCGAATGCCTCCGGTCATGCCGATAAAGCACAAAAGGACTCTATCAAAAGGGTTATTGGAGTAAGCTCTCAGTGAATGCCTCCGGTCTCGCCGATAAAGTGCAGGGGAGCTCTATCAATGGTTTTTGGAGTAAGGTTATATAGTCTTGCTGACCTGTTTGTCATGCCAAAGTGTGCTTCATTGGTGAGAGAATGATTATGTCTCAGTGACTAGAATGTGCCAATGGGTGTGTATCGGTAGGACATAATATAGTTTGTGGGACATCTCCCCGACTCCAAGGGTCATAGGGAAACACATAAGATAAAGGGATTACTGTCGATGAGACATTAAACTTCGATATGACTATAGGATGTCTTGGCGAATGTTCAACGAGTATTTGTGAAGGCTCGATTTCAACTGTTTGCCGACATTTGATTACGAAGAGATGTGTCCTTTCAAATACAAATGTATAAATATTCATTCTCGATTGTAAAAAAGAGAATACAAGATAATAGAATAGAACATAGGATAGGAAAAAACTACTGTAGAATATAAATTTTTACAGAACAGAGACTACAGTTGCATGATTACAAAATGGAGATATTTATGAAAATCAGTTGATGTGGTAGCGTATTTCTGGTGTCAATTGTCTATTGAATTCATTGAAAGTATTAGTCAAGTTGTCTCCATGATTGATTCTTTCTGGTTATTTAAATTGATGTAACAAGTTTATATTCAGTTTATCAGTGCACATTTGCTGTATCTGTGTGGTTGATTGATTGGTTCTTTCAAGCAAAGATTAAATCATTTTAATTGATCACAGTAATCAGGGAAATTCATCTGGGTCATTAAGAAGAACTTGGTAGTCACAGTCTTGCATGTTTATACAAGTTATAAACTAAAACATATGCCAAACAGTTTGAATGTTCTCCAGAAAGAGGTTGCTCATTTAGATTTCATTTGACTCCGCATACCCAATAAGGCACTAAGTCTCTGCATTTTTCACCATTTAATTTCATTCATTTTCTACATCTGTTAATTGAACATATTAGATTTTAGTTTTTACCAAATCAAGTTTCATTTGTCCACTCCCATCTGCCATTGTGGGAAAAACACATCTAGAGAGATAAGCACAAGTCAAGTCTGCCTCATTCATATAGGTACACCCGCGTAGGTCTAGCAACACCTGAAGAGTAGAAGGTCTAAACCATTTTGACCTTGTCTGTTACCCTGAAATGTACCAAGAGATTGGAAAATTCTTGAGGTATTTCGCCTGCGTTTTTGAGACCTAACAAATTGGCGAATCTACTGGGGAACAATTCAGAATTAGGGCCTTAATCATAGAGTCAGAAACTTTGTACAGACTCTGCTGGGAATAAGAAATATCAAATACTTTCTCACTTTTAAGAAAGTGAGTGGCGACTCCTACAAAAACATTGCACCTGTTCAAACATGAATGGGAGAAGATCTCAATATAGGGGAGGCCATACTGGAGGTCCTGCTGGCAATAGTAAGTGGACAAACAAGGATGATAAGGTTGATAAGGGTAATAGGATAAATGAAGAATTGTGCATAACTCACAAAGACAAAGCACTAAGATCACATTGTGAAACCTATGATTTCTATGATACATGGAGAGATAATTCAAGTGCACAACCTTGTACCCCGAAAGAACAAATAAATCCTTTTTATGATCCTCAGAAACAAGCCGAGTTTAATGCTAAACTCAAAGCTGAACGAATCAGATATCAACATGAATATGATCTAAAAATGGAGGGTAATCAGAATGGACCTATTAATCATGAAACTCCTCAAGAAAATTATGAATCTTTAGCTTGTGAAAAAGTAAAAGCACAGTTTGGGTTACAAAAAAGGGAGCTATAAAAACTAAAAGCTGAATAGGAGAAAGCTCAAATGATACAAGTAATGAGAGACATGAAATTGCAAAAAATTCAAATTACTGATCAGACAACTGGTTGCCCAAAGTATGTACCACCTCATAAGCAATGCCATAATGGTGGAGGCCCTTCTGATCCATCAAAAGCTCCTCAAAATCAGATAGGAAATCAATACATACATCCAAACCATCCACCACATATTCCCTCACAATATACAAATACACAGCCACCTCATGGTCAGCATTATGTGCCTCATCATCATACATAATACAAAAATCCAATGCAGCAGTATCAATACCCACCTAACCCTCCCCCTCATCAATACACAACCATGATCAGACAATTCAATATGGTAGGGTTTCAATTATACCCTTACCCAATGGATGGTAGTTGGAGAAGTCTTGTTCCAAAGTTTATAGAGAGTAGTGCAATTTCTGTTGAAGATCATTTAAGGAGTTTCAATGCTTTCATCCAAGATTTGGATGTGCCATATGAAGATTTACACATGAGGCTGTTCATGATGTCACTTACTAAAGAAGCTAGGGATTGGTTCAACAACTTACCAACAACTTCTATCAATTCTGTCCAAGAATTCTAGGATCAATTCCTTGAGCAATATGGGAATCTAAGTGCACCAGATGCTGCTTTTCATGAATTAATGCAGATTCAGACAAATTAGAATGACATGATTTATGATTTTAATCAGAGATTCGACAAACTACAGAATAAAATACCCCTTGGATCAAAGTTGCAAAACTCTATAGCATTAAGTGTTTATTTGAATGCATTTGATCCAAAAATAGGGTATGAATTGAGAAATAGGTTCCCAAGAGATTTGGCTGAAGCCCAAAAGATAGCATTAACAATTGAAAACAATAGGAAAGCTATTGGGATAATCAGTAAAAGAAAATCCTAGGGTTCCTCAGCAAACCAATAATTATCAGTACAAACAGGAGAACACATATAGAAATGAGAGGCCTAGGCTGCATGACATGCCCTATAATACAAATTGGAAGGATGGAAAACCTGTAACGGATAGGCCTAGAAACAAAGAAACTCCTGATCCATGAAGGAAGAAGGGAACCTATATTGTAAATAACAATTATTTTTGTGAAATTTGTGATAAGCCACATTCCCCAGATTATTGTGTTGTAGCCCAAAGAATGCAAGAAGAAGGAATGTTGATGGGAAACATTGGGGAAGATCACACAGTGTATTTGACTTCAAGTACTTTTCACCATGTTGAGGAGAAGTATTCATCTTCAAAGGATGAAGGTTATGAGTATGATGTTTCAAATCAGAGGTACAATGTCCACATGGTTGAACAATAGGTTCTTTCTGATTCTAAAGAAGATTATACTGAGCCACATTCTGTTGAAATGCCTACTTAATGCAGTATGAGGAAAATCACCGAAGAGGAGATAGAGAGATTAACTATTGCTATAGTTGAGGAAGCAAAGAGTAATTACTGGTTGAGAAATAGGACCATGGATGAGAAGGAAGGTGTCCCCAAGGGAATCTTTATGAAAGATCAAAAGGCGACACAAGGAATTTTGAAGAAAGCAGAAAATAAACAACATGGTAAAAGTGAACAGAAGCTTGTCCAAAAGGAGGAAGTTAAAGAGCTACACAAAGAAATGCAAAAGACTAATCAAAAGGAAGAAAACAAAGGAGAAACATTGGAGCAAAAGAAAATGATTAAGGCAAAAGGCTCCTCTTTTTACTTCACTCAAGCTTTATCCTAGGTAAAAATGTATGTTCCATTACTTGAGATGATGAAGATTAAGGAATATAGAGACATTGTTTTTCAATTGATAACAAATTCTAAAGATAAGATGGCTACTAAAACATTTAGTAGGCAAGAGAAAGTGAGTATCCCAGAGGTCTGCTTAAATAATGTATTAACAAATTCCCCACAAGTTGATCCTTTTTTCACTACGTTGCTTATAAACAAAAAATTGCTGAGGAATTGCATGATAGACTTTGGTGCTACCATAAACATTATTCCAGTTGGAGTTATGAAGCAGCTTGGTGTGTGGGTTGTTAATAATGGAGGGAAGTGCTATGCGATGAATAACAAACCTGTTCTTGTGGTAGGTATTATGAAAGATGTCGAAGTCAAATTGGCTCCTTATCCACAGGTGGCTTATAACATAGATATAACAGTAATTGATACTCCTCCTCAGTTTGGGATGCTTCTATCAAGATAGTGGACAACAACAGTTGGGGGAAATGTTTAGTTTGATTTGTCTTATGCAACTATTCCAGTGAATGGTTAAGAAGTTAAGTTGTATAGGGAGCCAAGGATGAACCAAGTTGTTGACTGTGTACCTTAGGATCAAATCAATTGTTTTTGTGATGTAGATCTTGGAAGTTTCAAAATAGAACCAACCCAGCCAGAGTTAGTTAATACTAATCCAATTGAAAAGCATGTTGCACAAGACTACAGTGGTGTATGGAAGATGTACTTTGATGGAGCATGCAGCCAAGAAGGTAATGGAGCAGGAATAGTACTTGTTTCACCTGAAGGAATTACATTTAAGTATTCGTTCTTGCTAGCCTTTGAATGTACTAACAACATGGCAGAGTATGAAGCCTTATTAACAGGCTTGAATATAGCTGTGAAACATAAAATTAAGTTACTGGCTGTTATAAGGGACTCTGAGTTAGTTGTTTCACAAGTTAAATCAAAGTATGCAACAAAACATAAAAGATTGAAGCAATATAGAAATTTCGTATGGGACACAATAGAGCTATTTGATGCATTTTCTATTGAATGGGTAGATCGGTCAAAGAACATAATGGAATTTTTTTTGGAAAATGTAGCTCTAAGAAGGGATGACATTACACTGGTTGGGGTGTCACAGATTGAGTTCAAAACGAGGCCTGTTGTGCCTGATAATATGTACAGTTGGCAGGTTTTTAATGATGATACTGACCTTCTAAAATTTCTTCACTGTATTGATCAATATGAAGCCCAAGAAATAGATTTCAATGCCTTTTTTGAAGAAGTGGATGGGAAACAGACAATATTTGGGAAGGAGATCTTACAACTTAAAACTAATAAACTTCCCAAAGGACTAGTGGAATTGGAGAGAGTATATGATGGGAGTGATCGGTCCCTCATGAAGCAGACACCAGTGAAGAAAGAAGACATTGAGGAGATCAATTTAGGGACTGAGATGGCACTAGGAAATGTGTACATAGGAAAAAAGATAAGTTTGACAATCAAAAGAATTTGATAGCTTTGTTGAGAATATATAAAAATGTATTTGCATGGTCTTATGAAGATATGAAAGCTTATAGGGAAGATTTGTTTCATCATGAAATACCATTGAAGCCAGATGTGAAGCCATTTAGACAGAAGCAAAGGCCCATTAATCCAACATTGGAACCAAAAATGCAGGAATAACTGGCAAAACTCAGAGACGGTGGCATCATCAAACCAATCAGGCACTCAACGTGGGTCTCAAACCTAGTCCCTGTGAGGAAGAAAAATGAAGATATTAGATTATGTGTAGATTTCAGAAATCTAAACATGGTATCCCTCAAAGATAATTATCCTCTACCCAATATGGAGGCTATATTGCATAAGGTAACAGGGTGCGAGCTGTTGTCTATGATGGATGGATTTTCAGGTTATAACCAGGTCAAAGTCAAACAATTAGAATAGTACAAGACAACTTTCACAACTCCTTGGGGGACATATGTATACATAAGAATACCATTTGGTCTCACAAACACATGAGCAACCTTCCAAATACCTATGGACGTAGCATTTGCAGATTTGATCAATGCTATCATGGTGGTGTATCAGGATGACCTTACTACTTATTCAAAGAAGGCTGAAGATCATGTAGAACATTTGGAAAAAATATTTATTAAAGCATTACAATATGGTATTAGCTTGAACCCTAAGAAATTTCATTTTGCAGTCACAAAGGGTAAGCTATTGGGACATATTTTCTCAAAGGAGGGGATTAGAATAAATCTTGAGAGGGTTGAGGCCATAGATAAAATTCCTATCCCTAAAACTGTTAAGGCTATCCAGTCATTCTTTGGACATATCAACTTTGTTAGGAGATTTGTTTCTAATTTTGCTGAAATCATTAAACCCATATCAAAAATGTTAAGGAAAGGGAAAAAAGTAGATTGGATTGTAGAAGCGTTAGATGCCTTTATATCAATCAAAAAAGATATCAAGGAAGCTCCTGTCCTTAAGTCCCCAGATTTTTCTAAACCCTTTCAAATATTTTCATTCACCTCATTACACACCATAGCTGCTGTCATGTTACAGAAAAATGAGGAACGTCATGAGCAGCCTCTATCCTTTTTCAGTAAGTCATTGTAGGGATAAAAATTGAAGTATGATATAATGGAAAAGCAGGATTTTGCATTGGTAAAAGCTACAAAAGCTTTCAGGCCATATCTTGTTGGAGCTAAGGTAATTTCCTATGTCCCTCATGCAGCTATAAAAGATATTTTGACATAGTCTAAGTTAACAGGAAAAAGATGCAGGTGGATTAATAAAATCCAAGAGTTTGATATGGAGATGCAAATCACTAAACTGGTGAGAGGCCAGGGTTTGGCTAGGTTTATGGTAGAAGCGAATATTGAAGCAAATAAAATTTTCAATATAGAAGAGGAATAGAATGCAATTGTGAGCATTGAGCATACTCCTTGGTATATAGACATCATGCATTACCTTAAATACATGAAATGCCCAGAAGGATTGAGTGACAGCCAGAAAAGAACTTTGAAGCTGCAGGCATCTAAGTATGTATTCATGGAAGGTGATTTATTCTGGAAAAACATGGATGGGATATTGTTGTTATGTTTGGATGAGTCACAAGCTAAGCATGTTTTAAGTGAAATGCATGAAGGGGTCTATGGAGGCCATTACTCTACAAAGACAACTGTACATGAAATTCTTAGGGAAAGTTATTACTGGAAAAAAGTTTTTAATGACTCCTTTTCATGTGTAAGAAGATGTGAAGCTTGTCAGAAATTCTCTGGGAAAATGAAGTATCAGGGAGCTTTACCACTTCGACCTTTGCAGGCTGATGCCCCTTTTCATTAGTGGGGAATTGATTTCACTGGGGAGATACAAGAGAAATCGAGTGGAGGACATAAGTGGATACTTGTAGCTACAAATTATTTTACTAAATGGGTAGAAGCGGTCCCAATCAAGCAAGCTACAAGTAAAGTTGTGACAAAATTTTTAATGGACAACATAATTACCAGATTTGGTACACCACTAAGACTGATTACTGATAATGGGATGTGTTTCAGATTTGATGAATTCAAAAAAAATTGTAGCACATATGGCATTACCATTTCTTATGTAGCTCCTTACCATCCACAAGCTAATGGTCAAGAAGAGTCAAGCAATAAAAGTCTTCTTAAAATCATAAGGAGAATACTGGGTCAGAATAAGAAGGCTTGGGATTCAAAATTGAGACTAGCTGTTTGGGCTGATAGAATCACTGTAAAAAAAGTAATTGGAAAATCCCCATTTGAATTGGTGTATGGAACACAAGCCAGGATGCCTTTATAGAATTTGTTACCAGTTTACAAGTTCATTCTTCAGGAGGATATAGATATTCCAGAACCTATGGAGGAGAGAATGGAGCAATTGGCTGAACTTGATGAGATGAGAAGAGTAGCTCAAAATCAGAACATAAAGTTGTAGAAATAGATGAAGTATTTGTTTGATAAGAAAGCAAAAGATAGAAAAATTGAGAATGATTTGGTACTCATGTGGAATGCAAGGTGTCAAGAGAAAGGCAAGCATGGGAAATTTGAAGCCTTATGGTTGGGACCTTTTGTGGTTGTTGGAAAGAAAGGTGAAAATTCATATTATCTACAAAACATGACTGGTGAAGAGCAGGAATTGCCTGTACATGGGAAATTCTTGAAGCATTTTTTCTCTTGAGCACTATAGAGGACTAAGGGTTGCCAGTGCATGGAAAACTCTCGATTATCCTCTCAAAATTGTCTTTTCCATGCACAATAGTGTAGAGTCACATTCATTTCCATTTCCATTTCCATTCATTCCATCTTACTCATATACTCCATCACATTGAGTTTGGTCTACTCACCCATAAATCTGGATCCTTGCAATGTTTTCACAACCATTCATCCCCAGACGGAGCCACTATTAGAACTATAAAATTTTGAAATATTTTACAAAGTTGTTCATACCCATGAGTCTCCAAACAATTCCTCACCATTAAATACAAAAGCCTCTTTTCATAAACATTTTTCCCATATTCAGCCATGTGATCCCTTAAGCCCATCTAGGTCTGAATATTCCATATTATAATTCCTATCAGCATGAAGAAATTAGGGTATCCCCGGTCCATAATGCACTTTCTACTAATATACATTTGTTGCAGTCTATTGGCAAGACTTTAGGGATGTCACATCGATCAGAATTCATATACAGGCACCTTTTGGCAGGACACTCTTTGTTGTCTCGGCGACAGAAGAAAATTCACATCGGCCAGATTAAGGTCTTTGGAGTGAGGTCTTACTGAATGCTTCATGTCTTACCGACCGGTGATAGAAAGGAACATATCAGTGAGAAATATTTCATCAGAATAAGTCATAGCAATCCATATGTCATACCAATAAAGATATGCATCGGCGGGAGTCAAGTTATCGGAGTAAACTCGCACCGAGTGCATTATGTCTTACCGACTAGCGCATCAAAGGAATTATTGGCCAGACTAAACAATATCGGAATGGAGTCTTAGAAAATGCCTCCGGTCATGCCAATAAAGCACAAAAGGACTCTATCAAAAGGGTTATCGGAGTAATCTCTCAGCGAATGCCTCCGGTCTCGCTGACAAAGCGCAAGGGAGCTCTATCGATTGTTTTTAGAGTAAGGTTATATAGTCTTGCCAACCTATTTGTCACACTGAAGTGTGCTTCATCGGTGAGAGAATGATTATGTCTTGGCAACCAGAATGCACCAATGGGTGTGTATCGGTAGGACATAATATAGTCTGTGGGACATCTCCTTGACTCCAAGGGTCACAGGGAAACACATAAGATAAATGGATTACTGTCGATGAGACATTAAACTTCGATATGAATGTAGGATGTCTTAGCGAATGTTCAGCAAGTATTTGTGAAGGCCCAATTTCAACTGTTTGTCGACATCTAATTATGAAGAGATGTGTCCTTTCAAATACAAATGTATAAATATTCATTCTCGATTGTAAAAAAGAGAATACAAAATAATAGAATAGAACATAGGATAGGAAAAAACTACTGTAGAATACAATTTTTTATAGAACAGAGACTACAGTTGCATGATTACAAAATGGAGATATTTATGAAAATCAGTTGATGTGGGAGCACATTTTTGGTGTCAATTGTCTGTTGAATTCATTGAAAGTATTAGTCAAGTTGTCTCCATGATTGATGCTTTCTGGTTATTTAAATTGATGTAACAAGTTTATATTCAGTTTATTAGTGCGCATTTGCTGTATCTGTGTGGTTGATTGATTGGTTCTTTCAAGCAAAGACTAAATCCTTTTAATTGATCACAGTAATCAGGGAAATTCATCTGGATCATTAAGAAGAACTTGGTAGTCACAGTCTTGCATGTTTATACAAGTTATAAACTAAAACATATGCCAAATAATTTGAATGTTCTCTAGAAAGAGGTTGCTCATTTAGATTTCATTTGACTCCGCATACCCAATAAGGCACTAAGTCTCTGCATTTTTCACCATTTAATTTCATTCATTTTCTACATCTGTTAATTGAACATATTAGATTTTAGTTTTTACCAAATCAAGTTTCATTTGTCCACTCCCGTCTGCCATTTTGGGAAAAACACATCAAGAGAGATAAGCACAAGTCAAGTCTGCCTCATTCATATAGGTACACCCACCTAGGTCTAGCAGCACCTGAAGAGTAGAAGGTCTAAACCATTTTGACCTTGTCTGTTACCCTGAAACGTACCAATAGATTGGAAACCTCTTGAGGTATTTCACCTGTGTCTTTGGGAGATAACACGGTGCCCTTACAGTGCCACTTATCAGTTAGCGTCACTTTGTGTCAGAACAGTGAGCTAAACTGGGTTGCAGTTTTTACCCAGCGTCGCAGTTCTTTTTTTTTTTAAATATTTCTGCGAGTCAACTAGTCAAGCGGCGGAGTTAGAAATTCAAATTTTCTTAACGGGAGGAGTCCAGCATCGCACTTTGAGTCTCCCGCGGTGTTATATAGCGATGCTGAAGAGACAACGGTGCCAATACAGTGACACTAAGCTCCCAACATTGGAATTTTCTATGTGTAAGCAAAAGCACATAAATTTTAAGAAAAGATGATAAAGAATGATATCCAGCCCTCCTTCTAGCACCAAATGTGTGAACCCCAATCCTAGTACCTGCAAAACAACAAGAATACACAAGTTAAATAAGATATTGCAAGCTAAAACAAGGAGTCCCCATGAAATCCATTTACAAACTCAAAATAGGAAAGAAAAGAAGGAAGAACACAATAAAACAAGAAAATAGATTGAATCCTAATTTAAATGTGCAAAATCATGATCCCATGGGGGAAATCGTGCCAATTTGATGTAAAAATTGGCCCTTCCCCAATTCCTAGGATGCAAGCTTGATATGTTGAAGATGATTGATCCACTTTTGTTGATGAAGGATGAGAGCTCCAAGCCAAAAATCTTTAAAGACTAGCTAAGAACTCAATGTTGATGGATGGAAATGGCTAAATATTTTAACATAATAACTTTGCATAATTTGTGGATGATCAAATGAGGATATAAGCTCTTTATTTATAGAATTCCAAGATGGATGAATGTCCAAATTTGAGCAATTTGGGACTAACATTCATCCAATGGCATGATGCCACTTGTCAATATATGAATGGATGAAGGATGTGCAAGATTTGGGGATTGTGCCAATAAATGCATATTTTTGAATTTCAAATTTGTTGAAATGACTTGTAAGAGGGAAGTGAAAATGCAATAAATGCCACTTGGCTCAAGGAAAAGGACATGTAAGATGAAGTTATTGCCTTGTTGGATGTACATGTTGACTTGAAATTTTTGAATTCAAATTGAGAGAATATTCCAAAAGATGCCTTGTGAGGAAAATAGAGATTTAATAAATGAATTAAATCTATTTTCAGGTGCAACTTTCAAAATCTAGAGGATGGGACATGACAAGAGATTAAATTAATCAAGGGTTAATTAATTTAATGAGAGAGGTTAGATGATGTGACCTATTTGACTCAAATTTATGGATTTATTTAAATCAAATAAAAGAGGAATATGAGAAGAGATTAATTAAATAAGGATTTTGATTTATTTAATTAAAAGAGATGGTGTTAGATTAAATCAAACAAGGTTTTAATTTATATAATTTAATGGATAGACTTTAGAGATTTAATCAAATAAAATTAATTATTTAATTAAATAGGGATAATTAGATCAGATGGATTGGTTTAATTAACAAAGAGAGTGACTTAATTAGATAAAGTGATTTATTCAATTAAGAGAGGAATATTGATGAATTTAATTAGACAAGGAGATTTGATTAAATGGTTAGACTAAGGAATGATTAAGGAAGAAACAATGTTAGTAGGTTGGGATCAAGTGCACGATGTCAATCAATATATTTTACGTGTCTATAAATACCAATCCCCTATTCGGAGCACCAAATCAATACAAATGAGGCAACAACCTCTACAATATCAAAAGATCATATGTGCCTAAAATTGGTTTTGTGTAACCTGATAATGCATCAATACATTCAATACATAATTTTTTAAGCACACTTATCTTTCTCTTCTCACTCTCCTTCAACTATCGTTAGCTTCAAATATTCATTCAACACTCTGTCAAACTGACTGAACACCTCACTTACACACTTCAATCTCTAACTTTGTAACCCTCTTTTAAAAACCAATAGTTTTCATTTCTAGTCTACACTTTTATAGCATTCTCTACCTTCACCATCAGGCTATCTCAAACATACAAACCCTTGTCCAGATTCAACATACACTCCATTCTTGATTAAAATAAACCTAGGGTTTTCATGTCATTTTTGATTTTTTTGTGCAATGGTTCCATATACAATATTTCTTATTTTCCTTACCTTAGTACCACCATTTGAACCAATAATAAATGAATTATTTGCTAAATGATTACCTAGTAATTTGTGAAAAATTCTACATTCGTCCATCCTTTTACTTGATTTCACCTACCACTAATCACTACATTGAACTTTGCAACTCCATCAAACTCATCTGGAAGCATATGTCAGGGTTTCCTTTACTCACCAGCTTCTCCAACAAGCTATCATTTATCAAGCCAATCAACCATCTACCTTATTGAATGCATTTGCCATATTTTTGTATGCTTGACTTGTTAGGGTTTTATAGCCACTCGTGCACTAAGGGCATTGTCCATTTCTTCCAATCACCAATAAGAATGCAGCTTGGGTAGTTACTCCTTTTTCTATGCCATAAATTCATTCAGCTAAAGTAGAGTTTCACCAATTTTCTACCAAGCCAATCACCTCTATTTTCATGCCATGATCAAACATTTTTCACTTAGCTGCCTTACTTTAAATCACCATCATTCAATTAAACCCTATCTATCTTATGATTCACAATAATTATTTGAATCATGAACCAATCATTTTTTGCCACATGTCCCATACTAACTAAACCACATGGGTCACAATCTTATTCACCCTCAAATACCATGCCATAAGTCTTCAACCTGTTCATCAAAGCTACATGTTAAAATCTCACAAGCCCGTGGGGTCAAACAAAATCAACACCTTCATTTGGCTGGATGGCAGGTAGCTTCCATATTTCCTTTCGGATGTTGGGGATCGGGGATCCCTTGTCCTTCATGCCAAATTGACAAACATAATGTTGAGTAGTGAAGAGTGAAATCCTTTGCAGGTCAAGGTTGAAGGTTTCTCAATGCTCGATATTGTATACTTTGCAAGTAAAGGTTATGTTGAAGCTCTGAAGTTCGAATGCCATAAACCTTCAAACTTTCTAAGTATTTTTGAAATGCATTTGGTAAGTGATAAGCCAAATGATCAATGCCTGATTCTTATTGAAATCAACTACGGAATTCAATAGGCCATAAGCCCAAAGCCCAAACTCTAAAACATGCTAAATTAGCACAAATTTGACTAAGTCATTTAAAACTCTTCTATATAATGTTGCACAAATCTTTTTAATTTAATGACACCATTATGCAAAAAATCTTCTTTTAGAATCAGGTCTAACTCATCTTTGATCTCCTTTTGACATCAATGAAAACTATATGCCAACAATCTCCCCCTTTTTATTTGATGGAAAAACTTAAATGCTTTGAACCAACAGATGTACCAAACAATATATTGTACCAAAGCATAGATAACTGTCACACAGTCACTGTCACAACTCCCCCTTAGTCATATCTTCATCTTTGACAAACAAAGAGCTTTTTGCTTACTTTCTCCCAATAGAGTATTTTTCTCAATTTCTCCCCCTTTGGCATCAATGGAAAAGGGTCTAACTGGTCTCTACCTAAAAACACAGTGCTACTACTAATATTCTCCCCCTTTGAAAACCCATACAAAGAGAAATAATGTGCCTATACTGCTGCAACCATCAAGTCATTAGAGAATTGTAAAGATAATTTTACTTGAATTGATCTTTTTGTCCATGTCTAGGGATGAATGAAGAAACAATGAAGCTCCCCTTGGATGCATGCCCTATCACTAATGTTTAATGATATGATGTGGGAGAGATTATCCCCAACATCTACCTCAAATATTCAAATTGCTTTGTAGGAAGAGGCTTGGTGAAATTGTCAACCACTTGTTCTTTTGTTGGGACATTATGCATGCTTACCTCTCTATCTGCAACCTTTTATCCAATGAAGTGATACTTTATAGACATGTTTCTTGTTTTATAGTGCATCACTGGACTCTTTGAGATATTTATTACGCTTGAATTATCACAGAGAATAGAGATAGGTTCACTATACTATACCTTGATGTCCTTAAGTGTCTACTTCATCCATAGGACTTGAGTACAACAAGTTGTTGCTACTACATACTCTACTTATACTATGGAAAGAGTTCTTGATTCTTGCTTCCTACTCATCTAGGAAACTAACTTGTCTCCCAAAAATAATGCTCCACCACTGGCGCTTTTCCTATCATCTTCACTTCCTGCCCAATTTGCATCTATGTATGCAGTCAAAGAAAAATCCAATCCTTTCTCTTGGGATACCACAACCCATAATCAACAGTACTTTTGATATATCTAAAAATTCTTTTCACTATTTTGACATGAGACTCCTTTGGTGTAGCCTAAAACCTTACAACTAAACATGCTACTTGCATAATAAGGGACCTTGATGCAATTAAGTACAACAAGCTACCAATCATTGACCTATACATGTCTGATTTACATCTGGGGATTCATTTGATTTGTTCAATTTGTAGCTAGTTATCATGGGGTTACAAACTGACCTACTGTCCTCCATACAAAGCTTTTTGAGCATTTCCTTAGCAAACTTGGTTTGAGATATAAATATCCCTCTATCACTTTGTGCAATTTACAAGCCAAGGAAAAATGACAACTCTCCTAACATTGACATTTCAAATTCATTTTGCATATGTGTACCAAATATTTGACACATTTTATCATTGCTACCTCCAAATATTATGTCATCTACATAAACAACAACAATAATCATGTTCTCACCTTTTGATTTGAAATACAAATTATTGTCTACACATCCCTTTTTGAATCCTTGTTGCTGAAGATATTGGTCCAATCTAGAATACCTTGCTTTAGGGGATTATTTTCGACCATACAATTCCTTTCTCAATCTGCACACATAATCCTCTTCTTCAGAAAGTTGAAAACCTTCTAGCTATTCAATGTAAACTTCCCCTTCTAGGTTTCCATTCAAGAATGCAGATTTAACATCCATTTGATATACTTTGAATCCCTTATATATTGAAAATGAAAGAAACATTCTTATTAATTCTAATCTAGCTATAGCTGAAAATGTTTCTTTAAAATCAATGCCTTCAACTTGTGCATATCCCTTGCACACCAATTTTTCCTTATTCCTCACAACAACTCCATCCTCATTGAGTTTATTTCTAAACACCCATTTGTACCAATTACATTTTTTCTTGGAGGTCTAGGAACCAATTCCCATGTATTATTCTTCTCAGTTTGATCTAACTCTTCCTCCATGGCATTTATCTAGTTTTCATCCTTGCTCACTTCATTAAAGCTCTTTGGATCAATTTATGACATAAGAGAAAAAAATACTTGTTCTTTATCTTTAACAAGTCTTCTCCTAGTTTGAACTCCTCATTTTTATCGCCAATTATCTGATCTATTGGGTGCTCCTTTTGAACATACTTTGCAATGGCATTTTTAACTTCTTCTTTCTCAGATTCTTCTTCATGACTGGTTGCTAGTTCATCAAAATATGGTTCATCATCAAAATCATTCTCATCAGGTTTGGTATGCTTTATTTTTCTCATGAATATTGACATTTATGCTTGTTGTGCCTATAACACACATGCCTTGCTCGGACCGGGGACCCTCCCTCTTTCCTTTTCTCATCTTTGCTAGGCTGTTTTTGCCTCTACCTCATTTTTTATGCCCCCATTTCTAAGCTTATGTTGGTCACAAGTATTAAAGTCACTAAAATCCCTTTGACCAAAATCACCCACCCTAAAATTTGGTAAGTCTTCTGCTTTTGCGGAAATGCCCCTACAGATTTCCGTTAGCCTTTTTCCTAGCATTTTTCGAGCTCACCAAACTTGTATTTATGGGTCTCCATTGGTGGGCTACCTTTGCTACTTCGCCACAAAGTAGCAGCTCACCCAAGGCTTCTGCCGACATGGTGAGCTCCACATTGTCCTTCACCACCTAGGTTTTGACCAACAACTGTGACAACTCAGGTTTCTACACCCTCACCTACCCTATGATTTCAGTACTGGGAATTGAATTCACATCATTAATGTCGGTTTTACTATAAATAATGGCTCTTGAGCTATCATTTTCACCTTTTTCTACTTTGAAATCTAAAAAGAGGAGCTCCTGCATGCATCCGAAGATCCGAGCCTCGACATTCATCATCTTCCTTATTGTCAGATCGAGGTAAGTGGTTGAATCCCAACCTCCATAATTCAAAATGTTGAATAAAAGACTGTTTGCATTAGGGATTTTTATATAAGAAAAATATTTCAATTTTAGGCCCATAAATTCATCCATGTGGCTATGGCCTTAACCCTATTCGTCTCCATTCTTTCCTAAAATCCTCCAAAATCCTTGTAGGAAAATTGATAAACTATTAGTGGGGTTTAAGGAACCTTGCTTGCATGGATCTATCTCCTGGTGGACATTCATTCAATGGATTTGGGAATGTGGAGTCCTACCTTAGAAGCCTCACATCTTGATTGACAATGAAAAGGAAAAGATTAACTTTTGAAATGGTTGGATCATCATATCCCTGTGGGCCCACAATCAAGGACCGTCCTCCCATTGTCGCCATTGCTTAGTGGATAAACCTTCATGTCCTTCCGCTATGTAGGTTTTTCCTCAGCCCTTGCCATGAGTAAATTGAATCAAGCACACTCTAAAAATAACCCAAGTCCAAGCTTCTTGTAGGTTGCCTCATGTGGTTCACTGCCATCCTGTCATCGTTGTCTTACAGTGAAGTTACCTTACCACCCTACAGCGTGGACCCCGTGTCATTGGTCTTTTCCCTCAAAGTTTTATGGAAAAACACCAAGTATAAATTCATTATGAGTGAACTTATGTGGGCCGATGTCATCAGGAGTCCACTCACCAAATGACACTAACTTACTATCGGGCTCTGATGTCTTCCCTCTCCATGGACTCCGCAAGCCACATTTCCCTTGAGCCTAAAGTTGCTAACTTTAAACCATTGGTTGATCACCTTTGCGGACTTTCACTCTTTGGAGGCCGTTTTCCATCGATGCCATTCTCTAATGGAAAAACACATGTATCCATTTGCATTGCAGACTACAACAGAACAATTTACTTTTGAAGTGTTTGACGCAAACTTAAGTCTATAAGGTCACTATAGGCCTGTCTGTGTGGACCATCGCCGTCCCTGTTTTTCTGTTTTTGAATGGAGAAGAGTCAGCTGCCATCCTCCTTTTTACTTCCACACTCTTAAGGTTGACTTCATAGATTAAACTTCAAGGCATAAGTTCATGACATCCAAGGTGTTTGCGGGTGCTACAATGTGAAACTACACGTGTGGGTTGTCATCTATCCAACGTTGCAATTACAATGTCCAAGCTCTAACATCTTCCCACTTCATGACACTCGCACCCTTTGCACCTGCATGAACTAAGTAAGGTCAAAATCAGCGGAGGGACAAATGAATAAGCACTTCTTTGACATTTTTGCACGTGCTTAATGATGTCGACCTCAATGCATCCTGCCAAATTTGAATGTGGAAATCTCATTGTGGGTGGCAGCCTATGGGTCTCCATGGCCCCAGAGCCATCTTCTCACTACCTTCATCTTGATGGCTTCCACCTAGGGGAGACCCACATTCCTAGGCCTACATTCACCTAAATGATCCAAACAAACTCTAAATGTTGGACAATGATAAATTTTATGATCTTTTAAGAATGTTTGAATGGATCTAACGCTTGATTTGTAGAATTTGATTGATCCTCACCCTAATTTATATGTAAACACACTTACAACATATTTTTCATACAAGATTTATGGAACCTACTACGGGACCATTAGGAAGGCCCATCAAGAAAGATCACAAAGGAAAGAAGCCTACTCACACGCCAAGAGGAAAAGAAGAAAAAAGCTCTCCTCTACCTGGGACTCAGTGCCAGATAAAAATGTAGGGAACGTGAATATTTATGAGCTTAGGAAAATGGTGATGGTGAACCCTACCACAGAAAATGCACGAAAGATCAGCCCAAGTGGTCTTGCCAAGGTGGCTGGCTTTCCTCTCGCGTTAATTACCTTGGAGCTGGTCATGACCTATTAGGAATGTTATCATTCCAATAGGAAAATTATTTATAAAGATGGAATCTTATTGGTGGAGTTGTCTGCTAAATCTATTGGCAAGACATTCCACATCTCCACATTTGATAAAATGGAATAAACAGAGAAAAAATTTGTTGAAAACATGTGGAAACGGGACCCCATCACATGCAAAAGAATAATCAATCAACATTGGTTGTAAGAAAAGAGGGGTAGTGCCAACAAAATACCCCAGAAGTTGTTTAGAAGTGACTTCTTTGAAGAGTACCATGATCTGGTTACTCTATTAAGTAGAGTAATGGGCCTACCAATTAATGCATTCTTTGAGGAATGGATGTTCTATTTCATTAAGAGATCATCTGAGGAGAGGCCAAGTTCCATTGGGCTAAAATGATCAGTGACAATCTCCACAACTAGCTCATGGTAGTAAAGAAAACCTCTCAATTTCACATGACTTCGTATTTGGTATACCTCTTGGTGGAGAATTTCTCATACAAAGGACTATTCAGTGTAGGCCCATTAGGAACAAAGCGAGTAGAGCTTAAAGTTTATGACTGCTATCCTCAACTACAATATAGAAACTTCAAAAGAGATTATAGGATGGTGAATGATGCCTTCATAGCACACGTAATCAGACTTGTAGGAGGAGAGTTTGATAGAAGGGTATCACACAATGTGAAGACCTTCATGAAGTGATTTGGGTATCTATTTATACAATTCCCAAAGTTCACGTATACAAGAGCATAAGTGTTCTCAGGGAAACCCTACTGATTTCCGCACTACCACAATGATTGATCATCTTGTTGGAAGTTTCTCAATAGTTGGAGACTTCCCACACCTTGCTAAGCAATTGACATCGAGTTGAGATTTCATATCCCCTAACTTTTGGGTAGGGAATGTACTCCTATCTGACTGCCCAACGTGTAGAGTATTCAAAGAAAGAGCTGGTGGAGTATAACTTGGACCTCCACATGAACCGAGTAAGGATGGACCCTTATGGAAAGTTGAAGAAATGGGTTGGAAGACAATATTCCCACTGACGTCATGTTGAGGACTTTTGGGCCAACTATGGAGATGATAAAGAAGTGCGAGTGAGGCACTATATGAGAATGACAACCTAGTTTATGAAGTCAGTAAATCTATTCCCCGTGCCTGATTAGATAGTGGAGGAAGATGAAAAAATTATTGATGATAGATTTAATGTTGTGGCTAATTTTTCCTTGCCTCTGATAGATTGGAGTGAAGAAGAGGTCACTGACCTTGATATATTGACCTGACCCATTGAAAATAGAACAAGACAATGGGTAGATGCACAAATTTCCCAACTTAAAGAGTAGGGTACTAAATTGACTTATGGCAAGCTCGAGGATGAGATTAAAAGTGAAACTAACAATGGCACAACCATTGTCTCATCAGAAGAAGCTCCCAAGTCCCCACCAACAACAAGGATGAAAAAAATAAAGTATGCACCTAAGAAAAAAGAAAGAAAGGTGTATTCTAGAAAGCCCATTGAAGGGCAGTCATCTAAAAGAGCGAAGAAAACAGGGACATTCATGCTCAAAATGTCTACCATAGAGGAGGATCCTCAACATGTGGAAGAAGAAGAAACTAAGAAATTTCACTCACCACCTACCACATCTTCTCCCATTCCCACTATCACCATTGCCACTCCTCTACCTCCTTTTCAGGCTTTTCCTATTTCGTCTCCACTCACCATGGACATCTCAGTCCACCTCGCCTCCACCTCATCGACTACTTCGGTGATGACACTTGACTCCTCCTCTTCTACGACATCCCACATATCATCTTCTTCACTCCCTCCTCCACTACCTACTTTCTCTACTTTGCCACCCACAATATCCACAGTTACCATGCTGCCTCTCACTTTGTTGCATGCTTTCATGACTTATATGCAAAATGTGCTTGATGAAATCTCTGGGGTAATCCTTGAACCCAAGGTCCAAGATTTAATGGCCCAAATTTTTGTTGCCTTGCCTCTTCTCCCACCACCTATAGAGCTGCCAAAAATGCAAGCCATGATGTAGATCTTGGAAGAGATGGAAAGATGTCACTCAGAGCAACATGGAGAGTCTACAAAGGATATGGCTGAAGAACCTGAAGATTCCAATTAAGATGATTAATTTGAGCACCTGGAAGGAGGATTGAATATAAACTTGGACAAGGTGGCTCTCCAATGAAGAGGGGTCACAAAATTAAAAAGAGGAAGTTAAAGCTCGTAATGAGCGTTATGTTATAGAAACATTTGACCAAGAGCTAGATGAAGAGATTCCCCAACAACACAAAGATACAAGTGAAAGGGCTGATCCTCAAGAACACCACTTTGAGGGAAAATTAGATATTGACATTAACATAGATGTAGAGATACTCAAAGAGCCTCCACTAATTGGACAAGAAAAGGGCCTGATGCAAGAAGAAGTACCTCTTGAAAAGGAGGAAGAAAAAGAGAAAGATAAAGAAGGAGAAGATGCACTAGAAAGGAACCTTGAGCTTGAACACCATGTCAAGATGGAACATGAAGAAGAGAGAGCACCTCAAGAGGAAGGCATCAGTAAAGAGAATGTAGCCTCTACCAAGCTAGACAAAAAGAAGGCTATACAAATAGAAGGGTTAGATGAAGAGGAAACCAATGATCAAGAAGCCCCTAGCGATGAGGAGTATCAGCCTTAGAAGGAATAGAAAGAAGAAGATGATCATGAATCACACAAGGGACAAACTGAGGTTCCTGATTGGCTGGAGTGGCAATTGAAAAAGAAGGATCTTGTGGTCATAGACCCTAAAGCGAGGCTCGATGCAATAATAGCCAGAGCACAAAAAAACATAGAAAAGAGAAGAATCCCAAGATCCACTCTCACATCATGGTGGATGCTTCTAGATCTTGAATGCTACAGGTTGCAACTTTGGTAGCCAGTGGAGGTATAAGAACCGTGCAAGGGAAAGAATACCAAATATAAATGGTTAACCTGGGCCCAACAACTCGAGAACAAAAGATAGATGAATTTCAAGGGTCAATAGCCACCATCATGCAACAAATGAATAAGGACCAATCCACGAAGGAAGAACTAAAAGCACAGGTAGTGGATCTTACCACTTATATTCAACAGTGGACGTCCATGGAAGAAGAGGCTTCCACAACATCATCTATGCCTACTCTCCTCTCCCAGGAGGAGCTGAATAGAATGGAGAAGATGAAAAACTAGACCAAGTCCACTGCGGGTTGGTTCAATCGGGTGGTATATAATGGTGACATGGGTATCCTCCATGCTGCTTGAGCCTTCAACAAGTTTTGAGGTTTGGAGAAGCAGATAGAGGAAATGATACGAACATGCAATAGATTCTTTGAGTTGTATAGGATCATGTATCCTAAGCTCAAAAGCATCCTCAAACTCTCCTAGGTACTATGGGAAAAGGAGTTGGAACTCCTAAGGATGATCATTGGTTAGTGGAAACATGGAAAATGGGTTTGGATTACAGAAAGGAGATCCTGAAGAAGGCCTTACATGAGCTGGAGCTCGATCTTGAGTGGGTTGCAGAGCTCCGGGCTGATAGTGAAGATTACTTGAAAATGATGACGGATTATGAGATGCCTACTCTAGAGTTAGATCCAAAGAAGATCAAGCCTTTCTTCCATAAGAAGATGGAGCAGGGGTTGTGGATACATTGCCATCAAGTTTCATGGATTTTGCTATAAGGGATTTCACTCAGTTTGAGTAGGTCATCAAAGCAACCTTGAAATGTACCAAGAACTGGGAGTAGGTCACTGAGAGACTCAAGAAGATATCCTTCCAAATCCTTCAATCTGATATCATGGAATGGGACAAGCTGTAGACTATGTTTGGGAAGTTCATGGGGTATGCTACTCTCCAGAAGAATGTAGGAAACCTAGTCATAGATGATGAATATTTGGAATTATAGTTACAAAAGCTAGAAGTAGCTAAAAGACAAAACTACTATAGTGTCAAGGTCACTAAAGGACAAAATAGGGAAAAAGACAAGAATGTATTTTATATTGTCATATATTTGGGGGTAGGTGAAACCCTAATATAAAATGAATCTAAGCCACACAATGAAAATGAATCTTGTCCATTCATTTTGCTTTTGGAAAACTATAAATAGGGGTCTCCTTTCATTTTCAAAGAGAGAGATGAGTTGTTGTGTAAAGGTATGCTGTAGAAAATTAATGAGAATAACATTGTTTGATGGATTCTTGTGTTTTCTTCTCATGTGTGCACGATTCATTCTCCCAATCTTAGATTTTAGCTTTGTTATCCTAGTTTTAAGTTGTTTTTAGATGTTAGTATATGATGTGATTTAATGGTGAAGAATAATATGGTGTTGATATCTTCCTAGCTCATACTTTTTGCTGTCTATTGATGATGAGCAATAGTGTAAAGTTAGTTTGAGATGTGTTTATATTTATGCACTTAAGTTCAACTATTGTTCATGTTAAAGGTGACTGAATGGTTTGAAAATCTGCAGACCTTAGGAGATTGCATTAGTTTCATGAGATTGTAGGCTGCCCTTGGTTAAGTGGAACTTAGTTGTAGGAAGGTTGTCCATTGTATCATCCTCCATTGTTACTGTTCAACATTAGTTGCAGGTCTAGGAAACTCCTTATCGCTTTTCCCTTTTGACCTTTCTTTGAAAATTGAAGTAAAGACAAAGTTCTAGCATCATCCCAAAGCCAAATTTGATGAGTAAAGAGGATTTTTAGATTGTTGTTTTGAACTTGCAGTAGTTGTTCTTCATTTCTAGAATTTATAAAACTCCTTTTGTAGTTCCAATTCCCTCTAGACTTAGTGACTATAAATTCCCTTTGTGAATACCAAAAAATCACATCAACCAATTGAATTATTCCAAGCTTAGTCATGACCTGACACTCGAGAGACCTTGGGGTAATTTTCTGAAACTTAGTTTTAGATTTCACCTTTCAAGAGAGGCATTGCACTCATGCTTTTTCTGTGTTGAGAAGTGAAAAAACACCCATCAACAAAAATGTTGCTAGAAGGAGGGAAGCCAAGCTAAGCTAGATCAAATTGGGTCCTCTTCCCCTCAAAGTTCTCATAGAGTGCTTAGATCCACACCAAGCAAGGGAGGATTCCAAGAGCTAAAATCTCCCACCAAGGCTAAGAGAGCCAAAAAGGGAGAAGCATCAGCTTCAACCCCATCCACTTGACCTCCATCTCCTCTGTCTCCTTCCATCCATCACCCCATTCCTCCCCTTCACTCCCAAAAAAACTGCCATCTTTCCATTTTCTCCAAATTTCCTTTCCACCCTTCACTTCCCACAGCCAGGGTGTTGTCCCCAGCCTTGCGCTTCACTTCCAAGGTGCTATCCCAACTGCTGCTACTTTACAACCTCAAGCTAATGTAGCACAACAAGTGCAGCCTCCACCTCCCACAATGGCTTGGATGGGTAACAATCCATCTCCATTATCCTTTAATGACTACCATGAAATGCCTAAGAAATCATAAAGCTTTTGCACCAAGTTCCACCCACGTGATCTGCAAAGGACAACATAAGAGCACATCAAGATCTTCTAGACAACATTGAAGGATATGAAAATTGAACATGAAGATGTGGCTTGTAGACTCTTCCCTTGCTCATTGGGAGATGAAGCCTTCTATTGGTACATTCATCTGCCAACATGATCCATCACTACCTAGGACCAAATGAAGAACATATTCTTGCAAAAGTTCAAAATTCTGATCAGCCTCAATGAATTATATCAGCAATTCATGTCTGTCAAAAGATAGGTGAATGAGTGAATCAACTCATTCAATGATCGATTTCATAGAGCTTTCATGAAGTTGCAACCACCCTATGTGGTCGATGATGCCTCCACTCAGTTGGTGTATTATGCTACCTTAGATAATCTTATGTCTACCTTGGTCAAACAGATACATCGCCACCTGCTAGGCTAGTGGATGCATATACAGAAGTAGTCACAACAAACACAGATCTGGGACAACATATCACGAGTTTGTTTCCCTCACCAGTACTAGATACTTACCCAACTCAAATCCAAGGGCTTACCCATTCCTTCACCAATTAGACACCCATGCTAAATCAAGTTCCTCAGCCGCCAATAGTGCCACATTTGGGACAACCTTTGAACCAAGTACCTTTAGTGCCTCATTACCTGTAGTCTTCATAGCAACAGGCTTATGCTTAACAATGTCAAGTGACCTCATAACGGCAAGGTTTTGAGTTCCCAACGACCCAATAAAACCAACATGTGACACAACCTGTGCTTCTTCAAAATTTAATGCCACAACATAATAACGTGGAAAAGGATCAAATTGATGAGTTGATTGAACTAGTCAAGAAGCTATCTACAAAGATGACACATTTGAGAAATTAGAATAACTATCTGCAAGCATCTCAAAGGAGCATCCAAGCCAAACTCAATCAAGATAACTGTGATCTAGGTGCATCCTCTAGACAAAATTATGAAAGAGGGCAGAATTCAGGGAAGAACTTTGAAAGGAGGCCTTCACAGAGGAAAAATAGAACTTGGAAGACTAGGCCAAACAATAGAGGTGTTCCCATGCCTCTTGATCAATCGAGTGGTACCAATAAGCCTACAAGTGGAGTCTATTTAGCTGAGGCTACCCTATTCAGATGGTGCTGAATCCACAAGATGAATAGGTAGTCTGAGTTGGATTTCTCGAAATTCCAAACTTTCTTATAAATTTTTCATGTAGAATTCCATAATATAGTTGATGGCTCAAGTTGTAGAGACTCAGTTCCTTCAAAGCCATATGATTCCTTAGTGCTGGTGGTCAACCAAGATCCTTTCCCAAAAAGTGAAAAAATGCACTTGAGAAGGAGGCTACATCCAGGGATGAAGAGGAGAAGGAGGTAAGTAACTAGAGCTCCCTATCTTAGCTCTTTGATTCAGTAGATTATGGTCCAGTAGATGAGGAAGAGCTACACAAGGATGAAGTTCAAATTTTTCATCAAAGGGTAACCTCGTATAACTTAAGGAATAGAAAATTTGGTGGCCCCTTTACAACCTCCATTCCACCCAACAACTTCAATACCCCACTTAATCCTAATGCTAGCAACAATCCCACTTATACTCATGTACCCACCTAGTACTTCAATAGGAATAGGTAGCCAAATCAAACTCAAAATTAGCCCACTAATTCTTCCCAAGGAAAATATTTTGAAGAAAAGGTTGAACAAATCGGGGAATATGTAGCCGAAGAATTCAAGAAGGTTAAGTTGAGTCTTTTAGCTTTTGAATTACTCAGAGTCCTAGTTGTCAGAAATTCCTTCTTTAAAATGCTCAATGGGACTACTCCATCCAAACCAACTCAAGAATCACCTACCAAGGTGGTTTCATTTGATACCTCCCAAAGTGAGCCTATGATTAGGGAAATCTTAGGAAAGGAGACTAATCATCCCTTGAATTAGCATGTAAACAAGCAACCACCTAAAGAGAAAAATCAAGCACAAACCAAAGATAAGAGTAATGATAAGGACAAGGCTCAAGTGGCTCAGGTTGACGTTTCAATGGGGCTGTTCGAAGGGAAATTGGAGACCCGTCCTTTCTTGACAACAATCAAAATATTTGGTAAGAATTAGCACAACTATTTGCTGGATTTAGGAGCCTCAGCTAATGTCATGCCATTGGCAATGTGCAAAGCATTAGGAATAACTCCAACCCCCTCCCGATGGAAGGTAACTTAGCTGGATAAGATGGAAGTTAACATAGTTGGAGAATTGAATAGGATTCCCATGCGGATTGGAGTGGACCTAAGAGTCTAGCAGGTTATAGACATTAGGTTGCCGAAATCCCAGGAACGTACAACATCATACTCAAAAGAGATTTCTCCCAAGCTTTGAATGGTTACACTACATTTGATTATTCCCACTTGTGGCTACCTTGGAAGGGGATGCCTAATCATATCTACATTGATCAGGAGCCTTGAATGAAGTTCATAATCATGGAGTACAATAATACAAACGAGGTGTTCACAGAAATAGAGTTGGGGAATTATTTTCCCATGACATATCAGGATGATGAGGAGTTCCAATAAGAAGTGGTCGAAGAGGTCCTTGTGCTACACATTGCACCCATGAATCTGACCTACACCCCCAACAACACATAAGTGATGATTGAGTCTAAAGACAAGGAGTGTTATGATTATGGTAACCTTGGATTGCTTAATGGCTTCCAGGAATTTATGTAGAAATGTGCACATGATCAACTCAATTTGGGGGCCAAAATGGATTTTTCAGGAGCCACTACTGCCAATTTGGTATAGGGTACACAATGCTACTCATTCTATATTTGAATGTTGTCTATGTCAAATAGCAGTAGAACATATCAAGGGGCAAGTCACCCCAAAAGAAGTTGCATGAGGAAAACAAGATTGAAACCAACCCATATATACACAACCAGTCAAGGATACAAAAGTAGATACACAACCAAGAAAGGAAGTGTTAAAAGGTGCGGGAAAACTGAGAGGGGGGTGAATCAATTGTCACAAAAATTCAAATTCAAAACTTCAACACTTATCAATTGGACAACCACACTATTCTATTATTAAGTATGAGCATGAAACACAAGTAACATAAAGTAAATCAACAAAATGAACACTAAATTTTTGTGTGGAAAACCCAATGAGGGAAAAAAAATGGTGAGGATTAACTCACAATATAAAGAGATTATAAAATTGAATACAAAGGCTCACTGCCAAAGGTTCACTGCCTAGAAGAGGACTCACTATCCAAATACAAAGGCTCACTGCCTATAGAAAGGACTCACTGTCCAACAGGGAGATTCACTACCTATAGATACAAAAGAGAAAAAAAGATCCACCACAACAATTAACACACACTCGCAGCCTTGATTAGAAGATTGCAAAACCCTTCAACTCATTAACTTCAGGAATCTAACAAAATGAATTACTGCTACCTCAACTCACTCACACACACTTTTTCTCTTATGATTTTTGGCTTACATTTTCACTTTGCATCACACGTTAATTCTTTGCAATTCAACTTGCATTTATACCATCTTCAACCTTAGAAACTTTCTCCAAGGTCGGCCACATAAACTTCATTTCATAAAATTCAAATTAGGTCAGCAGCTCAACATTCCCACGGTGGAAAGGAATGAGAGTGGACCAATAAAAATATTTAACCAAGACCAAAAATAATGTCTCAGATCAATCACATGCTTCCTTAATTAAATTTCAATTCTTCAAATGAAGTGTAAACACCAGGTCGGCGAAACCTAATGAAAACACAAATGAAAATTGATGTACATGCTTCCCAACAAGAAGATGACATGTAGAAGACACAATACACTTCATTATGCATGAGAACACATCTCATATTCTTCCAGATACATCCATAGCAAGTGCAACAATCTTTGAACACCAAACTACTTCAATTAGTCCATCCAGACTATGCGAACACATACAATAACTCATAAAAATGACTTCCGGATCACCAAACCAAACACATCTTTTCTAGATCCAAGATAATTCCACTATAAGACATATTATAGATTCACAAGATCTGAAACAGAACAATAGAGGACTATAGAGCAGAAAAATTTCTCCCAGTCCACAGAAGACCAACTCTGCTAGAATAGTTCACACACCGGTGAATGTAACTTTCACATAGCATCACACAAGAAGCTAGAACTCAAGATATATCACCACAAGATCACCATTAGCAAACCTTTAGATCTGTACAAGCATAGGATCAACACAAGAGAAATGTAGAGCACATACCAGAGCACACTCTGAACACATTCATCACTCTAACTTCTCTTCTTTATTAATTTTCTCAAAAGCACTTGGAAACTCATCAAACCAACACATCTGCAACACCATAAAGATAGGTCCATGTACTCACAACATCTTAGAATCATCTCAAATATACATGTACAATCTGAACTATGTTGACATAAATGACAACACCACCAAACTTGCTCATACTTGCAACAATCTCCCCCTTTGTCATTGATGGCAACACATTATATTAAAAACCATCAAGGACAACATCTTACACAATATTCTGGGAGAACACCTTCTCTTTCTCTACAACTATTTTTCACATTAATTTCTCTCCCCCTTTGAAATCAATGGAAAAGATTAAAGACTTTGATCGCTCCCCCTTAGGAGTGCACCCATTCAACTCATACTGCAACAATGAAAACCTTTTCTCTTCCCCCTGTGGAGTAGACCCATTCATCAGTCTAGATAAATGAAGAATCTATGAATTCACTGGACTGATGCACCTAGTTCGAAGGGCCAATGACCCCCAAACTCTCCCTAAGATGCTCAAAAGTATCCTTCAGAAGAGCCTTAGTAAATATATCTACAATTTTTTCCTTTGTTGTCACATACTCCAGTTTGACTTCATTCTCCAGCACTTTTTCTCTCAAGAAATGATATTTGATAGATATGTTTTTCTTTTCTTGAATGCATAAGAAAATTCTTTGAAATGTTTATAGCACTTGTGTTGTCACAAAAAATAGGAATAGGCTCATCACATATTACTCCAATGTCTTTTGTTGGAAATGTATGCCTCAATCAATATAGGCCAAAACCTCTTTAGGAGTCAAGTCGATGTGACAGCTCTTATCTCTGGCCGACAAGTAGTTTGGAACACCATGTATTATTCAGGTTGTTGTGACCTTGGAGGAGTCTCACCAAATGGTTGCTCTTTGGAGTCTATCATTGTGACATAGAGCAGTCATTGTGATCTCTTACCGCGCGAACACCTCTAGCCGATAGGCCATTCAATCCTATATCAGGGAGACTCATGACAACCACGGGCTTCGGGATAACCTATGTCAGTTCAGTGAGAAGTCTCAGCGAATAGCCAATGTCTCACCGACAGTGTAACACTTAGGTTCATCAGAGTAACATGTTTGTTTCATTATGATGTCTCGCCGATGAGGATACAACCAAACGTTCATCGGAGTGACTCAAGGCTATTGGAGAAAGGTCTTGGCAAGAGTGTTAAGTCTTTCCAGTCATTCAGTGCTCGATGTAACAATAGAGATCTCGGAGAAACCTCCCAGAAAAGGTGTTAACTCTTGCTGACTATTCTTTGGAGCTCGGTATGAAAAATGACTTTGGTATAACCTTTGGTGACTTGGCATGAGGTCCTGGCGAGAGTGATAGTCTTGTCGAATGGAAAACTCATGGCTGTGTGACTTTGAGGCTCCGGTATGATGTCTCAGTGAAATCGATATGTGTTTATGACATGGAAAAAGCTGAGTGATAGTATTTTGAACTCAACGTAACATCTTGGCGAAAAGGATAACTCTTGCCGATATCGATATGAAGGTTATGTGGCATCGGCGAGACACTGTTAGTGACTCACCGAGATGCCAAAAAAGTTGGAATTCTTCTAACTGAGCGATGACTATCTACATGGCTGGTATTTGACCAATAGGAGGAGCCGAATGTGAACTGCTAGCAGTTGGTTCATTGTGACAGTTCTGTGAGGATGCTCGATAGCCAGGGATGACATGAATATAGTTTGTAATCTCTGTAGTGATTTGGTTGGTTCGATCAACATTTGTTGTATCAGTGGATGAATTCTATTCTGTTGAAACTATAACTTGAAGGTTCCTGAGATTGTTCATGGTGAATGATGATATAAACAGACACTAGAAAGATAATTCTATCATTTGTATGTAATCTCCATTACTGTAATACAAAGTGATTTCTCTTGGTGTGGTGGGTTTTTCTCCCGTAATGGTTTTCCCACGTATATCTGGTGTTCATGTGTGATTTTCAAATACTCTATTTCTGTTATCTGTTTCATAGTGCATCTTAATTAGGCTGTAATTGTAAAAATTAAAAGTATATATGAATTCTTTCCTGAGGTATTGATGTTAGGAGAATTGTTTCCACATCTAATTTTCCTTACAAGTGGTATCAGAGCCTGGCTAGTTGTGTTATCTTTGTGGGTATGTTGGGTTTTTTGCATCAATTCTATTCAGTGGGAGTCTTGTAGAGTTTGTTATTTCTGATTAAAAGTTGAGATGGCTAGCACGTCTAGGAAGATTGAAATAGAGAAATTCAATGGCAGTAACTTTGAGTTGTGGAAACTCAAGATGGAGGATCTCTTAGTGGATCGTGATCTTTGGATTGTTGTGTGTGGAGCGAAACCTACAGGCATGAAGCAAGAAGATTGGGACCTTGCAGATAGGAAGTCTAAGGGGCTGATAAGGCTCTATTTGGTAGACTCAGTTCTTCTGAATGTGCATGAGGAGAAGACTGCCTCTTCTTTGTGGCAGAGAATGGCATCTATTTATCAAGGGAAATCTTTGGTGAATAAACTCTTCCTGAGGAAGAAGCTGTATTCTTTGAGAATGCAGGAAGGAGGGTCTGTAGCTGATCATTTGAATGCATTTAATATGTTGATTGATCAATTGACATCTATTGGTGTGAATACTGAAGAAGAGGATCACTGTATGCTTCTATTGTGTTCTTTGCTAGACTCATAGGATCATCTGGTGATGGCTATTGGAAGTACAACATCCAGTTTCAAGATGGAAGATGTTGTTGGTTCTTTGCTGTCAGAAGAGATGAGAAGGTAATCTTCTAAGATGGCAAAGGAAGCTCTTGCTGTTAGAGGAAGACCAAAAGAGAAAGGTAAGAAGAAGGACAAGAAATCAAAATCAAAATCAGAGGGGAGATCAAAGTCTCCTGGCAAGAAGTCCAGGTGAAGTGTTGGAACTGTGGGCAACCTGGTCATGTCCGAAAGGATTGTAAAGAGGAGAAGAAGAAGAAGAAGAAGTATTCTTCTGACAATAATTCTTCTTAGGTTGATTCAGATGCCTTCATTGCTGGCTTGGCTACTCAGGCATCAGATGATGTCTGGCTGATTGATTTTGGTGCATCTTTTCACATGACATCTCATAGAGACTGGTTCATGAAGTATGAAGAACACGATGGTGGAAAGGTGTACTTGGCAAGTGATTCTACTTTGGAGATTGTTGGCCGTGGAAGAGTCATAATACAATTCCCTGATGGCAGAGTAAAGGGAATTAAGGATGTTATGTATATACTAGGTTTGGCTCGAAATCTACTGTCTGTCAGTAAGCTGAATGATACTAGAGTGCAAGTCACATTCTCTAGAAATGGCTGCAAGATGACTAGAGGTTCAATGGTGCTGGATAGAGGTGCTTAAATTGGTACACTATACAAACTAGATGCACATGTTGTTCAATGTAACAATGTCTCTGGAAAGTCACTGAAAGCTGCTCATGAAGGTAAAGAGGGAACTATCCCTAATTATGTAAACTCTATGGAAGTAAAACTTCTAGCAGAGAAGACTATGCTCTGGCATCATAGGCTAGGTCACATAGGAGAAAAAGGTTTTAAAACCTTGAAGAACAAAAACCTGGTTGAGGGGCTTGAAGATTGTAATCTTGAATTTGAATTTTGTGAACACTGTATATATGGAAAGCAACACCGTGTTTCATTTTATTCCATTCCTCATAAATCTTCTGGTTAGATTATATTCATTCAGATGTATTTGGTCCAGTGGATGTTCCCTCTTTGTCTAATTCAAGATACTATGTGTCGTTCATTGATGATTATTCAAGAAGAACATTTGTTTATTTTTTGAAAAGTAAATCAGAAGTATTTAGTCAGTTTAAAGAATTTAAAAATCTTGTTGAAAATCAGACTGGTAGAAAAATAAAATACTTAAGGACTGATAATGGCGGTGAATTCTATTCTGATGAATTTGAATGATACTATAAAGACCATGGGATTAAAAGACACAAGAATACACCTTATACTCCATAACAGAATGGAGTTGTAGAAAGGTTCAATAGGATAGTGATGGAGAGAGCACGAAGTATGCTGAGTAGTGCTGGCTTGGAGGAGAAGTTTTGGGTTGAGGCTGTATCTACTACATGTTATTTAATTAATCATTCTCCAAATTCTACTCTAGTTGAGAAAACACCTTTGGAAGCATGGTTTGGTAAGAAGCCCTCTCTTAGAAATATTCAAGTCTTTGGCTGTGAGGCATATGCATATGTGCCAGATGTAAAAATATCTAAATTGGAGAACAAGGCTATCAAGTGTATTTTTATTGGCTATAGTGCTATTATGAAATGATACAAGCTTTGGAATCCTGAAAAAAAAAAGGTTGTATACAATAGAAGTGTAATATTTCATGAGCTAAAACCTTCCACCTTGGATTTGTAGTCAGAGACAAAGTCAGAAAACAATAAGGATGTAGCATTAATTCCTCCTACACTAGAGAAAGAGGAATTGAAAATTCAAAATGTACCTAAAACTGAGGAGAGCTCAAGCAGTTCTGAAAGTTCTGAAGAAGAAGAACCTCAACCTTAGCCAGTGAGGAGGTCAACCTGAGAAAGAAAAAAACCAGATAGGTATGGGTTCTCATTGATTGATTCAACTTGTGCCTATGCTTTAATTTCTAGCACTAATGAGCCTAGGACTATAAAAGAGGCATTTAAAATGTTTTATTCAGATTCTTGGTTAGAAGCCATGGAAGAAGAGATGGCATCTTTAGAAAAGAATGATACCTGGAGTCTGGTGCCCTTGCCTGAACACAGAAAACCTATGGGCTGCAAGTGGGTATTTAAGAAAAAGATTGGTCTAGATGGCAGTGTAGAAAAGTACAAGGCAAGACTGGTTGCAAAGGGTTATTCCCAGGTTGAGGGAATAGATTATGGGAAATATTGATCCAGGTGGATCTTCAGGACCTGAAATTGAAGTGTTCCAATTTCTCTTGGAAGCAATGCCATCACGTAGAGCACTGAATTCTAAATCCGGCGCAACTTGAACAGGTGAAAAAGGAGTCAAGTTACGCGCAGTCAAAGTTGGGTCAACCCTTTGACCAGGAGGCCATCAGGAGGCAAAAAGTTGATGGACTCAGAATCGGCCGAAAACAGTGTCAGTTCGGAACACAATCACAACAAAGTAATTTCAAGTCCGTATGTCCGAGATATTGTCGGTCAAAGTTTGGTCAAAGGTCGGTCAACTCAGCATTCAGGGATGAGAAAAAGGTGGAAGTCACCAAATTGGTCAAGGTTGGCGTCATCATGAAGGTCTCATCGTCATGATTCCAACGACATTCATTTCGTCGAAAACGGAGCACGTACGCGAGAGTTATAGCCAGTCAAAGTTGCAGTTGACCCAGGTACCATGAGGTACGGTTGCTGACGTCAGCCTGACGTCAAAAAACTCATCATCGTATGGATGATAACGTGGACCAATGGGATCGTGACACGTGGCAGCTGTACAGGTGACGTGGCATCGGATGACGTCATGAATTCTTGACACGTGTCTTCTGATGACATGGCAGTTGACATGGATAGCTGAGTCATCCGTGGCAGTTGACTGTGGAAAATTGTAGGATGAGGCATTCAGGGCAGATTCATCTGGTGACGTACACGTTGGTTCTTCGGCGAATATCTCACTGACACGTGGCAGTGAGCTGGCAACAACGTGGATGGTCAAAGCGAATCAAACCTTGCCACGTGGCACAGCTAGGATGCGCCATGTGCCCTTTCCATCACCTCTTCCTGCACGGGTGGTTGAGCAGTCAGTCTGTTTAAAAAAAATTGGGGGGATTTGAACCCCGAATTCTCCGCTCCCGAGTTAAGTGCTCGACCATTGCACTAAATTCGTGACTTTGCATATAATGGGTGAACAGTTTCCTTTGGCATCGGTTTGTTTAAATTTGTTTGTTAAAAATGCCGACGTCCGAGGTTGAACTCGGAACCGCCGGCCTTCCAAAATGCAATGCCACCAACACGCCAGCGTGGGCATTCGAAATAACAGTGGCGTAAGTTTATTTTGGCATTGGTTAGGCCGGATTCCTAACTAAACAAACCTTAAAAAGGTTATTTGTTAGGATTTAAAATTAAATCCAATCAAATCCCTCAAACTAAAAGCCCGAAAATCAATTAGACAAAGGGCCACGAATTATTAAGTGGATATTGTTTTTGATATGGGGATTTTGATTAAGATTTATATGTAAATGGAGGAATAAGGGAGATTTTTGGAGATTTTATGGTTTCTACCATATTGGGAAAACTCCAAGTATAAAAGGGGGAAGGCTTGGAGTATTTTTCATCACTCATTAGTTGATCACTCATCCATTAGTTGATGAAGCATCCATCAGTTGATCATCCTTCTCTAGTTTTCCCTTTCTCTTAGTCTTTGAGAGGCTTTTTTGTGAGAGAATTTCTTAGAGGGAATTAGGAGAATATTTTGGGATGTATTGATGTTCTGAGTGTTGTAATAGTCTTGTATTAGTCAAAGTTATTTTCCTTACTCTTTGTCATCTTCCAAGGGGTGTGAGTGAGAGAATTTTTGGATAACTTTGTGGAAGTCTACAAGACATTGTAAGCAGTGAGGCTCGTGGAGTTTGTACTGTATTCCAGAACATATCAATAGAGTGGTCACTCATTTGAGCTCGACCCGGAGACGTAGTCCACTTGGACGAACTCCGTAATCAAATCGGTGTTTTCTTATCTCTCTCTTGATTCTATGTTTTGAATCTTCTCTGATTAATGTTCCTGTTACTTCATTGTTGATGTCTTTACACCTTTGTTCGTAATCACTCGCAACGTTTGTCATAGATCCCTTCCGCTATACAGATCAAATATTTTCTCCTATAGCAAAGCTGACATCTATCAGATTTCTTTTGTCACTTGCAGCAACATATGACTTAGAGGTCAAATAGATGGATGTGAAGACAACATTTCTTCATGGTGATCTTGAAGAAAAAATCTATATGTCCCAGCCTGAGCACTTTGTTGAAAAAGGTAAAGAAAAACTGGTATGCAAATTAAAGAAGTCTTGTATGGGTTAAATTAGTCACCTAGAATGTGGTACTAGAAATTTGATACTTTTGTATTGTCTTTGGGATTTGTGAGATCAAAATTTGATCACTGTGTATATTATAAAGCTGAAAGTGATCGAGTTCTTGTTATTGCTCTCTATGTTGATGATATGTTGTTCATAGGCAATAGTAAGCTAATGATTTCTGATCTTAAGTCTTAGTTGTCTGCTAAGTTTGAAATCAAGGATCTTGGTGTAGAAAGGTATATTCTGGGGATGGAGATAACCAGGGATAGGAAGAATAGAAAGCTTTGGCTTAGTCAGAGTAAGTATGTTAGGACTGTTCTTGAGAGATTTTGTATGAATGATTGCAAACAGCTAGTGGTTCTAGTCATGCAGGGAAGCTATCTGTTGAGGACTATCCAAAATCTCCTATTGAGATGGAGGACATGACCAGTGTACCCTATGCTAGTGTGGTTGGTAGTCTCATGTATGTAATGGTCTGTACAAGGCCAGACATTGCCCAAGCAGTGGGAGTTCTTAGACGGTTTATGGCTAATCTCGGAAGAACACATTGGGATGTTGTAAAGAGAGTTTTCAAATATTTGAAGGGCACTTTAGATTTTTCTTTGTGTTACCATGGGAACTTGGTTGAATCACAGAGGACTCTCAGTATTCAAGGTTATGTGGATTCTATTGGGCAGGGGACATTGACAGCAAGGAGGTCCACCAGTGGATACATTTTCATGATGAATGGTGGTGCAGTGAGTTGGATGAGCAAGCGACAGGCTGTAGTCGCTTTGTCCACTACGGAGGTTGAATACATGGCAGCTACTCATGCTTGTAAAGAAGCTATATGGTTGAAACATTTGTGTTCTAACATTGGTTTTGATGCAGGGGAAATAACAATTTTTTGTGACAGTCAAAATGCAATTTTTCTTGGCAAGGAATCCAACTTTCCAAGCCAGGACGAAACATATTGATGTACAATACCACTTTGTACAAGATATGGTTGAAGATGGAAAGGTCAGTTTGGTAAAGGTTGATACTCTAGAGAATGTTGCAGATGCATTGACAAAGCCAGTGAGCACAGACAAGTTCAGGTGGTGTGCCAGTTCAATGGGCCTTAGTGCCCATGATTTTTAGTAAGTTTTAATTGTGCTCTGGAGGTGCCTGTATGATCTTCATCAAGTGGGAGATTGTTGGAAATGTATGCCTCAATCAATACAGGTTGAAACCTCTTTAGGAGCCAAGTCGGTTTGACAACTCTTATGTCTGGCTGACAAGTAGTTTGGAACACCATGTATTGTTCAGGTCGCTGTGACCTTGGAGGAGTCTCACCAAGTGGTTGCTCTTTGGAGTCTATCATTGTGACATAGAGCAGTCACTGTGATCTCTTACCATGTAGACACCTCTGGCCGACAGGCCATTCAATCGTGTATTGGGGAGACTCATGACGACCACGGGCTTTGGGATAACCTATGTTGGTTCAGTGAGAAGTCTCAGCGAATAGCCAATGTCTCACCAATAGTGTAACACTTAGGTTCATCAGAGTAACATGTTTGTTTCATTATGATGTATCGATGAAGTGCAAATGTCTCACCGATGGGGATACAACCAAACATTCATCGGAATGACTCAAGGCTATCAGGAAAAGGTCTTGGCGAGAGTCTTAAGTCTTGCCGACCATTCGGTGCTCGATGTAACAATAGAGATCTCAGAGAAACCTCTCGGCGAAGGTGTTAAGTCTTGCCGACTATTCTTTGCAGCTCGGTATGACAAATGACTTCGGTATAACCTTTGGTGACTCAGCATGAGGTCGTGGTGAGAGCGATAGTCTTGTCGAATGGAAAACTCATGGCTGTGTGACTTTGAGGCTTTGGTATGACATCTCAACGAAAGCGATATGTCTTGGTGACATGGCGAAAGCTGAGTAATAGTCTTCTGAACTCGACGTAACATCTTGGCGAAAAGTATAACTCTTGTCGATATCGATATGAAGGTTATGTAGCATCGGCGAGACACTATTAGTGTCTCATCGAGATTCCAACAAAGTTGGAATTCTTCTAACCGAGCGATGACTATCTACATGGTTGGTATTCGGCTATTAGGAGGAGCCGAATGTGAACCACTAGTATTTGGTTCGTTGTGACAGTTCTGTGAGGAAGCTCAACAGCCAAGGACGACATGAATATAGTTTGTAATCTCTGTAGTGATTTGGTTGGTTCGATCAACAATTGTTGTATTAGTTTGATTTGTATCAGTGGATGGATTCTATTATGTTGAAATTGTAACTTGAAGGTTCCTAAGATTGTTCATGGTGAATGCTGCTGTAAACAGACACCAGAAAGATAAGTCTGTCATTTGTATGTAATCTTCATTACTATAATACAAAGTGATTTCTCTTGGTGTGGTGGGTTTTTCTCCCGTAAGGGTTTTCCCAAGTATATTTGGTGTTCATGTGTGATTGTCAAATACTCTATTTCTGTTATCTATTTCATAGTGCATCTTAATTGGGCTGTAATTGTAAAATTTAAAAGTATATATGCATTCTTTCCTAAGGTATTGATGTTAGGAGAATTGTTTCCGCATCTAATTTTCCTTACATCTTTCAAAGTCTGCTTCATTCACAAAACCTATGTGTAGCAAGATGCTACAACAATATATTCTTCTTCCATAGTGGATAAAGAAACTAAATCTCATTTCTTACTCAACCAAGAAACCAATCTCTCGTCAAGAAAGAAAGTACCTACACTGGTACTCTTCCGGTCATCCACACAACTAGCCCAATCTACATCGGTATAAGCAATCAAGGTGAAATCAACACCCTTAGGATACCATAAACAATAATCCGATGTACCTTTAAGATATCTAAATATCCTCTTTACAGTTGTAACATGTTCCTCTTTAAGACCTGCTTGAAATTTGGCAACTAGACATACTACATGCATAATATCTGATCTAGTAGCAGTAAGATACAACAGTCCACCAATCATAGATCTATATTTGCTTTGATTAGTTTTAGTAGATTCATCAACTTTGCTTAGCTTATGTCTAGTTATCATAGGAGTACTAATCGGTTTGGAGTCATCCATTCCAAACTTCTTCAACAACTCTTTTACATGCTTAGATTGTGAAACGAATATCCCTTTATCCGTTTGTTTCACTTGAATACCAAGAAAGAAATTCAACTCACCAATCATGGACATCTCAAATTCCTTTTGCATTTCTCTAGAAAATATTTTACACATGCCCTCATTTCCACCAAAGGTTATATCATCAACATATACAACTACTATCAATATTTTTTTACCTTGCACTTTGAAGTAGAGATTGCTATCAATAGAGCCTTTGGTGCAGGTGCACCTTTTCAAGGAACATGCCTCCAAGAGGAAAATTTGAGATTTTAATATGAATATGCATTTCTATGTTGTAATAAGGCTTTATTAGCCATTTTAATGTTGTAGAGGTCCTAGGAAGTCAATATTAATCCTAAGATGTAAAATTGCAAATCATGACAAAAGTTGTCAAGCAAAGTTGTAAAATTGCAACATTTGGGAATTTGAAGGGTCAAGGTAGTTTAATGGTTAGTTATAGGTGTTTAATGGTTGGTTTCTGAGTTGGAAATGTATATAAGGCCCCTTGAAGGCTCGAACAAGGGTTTTTTTGAAGCATATTGAAGGAGAAATAAAACAAAAATCACTATTTTGGTGCAACTTTATGTAGTTTTCTTCTTTCTCAACCTGTGTATAGGTCTGTACAATAGGGATTTGTTAATAGGTAGTGTTGGATTTGTTTAGAACTTTTTCTTGAAGGGTTTTATTGTATTAGAAGCAATCTAGAGTCCTTTTAGTACAACCGGCCAAAAAATAGAGACTTAAGGAGTTTGAGGGACTAAATGCATTGAAAGGCCATTCCTCCTTATGTAACCACTATACCTCAGAGGAATGAGCCTGAAATAGTTAGGAATAGGCATCAGAGAAATATTTTAGTGGTGATAAATGGATGTAGGTGATTTGAGAACACTACCCAAGCATCAAACACAAATTTTGTGCCATTAAAGCATGGCTAAAAAGTGAGTTTTTGAGAAATTGAGTGAGAACATGTAACTTGTTGAGAACTATTTGAGAAAGTGTATTTGAGGGATACTTGAAGTTCTCAGTGGTTAGAGAAGGTCATTTTTGTGAGAAAATGTGAAATTCTACTTGGAAAGGGTAAAACAAGAGAAAATTAGTGATTTTACAAAGGATGTATATGTGAATCGAGGGGGAAACATAATATAATGATAGATTAATCTTTAGTAGGTATAGAAAATCCTGATTGAAGTGGATTTGAGGTCATAAGTGGTTACGGTATATGTTTTTCAATAAGCCCTAGTTAGGAGGGAGAAAAATGAGGTTTTGGAGTTAAGGATCTTAATGAGCAAGTGAGGACTTGTAAGTTGATTATTCTATGGTTTTGAAGGTTGACTAAAGACTATTTGGTGGTTTCAAGTCTCAATTGTGAGTTTTGAGAAGGGTCCCTTTGAAAAGGAGGTCTAATTGAGGCCTATTTCAGTGTTGAAAGCTAGATTTGGCCTAGGTGTTCCAAAGGAGTGGGAATTGAGTTTTAAGTATGTGTTGTAACTCATTAAAGGGTGTCTAAATCAGTTCTTTTTTTGTGAAGTCATTTGAGAAGTTTGTTAGAGAAGTTCAAAAAAGTGAGCTTGCTGTCCTACAAGATCCACAAGGTGAAAAGTGGGAAAACAAGCAAATAGATGATGTGAGAGAAAAGAGAGGGTTGAGACCTTTTGAATTGTGAAGATAAGTAGTTTGAATACCCTGAATTGCATCAGCCTTTGCTGAATCCTTTCTTTTTCAAGTATCAGTCCATACAACACCTTCAACTTACAAACCATATCTGGTTTACCAGACAATTGAAATCCTTCAGGTTGTTCCATTTACACTTCTTCCTTCAATTCACCATTGATAAATCTTGACTTGACATCCATCTAATACACTTTGAAATCCTTGTGGGAAAAAAATTCCAAAAACATTCTAATAGCTTCCATTCTAGCTATAGGGGCAAATGTTTCTTCAAAGTCTATGCCTTCAACTTGTGAATATCCCTTGCATACAAGTCTTGTCTTATTCCTTATAACTTCTCCATTTTCATTCAGCTTATTCTGGAACACCCATTTTGAACCAATTAAATTCTTATTCATGGGTCTAGGAACTAGTTCCCATGTTTGACTCTTTTCTATTTGCTGCAACTCTTCTTTCATAGCTTTCATCCAACTCTCATCTTCACATGCTTCACTCATAGAATTAGGTTCAATTTTAGAGAGTAAACACAGATTTAACTCAGCCGCCACTTTACTTCTTGTCTTCACACCTTCACTCTTATCTCCAATTATCTATTGGTCTAGATGATTCTTTTGCATATACTTAGGAGTCTTCATAGTAGGTTCTGGTTCATTCTCCTGTCCTTCTTCTTCTTCAGTCTATTCTTCTTTCTCTTCTTCTTCCTTCTCCTTATTCTCCATGAGTACTTGTCCACATATGGGATCATCAGGTTCAACATCACTTATCTCAATAGGTTTGCATATGTCTTCATCAACTTTCACATTAGCACTTTCAACAATCTTCCTCAATCTCTTATTGAAGCATCTATATGTTTTGCTAGTAGTATAGTACCCAAGAAAAATTCCTTCATCACATCTAGCATCAAATTTTTTAAGATTTTCATCATCTCTTTTAATGTAACATCTACTTCCAAACACCTTGAAGTTCTTCATAGTGGGAGTCTTACCAGTCCATAACTCAAAAGGAGTCTTTGTATTGCTACCTCTAATTTGAACTCTATTAAGAGCATAAACAATAGTGTGTATTGCCTCTCTCCAGTGCACATCTAGTACATTTGATTCTTTCATCATGGTTCTTGCAACTTCCTGTACTATCCTATTTTTCCTCTTAACTACCCTATTTTGCTGAGGGGTTCTCAGAGCATAAAATTTTCTCTTTATGCCATGCTGCTCACAAAATGTATTAAACTCACTAGAGGTGAATTCTCCACCTCTATCAGATCTCAAACATTTGATTTTCAAATTTACTTCATTTTCCACTCTTGCTTTGAGCACCTTAAACCTATCCAAATCCTGTGTCTTTTCTCTAAGAAAAGTGACCCATGTCATTCAAGAAAAATCATCAATAAGGAGCATGAAATACCTATCACCATTCAGGCTTCATGTTCTAGTCGCACCATAGAGATCAGTGTGAATTAACTCTAGCATTCTGGTAGTAGAGTGTTGTTTTCCTTTAAAGTTGCATATTGTCTATTTCCCCAACTGACAACTTCTACAAATAGTATTAGGAGGACTTGTGATTCTTGGAAGACCTCAAACAATTTCTTTTGAACTAATTTTGAATAAATTATCAAAATTTACATGTCCCATTCTCTGGTGCGATAACCAACTTTCATTGACTTGAGATACAAGGAATTGACCATCAACTCCCTTAAGCTGATAGATATTTCCATGAGTTCTCCTTCTAGAAGCAACCATATCTCCATTTCCAGATCCTTTTCTGATTTCATAGGTGTTATTCTGAAACTCAAGTTTAAAACCATTGCTACACATCTGTCCAACACTCAAAAGGTTATGGCTCAAACCCTTCACATATTATACATCATTAGTGTTGTGTACTCCATCAAAACTAATTAAACCTTTCCCATAAATTTTAGCTCCTGAATCATTACCAAACATGACTAAACCACCATCATACTTTCCAAGTTTACTGAAATTACTTTTATCTCTAGTCATGTGATTATAATATCCACTGTCAATCACCCAGTAGTCTTCATCTTGTCTTGCATGAAAGGCATTAACCAAATTACCTTCCATCTTATTCCTTTTTTTCTTCGGGGAATTCTTTCTTGCACATTTTCTAGGGTTAGAAGATACAAATTTCTTTTCCAAAGCTAAAAACAAGCATTCACTATCATCAACCTCATTTTTAGATTCATCATCAAAGATTTCAGCTTCTTCTTTAACATAATACAACTTGTATTTCTTATAATTTGTATCCTTGTCTTTATAATCCTTGTTATTCTTATGTACAACTCTATTTAGACATCTTGAAGAATAATGACCAATGTTACCTCAACTGAAACATTTAAAGGGAAACATACCTTTATACTTTTTGGTACCTTTCTTCAACTTCCTGGTGAAGTTCGCTTCCAACTCATCAGAACCATCACTCTCCAGATCATCTTCAATCTTCATTGCCTTAAATGTTGTCTCTATCTTTTCTTATTTCCTAAACTTCCTCATCTCAAATGCTTGCAAGGTGTCGAACAACTGTTCTTTAGTATACTTCATAGGATCATACATCTCTTCAATGACTAAGATCTTATCACTGTAGTAGTCAGATAGGGTGATCGGGATATTCTCAATAATATCTTCATCAGTAAACTTTCTCCCTTGATTCTTAACTTCATTTCATATCATCTCAACCCTTTGGAAATAGCTTGTAAAATCTTCACCTTCTTCCATTTTCAAATTCTCAAATTTGTGCTTTGCCGCTAGCTTCTTTATCAATTTTACTCTTTCATTTCCTTCATATAGTTCTTCCAACTTCTTCCAGACATCATAAGTAGTATCTAAATAAAGAACCTTAGTTTGCTTAGTTTTAGATAAAGTACTGTAAATAGCATACCTCACTTTCTCATTCTCCTCATAAGAAAAAACCTCATCTGCAGTAGTAGGACCATTCATCGGAGCAATATACTTTGTCTCAACATCCTTCTAGGTCTTGTAACCAGGAGAAACAATATATCCTCTCATATGCGCTTTCCAATCACTGTAATCATATCCATCAAACATAGGGATCACCAACTTATGTTCCTTTGAATCTTCCTTGAGAGGTTAATCTCTACACCAAGGAGAAAAATCTCTGATACCAATTGTTAAAAGGCATATGACAATTGAGAGGGGGGGTGAATCAATTGTCACAAAAATTCAAATTCAAAACTTCAACACTTATCAATTCCACAACCACACTATTTTGTTATTAAGTATGAGCATGAAACACACATAATAGAAAGTAAATCAACTCAATGAACACCAGATTTTTATGTGGAAAACCCAATGAGGGAAAAACCATGGTGAGGATTAACTCACAATATAAAGAGATTATAAAACTGAATACAAAGGCTCACTACCAAGGGCTCACTACCTAGAAGAGGACTGACTATCCAAATACAAAGGCTCACTACCTATAGAAAGGACTCACTGTCCAACAGGGAGGCTCACTGCCTACAGATGCAAAAGAGAACAAAAGATCCACCACAAAAATTAACACACACTCACAGCCTTGATCAAAAGATTGCAGAACCCTTCATCTCACTTCCTTTAGGAATCTAACACAATGAAGTACTGCTGCCTCAACTCCCTCACACACACTTATGCTCTTATGATTTGTGGCTTACTTCATCACTTGTCATCACAACTTAATTATTTGTAATTCAACTTGCATTTATACCATCTTCAACCTTAGAAACTTTCTCCAAGGTCAGCCACATAAACTTCATTTCATAAAATTCGAATTAGGTCGGCAACTCAACATTCCTGCGGTGGAAAGGAATGGGAGTGGAACAATACAAATATTTAACCAAAACCAAAAATAATGTCTCAAATGAACCACACACTTCCTTAATTAAATTTCAATTCTTCAAATGAAGTGTAAACACCAGGTCGGCCAAACCTAATGAAAACACAAATGAAAATTGATGTACATGCTTCCCAACAAGAAGATGATATGCAGATGACACAACACACTTCATTATGCATGAGAACACATCTTAGATTCCTTCAGATACATTTGTAGCAAGTGCAACAATCTTCGAACACCGAACTTCTTCCATCAGTCCATTCAGATTGTGCAAACACATAGAACATCTCCAAAACATGACTTCCAGATCACCAAACCACACATCTTTTCCAGAACCAAGAGAGCACCACTATAAGACATATTATAGATCTACAAGATCTGAAATAGAATAGCGAATGATTGTGGAGTAGAAAAATTTCTCCCAGTCCACAGAAGACCAACTTTGCCAGAACAGTTCACACACCGATGAACACAACTTTCACATACCATCACACCAAAAGCTATAACTTAGGATATATCACCACAAAATCACCATTAGAAAACCTTCAAATCCACACAAGCATAAGATCAACATAGGAGAAACGCAAAGCAGATATCGGAGAACACTCTAAACAAATTCATCACTCTAACTTCTCTTCTTTATTAATTTTCTCAAAAGCACTTGGAAACTCATCAAACCAACACATATGCAACACCATAAAAATAGCTCCATAGAATCACAACATCTCAGAAGAATCTCAACTATACATGTACAATTTTAACTATGTTGACATCAATGACAACATTAATGACAACACCACCAAACTTGCTCATACTTGCAACAGGAAGCACCCTCAACTAGCTCAAAAGTCAAAGACTCTTTTAAGTTTTGGAAATTTCACTTTGATGGGTCCAAATCGAAGTAGGGAGTAGGAGCTGTCTTCAAGCTCATCAGTCCCATGGGTAAGACATGTTTTTCTTCCCATAGACTTCAATTTTATTGGACAAATAATGTATTAGAATACAAAGCATTAGTTCATGGGCTTTTGATGGCATTAAGAAAGAAAGTAAAGATGCTACAAGTATTTGGTGATTCTAAGCTAGTTGTGAAAAAAATTAGGAAACTATACTCTTGTCACAATAGAATGTTAGAAAACTATAGACACAGGGTATGGGATCTTATCGAGGATTTAGATACAGTTAATATTTAGCTGATCCCATGTAGTAAGAATCATATTGCTGATGCATTAGCCCAAGCAGCAAACACCCTCTAGCCTTTGTCCTTAACCGACTTAAAGAAATTCACTATAGAGCTCCGCTCTACCCCATCAGTCCCCAACAATGTAACCAACTTTTATTTTTTTAATGATGATAAGCACATTTTGGATTTCATCACAAGTTCCAACATATTCACAACTCAAATCATAGATGAAGTAGAACCAAAAGAGGCTGAACTCGACATAGAAGGGGTGATCAATATAAAGAGAAACACCATACCACAAGGCATGGTCTAGTTGGAAAAAATATTTGACCTGGATTAGATAAGCGATCAGGATCAATAAACTAAGAAAAAGTCAATAGACAATCAATGTGATGCTCACAACATGGGTACAACTGAAGAAGTTAAGAATATATTTATAGGAAAGGTTTGCACACTAGAGGAAATAAAGGGGATCATTGATTCCTTACACATGTATCATGATGTGATTGCTTGGGGATATGAAGACATGAAGATGTATGATATGCCAATTATCACCCATACCATTCCCCTTAAGCTGGATGTGAGACCTTTCTAGCAGCATCAACGCCCAATCAATGCCCTACTGGAGCACATCATTTTCAAAGAAGTTTAGAAGTTGTTGTCTACTTGAATTATCTTTCCAGTCTGACATTCCATATGGGTGGTGAATTTGGCTCCGTTTAGAAAAGAGAACAGTGAAATTAGGCTATACATGGATTTTAAGAATCTAAATAGAGCTTCAAAGAAGGATAATTATCTAGTGCCCTCATTGGATGAAGTACTACAGATAGTGAATGGGTCATAGATGATGTCATTTCTAGATGGCTACTCTAGATACAATGAGGTGATGGTGTAGTATGAAGATAGGCACAAACAACATTCACCACAAAGTAGGGAATGTTTGCATACCAAAGAATGCCATTTGGACTAATCAATGCAGGTTCTACATTTCAATGTGCCTTAGACATTTCCTTTAAGGATCTCATCAGAAAGTGTATCATTATATATATGGATGAACTCACCGTGTTCTTGAAGAAAAGAGGAGACTACATTTCTTGATTTGTGCAAGTTTTTTCAAAAGTACAGAGAGTTCGACATCTCATTAAATTTGAAGAAATTCATTTTCGGGGTGACCGAAGGAAAGCTATTAGGACACATAATATCAGAGAAGGGGATCTCAATCGACCCAAAACGAATCCAGGCTATATTGAAAATTCAGCCCCTAGGTACCAAAAAAGAAATGAAGTCCTTTTTCAGGAAAATAAACTTCATCAGGAAGTTCATCACAAGCTTTGCTGAAATTTTCAAGCCACTGAATTCTATGCTCAAGCAGGATGCCAAGGTAGAGTGGACGCTAGAAGCCAAGCAGGATTTTGAAGAAATCAAGGGAGCTATTGCTGATGCCACAGTGCTAGTTAGTCCAAACTATCTAAAACCATTCTACATCTATTCCTTTTCTTCATATCACTCCTATGCGAACATGTTAACCCAAAAGGATGATGAAGGGAATGGACACCCAATTGCTTTTATATGTGCTCCGTTGAAAGACACATAATTGCATTATAATAATATTGAAAAGTAGGCATATGCCTTGGTCAGAGGAGTTAAAAATTTCAAACATTATATCTTAAGGAACAAGGTATTCACAATTGTACCATATCCAGTTGTTAAGACCCTATTGATGTAGAATGAGTTAGGAGAAAGAAAATAAAAATGGGTCACGCTACTACAAGAATATGACATGGAAATTCAGCTCATGAAGTTGGTCTATGGGCAAGCCCTCACTCATACCATAGCAAAAAAAAGACCCAAGCTCACATTGTAGCAATACCAACTGGAGGATGTTTCTCTAGGAGAATGGTATGACGATATTGTCTATTATTTTTTGAACAATAAGTGCCCATCATGACTACAAGGAGTAAAAAAGTGAGCTTTAAGATTGAAGAGTAGTAGCTACATGCTGCAAGGATCCATATTATATAAGTGAAACCATGAAGGAATCTATCTCAGATGCCTTGGAAAGGAAGAAACAACTCAAGTGTTGAGGGAGTTTCATGGTAAGTTCGGTATTGGCCCCAGGTCCAACCCCTCAACCACCCATCAAATCCTTCGAGTAGGGTACTACAGGTATATTATGACCACCACTGATTATTGCACTAGATGTACTGAAGCAATGGAATGTAGGCAATCTACAACTGAAGTAGTTACTAGTTTTTTGGAAAGTTTCATTTTGAATCACTTTGGTTGCCTGTTTTCCCTTGTTTGTGACAATGGTCCTACATTTTCATCCCTTAAATTTTCCAGTTGGGATTTGATTATAGAATTTCCCTCAAATTCTCCTCCAATTACTACCCCCAAGGGAATGGCCTAGCTGAATTCACCAAAAAATACCTGTTGAATGTCATCCAAAAGCTTCTTGACAAGAATCCAAAAGACTGGCACACCCAGTTGCATTTTTCCTTATGGGTGGATCACACTTGTCACAAGGATTCCTTGGGAAATTCCTTGTTTCACCTAGTCTATGGCCTAGAGCCTATTTTCCCAGTCCACCTCAAGATCCCCATGATCCAATTCGTTAACACATACTATGAGGAAGGAGAATGCTAAGAGGCTCACCTAGTTGAATTGGTACATTTAGAGGAAGTCCACAACCAAGCAATAGAAAATTTCACCAAACACTAGGGCATAGTAAAGAGATGGTTCAATCGTTGAGCCAAAGTAAAGGACTTTAGGATTGTTGATTTAGTCCTGTGTTGGGACAAGGTCCATGAGAAGAAAAGGGGACATGAAAAATTCGATAAGTTCTGGCTTGGCCCCTTTCAGATTTCCGAGATTCTAGGAGATAATGCCTTTCACCTTAAGACCCTCACTAGAGAGGATGTTCCATTGCCTATTAATGGGCAGTACCTCAAGTACTATTTCCTTGCTTGAGCTTTCCAAGATCACCCCTTTGTACATAGTTGTATATAGTTAGAGTAGGTTCTTTTACTTTGTTGGTTTATTTTGCTTCTCTTTTGCTTGCTTTCTAGACTTTTGTTTTTGCAAGGGGTGTTTTTCAGTCTTGATGTGGTGGCCATGCTTGGTTCGTTAGAGGGACCACTTTGATGCCCACTCCAATCTGTTCCCTGGATAAGTCTTCATCATTTATCATGAATTTCTATTCACCTCCATGAGGTAGGTTTCCTTGAACTCCAAATTGATTTAGGGGAGAACCCTTATTTGAATCCCTTCACATCTATCTCAGATTACACATAAAATAAATCTTAAGTGCTCTCGATGAGCCATATGGTAGTCATTATGAGGCTCTGGCAAGTGAAAAATCTTAAGTCTGCTCCAGTGACCACTAGGATTCCAAACCCACTATAAGCTTCAGTGCTTATGCAGTTGAGCAAAAGAGTATTGGAGGAAAATATGAAAAGAAAAGAAAAGAGAAAATAAAATGTTTAAAAATAGGCAACTATGTGGGTGTGCGAACAACGTTATCGAGGCTATGGACGCCTAGATGGTAATAGAGCAATGTTTGTGGGGTCACAATCATAACTCCGTCGAGGCTATGGATGCCTGATTGGCAGTGGAGCAATGTCTAGGTTACTTTTGGGGTTAGATAATAAATGTAGCTCACCTCAGTTGATTGATTGCTATTTTGTATGGTCTTTGAGGGAGGGGAATGAAATCATTGCACACACTTCTAAGGTATTTCATGGTTTGATTCAACTAAGGATTCCATGCTCCTTTCAAGTCTTTAGTTTTGTTTGAAGAAACTAGCTTCTGGTCTATGAAACTAAAGATTTTGGGTCCTGGATGAATCCTTACCCTTAGAATTCTTAGGATCGTTCTCCCAGTAGAGTTTCCATTTGTTGTGCCTATAACACACACACCCCGCTCAGACTGGGGAACCTCCCTCTTTCCTTTTCCCATCTTCATCGGGTCATTTTTTCCTTTGCCTCATTTTGTGTGCCCTCATTTTTGAGCTTAGGTTGGTCACAAGTAGTAAAGTCACTAAAATCCCTTTGACCAAAATCATCCACCATAAAATTTGTTAAGTCTTTTGCTTTTGTGGAAATGCCCCTATAGATTTCCCTTAGACTTTTTTCCCCAGCATCCGTCGAGCTCGATGGACCCCATGTGTGTGTCTCCCTTGGCAGTCTACCATTGTTACCTCACCGCTAAGTAGTGGCTAGCCCAAGTTTTCCACCCACATGGTGGGCTCCGCATTGTTCTTCGCCACCTAGGTTTTGACCAATGATCTTGGTAACTCAGGTTTTTGCACCCTCACCTACCCTATGATTTCTGTACTGTGAATTGTTGATGGTAAAAAATAACACAACATTAAAATAGAATATTGCTACTCTACTTCTCCTAGAAAAGACAAATAATATAAACTACCCATCTTCCAAGGTCTCTGTAGTTGGTTGTCAATTGTGTTGTTGTTCAGTGGCCTATGCAACTGCAATGTTCAAGGGGCTGCTGGTAAAGGGTACAATTTGCATAATATAAATTAATCTAATGTTTAGGGGTGTAAATAAACAACAAAAAATGGAACAAAGCTCAGGACAATAAATCATAAACACAAATTTATTTTAATTTAGACATATAAAATTCATAATGAGCATTTCATTTAATCAACTAAAACCATAAAATGACACAATCCATAGAGTAATCTATACCATTGCATCCATTCATAGTGCAAATTCAAGATGTATAACCATTCATCATCACTTTTTTTTAAAACTTCATTTTCAAACAAGAACATATCACCAACTCATTACTAGAATTCATAGATCAATAAACATAAAGAGATCTCATTCACAAATAACTCAATAAAATAGTCTCAGATTCAGAATCTTTTAATTATTTTCATCAAATAAGAGACATTTATGTGCAACAAAAACTCATTGGCATATGAATGAATATTTTTCATCAATATTACCATTAAACTAATAAACTTCTGAACATAACATAAACTGTATTAAAACTTGTAAAAAATGTCTAAGTATCTTTGCATAAACTATAAAAACTTCTAAAAGGTATGAAACTATCCTAGATCTCTCTTTAGGCAGCCAATCTTGACTTCAATTAGCTGACCTTTACAATATGGAGAGAAATTCTACATATAGGCAATTTAACACTAATTCCTCTCATCAAAAATTAAGATCCACAAATCAAGGAGAAATTGGAGCTATATGAGATAACTGTCCATTATGATCTTCAGTTAGCAATTGATGACTCTTTATCAAAAATATGCATGCAAAGGGAGAAGGTCGAACTGCTGGGGATCTTTAGTTGAACTTGTGTCATGACCCTAAAAAGTAGGAGAGAGCTGCCCAACTAGTTGTGCCATTTGATGCTTCATTCAAAAAGAATATTCCATAGCCACTTCATTCGCATGTCTTCTGCTCAAGTAGATATTCATCATAATTATCCAATACCTATTTAAGTATATCTACATCTAGCCCATCTACCCAATTGTCTTTAAATTTTATCCTTTTTAACTCGTAAGAGGTGAACTTCTACATATCTTCTAGCTTAGCAAGCTCCTTCTGAGCAACCTTTACTACCTCTTTTATATCCATGAATCTATCAATTAGAAAATCATAACCATCATCCCCCTTCTATATTGCTTCTTAGAATCTATTATTCCATTTATTCCTAAGGTCATCAAGAGGGAGGCCATCCTTTATAGGGATATCTTCATTTACAATCATGGTTATAATTGCCTCTAGTTCCATAATTTGATCTGCTAAATTTTTCATAGCCTGTTGCACTTCATTCCTATGTGAAAAAATGAATGAAGACCAAAACTTGATAATTTTAATAGTTTTCTCAATAAAATCCACATTACCTTCTTCAAGGATGGATTGTTCTAGAGGTGTTTGTTGAGGTAGCTTATTGATTTCTTTCAATCTCCTCACATGTTCTCTATATTCTTTCTCTTGTTTATAGAGGGTCTCAACATATGTAGTCATGTCAGTGATTGATTCCCATGCACCTTTATGAGCCTTATGACTTTCAACAAGAAGCTCTTCTACCTCTTGGTTCAACCTATCAGTCCATTTGTCCAACATCCTTATTTTACTTCTCATTTCCACGAGGTCATCAACCTCTTTCTTACTTAGCAAAATTGGTGTCTTAGGAGTAGTAGATTGTAAAGAAACAGGAAAGGTAAAGTCTTTGAAGAACCTATGCAATTGATCCAACTAAGCTTTGAGCTCATCCTTCCTTTGGTTATCTTTTATCATCCTTGATTTAGTAGAGGATGGTACAATTTCAATAAGATCCATTTGTTGGTTCCTTGTAGGCCTCCCCAAGTTCATAGTGCCTAGTTGATAATCACTTAACTACATTTATTGTTTATCTTTATCAACCATGGGAATGGCACACTTAGCCACAATTTCTCCAGCATCTGTCAATTTGGTAGAATGAAGGACTTGAGCCTTTTTCTTGGGTTTCTCCTTCTCAATTTCCTTCATCATATCATCCCAGTTTAGGGGCAAAGGCTAGACTATTTGTTTCCTCTCCAAGTTGAGCTTTAACCATGTTGGGGCAGCAGGAGGAGTAATCACTTGTGGTGAAGAAGTGGTAGAAGAGAGGGGTTGCCAAAGTGTTATGTTAGGTTGAGAATCAATTTTTTGTTGCTGCTCCTTTTTTTCCATCTCTTTAGCTAGCCTATCAACTTCAGATTTCTCCTTTTCTTCTTCCAACCTCCTTTCTTCCAACATATCATTCCTTTGTTTTTCCAATTCCTTAACCTTCTCCCACATTTTGGCTACTTCTCGTTCATGTTTAGCTTGTTCCTCTACCTCTTTTCTCTTTAGTAAGAGATCTTCTTCTCTCTTTTTTTGGGCCTCTTCTGCAGCTTTGGCTTTGGCCTCAAGATCTTCCTTTTCTCTCCTTTTATGGGCCTTCTCCTCTTCAAGATCATCAATCTTCTATAGGAGAGCCAAATTCTCCCTCTCTACAGTAGCTTTCCATTTAGTTTCTTTTTGCTACTGCAAAAGGTCCTCTTTCTCCTTGTGCTACCTTGCTAGCTCCTCAATTTTGGCTCTATTTTCCAACTCTTGTTGTTTTGCAAGTGAATTAGCTTTAGCCTTGGCATCGGTCTCCTTCTTTGCATCCTTGAAGAGTTTCCATTGATCTTCCAGGGTTAGGACATGCTCCCCCTCAACATATTCAATATCTTCAGCAGGTGCAGTTACAAGAGGCTCATTATTTGATTGTGTGGCTTTTGAATCAGTGTCTATATCATGTATCTCAACCTCTTTTTTCTTAAGAGTCTCAGCTTGCTCATGGAGGCTGCCTACAGGTACTTATTTAGTAGATTCTTCTAGGAGAGAAGGTTGAGATGAGGTTCCTTCTCCAGCTGTTGTAGTTTCCACATCTTGTGACTCATGGGTGTCTTCAGCAGGTACTCTTCGATCATCATCCTTTCTAGGGCTAGGAGGATAATATTCTAGTTGTTCCTTAGGGGATGTCCTCCTCCTGGTTCTCCTATAGGCTTGGGTAACCCCAACTTTCCTCTTCTTAGAGGATTGAGCTTCTAGCTCCTTTACAACCCATTAGATACTCCTATCCATTACTGTCCTAGAAATTTGTTTAATATCAATAAACTCCTCTTCATCCCAATTTATTGGGTCCAAGTTCTTGGAACCTACATTCTCTGCTTCATAACCGATGTACAAAACTACACCATCATCTAGTAGTGTTTCAGGAATGTCTTCCTTTACCCCATATTCAACCATTTGTGGGATGGTGAACCTTTCATAGTTCCTTTTCCTAACATCATATTCATCCTACAAATCTATCTAGAAATCTTCTAACAAGTTATATTGATTATAAAAAATGGTGGGGGCTAATCCATTCATCTTATGCTATGGTTCAAAGTGCTTCCAGGCTATATACAATCCCAAATTCAAGTAACTTAATTCCTCACATATTTCCTTTGAAGCCAAATTGTGAACAAAGCAATACTCTCCCAACTTCATGGAAAATTTGTGGCATCCTGACTTATGTTTATTGGAAATTTATTATTGACTACCATGGCTTGATATAAAAATTCCATAAGAACAATCCTATCATTGCAACATCTTGGTAGTCAATGAGGATGTCCATCAAAAGCTGCTAACCTAAAGTAAGAGAACTTGGGGTATTGGATATACCAATTTCCCCACTCAACAATGAAGGCCATAGCTTCTCTACTCATCCTATATCTAATGTAAGAGAACTTGGGGTATTGGATATACCAATGTCCCCACTTAACAATGAAGGCCATAGCTTCTCTACTCATCCTATATCTAGCATCTCCTGTCAACTAGTTAATAATGACATAAAAAATGCATCAATAACCCTCTTATGATGTAACTCTGATGCTTGTAGGGTCAATTGATCATAGTGCTCCCATGCCCTCTTTTGTCTAGGAGCTTCCCCTAATATGCCTACTAAATTCAATCCAAGGAATATTCCCATCCGTGTAGCTAAATATATAACATAGGAGGTCATGAAGAAATTCTTTGTTTTCCTCACCTTGAGCATTTGATTATGCAAGTTATTTGAAAAGATCATGCCCCAATCAAACTATTTTCTAACATCCAAATTTTTTTCAATGAATGGAAACATCCATTCCTTAAGATGTGGAGAGTCTTTCTTTCCAAACACCCTGGAAAGCATCATGATTCAATCATCTATTTCCTTTTTAAAGTCTCCCCTATTGGGTTGTTCTTGGAATCTTTCTTAAAGAATTTTTTTTAGTTTTCAGCCATTTCTTGTTCATATGGGACCTATTAGTTTCCTTGTCCCTATTGAATAGCTCCAGTTCCTTTGCTTCATTCAATTTCTTAGGGATCTTAGGTCTAGGTGCATTGAACAAGAATTTCATCATTTGTGGAGATAAGTCAATGATCACATTCCCCTAGAGGTATACACACTACCTTGATTTAGGATTGTAAGCCCCTATTGCTATTAGTATAAGCTTTGGGCATTGAACTAATAGAGGCAAGAGAGTGACATGTGCCATTCTAGATTGGGCTATTATTTCAGTCCTCCCAATCACTTCCTCTAAGAAAGTGTCTATAATTAGCTCATCACAGTTAAATGGCCCTAGATTAGTATCTTTGATGTCAACCCATTCTGAATCCAACTTGCTGGCTATAGCAGTGGCCTCCTGGTATTTATATCTCATATTATAAGGCAACTACTACATATTTATCTTCTTTGGCTTCACTCCCTTTGATATTTCCACAACTTTCCCTTCCTTTTGTGAAACCTCTTTAGATGCTCCTGAAATCATTTATTCCTGCAAGACAACCCTGGATTAGATCAATAGAAGGCATGGGAATCATCATTACAAGTGTTACCTCTCATACTGCTCTATTATTCCCTAGGTAGCCCTTCATACTTAGTAAAATTTTAAACCTGTTGAGAGCAAGACTAGGAGAAGATCAGGAACCAGAGAGCTGAAACAAATAACACAATTAGAACTAGAATCGAGACCAGAGCAAAAAATTTTAACTTTCAAAGGTTCCAATATTTCATATCATTCGGTGATCCGGTTATGGCAAGGCTAGCGGGATTGGGATTAGAATTGGGACTCATCAAAGGTGGGATTTTTTTTAGAACTGAACTCTTACGTGAATGTTCATGGGATGAGTTCGATTTCGGCTCCGCCTCCATAACATATTTTTAGAGATAGGTGGATTCTCCTCGCACACCCATATTAATATGGAACCGGGTGAAAAGAAGGCATGGGGAAGCTTGAATTTAGACTCAATTTAGCCTAGACAAATGGGACCAAGATCATAATTGGGTTAGGGCATTTATGCAAAGTGCATGACACACAAACCCTAGTTCGTACAACCTGTCGACTTAAATTAAAACTAGGGCATCAAAACCCAAACTCAAATCTAAAAGATGGAAACATGCATAAAATTAGAAGGGTCAAGAAAATAATTTAGAACAACTTCAAGCATCTAGAACCCTTCTAAAAGGAAGCTCTAATCAAAATAATGGCATGGTGGAACATAACCATCACCAAGAACGGAGAAAATGACAATAGACCAACAAAAATGAACGAGGGGGAGCAAAAGACAAATGGAAAAATGGAAGAAAAAAACCAAAAAAAGCAAATACACAAACAAAACACAAATGGAAGCATGTGAAGATCCACGGGAAATGTCTCGTGAACGTGTGAAGAACAAACCGAACAAAAAAGTGGGAAAACACAGAAGGGAATGAAAGAAACCCCACCTACCTCAAAGCACAACCAAAAAGGGTTGAAAAACTGTTAGAAATCTGCTCACAAACGTTCACCTATGAACAAATCATGCTCCTCCTCAAGTTGTTTCAGATCTGGCTTGTTAAAATGTTTTATATAATTGTAATGAGCCAAATAACCTCAATTAAGGTTTAAAAACAATTTCATGCATGTGAGGAGGCTACAATTAATATAGGTGGTCGGGCATGAAATCAAAGCGAAGGTGAGTACACAACCACCATGCACATCAAAGGTAAAGTGAGAGAGAAAGCATAGTCGAGATAGAACCTAGAACTTTGTAGAAGTTCCACATTCCATTCCGCATCTGGCTTTGGTCCTGTGACAGTGAAAGACAACAAAGGAATGAGGGTGGGATCAAAACCAAAACCGAACTTGGAACTTTTGCAAAGTTCTCGGTTCAGATTCCACTCCAACTCCACTCCTGACAAAGGGAAGGTTTTGGCTTGCAACCTGAGCCCACAAAATAGAAGAAACAAGTACATAGTAGGAAAAAGAACAACTCCTAAGACCTAAACAAGAACACCAAGGACAAAAAAACACAAGGGGGACCATTTTGACCCAAAAAAAAATGGGGTGGTTATGCAAGGCATAACATGAATTGAATGCACATCATTAATGGTAGTTTGCCTAAAGATCGTGGCTCACGAGATGTAATTTTCACCTTTGGCTATTTCCAAATATAAAAAGAGGAGCTCCCATGTGCATACAAAGATTTGAGCCTCGAGATTCATCATCTTCCTTGTTGTTGGATTGAGGTAAGTGGTTGAATCCCAACCTTCGTAATTGAAAATGTTGAATAAAAGATTGTTTGCATTAGGGTCTTCTCTGTAAGATGAATGTTTCAATTTTAGGAACATAAATTCATCCATGTAGCTATGGCTTTAACCTCGTCTGCCTCCATTCTTTCCTAAAATCCTCCAAGATCCTTGCAGGAAAATCAATAAACTGTTAGTGGGGTTTATGGAACCCCTCTTGTGGGGGTCTGTCTCTTGGCGGACATTCATTTAACAACTTTGGGAATGTGGAGTCCCACCTTAGAAGCTTCGTACCTTGATTGATAATAAAAAGGAAAATATTAACTTTTGAAATGGTTGGATCATCAAACCTCTATGGGCCTGCAATCAATGACCGCCCTCCCATCATTGTTGTTGCTTAGCGGATAAACCTTCATGTCCTTCCGCTATGCTAGTTCCACCTCAGCCCTTGCCATGAGTAAACTGAACCAAGCACACTTTGATTATAACCCAAGTCTAGGCTCCTTGTGGGTTGCCTCATGTGGTTCACTACCATCGTGTCGCCATTGTCTTACAATGAAGATATCTTACCACCCTGCAGTGTAGACCCTGCATCATCGATCTTCGCCCCACCAAATGATGCTAGCTTATTTCTAGGCTCTAACATCTTCCCACTCCATGGAATCTACAAGCCATGATTCCCCTGAGCCCAAAGTTGCTAACCTCAAATGATTGGCCAATCACCTTCGCGGGTTCGCCTTTATGGACTTCTGCTCTCTTGATACCGTTTTCCACCGATGTTGTTCTCTAATGGCAAAACATCCACATTCATTCGCATTGTAGAATCAACTAGAACAATTTCCTTTTGAAGTCTTCAATGCAAACTCAAGTCTACAAGGTCACTACGGGCCTATCTATGTGGACTGCCACCCAAGGGCCGCTGTCCCTATTTTTCTGTTCCTGAATGGAGAAGAGCTAGCTGCCACCTACCCTTTGACTTCTACCCTCTTAAGGTCAACTTCATAGATTAAACTTCAAGGCATAAGTTCATGATGTCCAAGGTATCTACGGGTTCCACAGTGTGGAACTATGCATGCAGGTTGCCATCCATCCAATGCCACAATTACAACATCCAAGCTCTAATGTGTTCCCACTTCATGACACCCACACCCTTTGCACCTACTGTGAGATGAGGATATCAGTATTGGCTGAATTATGCTTGATCCATGAAGAATCAAAACATAAGGAAGCCACTAATACTTGAATCTCAACAAGATCATTCAAATGAAATTGAAACTAAACATTTATCAAAACCTAAAATAAATTATGAAATATTTTAAAAAATCTACTCTAATCCATCTGAAACTTATCTCGTTGTGGAATTGGTGTTGTGTTGATGTGGAACAATGACCCTTTCCCAATCTCGTGATTAGTGAGCCTGTTTTAGTCAATTCTATGGAAGAGAATCAATGAAACCATTGTGATTGATGTATGAAAACCTAGTTTATGCTAAAAATGAACATGATGCAAGCTAAGTTACCATGATTTTATGCTAAATGATGAAGATATACAAATGTTAAGCTAATGTTATGCTAATTCTAAGCTAAAATATTCAAAACCCTAATTTATAAACAAGCTAAGATGGATGCATGGAAGCCATTAATGGATGCTCTAAGCTATTATGCAATGAAAATGAACTAAAATAAGCTAGCAAGTGAGTAAATATGAGAGTATGGATGCAAGTGAATTCAACAACATAAGTTTTCAATTGAAAGATGGATCCATTTGTCTCCAAATAGTGATTTATTTACAGGAGATAAAATGAGCAATGAAGGGTTGAGATCAAAAAGCTTAATCAATGATCCAAGATGAAGGGGATGAGAGGCATGAATCATGGATTCTCATCAATGGATGAGAATGCATGATGGTTTTTAATCAAGGGTTCACACTTGCCCCAAATACCTGAAGATATACAAGAACCCGATTGTGACGCATAACAAAATTCTGCTAGGCTGACATGTTAGCCTACTTCAATAAAGGTAGGATACACTAACCTTGGGAATATGCCAAGTAGTGCTAAAGGGTTCATGATACCTTACAACGACAAGCCATGATAAGGATGTGGATGAGGGGTGAATGGTGATGCAAAGAATCATAGGGAAAAAGAGCCAAAGAATAGATGGAGATGCTTTATTTACACAAGGTGGTTGTTTTCTAGGTTTTCACCAAGGTACTTGCCCAAAGCACCACCGAAGTGGTTTTCACTAGAGGAATATTCTTTTTTCTTTACTTTTTCAATCATTTTTCTCATTTTTCTCATTTTTTTTGTTTTTTTCGTATTTTTTGATTTACACCCTTCAAGATTAGGTATAATTTTTTTTGAGATCCAAGTTGTTGGTTGGCTCCTACAAGGGTTCACCTTCAAGGGTTGCCAGTTGGTATGCTCCTGATCCATAGCTTGTTGTGATGACAAAGGGACCCAACTAGTTAGGCTCAAACTTTCCTTCGCTATCTTGATCTGGAAGATTCTTCTAATTTTTCTTTAAGACAAGATCGCCTACCTGGAATGACTGGAATTTGATTCTCTTGTTATAGCTCTTTTTCAGTTGGTTTTGATATACATGCAAGTGATTAAGGGTGTCAAGATGACAGTCATCCAGGAATTCTAGCTCATTCAGTCAAGACACTCTGTATTCTTCCTTAGTTATCAGATTCTGCAGTGACACTCACAATGATGGGAGCTTTGTTAGAAACCAAGATCAGATATGCAAACCAAAAAACCTTCCACAGAAGAGAAAATAAAAAAAATCAAAGCTATTGCAAAAAGATGTGCGGAATATTATTATTCAAGAATTCATAATTACATGAGATGATTTTCTTTATAAAAGAAAAGTATGCATAACCCTAATCTTATCTTGAGCAACAAGATAGCTCAACAAGATAAGGATGAGAATAATTAACCTAGGAATTAAATATTACCTAAGTAAAGTTATGCAAGTGTAATTAAATATTAATTACACTAACACCCCCCGATATGTGCAACTTAGGGAGACTAAAAAAGCATGCACCTAAAACTAAGATGAATGCAAGAAAGCATGAATGGGTCCTGACAACAAGGCATGATCAAGTACCCATGTACAAATGCAATAATGAGGTAGAGAAGGAAAACCCAGTGGGACAAAACCCCCTACAATGAGATGACTGCTACAAAGAAGCACTGGAAGAACACTATGGAGTAACACTGGAACTATAATTCGACAAGCAAGGAAAGATACTTCTATCTACAAGAAACCAAAGTAGAATCATAATAATGCGACAACAAACCCGATGCCATGGAACACTGGAAAACTCACAAACTAGAACAACCTTAGAATCTGTGAAGCAATAGTAGATGAAATGATGAAAAAATCTAGAAACCATGTATCTCGATGCCAATGCCAAACTGTGACTAAAAATATTCCATAGGAACAAGTACCATGAAGACTCTGGAACATTAACCATAAAATCATGGCCCTCAAACTGAGATGGATCTGAACCAATGCAGATCAATAACCACAAACTCCCAATATAAACTGTGAACTGATGTGAATCTAATATGTGTCAAGCTAGAGCAAGAATTTGGACAAAAGAAACTAAGAAACCAGATATAACCCATGTGAGTTGTCATCAAAAACAAGATGAAGATCAAAGTGCATGCACACTCTAATTAGATTATTATGCAAGAAACCCCCCTGATGGAACTTTATCTTAGTTCATTTATTACAATAACCCAATGATTGTAAAAGGAGATAATTCTAAACATCCATAAACAAAAAATAAAAATAAACCTCATATCTATGTATAGGACTGAACCAGCTTTCCAACGTTGCAAGAATAGCGAAAAAGGGATCACTGAGTCAAAAGATATGCCCTCTGAAGCGAAACAAAATTCATCTGAGTTCAAGGACCTGCAAAATAAATCTGGAGAAAAATAAAAAAAATATACCTTCACCACTATATTGGTGTTAGAATCAGCTTTCCAATGGTATCTTGTTTGTGAAAAAATGATATTGTACGCAAAAGTTACACTCGTTTTGTAAAAGTGCTCCAAAAAGGCCAATCTGGCCTATAGGGCCCCCAGGGGACTAAAAAAAATTTGGCCATTGGTCTTGTGCATGACTAGGGGTTGGTAGTTTGGGGGTTGGGACAGAGCCCCTAGTCCTCCATAAGACCGATAGAGTGTAGAAGAGGTCAGCCGGGGGTTGGGCACATAGCACCCGGTCCCCCATAGGACCGACGACTAGCTGGAGGGGCCTGGTGGGGGCTAAGGACTGGGCGACTGGTGGTGGTGGCAGACAGGTGGCTGCTGGGCAGCAGGATTATTCAACACTATGAGCACCGGTGCAATAAATGAGAAACTCATTTTTTTTTTTTTCATTTTTCATGCCTCAGGAAGCAAGCTGGGGAGGCCGTACAGCCTCCCTAGCAATTTTTTTTGCCTTCCAGACCAACTTCTCCAAAATCAAAAAAATTTAAGGCCATCTTAGGGTTTTTGGCCACTGTGAATGCGATGGTGACCTCCATTTGTGCCCAAAATGCTTCAAAAATTTAGCTACCCCTAGAGCTTGCTAAAATTCTCCAAGCTTGAAACCCTCACAGATCTGGCAAATGATGACCAAAATCTGCAAAATAAAAGCCAATCTTGACTTTTTCTAGCACTTTGAATCCAATGGTGAAGCCCGATCTGATCCAAGATGCTGCATAAATGAACTCAAGGCATGAAACCCTTGAGAAATCCTGAATGAACTCTGCAATGATTTTCTCAAAAAATATGAGAAGGGGCTGCAAATCAAGGCTCTAATACCATGTTAGAAACCAAGATCAAATATGCAAACCAAAAAACCTTCCACAGAAGAGAAAATTAGAAAAAGCAAAGCTATTGCAAAAAGATGTGCAAAATATTATTATTCAAGAATTCATAATTACATGAGATGATTTGCTTTATAAAAGCAAAGTATGCATAACCCTAATTTTATCTTGAGCAACAAGATAACTCAACAAGATAAGGATGAGAATAATTAACCTAGGAATTAAATATTACCTAAGTAAAGTTATGCAAGTGTAATTAAATATTAAATACACTAACAAGCTCAACCTCGATAGACAGGATTGCTTCTGATCCATAGACTAGGGAGAAATGGGTTGCACTTGTAAGCATGTGGATACTAGTTTGATAAGCCTGGAGAGCAAGATTTGGCTATAGATGCCAGTCTCGACCAACTTCATTAATTGTTTTCTTTAGGATTTTCAGGATAGTTTTATTCATTGCTTCTGCTTGGCCATTTCCTTGGGGATAGTATGAGGTAGAGAATTAGTGTTGGATATTGAATTTTTGGCACAACTCTTTCACATCCTAATTTTTGAAAGGGGTTCCATTGTTTGAGATGAGGGTTTGTGGACCATAACAAAAAATTATGTAATTCAGGATAAACTTGGTTATCTACTTCCCCATTATCTAGGTCATAGGAATGGCTTCGACACACTTAGTAAAGTACTCAGTGGCGGTTATGATAAACTTATGGCCGTTGGATGAAGTTGGAGTGATTTTTCCTATGCCCCATTGCAAAAAAGGCCATGGTGTGATCATTGGATGCAATTATTGGGTTGAAGCATGAATCGGATCTCCATGCTATTGACACTAGATGCATTTATGCACATACTGATGAGCTTCTTTTTTTATGGCTAGCTAATAGTACCCCATCCTCAACAGTTTCTTAGCCAATGTCATATCACTAGAATGGGACCCACATATGCCATCATGTACTTTTGTTAAAGTAGTTAAGGCTTCCTCTTGCTTAATATATCGTAGTAATGTCCCTTCGATGCTTTGATGGTAAAGGGTATCACCTAGGATCACGAATTGAGATGCCTTTTTAAAAAAGGTCTTTTTAAGGTTTAGGGTGATATTCGATGGAAGGGTTCCTCTGTTAAGGTAAGTAAAGATGTCATGGTACCACGGGGATCTAGGACCAACAATGACACATGCGAATTCAGATTCAGGGATTTTTGAAAGTTGGTACGAGAAGCTGTTCTACCAAGAATTCACATTGGAGGATGTTGTTCAACATTTCTAATAGTGATCCGATTGTTGCCATGGTGTCTGCTGCTCTATTGCTCATACGAGGAATCTGCTCAAAAGTTATGTCTATAAAAAGGTCTTTGAGATTCTCCACCATTTTTTTGTAAGGAGTGATCTTATCATCTTTAGTTTGATAGTTGTCATTGACTTGGTTGATAACCAGCTATGAGTCTCCATAGACTTTCATCTCTTGAATTTGCCACTAAACTACTATCCTGAGACTTGTGATTAGGGATTCCTATTCAACAATGTTGTTGGTATAGGGAAATGATAGCCTGTATGACTTTGGGATGCAATCACCTTGGGGGTTCATGAAAAGAATGCCTACTCCTGATCCATGTTGGGTGAACGATCCATCAAAGTACATCTTCCACTGGGCGATGAGATTAATAAGGAAGATTGGTTTGTTAGGGAACTTAGATATCAAAGGGTTCTCAGCATAGATGGGTGCTTTTGTTATCTGTTTTGTGATCACTTGTCCTTTGATTGCCTTGTGTATACACGTAAAAATGGTCGCATCACAATAGTCTGGTAATTAATTAAATATTTTTAATATTTAATTAAATCTCTGAATTCAATCTGCATATAAATAAATCTAAATAATTTATTTATATTGTTTATTCTTTCATCTCGATTAAATAAATAAGTTTATTTAATCACTTTTCTTATCCATTTCTTAATTAATTAAATAAACATTATGATTTATTTATATTAATTATCATATATAATCTTGGCTTGAATATTTTATTCAAATAAAGATTAAAGATTCTTCTCTTCTAAAATTCTTCTAAAGTCCATTCACAATTCCATATTTCAAATATTTAATTAATTCTTCTAAAGTCTATTCACAATTAAATATTCCAAATATTTAATTGAATCTTCTATATTCCTAAAATCAAAAATCAAACTCACATGAAATTAAATAAATTTATTCATTTAATTTGGATTATCTTCAACAACCGTGAAACAAACTTCAAAACATAAAATTAATTTCTCTGTTTCTGAGTAAGCTTGTTCCTGTGGGTTGAAGACAAGCCTCCTTTCTTCTCTCCAACCTCCCAACATCTTCCATCTTCCTCTCAACCTCTCCATCTCTCACCATTGATCTTTGCCAGCCAGGCTCTTGCCTGTAAAAAAGCTATAAAAAGGACTGTCGGGTCTTTGAAAAACATAGAAGCTTTCATACAGGAAAACTATAGTCAATTAGATTTCCAGCATCCATAGCCTTTAGAATCATAGCATAGAATAGTTTAGCATATTAGCATTTCATATCATAGTTTCAAAAGCATCCATAATCCATAGCCCCTATGCATAATCTACAGCCCCTGTGCATATCCGTATTAGCATTTCACTCCACCAACATATAGGATAGAGAAGTATTCTCCCTTTGCATACTCGTTCTACAGGTTTCCATTCTAAGAAGCTTTGCTTATACAGTCTGAGAGCAGCAGCTTCAAGAGAATCACTGGAGATAGAGAAGAATGGAACGACTCTAAAGAAGCTCCATTTGATTTCATTTCAATTTATCTCGCTTTCTTTAGTTTAATGTTGCATTGGTGTGTTTATATTTTCTCATTTTGATACTAACATTTCCCACACACACCTTGCACTCCACATACTTTATGTCAAACTCTATAAAGATCACTACTCATTTAGCCATTCGTCTTGTGAGGGTCGCTTTGGATAACGAATATTTTAATGGATCAATCTTCACGATGAGCTTAATTTGATGTGACAACATGTAGTGATTGAACTTTTTTGAAGTCAAAACTACTACTAGGAAATTTTTCTCAATGGGTGAATAATTCATCTCATAGCCTACCAAGGTTCTACTGATGTAGTATATGGATTTTTCCTTTCCGTTTTCATCATGTTGTGCTAAAAGAGCTCCTAATCTTGCTGGTGTTGCTGAGATGTACAAGATTTGTGGCTTGTTTGGTATCAGTGGCATGAGCACTAGAGGTGTTAGTAGATAATATTTGATCTACTCGAAGGATTTATCACACTTTTCATCCCACTTGTAGGTTATCCCTTTATGGAGGAGATACGAATAGGGATGAATCTTATTTGATAGCTAGGCTATGAACCTTCTGATGGACTGCAATCTTCCTTGTAATCCTCTCATTTGCTTCAATGTCTATGGTGGTTCCATATCTAGGATGGATTTTACCTTTGTTGGATCAATTTCTATCCCTCTTTGTGAAACAATAAAACCAAGAAGTTTCCCTGATGTGACCCCGAACACACTTTTTTGGAGTCAATCGTACCTTGTATTCTTCAAGCCTGTCAAAGATAGGTCCTAAGACTTGTATGTGTGTACTTCTCTTCTTTGATTTTTCCAAAATATCATCCAAATAATCTTCAATTTTTTTGTGGATCATCTCGTGAAATATGAGGTTCATTTCTCTTTGATAGGTTTCTCCTACATTCTTTAACCCAAATGGCATTACATTCTAGCAATAGGCTCCCCATGGATAAGTAAAGGTAGTTTTGTGTTGATCCTCCTTGATCCTCCATGGTGATATATGATTTTATTGTAGCCTAAAAAACCATTCAGTAGAGACAACATTCCATTCACAACTATTAGATCCACAATGAGATTGATGTTGGGAAGAGGGAAATTATCCTTTGGGCATGCCTTGTTCAAATCTTTGAAATCAGTGCATATTCTGATACCCCTAGTGGGTTTTGAGACTGGTACCAAATTTGAAACCCACTCAAGATAATCTATCGGTTAGATGAATCCAACGTCAAGAAGCTTTTGTAGTTGTAGTTTAGCCAAGAGTGCTATCTAAGGGTGCATCTTCCTTAATTTTTATTTAACTAGTTTGGCTTCAAGATATACTGCTAAGTGATGTATAACCACTTCTGGATCAAGGCTTGGAATATCTGTGTATGAACATGCAAAGTTAGCTCTTCTCTCTTTGAGGAATGTTACTAGGTTCTTCTGTTCTTTGTCCAACAAGGATTCAACATAAAAAAGTGGTCTTTGGTGCTTCTTCTGTTCCCACATTGACTGGAGTAGCCTTTTCTGCTAGTAGTGCTAACTTCTCTGGATGCATTACACTAAGAGGGAGATTGAATCCCTCATCCTTGGGTGCCTCTGAGAGGTTTTTATCATCAAATGCATCCTTTGTTTTTACTATTTTGGGACCAAAGAGTGCCACCAAGTGGTTTTCACTCAAGGATCTACATGTTAGTTGCATTTCATTTATTTTGTGATTGAAGGATTCAATCATCTCCCCATAGTATGCCCCTTTATCGAGCTCTATGTCAAAGCTTGCTTTGTGATCTTCCCATGATAAGTTGTCTCAAAGTCCCATGAATTATGAGATTGCTTCATCATTTTTGAATAAATCTAGAATCAGTGGTCCTTGTTCACCCATGTCAATGAGTTGCAGGTATACTAGGCATATTTTAGTTGGTTGGTCATTTGAGACAAAGGATGTTATGGATATCATAAAGAGGGTGTTGTTCTTAAATATGTCAACAACATCAATGAGAAAGTCATCTAATGTTGTATCACGTGATGTAGGTGATCAAGAGGAAGCCTAAGATCATTTAACATAAATACCTCTGCCAATAAGTGTGACCTTGCAATTAGTACAACCTAATCCAAGACTCTTTATTTGTTTCTCATGAACGATGGGTTCTAGAAAACCATTTTCATTCTTCCATAGCTTCTCATTCTTGTTATATCCCATGGTCTACATTAGTTGTAAGCCTTTTCTATTATCTTCCATGGGAAGATCAGGAATAGGTCGTTCATCTTGATAGAGGAGTTTAGAAATATTTTCCTCATTGACATCTTCTTGATTCAAATCTCCCCACTAGGTGAAGGTAGTAGCCACCATCTTGATTGTTTCTGGTTCTTTGGTGCTAGATGTAGGTTTTCCGTGAGATTGAGGAGAAATAGGTAACTCTCCTAAGATGAAGGTGTCTTTCAATAGTTTATAATTTCTACAACCATCATCTTAGATCATTGCTTTGACATTGGGTATATTTTTCACAATGGGCATTTTTGATGCTGAGGTAGAGGCTAGGGATGATGAGTCAATAAATGAGCTTGATGGTGTAAGTCCATCATTTTTGGGTATTTGTGGGATCTTATAGAACTTGGCCTCAAGAATTTTGCAATAGTAGAAAGGATAAAGATCTCCATGGATAGTGATTTCTCTACCTTCGAAAGGAATCTTCACATATTGATGATAGGTTGAGGTGTATACAAAGATTTTGGCACCTAATGGCTTTCTAGCACTTCTAGGGGTTTTTCACCTAAAAGGAGAAATATGGGCCAAAATGTAATGTAAACCTTAAAAAATAATGTAATATGGATGAAATATTCCTAGATGCAATGTATAAAATCAATAAATTGAAAAAGAAAGATGATTATTAATGCAATACCTAAGAGATGCAAGTTGTTTGAAAACATAGTGTTGTATGCAAACATGAACTAAAAGCATAGACAAACAAAAATAGAACTTAATGAAACTAAATGAGGTGCACCTGGAGACTGAAATTTGATGTTGAGAGGTTTTGGGATGTTGCAGAGATCAATGTTGAAGCCCACTGGGACTCATTCACCATAGATGGTGAATTAGTCCTATTTCTGGTGAAAACTATCAGAATAGGTTTTGGGATGTCGGGAACAAAAATCTTTAGAATTTTTTTTTTTAGGCTTGACAGTGGAACTCATTTGCCAAAGATGGTGAATCAGTCCACTTGCAAATTTCTAAAAAGTCAAAAGTCAATTCTGTGGGTCTTGGTCTGCACTTTTTTGCTTGACAGGTTGTCCGATCCGAATCTGGAAAATCTAATGGGAAAGTGTTCTCCAAGATTTAAATAGGGTTATGTTGAATTTGATTACTTTTATGAGTTTAGAACACCTTTTTGACACCTTTCTCTTTGAAAAATCATCCTACAAGACCAAACCCTTGATGTTGAAGTATGAAGATATGCTACTCCAAGATACTTGAATGCTTGATTGAATGATGAAGATGCTAGAATGCTCGAATGCTATACATGAATGAATTATGTTGATGAATGGAATAAATGGGGATGAAAATTTATAGAAAATCATATATTTATACACAATTATACCCTAATTTCCCAAAAATACATCACATGCTGACCTTAGGTCTTAAGAAATAAAAAAACCCGCCAATAATTTGAACTTATTTTGATTTTGGTGCCAAGAGGAACTCATTCGTCCCTAATGGTGAATGGGTCCCACTCAAGGCATGTGAATGGGTGTCAGGAATTAAGTTGTCTTAAATTATGTTTGTTGGGTTTATATTAAAAAATACACTTAATTAAAGCCTGTAAGTGCATAAAGGGGCCAAATAAAGCATAAGAAAGGTGTATTTTTTGATGAAAAGTCTAGAAAGCATGAAATTTTGTTACAAGACTTTACAAAACTTTAAAATAAGACTTGGTAAGTGATAAAAAGAGGGTATGTAAGTGAATTATAATAAGAAGAGTCTAGAAAAGTGTGAAAATGTGATACAACACTTCACAACACTTTTACAAGACATCATAAAGTCTTAATGATTCATAAAGATTCAAGACCTAATGTGAATGTCTGGGCCACATTGTAACATTAAATCAAGGAAAAATCAAGCCAATTAAGCATGAGGAGGGACAAAATGAGAAAAAGTAGAAGGGTTACTTTTTTCATGTCCACATGAGGCTATAGCTTTTAGAGCATGGATCCAAGGTTGACCAAGTAGTATGTTATAGGGAAGGTCAAGATCAAGTACTCGACATGTAGTTTCTGCAATAAGAGGTCCCACTTGGATTGGAAGTGTAGTGATTCCTTGTGATACCTGTTCTTGGTCGTCATATGCCCTAATGGTGGTACTTTTTATCTTCTCAATAATATCTTCTGAATAGCCTAGATTCTTGACCAATTGTAGGGTACAAATGTTTAGACCAACACCTCCTTCTACCAAGACTCTTTTGACCTTGTTTTTATGAATGAAAACCTCAAGATGTAAAGCACAGTTATAAGATGGTTGTGATGGTAGATATTGCTCAGAGAAGCTGAGAAGATGGTTGGCAATGTGCGCTACCATAGCTTCAAACTGATTGGTATCAATGTTCTCGGGAACAGATGACTAAGGCGAGGGTTTTTCTAGTACTTCCCCATGTGCAGGAGATAACCTTAAGAGTTTTAAGATGGATATTTGTGCAAGGGTCTATTTAAGCTGATCTAGAAGATTTTACTTGCTAGTATTAGATGTGGGAAAAGTAGGCCATGTCATAGATTGAGATGGGACAACTCCTAGAATGGTTATTTTTCCACATTGTGTGGTGACTCCACATTCCGTACTAGCTCCTTTGATGGTGAAAACTATGATAACACTATCATAGGAGGAAACTAAATTGGAATAGGTATGTTGTACATTGGTGTAATCCTTATCTTTTCCATTGTTGTTTTCTTTGTTATGATCTAGCATAGGGGTCTTGTATATCTTGAGATCCTAGTTCCTAGCTGGTACCTCAATAGATACGATATTGTTCTCTATGAGATCTTAGATGATATTCTTGAGTTTCATGTAGTTTTCTATTTTATGTCCTTTGATTTTATGAAAGTCACAAAGATCATGCTCATTGTACCAGTATGGCTTCTCTTGTAGTTCTTGGTAGTTTCCAAAGTTAGGAAGTGTTATCAAATTTGACTCTATCAGCTTCTTCATGATCATTTCAATGGGTTTTGATAACTGTGTGTACTTATGTTTGGGATAGTTGTTCTTGTTACCTATTTTCCTTTGTTGCATGTTGGTGTTACTGATTTGATTGTTCTGAGGTGATACCATTTGTTGCATAGTCGACTGGATGTTAGCAACTTGTTTGTTATTGGGTCTAGGATCACTTAGTATGACCTTAGTGTCTACTACACCATCATTTGTTATGTTTTTGTTCTTAGCCCACACATGAGGTTTCTCATTTGAACTAGTTGAAGGATGGTTGTCTTTGTAAGTGTAAGTATTTCCTTTTGAGATTAGGGCTCTTTCAATGTTAAGGGCTCTAGGGACAAGCTCATCATATGATGTTATGCATTACATTTTCAAGTGGAATGATAGATTTGGATCCAGGTTGGCTATAATGATTTCCACTTGTTGTTCATTAGGAAGAGGGCATTTGGTTTACTAGCTCTTTGTCTCCATCATTGTAATAAATTAGCAAAGGTTTCTCCTTGATTTTGTTTAAGAGTGTACAACTCTTCTAGACTGACGTCCATGTGAAGATTGAAGAAGTGATCGATGAATTTATCAGTGATTTCTTGAATAGTTTTGATACCAGGAGGCAAATGAGAAAACCAATCCATAGCATTACCTGTTAAACTTCGAGGGAAGAGGCGCATAAGATATGACTCATTGTAAGCCACCTCCATGCACATGATGTTAAATTCTTTGATATGGTCCACAAGACTTCCTCTCCCTCTATATTTGTCAAATTTGGGGATTTCAAAACTAGGAGGGAATGGTATCATTGCTATGTTTCGATCAAATGGGTAACGACACAAGTTTTGTGTATGAGGTTTCTTTGTCTTTCCCATATGAAGGTCCTGCATTTCTTGTGAGAGTGCTTTCAATTGTGATGCTAGATCATCTTGCGGGTTAGGTGGAGGAACATATGGTGGGATGACATATGAGTTATATGGGGTGTATGAAGGTGTGAGATTTTGCGAAAGTGATGGATATGTTATTGATGCATTTGGATTGACGATGTTCAAATGAGGATAATAGGAGACTTGTTACTATTGTTGAGCATATTTTTGACCTATTAAGGCTTTCTATTGAGCTTGTTGTTGTTGTTGTGTCACTAGGGCTGCTTGTTGTTCGGCCGACTATTGTTGGTATCCTAATAAAGCTACTTGTTGTGCTTGTTGCTATTGCGTGACTTGTTGTGCTACTAATGTTGCTTGTTGTGCGATGGCCACTTGCTATTGTTGCTATTGTTGTTGTGCTAAGGCTGCTTGTTGTTGTTGATGTTGTTTTTGTGCTAAGGCTGCTTATTGTTGTTGTTGTGCTAAGGCTGCTTATTGTGTTTGTTGTTGTTGTGCTAAAGCTGCTTCTTCTTCTTGTTGTTGTACAACTTGTTGATAGGATTTTTGTGCTTACTATAGAGATAAGGCATGTGCTTGCAATGCGGGATTAGGTGATTGTTGAGACATCTGTGAAGGATTATGGATATTGATGTTTTGAATGGGTAGCGGATTGTTGGTGAGAGGTGGAGGGTTCCCTTGGTTCAACATTCCTTACAAGATGGTAGAATGAGGTGGAGGAATGTGTGTTTGAGGTCTTGATTGATTTGGGATAGTAAAGGGGACTGTGGGAAAAGATGATGTCGTTAAATTTTGTAATGGAAATGACACACTAGGACCTTGAGTACATTGATTTAAAAGATTCCCTTATCTCGTGTTTTGAAGATTTCCTTGTGCAAAAGATGCAAATAAGGAATTTGTGATCAAGGTACTTCCAGGATTGATAGAACTTGTAACCAAGGGATTGTTTTGAGGTGGATTGATGGTGGATGATGTGTAAATGGTAGATGGCATTGGTGAACCCACTAGAGGGTTGGATAAGTATGTCCCTACTTGTGTTGAGGGTTGATTTTGTGATATAGTATTGGCATGCCCTTGTGTGTTGTTTTGAGATACTTGGTCTATACTGCTTTGCATGATGGTAGGCATACTTGTGGTACTCATAGGTGTGGATGAAGAAGGGTGTCCTCGAAATGTTGAAGTGGTGGTGGAATAATGAAGTTCAAGCAGTGTGTGTAGTTGTTTTGGAGCTTCAGGAATAGGAGGAGCACCAAAAGTAGGTGTCCAAGTGGCGGTGGGAGGTGAAGGATTAGTTTCAAGGGTACCTACAAGTGTACTACTTTCAAATGGTGAGGTATGGCCAAAATCTTTAGCAAGGCTAGTTGCAAGACTAGGTATGTAATTCTGATTTAGCCCTAGTGTTGGAGTTGTGAAACCTTGTGTTAAATTTTGTTCTACAAACATCGGGGAGATAGGAGCTACACTTTCAAAGTTGATGTTCTAGAAGTTCCTCCCTAGTAATCTCAAATGGGTTATTTGTGACGTCTTTGATCTCATATGGTCCTAAAGGATATGATGTTTGTTGTGATGGGGTAACATGACTTCTAAGATTGAATTCTAAAGGATTTGGATCACTTAAGGTAAATGTAACTTTGGTTTTCTCCATGATTCTCTTTTGTTGTGATCTTGTCTTTGCCGTAAATTTTGGGTCACCTATGGGAGAATTTTTTTGAGTTATGTAATGTTTGAACTCTCTAGTTGACTCAAATCTAGGTAAAAGGGATGATCTAAGTCTTTTGGGAGAAATGATGATAATGTGGGATGAAAATATGGGTGATGCGAGAAGTGATCTTTGCACATGTTTTGGGACAACACTTTTGACTTGAGTTTTGATGTTTTGATGTTGGGATAAATGATATTTATGAACTTAAATCTTTAGGGAAGACTTGTGACCTTCAAGATAAACTAGTTCAAAAATGATAACTACCTTAACTAAGTGCATGGAAAAGGATACATTTCACATACAAAGTAGCTAAGTTAGTAGTTGGTTTGATGTTTAAGTCCCAAAGTGTTGGTGTATTTGAATTTTTGCAAAGTTAGATGAAGTGAAGGATAAAATTTGAAGAAGGGTTGAGTGAAATGTTTGACCCAATGTTGAGCTAAAGTGAACCTTTTGTTTTGATAAGACCAAGGTAGTGAGAATGATGCAAGACCTCTAAAATTTTCAAATCCTAAAGACTCAATAAATTTAGAAAACTTGTTGATCTTCAAAAAGGTGAGGGTTCTGGCTCATAAAGAACATGTGCATGTCCAGATATTTCCTTAGTGTGCATTCATAAAATTTTATCAACAACTTGCTTATGTTTTTATAGAGTGCCTCAATGTAGTAGTTGATTGCTTTTGCGCTACGATGTCTAAGCTTAAAGTGATGACCAATTGACCTACATTTGGGGATCCTTACTTTGTGTTAGATCATCTAGTAAAGTGAACCTTTGTTTCAACAAGATCAAGATAGTGAGAATGATGTTAGACCTCTAAAATGTTCAAGTCCTAGAAAACTAATGTTGACTTAAATGAGAGGACAGATGGGAATGTTCAAACATGTTCAGATTCTCCTAGCTCGGGCATAAAAGTTTCTCATCAAAGTGTAATGATTGCAGTAAAATATTGAAGCCCACTTTTGACCATACCTTGTTCTACAATTCCTATGTCTGAAATGGAGTGCTAGAGATTTTCCCTTACAGATTTTGTCTGTTTGATGAATCATTTATTGGAGTTTGGTATCATGTAAAAAGACCAAGATGTTGACTCCAAAAGAATGCATATAATTTTGGACTATACCATGAAGCACATCTATAAAATTTTGCTACCAATTTGTCTCTATTTCTATGAAGCAAAAAAAGGTGTTTCTTGAGAGCTTTTGGAGTGAGATGCCTAATTCTAAAATGATAATCTGTAGACCTTGGCTTAGGGATCCTGATTTTTCATGAGATCATGTGAAAACAGTTTAAGTTTATGGAAGAAAGGAAGATACTTATTGTGACGTAAGTGGTGGTAATGTGGGCCTTCCAGCCTCAATATTAGCTTGTTCCTCTTCTTTTCCTAAAATGGTTATTGTGTTTCTGCACTGGGTATTTGTTTCCTTGTTTTCAAAAGTGAAGCTTGCCAAACTACTAATAAGATCAGTTCATTCACCATTTATGAGTTCAAAGTTTGGCTGAATTATAACACCTAGAAGATTAGGTTGTTCATTGGGAGAAATCGATCTCCAAATAGTCATGTGGGGTTCATTTGTCAATTTATCTTTGCTTAAGTGAACTAATTTTACCACAAACACATGTCTTGATTATGTTTCCAAACTAGATGTTAATGCCAAATAACATCATAACTTTTACAATGTTCATTTCATGAAAATCATGAGGTTAAAGCCATAATTTCCTATGTTGTCTTTCGGAAAATATGGGTTTGCTATTAATTTCAAGATATTTAGAAATCGCTAAGGATAAATCCTTAGGACAAGCAGTAATATCAAGGCTAACTCAAGAAGTCCATATTTGAGCCAAAGTGTTTGAAATTTTGATGATGATAGTGAATGTTTTTTTTTGGATCATTTTGAAGCCAAGCAAAGTGTCAAACTAACTCACAATAATTTACAACTCTAGGATAGAAATGGCCATATTTGTTGAGTCCCCACTAGGATTTCTCCAAACACTAGACAATGCGAACAATTAGAGATTTGGTGACACTGGCTCCGCTCCATGACACACACTTCTTGGGACCACCAAATATCAAAGTCCTTAAAAACCAAATATTAAAAGGATTTTTTCTATTTCTACAATTAAATAGTACAAATGTGGGGCAGCTTCAAAATGACTGTTCTTGCACCAACAAATATTTTAGGATTTTGGCTTGCTAAAAAAATGGGTTGTAGTAAGGGTAATCGAGGACGTGACACCTTGTGAGAATCCAAAAAGCCACTAAAGGATTTGATCAATCCTACTAGGGGCTCTTATACTTTTTACAGTAGTACCCCATTTTGAAAGACACTGTACGGCTAAGTCCTACATACCATAAGGGCTTGATAGTTTAGTCTTATCCATTTATATACTGGCCTGAGTGAAAAACTAGTTGGAGTCACCTTCAAATTGGTGTTAGGTAGGCCCCTCTAAAGATAAAAAAAGTGAGGGAGTACACTTGTCGTTAGACTTCCCAGTTCATGTAAAGTGCAAGAAACGAACACACACAATGTCTCTTTCTCACACTAGCATGATTGTTCAATTTTAAATCCAATTGAAAGATGTGGGTGATCTTGCAAAGTGTTAGAGAATGTTTCTATTTCTCAAGGTCACCAAATGACATGAGATAATTGCATAAACATCCACTAACAATGTTGAAAATATTTAAACATAGCAAATAGTTGTAAATTTTAACCCTTCAAAGCAATGATGAGTTCATTTTAAGCACCAATTGAAAGATGAAGTTTTGCTTGTTCAATTTTAAGCCCAAAGTAAAATGATGATGTGAGGGTTCAATTTTATCTAACTTTGAGCATTCATTTTAAACCCAACTAAACTCTAGTGTGTTTCCTAAAGCAGAAAGTAGAAAACATGAAATTGGGTTATAATTTCCCCAAAGCGTCAAATTCTTGTTACAATTATAGAATTTGAGATAGAAAAAAATTTCTCCACTTTCACTCCATGTCTTTAAAACCTACAAAACCTTGTTATTCTAACAACCAAAACACAGTTAGACATGCATCAGTGGTCAGATAAATCCAAGAAATTAAGTCACATGTTGAAAAAACAAGCATAAAATTTCTTACTCTGGTAGGGTGTCCTTCAAAATTATAGTTTCGTAGTTTGAATTTTGGGTGTCAGATTGGTGAAAATGGGTGTCGCTCTGCAGTAGGAATAGTGAGCACGATAGCGTCGATATTTTGCTTGGTGTCACTGCTAACAGTAGCGTTGTAGTTTGAAATTTGAAAGTGTCGGACTAGTGAGTTTGAGCGTTGCTATTTAAAATTTTTGATACCTCTAGATTAAATATGTGTCGCCATATTTAAATCAGTGTTAGTGGATTAATTTAGCATTGGTGTTTCAAATTGACAGGGCGTTGCTATATGGCGATGCTATTAAAATAGCGCCACTCTTTGTAATTTGGGCATTATTGCAACCTACAAAACAACATAGAATGAAATTCAAGCTAAAAAATTAGTTAGATTATCGGTTTTCCCTCCTCCTAGCACTAGAATGTGAGACAAGGATATTAGTATTGGCTAAATTACGCTTGATCCATGAAGAATTGAAACATAATGGAGCCACTAATACTTGAATCTCAGCAAGATCATTCAGATGAAATTAAAACTAAGCATTTATCAAAACCTAACATACTTAAATTATGAAAGCTTTTATAAAATATACTCTAATCCATTTGAAACTTATCCTAGTGTGGAATTGGTGTCGCGTTAATGTGGAACAATGACCTTTTCCCAATCCCATGATTAGTGAGCCTATTTCATTTGATTCTATGGAAGAGAATCGATGAAACCATTGTGATTGATGCATGAAAAACTAGTTTATGCTAAAAATGAACATGATGCAAGCTAAGTTACCATGATTTTATGATAAATGATGAAGATATACAAATGCTATGCTAATTCTAAGCTAAAAGATTCAAAACCCTAATTTATAACCAAGCTAAGATGGTTGCATGGAAGCCATTAATGGATGTTCTAAGATATTATGCAATGAAAGTGAACTAAAATAAGCTAACAAGTGATTAAATATGAGAGTATGGATGCAAGTGAATTCAACAACATAAGTTTTCAATTGAAAGATGGATCCATTTGTCTCCAAATAGTGATCTATTTATAGGAGAGCAAATGAGGAATGCAGGGTTGAGATCAAAAATCTTAATCAATGGTCCAAGATGAAGGGGATGAGAAGCATGGATCATGGATTCTCATCAATAGAAGAGAATGCATGATGGGTTTTAATCAAGGGTTCACACTTGCCCCAAACAAACACACCTTTGACCTACTCACATAGGTTAAAGGTAACTTGTTCAAAAGGTTGAAGGTTTAGCTTGTTCAAGAGGCCAAGTGAGATGATTGGAGGAGAGAGAATATTCCTTAGAATATTCCTTTAGGTGAGGAAAAAAGGTAATTTACAAATTCAAACAAAGTTTTAATTATGCAAAAAAGGGATAAGGAATATTCCATGGGAATATTCCCTTTTCTTAGAAGAAAATTAGTTTAATTGCTAATTAAACAAGATTTAATTTATGCAATTAGGGGATTAGAAGAATTAAAGTGATGTTTATTGAATTAAATGATTTAATAAATGTGGGAGAGGTGAAATGATATTTAATTAAATAACTTAGGTTTATTTAATTAAATATGATGACCTAGTGAATTAAATTAAATATTTTGATTTATTTAATTTAATTAGATGAATTGTTAGTGTGAAAAGAGATGAATTAACCTGATTAAATTAATTAGGCCAATAGATGAAAATGGTGCAATTAATTAATTAGCTAGGCTAATTAAATCAATGAAGTGAAAAGAGGATGGATTAAAGAGGAAATGATGTTAGTAAATTTGTTTTAAGTGTATGATATCAATTAATACATTTTTCAGTGTCTACGCCTGCATGAACAAAGGAAGGTCAAAATCGATGGAGGGAAAAATGAAGAAGCACTTCTTTGAATTTTTTTCACGTGCTTAATGATGTCAACCTCAATGCACCCTGCCAAATTTGAAATGCGGAAATCTCACTGCGGGTGGCCACCTATGGGTCTCTGTGGCCCCGCAACCATTTTCTCACTACCTTCATCCTAATAGCTTCCACCTAGGGAAACCCACATTGACCTAAATGATCCAAACGAACTCTCAATGTTGAGCAATGATAAATTTTATGATCTTTTAAGAATGTATGAATGGATCTAATGCTTGATTTGTAGGATTTGATTGATGCTCACCCTAGTTTATATGTAAACGCACTTAATGCATCTTATGCATGCAATATTTATGGAACCTATTACGGGACCATCCGGGAGGCCCACCAAGAAAGCTGACAAAGGAAAGAAGCCCGCTCGCATGCCAAGAGGAAAGGAAGAAAAAGACCAAATAAACTATCAGTTTCATAGAGTGGAGTGTACCTCCAAGCTCTCCTCTACTTGGGACTCAGTGTTAGATACAAACCTAGGGCATGTGGATATTGATGAGTTTAGGAAAAGGGTGGTGGTTAACCCTACCACAAAAAATGTATGGAAGATCAGGGAAAGTGGTCTCACCAAGGTGGTTGCTTTCCTCTCGCGTTAATTGCCCCAGAGTTGTTCATGACCTATTGGGAATGTTATCATTTGAACAGGAAAATTATTGATAAAGATTGAAGGTTATTGGTGGACTTGTCCACTAAATCTATTGGAAGGAAATTCCACATCCCCACATTTGATAAAATGGAAGAAACAGAGAAATAATTTGTTGAAAACATGTGGAAATGGGACCCCATCACATGCAAAAGAATAATCAATCAACATTGGTTGAAAGAAAAGAGCGGTAGTGCCAAAAAAGTACCCCAAGAGTTGTTCAAAAGTGACTTATTCGAAGAATACCATGATCTAGTTACTCTATTAAGTAGAGTAATGGGCTACCAAATGTTGCATTCTTTGAGGAACATATGTTCTATTTCATTGAACAGATCATCTAAGGAGAGGCCAAGCTCCATTGGGCTAAAATGATCAGTGACAATCTCCACAACTAGCTCATGGTAGAAAAGAAAACCTCCCAATTTCACATGACTTCGTATCTGGTATACCTCATGGTGGAGAAGTTCCCATACAAAGGACTATTCAGTGTAGGTCCACTAAGAACAAAGAGAGGAAAGCTTAAAGTTTATGATTGCTATCCTCAACTGCAATATAGAAACTTCAAAAGATATTATAGGATGGTGAATAATTCCTTCATTGAGCACATAATCAAACTCCTGGGAGGAGATTTTGAGAGAAGGGTATCACATAGCATGAAGGCCTTGATCAAGTGATTTGGGTATCCATTTATACAATTCAAAAAGTTCATGTATATCAGAGTAGAAGGGTTCTCAAGGAAACCCTACCGATTGCTGTGCTACCCCAATGATCGCATCATCATACTAGAAGTTTCTTGATAGTTGTAGACTACCCACACCTTGTTGAGCAATAAACATTGAGCTAAGATTTTGTATCCTCTAATTTTTGGGAAGGGAATGAACTCCTACCCCGCTGCCCAATGTGCAAAGTATTCAGAGAAAGAGTTGGTGGAGTATAACTTGGACCTCCACAAATACCAAGGAAGGATGGACCATTATGATAAGCTAAAGAAATGGGTTGGAAGACAATATTCCCACCGAACTCATGTTGAGGACTTCTTGGCCAATTGTGGAGATGATAAAGAAGTGCAAATGAGGTACTATATGAGAATGACAACCTAGTTTGTGAAGTCAATAAATCTATTCTCCTTGCCTGATTAGATAGCGGAGGAAGATGAAAATATTATTGATGTTAGATACAATGTTGTGGCCAATTTTCCCTTGCCTATGATAGATTGGAGTGAAGAAGAGGTCACTAACCTTGATATATTGACCTGACCCATTGAAAATAGAAAATGACAGTGGGTAGATGCACAAATTTCCCAACTTAAAGGGTAGGGTGCTGAATTGACTAATGGAGAGCTCGAGGACGAGCTTGAAATTGAAATTGGCAGTGGTGCAACCACCATATCATTAGAAGAAGATCCCAAGTCTCCACTAGCAACAAGGATGAAGAAAAGAAAGGATGCACCCAATCGAAATCCAAAAAAAAAGGTGTATTCTAGAAATCCCATTGAAGGGAATTCATCTAAAAGAGCTAAGAAAATAGGGACATTTGTGCTCAAAATGCCTAATATAGAGGAGGATCCTCAATACAAGGAAGAAGAAGAAACCAAGCAGCCAAACTCACCACTGACCACATCTGCTCCTACTACCGCTGTCACCATTGCCACTCCTCCACCTCCTTCTTCTCAGGCTTTTCCTGTTTTGTCTTCACCTGCCATGGACATCTCAATCTACCTCACCTCTACCTTGCCAACTACTTTAGTGATGATACTTGACTCCTCTTCTACAACATCCTCACTATCGTCTTCTTCACTCCCTCCTCCACTACCTACTTTCTTTGCTCTGTCACCCACAATATCCATAGTTACCATGCCACCTCTCACTTTGTTGCATGCTTTCACAACGTATATGCAAGAAGTGCTTGATGAACTCTCTGGGGTAATCCTTGACCCCAAGGTCCAAGCTTTAATGGCCCAAATTTCTGCTGCCCTACCTCTTCCCCCACCACCTACAGAGCCACCAAAAATGGAAGCCATGATGCATATCTTAGAAGAGATGGAAAGACATCACTTAGAGAAACATGTAGAGTCTACAAAGGATATGGCTGAAGAACCCGAAGATTCTGATTGAGATGATTGCTTTGAGCACCCATAATGAGAATTGAATATAAACCTGGACAAGGTGGCTTCCAATCATGAGATTTCACAGACTTTAGAAGAGGACGTTGAGGTTCTTAATGAGTGTTATGTTATAGAAACATCTGACTAGGAGCTAGATGAAGAGATGCCCTAACAACACAAAGATACAAGTGAAAGGGTTGATCTTAAAGAACACCACTTTGAGGGAAAAGTAGATATTAACACTAACTTAAATGTGGAGATACTCAAAGAGCCTCCACTAATTGGCCAAGAAAGGGGTCGGATGTAAGAAGAAGTACCTCTTGGAAAGGAGTAAGAAAAAGAGAAGGATAAAGAAGGAGAAGATATCCCAGAAAATAGCTTTGAGCTTGAGCACCATGTCGAGATGGAACATGAAGAAGAGAGAGCACCTCAAGAAGAAGGCATCATTGGAGAGAATGCAACCTCTATCGAGCTAGAAAAAAGGAAGGCTATATAGATAAAAGGCTTAGCTAAAGAGGAAAAGAATGATCAAGAAGTCCTTAGCGATGAGGAGGATCAGCCTCGAAAGGAACAAAAAGAGGAAGGTGATCATGAATCACCCAAGGGACAAATTGAGGTTCCTAATTAGCTGGAGTGGCAATTGAAAAAGAAAGATCCTATGGTCGTAGACCCTAAGGTGAGGCTTGATGCAATAATAGCTGCAGCATAAACAAAAACTAGAAAAGAGAAGAAGCCCAAGATCCACTCTCACCTCACAGTGGATTCTTCTAGATCTTGAATGCTATAGGTTACCACTCTAATAGCTAGTGGAGGTATAAGAACTATGAAAGGGAAAGAATACCAAATATAAATGGTTAACCTGGGCCCAAAAACCTGAGAAGAAAAGATAGATGAATCTCAAGGGTCAGTAGCCACCATTGTACAAAAAATGAATAAGGACCAATCCATGAAGGAAGAACTAAAAGAATAAGTAGCGGATCTTACTAGTTATATTCAATAGTGGACCTCCATGGAAGAAGAGGCTCCCATGGCATCATCTACACCTACACTCTTCTCCTAGGAGGAGTTGAATAGAATGGAGTAGATGAAAAACCGGACCAATTCCACTGTGGATTGGTTCAACTAGGTGGTATATAATGGTGACATGAGTATTTTCCACGTTGCTTGAGCCTTCAACAAGTTCTAAGGTTTGTAGAAGTAGATAGTGGAAATGATTAAAAAATTCAATAGATTCTCTGAGCTATATAGGATCACATATCCTAAGCTTGAGAGCATCCTCAAATTGTCTCGGGCAATATGGAAAAAGGAGCTGTAACTCCTAAAGGATGATTATTGGTTAGTGGAACCATGGAAAATGAACCTAGATTACAGAAAGGAGATCCTGGAGAAGGCCTTGCATGAGCTGAAGCTCAATCTTGAGTGGGTTGCAGAGCTCTAGGCTGACAATGAATATTACTTGAAAATGATGTAGATTATGAGATGTTTTCTTTGGAGTTAGATCCAGAGAAGATCAAGCCTTTCTTCCATAAGAACATGGACTAGGGGGTTGAGGATACACTATCACTAGGTTTTATGGATTTTGTTGCAAGAAATTTCACTCAGTTTGAGTAGGTCATCAAAGCAACCCTAAAATGCACCAATAACTAGGAGTAGGTCACTGAGAGACTCAAGAAGATATCCTTCCAAATCCTTCAATTTGATATCATGGAATGGGACAAGCTCCAGGCTATAATCAAGTAGTTCATGGAGTACGCTACTCTCTAAAAGAATGCAGGAAATTCAGTCATAGATGATGAATATTTGACAATATAGTTACAAAAGCTGGAAGTGGCTAAAAGACAAAACTACTACAATGTCAAGGTCACTAAAGGAAAAAATAGGGAAAAAGACAAGAATATATTTTATATTGTCATATATTTAGGGGTAGGTGAAACCCTAAGGTAAAATGAATTTGAACCACACAATGAAAATGAATCTTTTCCATTCATTTTTCTTTTGGAAAACTATAAATAGGGGTCTCCTCTCATTTTCAAAGAGAGATGAGTTGTTTTGTAAAGGCATGCTGCAAAAAATTAATGAGAATAGCATTGTTTGATGGATTCTTGTGTTTTCTTCTCATGTGTGAATGATTCATTCTCCCAAACTTAGATTTTATCCTTGTTCTAGTTTTAATTTTCTTTTAGATGTTGCTATATTTTTTTCTTTAATGGCGAAAAATGCTATGGTGTTGATATCTTCCTAGGTCATACTTTTTGTTGTCTATTGATGATGAATAGCAGTGTAAAGTTAGTCTGAGTTGTGTTTATACTGCTGCACTTAAGTTCAACTATTGTTTATGTTAAAGGTGAATGAATGGTTTGAAAATCTGCAGACCTTAGAAGATTGCACTAGTTTCATGAGACTATAGGTTGCCCTTGGTTAATTGGAACTTAGTTGTAGGAAGGTTGTCTACTATAGCATCCTCCATTGTTACTGTTCAACATTAGTTGTAGGTCTAGGGAACTCCTTATCCCTTTTCCCTTTTGAACTTTCTTTGAAAACCAAAGTAAAGACAAATTTCTAGCATCATCCCAAAGCCAAATTTTATGAGTAAAGAGGAGTTTTAGATTGTTGTTTTGAACTTGCAGCAACTATTCTTCATTTCTAGAATTTACAAAATTCCTTTTGCAGATCCAATTCCCTCCAAACTTAGTGACTATAAATTCCCTTTGTGATTACCAACAAATCACATCAACCAATTGAACTATGTCAAGCTTAGTCATAACCTGACACCCAAGAGACCTTGGGGTGATTGTCTGAAACTTAGTTGCAGATTTTCACCTTTCAAGAGAGGCATTGCACTTGTGCTTTATCTATGTTGAGAAGTGCAAAAACACCCATCAACAATGCTCTGCACAATCTTGCCCAACCTGATGTTGTAGCACTTGTAAGGTTTTCTTTGAGTAGAATATCCTTTAATCATTCCTTCATCACTTCTTCATTTAAATCTTCTTAAATTATTATCTTCTCTTTTGATGTAGCACTTGTTTCCAAACACTTTGAAGTACTTCATGGATGTAGGCCTACCATACCACAATTAATAGGGGGTACTATCCCTATGTGCTCTGCTTTGAGCTTTGTTAAAAATGTATACTATAGTCTGAACTGCTTCTCTCCAAAACATATTAACTAATATGGCATCATTTAACATTGTTCTAGCCATGCCCTTCGCCACTCTATTCTTTCTTTCTACAAATCCATTCTACTGTGAAGTTCTTGGTGTTGAGTATTGTTTCTTTATTCCATGTGCCTCATAGTATTCAAAAAATTCACTTGATGTGAATTCTCCTCCTCTATCTGACCTTAAGCATTTAACCCTTCTAATTATTTCCTTTTCAACCATTTTCCTTAATATCTCAAATCTTTCAAATTCTTGTGAATTGTCGCTCAAGAATGTTACCCATGTCATTCTTATGAAGTCATCAACTTGCAGCATGAAATACCTTTCACCTTTCAGACCTCTTGTACTTATACATCCACATAAATTGGTATGAACCATTTGCAACGACTTAGTAGTTGAGTATTCCTTGGTTGAAAAACTAGCCTTTGTTTGCTTTCCTTGCTAACATTCTTTGCATATGACATTTGTTCGCTTAGTTATTTTAGGAATGTTTCTTACAAGACCTCTTGAACTTACCTTAACTATATTATCAAATTTTATGTGGCCTAATCTTGTATGCTACAGTCGGCTTTCATCTACTTTTCCTATCACACAACTTTGACCTTTCACTTCACAAAGGTTATAAAGATTGCTATCAGTTCTTTATCCTTGAGCAATTGTCATTCTATTATTTCAAATTTTCTAGCCTTTTGAATCAAATGTGACTCTATAGCCATTGTTACACATCTGACGCGTACTTAGTAGATTGTGCTTCAATCCTTCAACATACAATATATCCTTTGTGGGATTTTTTCCATCTAGACTCAAGATACCTTTTCCATCTATCTTGACTATTGTATTGTCATCTGAACTAACATATCCACCATTGCATTTCTTGAGTTTGATGAACTTGCTTTTGTTTCCAGTCATATGCTTGGAGCAACCACTATCTATTATACACAAATTTTTCTTTTTAGCATGCAACACTATTTGAGCAATCATTGACTATGGGGAACTTTGTTCTTTTTCCTTCCACACTTTCTTAGATTTCTTTTTAGTCTTTTCTACCTTCTCCTCCTTGTTTTCAGATTCTTTGTTTGACTTAGGAGGTAGATCTTTCTTTTTCCCATTCTTTACATTTGGTCTCACAAATTTCATTTTACAATTTTTTGGTATATAACCAAAATTATTGCAGTTGTAACAGACTATATTCATATCCATCAAGGGAGCAAAATAGTTTTTTCTCACAAAGTTTGTACTCCTTTTAGGGAAAACTATACACTCACTAACTCTATGACCAAATTGATTACAAGCATAACAATAGCCATAGCAATATGATGAATACCTCATCATAGCATTTCCTTGAATTGGATGAGGTGATCTTCTTTGTCTTGGCCTCCTTGGATCATGCATTATTTTGAATCCATCAGTATCATTGCTTCTAAAAATTTTCCTTCTCTTCTAAGGATTTTGAGCAGATTTGTTATCTCATTTAGGGCACAGATAAATTCTCCTTCCAATTTAACCTCTCCTTCCTCTTCATAGCATAATCAAAATAAGGGGTTGGAGGCCTTACAATTTGAAGTGCGGGTGTATGACAAAGTCAAAAGTAATGAGTTAATTGAGCCTTATTGTAAGAAGTATGTTCTGACTTGCAGAGTGCTTTTTGTGTCCAAGGTCATTGGTTTGCATAATGAAATAGGGTGTGATCTGTATTGAATGTAGGGTATTTCCTATACAGCATGGCTTTGTGCAAAATCTAGGAGGACCTAATGATGGTGGCTAGAGATTTCGGTGTAAGGATTGACAATGTAAGAAGGGTTCTTATAGAGGTTATTCAAGATAAATGATTCATATTCATCCTTCTATAGAGACAAACAAGCATGAAATACAATAATTTCATAGGAAGGAGATAAATGTTCTCATCCTTTTAGCAAATCTGATGCTCGAATATGAGTTTTTATTATAGAAAAATAAAGTAAAATGCAAAGCTTTTCTCACAAAAATCACACCATACCTTTTGATGCACAAGAAACGGGTGGAGAAACCACTGTGTGCTCTAGAATCTACCATGAAGTGTCTTCAGAAGCATCAAAAATTCCAATCATGGCGGCATGGCTTGAGTGAACAGAGTAAAGTTTCAAGAAATTTCAAAGTAGAAAAATGAAGTGCTTTTCACATTGCTTGCCTTTGTTTTGTTTTAGAGTTTCCTAAACCCTAATTCATGCAGATGGGAGATATGCATTTTTTCCTATGTTTTTTGCCTTATTTCATGCTTTATTTTCACTTCTTTGCATTATATTATAATCATAGCAAAGTCATGGCTTTTGTATTTATTTTGCATTCCTTATATAATGTAACATATTTTGGTCAAATGATGCATTATAAATCATTTGGTCAAAATTACTATTGTTTAATGCAAAATGATATATAATGCAGATGTAGTTGCTACGTTGGTTATGGGATGGTCAAAGAAGTGTTTTATTGCTTTCCAAGCATATAGGAAAGTTGGGGAAGGTTATCAAATATGTGGAAAGAATATAGGGGGATTTTACTCACTTTGATGGAGAGTTAGAGAGTATTTAGGCCCATTTTTGCATGCTTTACGATTGATTTGGTAAAAATTGACCTTTTCAAACATATTGGAGCTCTTTTAGGAAGGTTTCAGTTGCTAAAAAATAGGCTTTTTGGAGGCATACGAGCTCAGAAGCTTCTAGTTCCTTTTTTGGTGCAATTGTTTGGGGGTGATGAATATAGTCACTTGTGTGACTCACTTTTTATCAGTTCTGACTTGTTCTTTTTCCTCATTGGTGACTTCTTTGAGTCCTTTGGAGAAAAGGACAAAGTATTGTAACTCACTTATAGGCATATTTTGCAGCATTATACCTTGGAGATTCAACAAAGTATAGTGATTTTGACCTTCTCAACATTGTTTACTGTGTGTGGTTAAGTTATTGATGTATATTTTTGTGATTTACACTCTAATCCTTGAATGTATGTCTCATATTTAACACCTCTGAACAAAAAATGCATGGTTCGTATAGGTTGTAGGTTGTGTCATATTGTTAATTAGTAATTAGTTGTGAGAATCTTTTTTTTTTCCTTCTAATTTTGCAAACACTAAAACCTTCCTATAAAATATTGATATATGAACATGAGAAAGGTGTGAGTTGTGTCTTGGGAAAAGCTATTTTACTGAGCTCATTGTCAATGTTATGTAGCAGTGCATGTCACAAAAATTTGGTGTATCACCCTAGGGTTAATGTTTCATTTTCACATTTCCTCCTACCCATTTTTCTCTGCAAAAGCTTTAGTTTAGGTGATTCAACAAAGAGGAAGTTGGCCTTCTCTGGAGGCTTGGTCCTATTTTGAGGTACCCACACCTTGGGATCATTCCTATGTTTCACTAGATTGTTGAATTTCATATTCAACAGGGTGCAAATCTAGTAGATAACAGGTATCACCTAGGATCACGAATCGAGATGCCTTTTTGACAAAGGTCTTTTTAAGGTTTAGGTTGATCTCTGATGGAAGGGTTCCTCTGTTAAGGTAAGTAAAGATGTCATGGTACCACAAGGATCGAGTACCAACAATGACACACACGAATTCAGATTCATGGATTTTGAAAGTTGGTATGAGAAGTTGTTCTACCAAGAATTCACATTGAAGGATGTTGTTCGACATGTATAGTAGTGATCTGATTGTTGCCATGGCATCTGTTTCTCTATTGTTCATGCAAGGAATCTGATCAAAAGTTATGTCTATACAAAGATCTTTGAGATTGTCCACCATTTTCTTGTAAGGAGTGAGCTTGTCCTCTTTAGTTCGATAGTCATCATTGACTTGGTTGATAACCAATTGTGAGTCTCCATAGACTTTCATCTCTTGTATCTACCACTGAATTGCTATCTTGAGACCTATGATCAAGGCTTCATACTAAGAAATGTTATTGGTACATGGGAATGATAGCCTGTATGATTTTGGGATGCAATCACCTTCGGGATTGATGAAAATAATGTTGACTCCTGATCCATGTTGGGTGAATGATCCATCAAAGTACATCTTCCACTGAGCTGTGAGATTAATAAGGAACATTGATTCATCAAGAAACTCAGATATCAAAGGGTTCTCATCATAGATGTTTGCTTCTTCTAGTTATTCTATGATCACTTGTTCTTTGATTGCTTTGTACTCCACATACTCTATGTCAAACTCTGTCAAGATCATTACCCATTTAGCCATGCATCCTGTCAATCTTTGTGATGAGCTTGATTTGGTGTGACAACATATAATGCTTGAACTTTTGTGAAGCAAAAACTAACGCTAGGAATGCTTTCTCAATGGGTGAATAGTTCATCTCATAGCCTACCAAGGTTTTGCTGATGTAGTATATGGCTCTTTCTTTTCCACCTTCATCATGTTGTGCTAAAAGAGCTCCTAATAATGTCGATGTTGCTAAGATGTATAGGATTAGCTGGATTGTTTGGTATTGGTGGCATAAGCACTAGAGGTGTTAGTAGGTAATCCTTGATCTATTGGAAATATTTATCACATTTCAACGTTATCCCTTTATGGAGAAGATGTGAAAAGGGACGAGTCTTATCCGATAATTGGGCTATGAACCTTTTAATGGACTGCAACCTTCCTTGTAATCCTCTCATTTGTTTCAATGTCTATGGTGGTTCCATGTCTAGGATGCATTTTACCCTTGTTAGATCAATTTCTATCCCTCTTTGTGAAACAATGAAGCCAAGGATTTTCCCTGATGTGACCCTAAACACACATTTTATTTTTATTAAGTCATTCCTTGTATTCTTCAAGCCTATCAAAGATAGGTCCCAAGACTTGTATGTGTTCACTTCTCTTCTTTGATTTTTCCAAAATATCTTCCATATAATCTTCAACTATTTTGTGGATCATATCATGAAAGATGGGGGTCACAGATCTTTGATAGGTAGCTTCTGCATTCTTCAACCCAAATGGAATCACATTCTAGCAGTAGGTTCCCCATGTACAAGTAAAAGGCAGTTTTATGTAGATCCTCTTTGGTGATTATGATTTGATTGTAGCCTGAAAATCCATCCATGAGTGATAACATTTCATGCCCAACTCTTAAATCCACAATGAGATCAATGTTAGAAAGAGGGAAATCATCACTCAAACATGCCTTGTTCAAATCTCTAAAATTAGTGCATATTCTGATGCCCCTAGTGGTTTTTGAGACTGGTACCAGGTTTGAAACCCACTTAGGATAATCTATTGGTTGGAAGAATCCAACATCAAGAAGCTTTTGTAGTTCTAGTTTTACCAAGAGTGTTATCTGAGGGTGCATAATTTTTGCTTGACTACTTTGGCATCAAGATATACTACTAAGTGATGTACAACCACTTCTAGATCAAGGCCTGGCATATCTGTGTATGACCATGCAAAGTTAGCTCTTCTTTCTTTGAAGAATGCTGCAAGGTTCTTCTATTCTTCATCTAACAAGGATTCAACATAGAAGGTGATCTTAGGTTCTTCCTCTATTCCCACATTGAATCAAGTAGCCTTTTCTGCTAATACTGATGAATTTTTTGGATGCATGGCACCAAGGTAGTGATAATGATGCTAGACCTCTAAAATGATCAACTCCTAGAAAATGAGAGGATGAAGGGGAATGTTCAAACATGTTCGGGCTCTCCTAGCTCGGGCATAAAAGTTTCTCAACAAAGTATAACGGTTGCAGTAAAATATGGATGCCCACTTTTGATTATACTTTGTTTGATGATTCCTACGTATGAAATGGAGCATTGGATACTTTCCCTTATGAATTTTAACTATTTTATGAATCATTTAGAGGAGTTGGGTATTGTGAAAAAACAAGGATTTTGACTCCCAAAGAATGCTAGCAATTCTAGACTATACCTTGAAGCGTGTCTATAAAAGTTTGCTACCAATTTTTTTATGTTTTTGTTAATTGCTCGAAGGTGTTTCTTAAGGGATTTTGGAGTGAAATGCCTAAGTCTAAAATGAGGACCTATAGACTTTGGCTTAGGAATCCTGATTTTCTGTGAGATCATGGGGAAACAGTTTAAGTTTATAGAAGAAAGGGAGATATTTATTTCCAAGAAGATGGTGGTAATAGGGGCCTTCCAACCTCAATATCTGTGTGTTCCTCTTCTTCATCTAGAATGGTTGTTGCATTTCTCCACTGTGTGTTTGTCTCCTTGTTTTCAAAAGTGAAGGTTCTCAAACTGCTAATGAGATTTGTTTGTTCACCGTTTATGAATTCAAAGTTTGGCTGAATTATAGCACCTAGAAGATTAGGTTGTTCAATGGGAGCAATCGGTCTCCAAATAGTCATGTGGGGTTCATTTGTCAAGTTATCTTTGCTTAGGTGAATTGATTTTACCACAAACAATTTTCTTTGATTATGTCAAGATATTTAGAAATTTCCAAGGATAAATCCTTAGGACAAGCAATAATATCAAGGCTAACTCAAGAAGTAAATATTTAAGTCAAAGTGTTTGAAATTTTGGATAGTGAATGTTTGTTTTTGGATCATTTTGAAATCAAGCAAAGTGTTAAACTGGCTCACAAGCATTACAACCCTAGGATAGAAATGACTATATTTGTTGTATTCCCACTTGGATTTCTCCAACTATGCTTATTTAGAGCGGATCATTAGAAGCTTGACCACACTACCTCCCCTCCACGACACTCACTTCTATGGGTCAGCCAAGCTTCAAGTTCTCATGAATCTCCCATGACAAAATTTTCATCTCTACTAAGAACCACAAATATGTGGGATGACTTCAGAGGTCCGACCTCCTGACATCAACAAATATTAGGGATTTTTGGCTACTACACAAAGGTTCATAATAAAGGCATTCAGTTCAAAGGACACTATGATAAACTCCCTCAAGATGTCACCCAACCATTAGAACAAGGGATTTACACATCATGAACATACTGGGGAAGAGCTATCATGCATCACTCAGTTGATTGCAAACTTTCCTTGCAACCACAAATTTATATAGTGGTTCGGAAGAGCCTGGCTTATGCTCGTTACCGCTTGGGTCATTCCCTTGGGGTGAGTACTTTTTCCCACCAAGGTAGGCCCTCTAAAGGTGAACAATAGCAAATAAGTACATCTGTAGTTCGATCATCTTTGCTTGCATGCACGAATAGAGAACACACACTATGCCTTTTCTCACACTAGCATGGTTGTTCAATTTTAAACCCAATGGAAAGATGTGGGTGATTTTGCAACGTGTTAGAGAATGTTTCTATTTCTCAAGATTTCCAAACGGTGTGAGAGAATTGCATATGCATTCACTATCAAATTTGAAAACCACAAAACAAAACAAACAGTTGTCAATTTTATCCTTCAAAGCAATGATGAGTTCATTTTATGCACCAATTGAAAGATGAGTTTACCTTGTTCAATTTTAAGCCCAACTTACAATGTTCATTTTAAACCTAATTGAAAACTAGTGCGTTACCTAAAACTCAAAGTAAAAAAGCATGAAAGTGGGTTATAATTTCCCCAAAGCATTAGACGCTTGTTACAATTATAGAATGTTAAGATAGAAGACAAGGTCTTCAATTTCACTCCATGCCTTTAAACCCTACAAAATCCTATTAGTATAACAATGAAAACATAGTCAAACATCCATAAGTGATTAGATAATCAAAATAATTTAAGTCACATGTCAAAAAACAAACATAAAGTTTCTTACCTTGGTTGAGTGCCACTGCACACGATGGCGTCAAAATTTGAAACTTGGGCGTCACTCTGTAGCAAAACCATTGAGCACGATTGCATCACTGTTTTGATGGGAATCGATATTAATGAATGCATCATTGTTTGAATTTTGAAAGCATCAAACTGGTGAAAATGATCGTCACCATTTTCATTCCATGATATTTTAAATTTAAATATGTGTTGCTATATTAAAATCAACATCAACCAATTAAATATGCGTCATTGTATCAAATTGTTTGGGCATTGCTATATGGTGATGCTATTGAAATAGCATCATTGTTTATGGTTTGAGTGTCACTACAACTTGAAAAATAGCATGAACATGGATTTCAAGCTAAAAAATAACTAAATGATCAGTTGTCCTCCTTCTAGCACCAAAAAGTCAATGTGAGGATACTGATATGGAATGAATTACGCTTGATCCTATTGGAATATGGCTTACAATTTTCTCATTGATGGAAACCTAAGTCATTTTTTTGGTCCACAGACTAGGATGTGTTCATACCGATAGGCAGAGTAAAGAGTAGAGTATTACCGGAAGAGAGAATGAAGAACAGGGTATCCAGTTAGTATGTCGATCTGTGTTCTTCACTAGATTATCATTTTGAGTCCTGGATATCGGGGAAATTTTTCAAGTATCTATATTATCTTATTGGTAAGCTTTGTGATGTCACATTAATCGATGTATAAGTTAGGAGATTTGGTAGGATGATTTTTCTACTTATTTGTTCATGAAGGCCGACTTGATGTATGTAGCGTGTTGCAAACTTTCCTTGCAACCACAAGGAAAGTTTGCAATCAACTGAGTGATGCATGATAGCTCTTCCCCAGTATGTTCATGATGCGTAAAGCCCTTGTTCTAAGGGTTGGGTGACATCTTGAGGGAGTTTATCATAGTTTCCTTTGAACCGAATGCCTTTATTATGAACCTTTGTGTAGTAGCCAAAAATCCCTAATATTTGTTGATGTCATGAGGTCGGACCGGTCATCACAAAAATCCCACCATACCTTTGATGCACAAGAAACGGTGGAGAAACCCCATCAGGTGTCTTTGCATCTGGCCATGAAGTTTCTCTGCTTCAAAATTACAATCATGGTGGCGTGGCTTGGAGGAACAGAGTAAAGTTTCACAGCCTCAAAGTAGGGAAAATGAAGTGCTTTTCACATCGGAGGTCCGACCTCATGACATCAACAAATATTAGGGATTTTTGGCTACTACACAAAGGTTCATAATAAAGGCATTCGGTTCAAAGGAAACTATGATAAACTCCCTCAAGATGTCACCCAACCCTTAGAACAAGGGCTTTACGCATCATGAACATACTGGGGAAGAGCTATCATGCATCACTCAGTTGATTGCAAACTTTCCTTGTGGTTGCAAGGAAAGTTTGCAACACGCTACATACATCAAGTCGGCCTTCATGAACAAATAAGTAGAAAAATCATCCTACCAAATCTCCTAACTTATACATCGATTAATGTGACATCACAAAGCTTACCAATAAGATAATATAGATACTTGAAAAATTTCCCCGATATCCAGGACTCAAAATGATAATCTAGTGAAGAACACAGATCGACATACTAACTGGATACCCTGTTCTTCATTCTCTCTTCCGGTAATACTCTACTCTTTACTCTGCCTATCGGTATGAACACATCCTAGTCTGTGGACCAAAAAAATGACTTAGGTTTCCATCAATGAGAAAATTGTAAGCCATATTCCAATAGGATCAAGCGTAATTCATTCCATATCAGTATCCTCACATTGACTTTTTGGTGCTAGAAGGAGGACAACTGATCATTTAGTTATTTTTTAGCTTGAAATCCATGTTCATGCTATTTTTCAAGTTGTAGTGACACTCAAACCATAAACAATGATGCTATTTCAATAGCATCACCATATAGCAATGCCCAAACAATTTGATACAATGACGCATATTTAATTGGTTGATGTTGATTTTAATATAGCAACACATATTTAAATTTAAAATATCATGGAATGAAAATGGTGACGATCATTTTCACCAGTTTGATGCTTTCAAAATTCAAACAATGATGCATTCATTAATATCGATTCCCATCAAAACAGTGATGCAATCGTGCTCAATGGTTTTGCTACAGAGTGACGCCCAAGTTTCAAATTTTGACGCCATCGTGTGCAGTGGCACTCAACCAAGGTAAGAAACTTTATGTTTGTTTTTTGACATGTGACTTAAATTATTTTGATTATCTAATCACTTATGGATGTTTGACTATGTTTTCATTGTTATACTAATAGGATTTTGTAGGGTTTAAAGGCATGGAGTGAAATTGAAGACCTTGTCTTCTATCTTAACATTCTATAATTGTAACAAGCGTCTAATGCTTTGGGGAAATTATAACCCACTTTCATGCTTTTTTACTTTGAGTTTTAGGTAACGCACTAGTTTTCAATTAGGTTTAAAATGAACATTGTAAGTTGGGCTTAAAATTGAACAAGGTAAACTCATCTTTCAATTGGTGCATAAAATGAACTCATCATTGCTTTGAAGGATAAAATTGACAACTGTTTGTTTTGTTTTGTGGTTTTCAAATTTGATAGTGAATGCATATGCAATTCTCTCACACCGTTTGGAAATCTTGAGAAATAGAAACATTCTCTAACACGTTGCAAAATCACCCACATCTTTCCATTGGGTTTAAAATTGAACAACCATGCTAGTGTGAGAAAAGGCATAGTGTGTGTTCTCTATTCGTGCATGCAAGCAAAGATGATCGAACTACAGATGTACTTATTTGCTATTGTTCACCTTTAGAGGGCCTACCTTGGTGGGAAAAAGTACTCACCCCAAGGGAATGACCCAAGCGGTAACGAGCATAAGCCAGGCTCTTTCGAACCACTATATAAATTTGTGGTTGCAAGGAAAGTTTGCAATCAACTGAGTGATGCATGATAGCTCTTCCCCAGTATGTTCATGATGTGTAAATCCCTTGTTCTAATGGTTGGGTGACATCTTGAGGGAGTTTATCATAGTGTCCTTTGAACTGAATGCCTTTATTATGAACCTTTGTGTAGTAGCCAAAAATCCCTAATATTTGTTGATGTCAGGAGGTCGGACCTCTGAAGTCATCCCACATATTTGTGGTTCTTAGTAGAGATGAAAATTTTGTCATGGGAGATTCATGAGAACTTGAAGCTTGGCTGACCCATAGAAGTGAGTGTCGTGGAGGGGAGGTAGTGTGGTCAAGCTTCTAATGATCCGCTCTAAATAAGAACAGTTGGAGAAATCCAAGTGAGAATACAACAAATATAGTCATTTCTATCCCAGGGATGTAATGCTTGTGAGCCAGTTTAACACTTTGCTTGATTTCAAAATGATCCAAAAACAAACATTCACTATCCAAAATTTCAAACACTTTCACTTAAATATTTACTTCTTGAGTTAGCCTTGATATTACTGCTTGTCCTAAGGATTTATCCTTGGAAATTTCTAAATATCTTGACATAATCAAAGAAAATTGTTTGTGGTAAAATCAATTCACCTAAGCAAAGATAACTTGACAAATGAACCCCACATGACTATTTGGAGACCGATTGCTCCCATTGAACAACCTAATCTTCTAGGTGCTATAATTCATCCAAACTTTGAATTCATAAACGGTGAACAAACAAATCTCATTAGCAGTTTGAGAACCTTCACTTTTGAAAACAAGGAGACAAACACACAGTGGAGAAATGCTACAACCATTCTAGATGAAGAAGAGGAACACACAGATATTGAGGTTGGAAGGCCCCTATTACCACCATCTTCTTGGAAATAAATATCTCCCTTTCTTCTATAAACTTAAACTATTTTCCCATGATCTCACAGAAAATCAGGATTCCTAAGCCAAAGTCTATAGGTCCTCATTTTAGACTTAAGCATTTCACTCCAAAATCCCTTAAGAAACACATTCGAGCAATTAACAAAAACATAAAAAATTTGGTAGCAAACTTTTATAGACACGCTCCAAGGTATAGTCTAGAATTGTTAGCATTCTTTGGGAGTCAAAATCCTTGTTTTTTTCACGATACCCAACTCCTCTAAATGATTCATAAAATAGTTAAACTTCGTAAGGGAAAGTATCCAATGCTCCATTTCATACGTAGGAATCATCAAACAAAGTATAATCAAAAGTGGGCATCCATATTTTACTGCAACCGTTATACTTTGTTGAGAAACTTTTATGCCCGAGCTAGGAGAGCCCGAACATGTTTGAACATTCCCCTTCGTCCTCTCATTTTCTAGGATTTGATCATTTTAGAGGTCTAGCATCATTCTCACTACCTTGGTGCCATGCATCCAAAAAATTCATCAGTATTAGCAGAAAAGGCTACTTGATTCAATGTGGGAATAGAGGAAGAACCTAAGATCACCTTCTATGTTGAATCCTTGTTAGATGAAGAATAGAAGAACCTTGCAGCATTCTTCAAAGAAAGAAGAGCTAACTTTGCATGGTCATACATAGATATGCCAGGCCTTGATCTAGAAGTGGTTGTACATCACTTAGTAGTATATCTTGATGCCAAAGTAGTCAAGAAAAAATTATGCACCCTCAGATAACACTCTTGGTAAAACTAGAACTACAAAAGCTTCTTGATGTTGGATTCTTCCGACCAATAGATTATCCTAAGTGGGTTTCAAACCTGGTACCAGTCTCAAAAACCACTAGGGGCATCAGAATATGCACTAATTTTAGAGATTTGAACAAGGCATGTTTGAGTGATGATTTCCCTCTTTCTAACATTGATCTCATTGTGGATTTAAGAGTTGGGCATGAAATGTTATCACTCATGGATGGATTTTCAGGCTACAATCAAATCATAATCACCAAATAGGATCTACATAAAACTGCCTTTTACTTGTACATGGGGAACCTACTGCTAGAATGTGATTCCACTTGGGTTGAAGAATGCAGAAGCTACCTATCAAAGATCTGTGACCCTCATCTTTCATGATATGATCCACAAAATAGTTGAAGATTATATGGAAGATATTTTTGAAAAATCAAAGAAGAGAAGTGAACACATACAAGTCTTGGGACCTATCTTTGATAGGCTTGAAGAATACAAGGAATGACTGAATAAAAAAAAATGTGTGTTTAGGGTCACATTAGGGAAAATCCTTGGCTTCATTGTTTCACAAAGAGGGATAGAAATTGATCTAACAAGGGTAAAATCCATCCTAGACATGGAACCACTACAGACATTGAAACAAATGAGAGGATTACAAGGAAGGTTGCAGTCCATTAAAAGGTTCATAGCCCAATTATCAGATAAGACTCGTCCCTTTTCACATCTTCTCCATAAAGGGATAACGTTCAAATGTGATAAATATTTCCAACAGATCAAGGATTACCTACTAACACCTCCAGTGCTTAAGCCACCAATACCAAAAAAGCTAGCTAATCCTATACATCTTAACAACATCAACATTATTAGGAGCTCTTTTAGCACAACATGATGAAGGTGGAAAAGAAAGAGCCATATACTACATCAGCAAAACCTTGGTAGGCTATGAGATGAACTATTCACCCATTGAGAAAGCATTCCTAGCATTAGTTTTTGCTTCACAAAAGTTCAGGCATTATATGTTGTCACTCCAAATCAAGCTCATCACAAAGATTGATAGAACGCATGGCTAAATGGGTAATGATCTTGACAGAGTTTGACATAGAGTATGTGGAGTGCAAAGCAATCAAAGAACAAGTGATCATAGAATATCTAGAAGAAGCACACATCTATGATGAGAACCCTTTGATATTTGAGTTTCTTGATGAATCAATGTTCCTTATTAATCTCACAGCTCAGTGGAAGATGTACTTTGATGGATCATTCACCCAACATGGATCAGGAGTGAACATTATTTTCATCAATCCCGAAGGTGATTGCATCCCAAAATTATACAGGCTATCATTCCCATGTACCAATAAAATTTCTTAGTATGAAGCCTTGATCATAGGTCTCAAGATAGCAATTCAGTGGTAGATACAAGAGATGAAAGTCTATGGAGACTCACAATTGGTTATCAACCAAGTCAATGATGACTATCGAACTAAAGAGGACAAGCTCACTCCTTACAAGAAAATGGTGGACAATCTCAAAGATCTTTGTATAGACATAACTTTTGACCAGATTCCTTGCATGAACAATAGAGAAATAGATGCCATGGCAACAATCAGATCACTACTATACATGTCGAACAACATCCTTCAATGTGAATTCTTGGTAGAACAACTTCTCATACCAACTTTCAAAATCCATGAATCTGAATTCATGTGTCATTGTTGGTCCTAGATCCCTGTGGTACCATGACATCTTTATTTACCTTAACAGAGGAACCCTTCCATCAGAGATCAACCTAAACCTTAAAAAGACCTTTGTCAAAAAGGCATCTCGATTCGTGATCCTAGGTGATACCTGTTATCTACTAGATTTGCACCCTGTTGAATATGAAATTCAACAATCTAGTGAAACATAGGAATGATCCCAAGGTGTGGGTACCTCAAAATAGGACCAAGCCTCCAGAGAAGGCCAACTTCCTCTTTGTTGAATCACCTAAACTAAATCTTTTGCAAAGAAAAATGGGTAGGAGGAAATGTGAAAATGAAACATTAACCCTAGGGTGATACACCAAATTTTTGTGACATGCACTGCTACATAACATTGACAATGAGCTCAGTAAAATAGCTTTTCCCAAGACACAACTCACACCTTTCTCATGTTCATATATCAATATTTTATAGGAAGGTTTTAGTGTTTGCAAAATTAGAAGGAAAAAAAAAGATTCTCACAACTAATTACTAATTAACAATATGACACAACCTACAACCTATACGAACCATGCATTTTTTGTTCAGAGGTGTTAAATGTGAGACATACATTCAAGGATTAGAGTGTAAATCACAAAAATATACATCAATAACTTAACCACACACAATAAACAACGTTGAGAAGATCAAAATCACTGTACTTTGTTGAATCTCCAAGGTATAATGCTGACAAAATATGCCTATAAGTGAGTTACAATACTTTGTCCTTTTCTCTAGAGGACTCAAAGAAGTCACCAATCAGGAAAAAGAACATGTCAAAACTGATTAAGAATGAGTCACACAAGTGACTATATTCATCACCCCCTAACAATTGCACCAAAAAAGGAACTAGAAGCTTCTGAGCTCGTATGCCTCCAAAAAGCCTATTTTTTAGCAACTGAAACCTTCCTAAAAGAGCTCCAATATGTTCGAAAAGGTCAATTTTTACCAAATCAATCGTAAAGCATGCAATAATGGGCCTAAATACTCTCTAACTCTCCATCATAGTGAGTAAAATCCCCCTATATTCTTTCCACATATTTGATAACCTTCCCCAACTTTCCTATATGCTTGGAAAGCAATAAAACACTTCTTTGACCATCCCATAACCAACGTAGCAACTACATCTGCATTATATATCATTTTGCATTAAACAATAGTAATTTTGACCAAATGATTTATAATGCATCATTTGACCAAAATATGTTACATTATATAAGGAATGCAAAATAAATACAAAAGCCATGACTTTGCTATGATTATAATATAATGCAAAGAAGTGAAAATAAAGCATGAAATAAGGCAAAAAACATAGGAAAAAATGCATATCTCCCATCTGCATGAATTAGGGTTTAGGAAACTCTAAAACAAAACAAAGGCAAGCAATGTGAAAAGCACTTCATTTTTCTACTTTGAAATTTCTTGAAACTTTACTCTGTTCACTCAAGCCATGCCGCCATGATTGGAATTTTTGAAGCTTCTGAAGACACTTCATGGCAGATTCTGGAGCACACAGTGGTTTCTCCACCCGTTTCTTGTGCATCAAAAGGTATGGTGGGATTTTTGTGAGAAAAACTTTGCATTTTACTTTATTTTTCTATAATAAAAACTCATATTCGAGCATCAGATTTGCTAAAAGGATGAGAACATTTATCTCCTTCCTATGAAATTATTGTATTTCATGCTTGGTTGTCTCTATAGAAGGATGAATATGAATCATTTATCTTGAATAACCTCTATAAGAACCCTTCTTACATTGTCAATCCTTACACCGAAATCTCTAGCCACCATCATTAGGTCCTCCTAGATTTTGCACAAAGCCATGCTCTATAGGAAATACCCTACATTCAATACAGATCACACCCTATTTCATTATGCAAACCAATGACCTTGGACACAAAAATCACTCTACAAGTCAGAACATACTTCTTACAATAAGGCTCAATTAACTCATTACTTTTGACTTTGTCATACACCCGCACTTCAAATTGCAAGGCCTCCAAACCCTTATTTTGATTATGCTATGTAAAAACTTGAAAATGATGTCTTTTAAATGAAATTTTGAATTCACACAGTGCATTAAATTTATCAAATGAAGCTCAATATGATCAATTCTAAGTAACAAAAACTAAACAAATTGAAACAAAAATCTAAAAATAGAAAAATAAAATACAGATTCATATGTTTTATTGCATAGAAATTTAGGAAATGACCCTAATTAGGGACTCATTTTCCCATGGGCGAATAGGTCCTAGGTTAGGTTTTTAATTTTTTTTTTATAGATTTTTTTGTTGATTCTAGTGGTTTCCATATTCTAATTTAAAACAGTGAGTTATAGTTTGAATTTTCTATGAAATGAAGGTTGAATGCAAATGCAAAATATGACAAAATGAAAAAATAAGAGACCTAATTTGATGTGCAATTTTGATTCAATTTTCAAATGTAAGTGAATGATGATGCAATGCTATGTAAATGATTTGCAAAATGACTAATTTTTTTGTATTTTTCAAATTTGAAGAGATGCAAAAGTGCAATCCTAAAACCCTAAATTAAATGAAAACTAATACAAGTTGAGAAACCCTAAATAAGATTAAATTCAATGCAATGCAATGCAAATGGATGCAAGATATAGATCAAGGAAGAAAATGGACTCAAAAATCAAAAAAATACAATGATCAAACTCATGTTCACCAAAATGAAAAGGAGAAAAATAGGGAAGAGGATGGATCAAAATGGGATTGAACCTTTTTGGGACCTATTCTTCTTCAATTTATTAGGAAATGAGATCCCAACAAAATATTGACTAGCTACCCAAGTAGGAGAGTCAACTTGATGGAGAAATCTTTAGATTTCCTTTTTGCAAGGACGAGGGTCCTAATTAAACAACACTTTGGGGAGAAAAACTAAAAATAGTAAATTAAATCCAAAATGCAATCTACAACTTTGATCTAATAGATTAATCTCAATACTGATGGAACCAAAAATTAGATCACAAATCAGAGAAGGGTAGAATGACGTTTACCAGTCACCAAAAGTCAGATTCTGAAGCTAATCTAGACTCATTCGCCTAGGGATGAATGGGTCCTGAGTTAGGGCTTGTTTGCAACTTTTGGGAGCCTCTGCTAAAAATATAAATCTCTCAATTTTCCTAGGTTTTAGGTTCAAAAACTCAAAAATAAATTTTGTAATTGATTTTTCGTGACATGATAACTTTTGTGACAACTTTAAGAACTTCAATTTTTATCTTCAATAGATCTTTAAGATTTCTTTCACCTAAATATGCAAACACAAATCAAGAGGGAATTTTTCTTTTTATTTTGGTGAATGGGAGTTTTCCTTGGTCAAACCCCATGTTCGTAATTAAACCTTGAAATGAAATGAAATAGTATGAAAGGAATGATGAATGAAAAATTCAATGTCACAACTCACCAAACCCTTGAATGAACCTTGGAATGTGAATCTGTAACTGGCATGAAATGGCTTCAATGGATGTGGATCTTGAATCTTGGATCTTGACTTGAAATAATGCTTTGAATGCTTCAATGGATAGTGAAACCTACATCACCATATTAGCTCCAAAAACATGCATGATGCAAGAAGACTTTGATGTGACAATTGTATCTTGATTGCTATAATAAATCTTCAATAAATATGCTCTCGAACGCCTTAAATTACTCTTGAAAGATCATAAAATTGTTCCTAAAATTGCTAGGTGAAACATAGTGAAATGACCTTATATTTATTGGTATGTAACATTAATTTCTCGAAATTCAAATAACACAAGTTGACATATGAATATGAATTTGAAATTGTTAAAATACCACCAAAAACATAATATAAATTTAGGTCCTAGATCTAAGTGAGGACCCATTCTCCCATGGGAAAATGCATCGTAGGTCACTCACCTACAACACACATTGCTCAATAATAAGTGTTATCTTTAGGAATTAATGAATGTCAAGTTTCCTCTTCAGAAAATGTGGCTAAATAGGCTTGGATTTGAATTAAAGGGGCCAATTAAGGTAAATAAAACTTAATTAATTAAGGGAGCCCTAAATAAGTGTGAAAGTGTAAATAGGTACACTCTACAACACTAAAAATAAGGCATAATTAAGTCCATTTTAATACTAATTCCTAAATAAGTGTCAAAATGTAAAGGGATACATTTTTCTACACTACAATTCTAATCAGATGAAAAAAGGAAAATGTCTTTTTTGTTGTACCAAAGAGTTGCTCTAAAATTTGAAGGTGGACTTCATTACATTTTTGGAGCGTACAAAACAAAATCTTATCATGAGGAAATAACTGAGAGGAGATAGTGTGTTTTCAAACACTGAAAACAATGTGAGCATTTTATTTATTCCAATCAGATGAAGAAAGTGAAATTCCATTTTTACTGTGGTTGACACTTTAATTTTTTGAAGGTGTTTCATTGATAACAATGAGAAAAGTTTCAACGTGGAAAAACAAGGACAAAATGAGAAAAGTGAGAAAGTGAAAAAAATTGGCTGTCTTTTGGGTGCCAAGTAAAGGATTTTTTTTCAGTTTATTTTTCGGCGTAGTGAGGAGTTTCTTTAGGGTTTTAGTTTGATGATTAAGGAGTCTTCCTCCATTTCAAGTGTAATGTTGCTAACAACAGGAGGACCCACATTGCTGACATTAGATAAGGATGATTGGCACATTACTAAGAAGAAGAAAATGGTTCTAGAGATTCATTCACATCTACCTCATGTTTTAAAGTTCCCTACATACATGGCTAGTTCTACGTGGTATGCTTGTTTACTTCATCAAGTTTTCCATTTTTCCATTCAAGGGGGAAATTTTTTACGAGATTTTGAGGGGAATTAAAGGATTCCAAATCTTTTGAAAAGTTGGTGAAAAGTTAATGATGAAAACATTCTTGGGTTTCTATCTCATGGTTTTTATTCTCTACACATGTGTTATGTTGTTGATCATACCAAGACCTTATAGGAAGACTGTGATATTATTAACGAAGAGTGTACATTCCATTAAATCTTCATTTGGCTTGTGGGTAACCAAAAAATGAAAAAAAAATTGTATAGAAGTTTGAAATAATTTTCCCCACCTATTTATGAAGTTTTTGTTGCCCGTCAAAACCATAATCATAGATTTGTTAAAATATTTATGTTATTGTCAATTCTAGAGATAGGGTAAACACGAGAAGACATATCATAGGAGACAATATATAGATTTCAATGCTATTAGGTATAACAACTACGTGGAAATGAAGGGCTATTTGAGAAAACTTTTAAAACCTTGCTAGACCCCTATCGTGTTTTTGTAAATCTTCATTTTATGCCCATGTGCTTTTTCCTATCTATATGCAAGAGTGAGTTTGAGTTTTTTGTAGGCAGTCATAAGAAATTAAGAAGAAGGTTAGAGTACAAAAGAAAACATTTTTTGAATTTTCTAAGAGTCATGAGATGATATAGAAGACATACCATTTTGAGATCCCACCCAAAAGAATGAATGTGCAGTCTAATTTCCAATGAATAGCAGAGGGCAGTCAACATTTGATATGAGTTTGTGAATGTCATGAGAAGAGATAAGGTATCCATTGTAGAGATGAAAAATGTACCGACACACTTGATCCTAATTACTAACACCATTTCATACTAAATCATCTTCTTAGCTAAATCATCACTCTTCATTTCTTAATTAAATAAATAATCATTTATCTGATTAATTACTCATTCTCTCTTGTTAATTAAATAAATCAAAGTATTTAATTAACTCTTTGGTCTCTATTTAATTAAATAATTCATTTTATTTGATTAAATCTCTAAAGTCATCTTATTAAATTAAATAAATTAAACCTTATTTGATTTAATCTAACATCATCCCCTTTAGTTAAATAAATCAAAAACTTTATTTAACTAGGTCTAAATCATTTTCCTCTCAACTTTTATTTATTTAAATCCTAAAATCTAAGTCAAAATTGTCAAATCACCTAACATCATCTTAATTAATCAAATCCTCATTAATGCTAAACTCTAATTCATGTCCCATCCTCTAGCTTTTTCCACTTGCACATGAAAATACATTTAATGGATTTATTAAATCCCTCTTTCCTTTAAACTTGGCATCTTTAGGGGAATATTCCTCCAAGTTTGAAAATCCCTCCAAGTGGATTCGTCCTTCCAACAAGACATTCATTCCCTCTTACATGTCCTTTTGCATTGAGCCAAGTGGCATTTAATTCATTCTTTTTCCCTCTTACATGTCATTTCACTATTTTCAAAATTCCACCTAATTCCATTTATTGTGCACATTCACCAAATTGTGCTCAATCTTCCTCCATTCACATCTTGACAAGTGGCGCTTGCCCATTGGGTGTTGAATGATCCCATATTGCTCCATTTTTATCATTACTCCATCTTTTCTTTCTATAAATAAGAGGATTCTCTCCTCATTTTGATCATCCACAATTTGAGCAAGTCAACTATACTCAATTTCATCCTCAAGCATAACCATTTTCATCTATTTTATCAAGTCTATAGCTAGGTTATGCAGATTTTTCATCATGGAGCTCAATTGAATCTTCACCAAAGTGGATCACTCATCAACATTGCATCAAAGGAGTTGGGAAAGGGCCAATTTCCACATAAAATTAGCACCAATTCCCCCATGCGATCAAGAGTTTTCTTTATGTTGAATAGGATTTGATAGCTTTTGTTTATGTTTTATTATGTTCTTCATCTCATTTCTTGTTCTTTGCAATTTAAATGGATTTCATGGGGAATATTGATTCTCACTTGAATTTGATCTAAAATTGTGTTTGTGTAGGTCTAGGATTGGTGTTCTACATCCATAATAATGGACATTATAGTGATGAGGGATAGTTTGATTGCTTATGTCACAACAATGTATCCACCTGCATTAGCATATAAGATAAGGTTTTAAAGGAGTTTCAAAAGAGGGTATGTAGCTCTAAGAATGCAGAAAAAGATTAAAAGCTGCTACATGTATGACAAGTTTTAAAGGTGGTATGATAGCCTTTTTAAAGACTGTGGAGTGATAGGAGTAAGCTACAAGTTTTTCAAATAAAGACAGTCATCAAGAGTTTGACAATGATAGTCATATACCATTAGAGGACGAAGGTGATACAATGGAAAAAATAAATGGTCATATTAGTTTCATCTAAGGTGTGCCAATTACTCAAGATGTTGAGTCAAAGTCCCATGCAAATGGTATAGTCAATGTTTTGCATGCGATAAGGAAGTGGTATTTATGAAAAAAGGCATGATGTTTGTAACCGTAATCTCTATGTCAAGGTGTGCGGCAATCATATAAGAGACAGAGAAAGGATTCAAAAGGATAGCCCTTGTGAAAGACAATTTGTGACTTTGGTAAAGAGGGATAGTCATAAAGGAATAATGAATTAGAATCTTGAAGATAGTGATGAGGCATAGGTTATAGTTCTTGATTGTGCTCAACATACATTCCATGCAAAATCTATTAATTTGGTTTACAAATGAGCAAGAAGATTTTAAAGGGTAGAAAACCACATCATTGGACACTTTTGTAGTTCCTATTTGAGTTGTTGAAGGGATTGAAAGAGAAATATTTTAACCTTACACATGCATCCTATACTTTCCTAAAAATCATTGAAATGAGATATGTCTTGAAGAATACCATTTACAATGCTTTAGTGAGAAGGGGCTTTACATGATAAATGATAAGTATTTTCAATGAAACAATAATCATTTAGGTAGAAAACCCAGCAAAGAAAAGAATGAAATTCCTATGAAATCAAAAGGGGCAGCCATCACATGAGGGAAGAATTGTTGGTAAAGGGAAGTCATAAACCTTGTGAATTCCCATGCAAGGGGTAATAACAATCTAGGAAAGGACATTATTATAGTCTCTAACCCAAGAGGTCAATCCTTTTTCATAATCAATTGAAAGTGATCATGCAAAAACCACAAGGGAAATGACTACAAGTAAGGAAAGTGACCTAAGGAAATCATGAAGAGGATATAGTACACACAAAGAATGTTTTAGTCTTAAGAATAGTTCATATGATAGTGTAGACATGAGTATAAAATTATACTATATAGTGCTAGGGGATACTATATAGTGGTCATAAGCACAATGAATGAGATGAAAGTTATGGTAGAAGCAGTCACACAAAGAATGTTTTAGTCTTAAGGGTAGTTCATATGATAGTGTGGACATGAGGATAAAATTATACTATACAGTGCTAGGGGATACTATACAGTGGTCATAAGCACAATGAATGAGATGAAAGTTATGGTAGAAGTAGTCTTCTTATTGAAAAACACATTCAAGAGAAGAATGGAAAGTATGCAATGATTATTGATAGTCACCATCTAGGGGAGGTAGTTGAAGTCCATGAAAAAAGTAGTGGGCCAATGAAATAATAGTTAAGAATAATAAAAAATGAATATGATCTTGTCAATTTGATTATGAGAGAGACAATTGAAAAGAGAAGAAGGGTTTTGTATTAGACAGTAGAATAGAAATAATAGTTATTTCAAAAAGAGGTTGATGGATCACAGGGGTCTCAGATGATAGTCAACAATTAGATGACAATCAAAGTTGATAGTGGACAATGGTTGAAAAACAATGCATGATAAAGTGCAGCAAGAGGGTAATTAAGGACTCCTTATGTCATTTTTGACATGTGCAAGGTATCCGAATGGATAAGTATGCATCTAAGAGGTAGTATGAGACAATTGGAGGACTTTTTCAAGCACTTATGAAGGTTTTGAGTGCCCAAAACCCATTCTATCCGACCCAAGGCAGTTTTGAAGACATTTGCAACTTTGGAGGAGGTTGTTTAGGCACATCATCAAGCTAGAGCTGGTAATAGGGGTGGTTGAAGACCTTTTCCAACCATTACCAAGTGTTTAGGAGCTAAATGAGGAACCTTATTCATAGATGAGTCAAAGAGGAGGAATTTTCTTCATAAAGACACCTTTTGGGAGCACTTTTGGAGGCTCAAAAATAGCACCAACTCAGCTGGATGCCCAAGAAGATTTGAACAAGCAAACTCATGTAACACTTGTTCCTTATTCTTATCAAGCACATGTCCTTTATTTTAGCAAGTTGTTACATAGCTATAAGGCTCATCTTTCAGGCCCTTTTCGAGTTAGTTCTTATTGTTTTCCAGCTACATATTGTAACTTTTATGAGTTCTTTCAAGCATGAACAATATTGTAACTCATTTTCAGACTTGTACAAGTTATAAAAAACACCTTTTATCAATAAAATTTAGTTGATTTTACCTTCTCAAAGCTTGCTTCATTGTGTGCAAAGTGAAGATTGATGAATGCACATGTGAAATATTCTTTGCTTCCTCTTACGTATGTCTCTTTCAGCACATTTAGTCAAGATAGATCATATCTTCTATGTAGGTCATATGATTGTGTCAAGGATAGTGTTGACGTGTTTGATGGCACAACAACATGAAAACAAAATATTGCTACTCTGTTTCTCCTGAAAGAGAAAGATAATTACATGGATATCTTAGCTCCCAAGGTCTTTGTAGTTAGTTCTCAACTGTGTTGATGTTGCTTAGTGGTCAATGTAATAGTAATGTTCAAGGGGCCTACTGGTATGAGCTTCTGGATTGTTCTAAGATCAAGCATGAATTTAAACCTACTCTAATCGGGGGTTTTAAAGAAACATAAAAAGATGGGCCAGAGCTTTGGGACAGAAAGAATGGTAATTCACCTATCTTAACTAGACTTGTTATCCTTCAAGGAATTATAAACTAAAACTGAAGAAAAAAATTAACTTGTGATTAACACAATTTGCATTCATTAACAGTGCTGATTTCTACAATAGAGTACTAGTTACCATTTTAAATAAAACACAAAATAAGATTTCATTCCTTGAAAGTTTTCAAAATTAGATGATTAACTTAAGATAAATACCATTCTGGAACACAATATGAAGTAGATTTGAATCTGGTTGCTTCCATTATTAGTGAGACAAATAAGCAACATTTACAAATTTGGCACAATCACCAGTGTACAGAAAACCTGTGTCTTCAGACTGCTTCCATCTATACTAAGAAAAATAGAATGATACATTACTTTCTATGTTGAATCTAACTCCTAATTGGGAAGACAAAAGAAGCTCCCTTTACTAAGAAACAAGATGCAGTTCTGTCTCCTCTATCTTTCCTCTATTTTCCTCTGTATTCTAAAATTTCTTCCTCTTTTCTAACCCTAGAAGTTCTAACCTTAACTGTCCCCCCCTCTTTTCACAAAGAGGCAAGAATACCATATATACACCCCCTCTTGAAAATAATGTTGGCCCCCATTTTTTAGGGTTTATAAAATATCCATCGGTTGCAAGAGGGTTGGCATTCAAATCTTTTGAATAAAGTTGGTTATGCATTAAATGTGAATCCCTGATGTCCATGTCAATGAGAGATTGCTCTAGGCATCCTCTTAGATCTTTCGTAGCTACCACATTAACTCCTACGCCTCCGTGTCCATCTTCGAATTCTAGCGGAGCCACTTTGAATGCCCTAAAATATCACCATTAATGTCGAGCTACCCCTATCAGTAGACACTAGCTGGAATTATGACTCACAACTTCCTTCTTCTTCCTCAACTATCTTCCCACTCTGGATCCGTCGTTCTTCAAGCTGTCAGCGAGACCAACCTCCTTCAGTGAGACACTACACCGAAGTCGCGCCCTTTCGCTGAGAACCCATTCCACTTCATGGAGACTTTGCGTGGTCGGCGAGATATTACACCGCACTCAACATGTTACACCGAGGGCACAAAATATGTCAGTGCGACCTCATCGGGTCAACAAGACCTTATTCCTTCAGCTAGACATCACACCGAACTTAAATATTTTGGCAAAACTTCCTCGAGAGACATCTTCAGATAAATAACTCGATCCTGCAAAATAGATGCCTCCATTAGTTCTCAAAGGAAAATAAAATATATCATTATTTATTATGTCTTTAATTTTACCAAAAAGAAACACAACTCCGGTGGAGGCAGAAGCGAGACCGGGGATAGAACTGGAAACAACACCTACCTTCAAAACTGGCAGGGGCAGAACTAAAACCGAACCGGGAACACACTTCCCTTTTAAAACTAGCGGGGGGGGAACTAAAACCAAACCAGGATGAGAGGAAAAATGGATGAATCCCGACAGAACTGGGATCGAGACAAAAAATGACCCAAAAACGACATCCCTCGCCTTTAAAACTGGCCGGGGCAGGGCCAAAAAGAAGATCAGAACTAGGACCATAGTCGGGATGGGAATGAGCTATGGAAATAATCAACATTTCCAAGTTCATACCCCGTCTTGGCTCTGCACCCACGAAGGAAACCAAAATGCAAAGGATAGGGAATCAAACGTCGGTAGGATGAGAGCATAAACTAATCCTGGGTGAAGCATAATGGGGGCAGGGGTGGAACCAAATCCGAATGTGAAACTTCTTCAAAGTTTCAGTTTCAGATTCCATCCCGGCCTCGCCTTCGACAAACATACAAAGAAGAAAAAGAAAATGGGCAAAGGAAGAAAAACACCTCGCAACCAAATGATCGGACCTGGGGCAGAACAAAATAATAAAGTGGAAACGGGATTGAGACCAAACCCGAACCAAAAACTTTTCAAAGTTTTAGGTTTGGATTTTGTTCCAGATCCACTTCCGACAGCATACAAAAAGACGTGAAAGGAAAAAAGAAACAAAAGACACAGAACCGGGACCGAGGAAGGAAAAGGAAATAGAGCTTGGAAGGAATTCCAAGTTCTATTTTGGTTTAGGTTCTGGGCCCGCCAGAACAAACCAAAATGTGAAGGGAAAACATGACGACGAAGAGGGAGAAGGGGAAAGGCGGAGTTGGGGCCGGGATGGAACTTGAATGAAAAAATTTAACAAAGTTTAACGTTCCGGTTCAGACCCGGACCCGGCTCCGACAACATACAAAGAGACAAAGACAAAGAAACATTGGAACCGGAGCCAGGGACGAAACAAGACCAGAACTTGGAAGGAATTCTAAGTTTGGTATTGGTCCCAGTTCCACTTCCGACAAAACTTAAAAGAAAAATGCCTAAGGCAGAAAACCAAAGGCAAAAGGGAAAAAAATAAAAAGGGGGGACCCAGTTTGTTCCAAAATAAAATGGGGTGGTTATGCAAGGCATAACAAATGGCGACTCGGCTGGGAAAATGGTTTAACCATTTTCAAGAAATCGAAGGATTCAGCCACCCAGAATCTCTGGTTTATGAACATCACAACTCCAGTTGGGTCAGTTTTAACAACAAAGGTTGAGCTAGAATCTCAAATGTAAATCAACACTGGCTACCCGAATCTATGTGTGTGCTTGATTGTGTAGCACCTTTTTACAAAGTTTTCATCTTTCAAACAACAATGTGCAAGATTTGAGCTACATGAGTTGATCCCCTTAGTTGTTGTGCAATGATATCCTGGGCATTGGTCTGCTGCCATTCAGGCGTCCATAGCCCCGATGGAGATACCTCTAGTTTCCTCACATCATTACTCTACTTCTAGTCAGGCATCCATAGCCCCGGTAGAGATACTAGAATCACCCATTCATATTGAGTCTTCTTTTCTCCTTAAATAGTTCTCTTTTTCTTTTTTCTCTTTTCTCTTGAAGTTTTAGATATTTCATCCAATTGTTTTTTTCTCAATATGTCAGATGTTTAATATCTGATCTAGGTTGAAAACTACCATGGACCTTGTAACAACACTTGGGAATCGAATTTTTCACTCGAATCTTACAACATTATTACCCTAGGATAAATATGCCATTAAAAAAGGAGATGATCTTAATAATTTGTGAAAGATTTGGGGGAAGCTAATGAAGGTTACTTACTTTGCACCTTGTTTTCAAGACCTCCCACAACTCTTATTGACAATGAGCATAAAGCAAAGAGTTTAGGACAAAATCACCCAATCAGCAATTGTGAAAATATCTAAACCACTTCTCTCCTAATGACCAAAGTATGCTTCATATAACAACCCACCATTTCAAGATGGAAAGAAACACAAGAAACCCCAAAGAACAACAAGACAAAGAGTGACAATAGAAGAAACAGAGGGAAAGAAAGAAAGGACAAACAAACAAAACTATTTACAATAGAAAAGGAAGCTATATACAAACAAGAGAGCAAATAAATTATTTACATAAAGAACAAAAAAATACTTACATACAGAACTGAGAATCATAATGCTTTATGACTCAAAATAATGCTTAAGAAACTGCCCATTGACAGGAAAGGGAACAATTTCTCCAATTAAACTACTCAGTCTGAAAGCATTTTCTCCTAGGATCTCAGCAATTTGATAGGGACCTAACCAGAGTTTATCGAATTTATGGTGATTTCCCTTCATTTCACTAGCTTTATCCCATAACAACACAAGGTTTGATATCCTAAACGCATTGATTTTGGCTCTTTTGTCAAACCAACATTTGACAACAGCCTGATGCCTAAAGAATTTTTGCAAGGCAGCATCCCTCTACTCTTCTAATTTCAACAGAGCAGCTAGCCTGACTTCTATCCTATTGTCATTAGAGTAGAATTTCTTCATGAACTCAAAGATAGGTATTTGTAGATGGATAGGGAACACATGCTCTTGGCCATACACTAGCTTGAATGGAAAAGTCTTTAAAGTAGCCTTAATCCTAGTCCTATCTGCCCATAATGCAAATCTCAGCTGGGTGTGCCAGTCTCTAGGATTGTTTTCTAACAATTTTCTAATTACCCCTAAGAGATTTTTGTTGGTTGATTCTGCAACTCCATTTCCTTGTGGGTAATAGTTTGAAGAGTATTTCAAGACAATTTTGTGATCATATGCCCAGGAAATATACCCAACAGAAGAAAAGGCAGAGCCATTGTCACATACCAATGTGAAGGGTACCCTAAACCTAGTGGTGATGCATTCGGTGAGGAACTTGATCACTATCTCTATTGTGTTGTTCTTGCAGGGTATATCCTCCGTCAATCTTGTGCAGTAATCAGTAGTAGTCAAAATAAACTTGTGTCCTACAGAAGAATTCAGGTTAATTACCTCAATAAAATCTAACGCCCATTGGGAAAATGGCCTTACCTCGTAGACGGGTTGCAATGGCATGGCTGCATGGCATTCTTTTGATGCAGAAATCTGACATATGTGACATGTTCTCAGATGCTGATGGGAATCTTTGAACAAACACAGCCAGTAATAACTAGATCTAAGGATCTGATGTGCAAGTGAGTCTACAGAACCATGACCTGTGCCATGTTTCCCATGGAATTCAGTGATGACGTGCTTGGCCTCTTGCCGATCAAGGCATCGTAGGTATACTCCCTCAAAATTCTTCCTATATAATAATCCCCCTTTGATCATATAATGAGAGCTCTTCATTCTCAGCGCTCTCCTTTGAGTTGCGTTCATTCCCTCAGGACATTGATTGTTGAGGATGAAACTGATGATATCAACATACCAAGGGTCATTGGAAAAGGACCGAGTAGTGTATTGCTAGCAAATAATGTTCTCACTGGCATTCGCCATAGATTTAGACAAGCCTATGCCTCTGAAAATTTTCGTAGGGCGTATCTCTAGATTGAACTCTTCCAAGATGGCCATCCATTCCCTCTTCTTTCTCCCAGCTCGCTCTGCATAAGTAGAGACTTCACATCAGTGTCAGGAACTACAATGACAACTTGGCTTTGGAGGATATAATGCTTGAACTTCTTGACAGCCCAAACCAGTGCAAAAGCTTGCTTCTCCAAAGGTGGGTATTTGATTTCTGCATTTTTGAAGGGAGAGCTCATGAAAGCAATCGGTATTTCCTTTGCCTCTTCTTTTCATTAAGTTAAAACAGCCGCACATGAATGCTCAGAGGAAAAAGAGTAGATATAAAACAGTCTGATATAGTCAGGGCTCATGAGAATGGGAGCTTCTGAAATGGATCGCTTAACCTGTGTAAACACAGCTTTCACCTCATCAGTCCACTCTACCTTGGCATCCCTTTTCATCATTTCATTTAGAGGCTTTACAATTTTTGCAAAGCCCATGATAAACTTTCTCACAAAATTGATCTTCCTGAAGAAGGACCTCATCTCTTTCTTGCTCCCTGGTTTGGTGATCTTCAGAATGGACTCGGCTTGATCTAGATCGATTGATATTCCCCTTTTAGAAATTATGTGTCACAGAAGTTTCCCTTCAGAGACTCCGAACACACACTTTTGGGGATTCAAGGAGATGCCATATTGGATACACCTTTGAAGAACCTTGGCTAAATCGGCAATGTGGTTCAATCTATCTTTGGAGAACACTGTCAGGTCTTCCATGTAAACAATAATGCATTTACCAATTAGATCCTTGAATGCTATGTCCATGGCGCATTGAAAAGTTGCTCCAACGTTTATTAGACCAAATGGCATCCTTCTGTATGCAAATGTTCCCCACTTTGTGGTGAAGGTTGTCTTCATTTTGTCTTCACAGTTGACCATTACTTGATTGTATCCAAAGTAACCATCCAAGAATGATATCATCTGAGATCCATTGTCAGTCTGCAATACTTCATCCAGAGAAGGAGGTGGGAGTTATCTTTTTTCTGAAGCTCTATTCAGGTTTCTGAAGTCTACACACAGCCTAATCTCTCTGTTTTTCTTATGGACTGGGACTAAGTTAGCCACCCAGGTTGAATGGCACATGGGGAAGATTATCCTTGCAGAAAGCAATTTCTGAACTTCTTTAAGGATCAATGGTTCAATCAAGGCATTGATAGGGCGTTGTTTTTGTCGAAATGGTTTAACTTCAGGTTTGAGGGGAATAGTATGATTCATTACAGTAGCATCAAATGTCTTTAGGTCTTCATACCCCCAGGCTACTACAACAATATCTTTCTTAAGTGCCATCAATATGTCCTTTCTAATTGCTTTAGGGCAAGCTTTTCCTATGTAGACATTCCTTTCGGGGCCAGAATTAGCTAAGTTAACAATTTCATATTCACCTCCTTTATCTTCAGTTGATATCTTTTCTCGAGCCCTTGGGTCTGAATCAAAAATTCTTTCCAAGGCCATCATTCCCTTGCGAATGCTATTGCTTTTCAAATTGAAGACCCCTTCTGTATCACAATCTTTAGGGCTCCAATCTCCTTGATCCCTATTGGACTCATCAATGATATGCCCTTGGAAAACATCTAAGCTTGCCAAAAAGGCAAGAATATGTCGATCATCGTCAAAAACCTAAAAATTTCTGACATTATCAGGAACAGCAGGGGTAGAAATTAATTCCACTGAGAATTTTTTTAGCTTGGAGCCTTGCATAGGTTCTAGGCTACTTGCAGCAACAACCAATGAATCAGCTATCCAATTCTCTTCTCTAGGGATTAAGCTAATCTCAAAGGCATCAAAGTCCTCAATCAAGTTCCATATCCGATTTCTAGATGTTGCTAACCTTTTATTGTGACATGTGTATTGGCTGCACACCTTCTTGATAGAAATTTTTGAATCTCCATTGACCATCAAAGTTGTGACTTTCTTCTTATGTGCAAACATTAGTGCCCATGCCAGGGCCTCATATTCTGCTATGTTGTTCGTGCATCCGAACTGCAACCTATAAGAAGCAAACAAAGTTTTCCCTTTCGGGCTAGTTAGTTCAATCCCAACATCACAACATGTTTTAGATTTAGACCCATCAAACGTGAGGGTCCACAGCTGATTATGAGTTGGAGTTGGTCCTTTTGAGGTCATGGTGGGCACTTGGGTAGAATGAGCCAGGGGTGGGACTGCTTGGTCTTTTGCATCAGATATAGGGAATGGGCATTCAATAGGTTCCTCAGGAGTAATTCCCAATCCTTGCACAAATGTATTACGTAACCCAAGGTTATCTTCTTGACATTCACTTGTATCTTTGGTTAACCCCTTGGGTTTTGGTATATTCGTAAGTGCAAGGGTGTCAAACGAACCTTGGGGTCACTCCTTACTAATATGCTGATTTAGACATATGTCTGGGGTAGGTTCAATTTGAGAAGGAACTCCCTTTGAAGGTATCCTATCTTTGGTTAACATTATTGCTTCCTTTGCTTCAAATGAGAAGTGGTCTACAATGGTCTCAAGGTATCTTGTGCTAGCTTCCTCAACCTAGGAAACATGACTTAAAATGTCAATGCAGGGTTGACAAGTCAATTCAGAATGATTTTGGTAGTGTACCCTGCACCAATTAGGGAGTAAAAGACTTTGCAGATCAATATCTTCCCCTAAAACTAGCTGATCTTCTTGTAGCTTCCTAATCAATGCTTGTTGATTTTTGTTAATCACATAATCGGGAAAGTTTGGTGTTGGCAGTCCTTTAGGATCAAGAATAGAAAAGGTTAAAATTTCATCTCTTTTATAAACCCCTATCCCAATTTCAAAATAGGTTACCTCATTGGGGCAATCATATTCAGTGATGATATGCTTGAGGTGAGGCTCACTTTCAATCCTAATCTGAGTAGGAATCACTCTCCATGGTAGCCACATATGTGAAAAGTCAAGGGAAAGATATCCCCTTAGACTTTTCATCAAATCTCTGCTCAGTAGCATACCATAGGTCTCAGGAATGTCTGCCACTTCAATATCTATGTTCGTTAGGATCCTAGGGTCAGATCCTACTTGAAAATGTATGTTTCTTAATTCCCCCACCACATTAACCTCCATTTTTTCAAGTTGGATGACCTTCTTGTTTGTCTAAATGGGGTTCAATCCCAACTTCTTGCATATGGAAAATGGCATAACATTGCCTGAAGCTCCTAAATCCAACAAACAATTATGTAGGTTCTTTCCACAAATTCTTAAACTCAAAATAAATGGTGGAGTACCTACCTTGTTTTTGTACAAGGTTGCATTCACGTCCCCAACAGGTGCCATCTTGTTATTTCCTTTTGATTTGTCAGCTTGCTCCAAATCTTTCGGCACTATCTCCCTTTGGGCAGGGCACCACTTTAAGATGTCAAAATATGACAAAGAAGTTTTATGTTTCTGCATCTCATAAACAATATCAAATTTTGTGTTATAGCTTGCACTACCTTTGAAGACACCAGAGGGATTACCCTTGTTTTGGAAGTCAGGTGGGCCTTTTGGTGGAGGAGGATTATTATCAGCACTTTGATTTGGAGGCACCATGTGATTAGGTGGCGCTGATGAGGTGAATGGACCCTTATTTTTGATTTCTCAGGAAGTGTCCTCCTTTCATCTGAAAGGCTTGGGCATCATATGAATCTTCCTCTGGTTCATTCTCCTCTTGCCTTGGGAATGAAGGTTCCTCAAAGAGGTCATAAGTCATTGTTGTATCTACTAAGCCGCCTTCTTTGTGAGAATTCCCTTGGAATGTTTGGGCATCTGCCTGTGCCATCTTCACAACTTTCTCCATTTTAGGTTAATTCACCTCAGAATGGGTTGCAGTATCATGCATCCTACACCAATTAGTCATGAAGTTGAGGTCAGCCACGTTTGCAGTATGTGATCTCTCCTCGTTTGCTTGATAGTTATGAGAAACTCCACCATTATTGGGCCCTGTATTCCATTGTCTGTTGTTATTTGGCCTTTGGTTATATCCTCTGTTTTGTTTTTGATACCCCTGATTAGAGGAGTTTTGGCCTTGATAACCCCTCTGGTTGTAATTGTTATGATTCTGATAATTACCCTGATTTTGGGAGGGGTTCAATCAAAGCTGAGCCATGTCATTTGTAACTTGGGACAACGTTTTCTTCAAGGTTTTTACTTCATTTGTAAGCTGAACTACTCACTTTAGACACTCTTAGCAACAGGTGGCTAACCACCATGATTTGGTGTTCCAACTTGGTTAGGGTGACCATGGGAACCTTGAGTAAGCTGTGATTGTTGAAAGAGATCAGGAGTCCCAATAGCAACGAATGGAACAGGTGGTTGAGTTTGCAATTTAGACATAGGCCCATAATGTGAAGAAGACATCCCTGGGACAATGTTAAATAGAGGAGTTGGGCTATGCATCTGATATCCTATTGAATGGAAACCTCCTCCCAGACTTCCTTGTTGAGAACTGATTTGTTGCTGCAACTTGATAGCTAAATGATAGACTTTGAATAGAGAATCAATATCAGCTGGTTGATAAGTCCTTTGCAAGAATAAGCCAAGCAAGGGGTCTATAACCCTAAAGTAAGCTTGAATGGCACTGTTCTTAGCGACTAGATAGGGATCTTGCAATCTCCTATACATTCGTTGGAACCTGGTGTTGAACAAGGGCAAGGATTCACATGGCTCTTTCCTGATGGTAGAAAATTGGTGGTATAAAAGAGTTGGATCCACATAAACCCTGAACTGATTGGTGAAAGCATTTTCCAAGTGTGTCCAGGTTAGAATGGAACCTTGAGGAAGATTGAGGTACCAATTGTATGCCATATCCCCTAAGGAGTAAGGGAACAACCTACAAACTACATCATGGTGAGCTATCTGAGCTCTGGTACAAGCATCCTTAAAAGCATGTATGTGCTCTTCAACACTCCTTGATTCGCCATGAATGTAATTGGGGTAGAATCTTTCAAGGTTCTTAGGCATGTCACGAAAACCTCTAGGAATAGTCCCCAATGGAGAGGGATTATTCTGAAAGAATGCCATTGGTGGGGGTGGTGGTGGTTGAGCCAGCTATTGTGTGGGTTGAACCAGCTGTAATGACAATTAAGATGGATGCGGTGGATTGATGGGTACCCACTGGGGTATTGGTGAAAACCCTAGTGGAGTGAGCGGAGCTGATAAGGGTGGTATGATGGTTGAGCCAGTCTTATGACTCTTGTGTCTTATTGGGGTCTTGAGCTCTATCAAAGGTGATGGATTTTTAGCTGATCGAAGAACTCTGTGAGGCCTTCCTGGGGAGAAAAACCCAATTTTATCTAGTTTTCCCTTCTAGGCCCTCCTTCTAGCATCAGTTCCTATTGATGTGTCTGATGGCACAACAACATGCAAACAAAATATTGCTACTCTGTTTCTCCTGAAAGAGAAAGATAATTACATGGATATCTTAGCTCCCAAGGTCTTTGTAGTTGGTTCTCAACTGTGCTGATGTTGCTCAGTGGTCAATGTAACAGTAATGTTCAAGGGGCCTACTAGTATGAGCTTCTGGATTGTTCTAAGACCAAGCATGAATTTAAACCTACTCTAACCAGGGGTTTTAAAGAAACATAAAAATATGGGCCATAGCTTTGGAATAGAAAGAATGGTAATTCACCTATCTTAACCAAACTTATTATCCTTCAAGGAATTATAAACTAAAATTGAAGAACAAAATTAACTTGTGATTAACACATAGTTGCATTCATTAATAGTGTTGATTTCTACAATGGAGTACTAGGTTACCATTTTAAATAAAACACAAAATAACATTTCATTCCTTGAAAGTTTTCAAAATCAGATGATTAACTTAAGATAAATACCATTCTGGAACACAATATGAAGTAGATTCGAATATGGTTGCTTCCACTATTAGTGAGACAAATAAGCAACATTTACAAATCTGGCACAATCACTAGTGTACAGAAAATCCGTGTCTTCAGACTTCTTCCATCTATACTAAGAAAACTAGAACGATACATTACTTTCTATGCTAAATCTAACTCCTAACTAGGAAGACAAAAGAAGCTCCCTTTACTAAGAAACAGGTTGCAATTCTGTCTCCTCTATCTTTCCTCTATTTTCCTTTGTATTCTAACATTTCTTCCTCTTTTCTAAGCCTAGAAGTTCTAACCTTAACTCTCTCCCCCTGTTTTCACAAAGAGGCAAGAATGCCATATATACACCCACTCTTGAAAAGAATGTCGGCCCCCATTTTTTAGGGTTTACAAAATATTCGTCAGTTGCAAGAGGGTCGACGTCCAGATCTTTTGAATAAAGTTGGTTCTACATTAAATGGGAATCCCTGCTGTCCATGTCAGTGAGAGATTGCTCTGGGCATCCTCTTAGATCTTTCGCAGCTACCGCATTAACTCCTACACCTCTGTGTCCATCTTCGAATTCTAGGGGAGCAGCTTTGAATGCCCTAAAATATCACCATTAATGTTGAGCTTCCCCTGTTAGTAGACACTAGCTAGCATTATGACTCATGGCTTCCTTCTTCTTCCTCAGCTCTCTTCCCGCTCCGGATTTGTCGTTCTGCAAGTTTTTGGCGAGACCAACATCCTTCGGCGAGACACTACACCGAAGTCGCGCCCTTTCACTGAGAACCCATTCCACTTCGAGGAGACTTTGTGTGGTCGGTGAGATATTACACCACGCTCAACATGTTACACCGAGGGCACAAAATATGTCAGCGGGACCTCATTGGGTCGGCAAGACCTTATTCCTTTGGCGAGACATCACGTTGGCGAAACTTCCTTGAAAGACATCTTTAGATAAATAACTTGATCCTGCAAAACAGATGCCTCCATTAGTTCTCAAAGGAAAATAAAATATATCATTATTTATTATGTCTTTAATTTTACCAAAAAGAAACACAACTCCGGTGGAGGCGGAAGCGGGACTGAGGATAGAACCAGAAACAACACCTACCTTCAAAACTGGTAGGGATAGAACTAAAACTGAACTAGGAACACACTTCCCTTTTAAAACTGGTGGGGGTGGAACTAAAACTAAACTAGGATGATAGGAAAAATGGAAAAATCTCGGCGGAACTAGGATCGGGACAAAAAATGACCCACAAACGACATCCCTCACCTTTTAAACTAGAGGGGGCGGGGCCAAAAAGAAGATCGGAACCGGGACTGAAGTCGGGATGGGAATGAGCTATGGAAATAATCAACATTTCCAAGTTCATACCCCGTCCCGACTTTGCGCCTGCGAAGGAGACAAAAATGCAAAGGATAGGGAAACAAACGCCTGTGGGATCAGAGCATAAACCGATCCCTAGCGAAGCACAACGAGGGTGGGGGTGGAACCAAATCTGAAATTGAAACTTCTTGAAAGTTTCAATTTCAGATTCCATCCCAGCCCCGCCTCCAACAAACATACAAAGAAGAAAAAGAAAAGGGGGAAAGGAAGAAAAGCACCCCGCGACCAAATGATCGCACCCAGCGTAGAACAAAATAATAAAGCAGAAACGGGATCGACACCAAACCCAAACCAAAAAAATTTCAAAATTTTGGGTTCAGATTCCATTTTGGATCCATTTTTGACAACATACAAAAAGATGTGAAAGGCAAAAAGAAACAAAAGATGTTGAACTAGGACCTGGGAAGGAAAAGAAAATAGAGCTTGGAAGGAATTCCAAGTTCTATTTTTTTCCGGTTCTAGGCCTGCCAGAACAAACCAAAACATGAAGGGAAAACCCGACGACGAAGAGGGAGAAAGGGAAAGGTGGATTCGGGGCTAGGATGGAACCTGAATGAGAAACTTTAACAAAGTTTAACATTTCGTTTCGGACCCGGACCCGGCTCCGACAACATACAAAGAGACAAAGACAAAGAACTGTCAGAACCGGAGCCGAAGACGAAACAAGACCAGAACTTGGAAGGAATTCTAAGTCTGGTATTGGTCCGGGTTCCGCTTCCGATAGAACTTCAAAGAAAAATGCCTAAGGTAGAAAACCAAAGGGCAAAGGAAAAATAAACATAAAGGGGGGACCTATTTTGTTCCAAAATAAAATGGGTTGGTTATGCAAGGCATAACAGATAGAAGCAACAACAAGTTGTGAAATCTTCTTTCCTTCTTGAGTTGTGAGTGTCCCACCTTTCTACGAAACACTTATGCATAGGTATGATGAAATTTTGAGTTGTGTTATGCTACAATTGAATCATTGACCAATTATGTGTACCAAACAACAAGTTATAGGTTTGAGAAAACAATTTGGTGCATCACTTAGTTAGCTGTAGTTAATAATTTTCATGCATTTTTAAGTTATTTTCAGTCTTCTTCTTACCCGTTTCCTTCAAAATAAGTAGGATTGATCAAGTTCTAGGTGATCAAGCAAGAGGAACCAACCTTCTCTGGAGGTTTATTCCAAGTTTTAGGCAACCCGTAGGCCTACAAATTCTCCCATGTATCAATAGGTAGCTAAGTTGATAGCTTAGCTCTAGGGTGCATTATTTGTTCATAATAGTTTTTGGCACACCTGGTGGGATATTTTGGACTATTTTAGTTTATAAATTTTCCATGGATTGTTGATATTTGGTGTGTATATCAATAATTTATGCCTTTGGAGGCAAGAAAACAACACACAGTCTAATGACTTTGGAGAGATTATCTACTGGTTTTAGCAGTTCAACAACTGGTATGATTCAAGTTTTTTGTTAAGAAAATATACTTTATTCTGATTTTCCAACTTTTTAATGAATAGGAATGTCTATGTTTCATGGGAATATGCCTTATCACCCTCCATTTCGTGAGAATGTTGTTCATACTCCTTCTTACTAGCCATATCAAAGTAACCATACTATTGGTTTTATCCAAAATAGCCCTGTAATCTCAAGTAACCACCCATCCACCCACCCTTTCTTAGACTTCATTTCAGTCTGTGTATGCTCAAAATCACCCTTGAGAAAATAAATTTATACCAAATCAGCATGCTTATCACCATAGTCAATCTCAAAATTTGGACAATTTGGGGATTGGTGACATCAAAAACATATTTCTAGAATGGACTCTGCAATTGGGTGAGACCAAGTGGCAACAACAGTTTGAGTTGTGGGTAAGTGCAAGAAGTTGGGTCCACATTCAAGGGAAGTGTCATTTTAAAGTTGGTACTCATTCCAAATAGTTTGAAACTCAATATACATGTTTTTAATTTATATTTAGGCTAAAAAAAAGCATGGTAACCCAACAATTAGCCTTGGACCTACAAGTACAAGGTCATGGGAATTTTAAGAGAAAAAACTAACTTTGACAATATAGCTGATGAAGATTTTTTCAAATTTTTTTTATAAAATTAAAACCCATTATAGATGGAAATGTATACTCTTAAAATATGTAATAATTTTTATGATTGGATTAGTTTTTCTATTTTATAATTAATTTATGATGAAACTGGTCCATAAACTTGAAATGTCAGGTTTTCATACTTTTTTAATAACTTTTAATTTGTTAATTTTCTTGTTAAAAAAATTGCATGACATCAATCTACAAACAATTATCTACACAATGAAAGAAATAAAATTCCAAATATGATAAGTTTAGGTCAAGTTATGGTGTTCGTACACAAGGGTTTTAAAAGCTAGCTATTAGGGACAATAAAAAATTAATAAATAAAATAGTATTTAGAAAAAAATTATAAAAAAAGTCCTCATCGATCTTCACTATAATACACATCTTTCACCAAAAATAATTAGAAAAATACTTTTATTTAGGTCAAATTATGGTGTTTGTACATGTGCATGGTATGGTCCTCAAAAAGTGACTTTTAAAAAGTGGTTTTTATACATGTGTATTATAATTTATTTTGTATCATTTGGGTATTGGAAAACATTACATATTTGAAAACTAGACTCAAAATACTTTCATATTACTATTTTCTTTTAATATTCAATGTGTAAGTGCTTCAAATTTGTATTCCAACTATGAAAAATACTGAAAATTAGGAAAAACACTTTTACTTTTTGAACATTTTGTGGACCCAACTTCTTGCACTTATCCTTGCAGCAAGAGGAGTTGGCTTACCAAGCTATCTAGCATCAACAAGAGTTGGAAATGCAAAAAATACAAATGAGGATAAGCTTGCACAAGAAGATCTTGCAAAAGAGGAGAAAAAGAGGCTTTTGTTGGCTCCAGTTCAAAGGTTGGAAACTCAATCAACTATTTCTTTTCCAAATCCATTTTTTGAAGAAGAGGTTTCCAAGTTTAAAGTACCAAGCTTCAAGCAAGGTGAGTCTCCTAAGTCTCCTAAATTGAATATTTCAAGTTGTAGAAGGCCTCATCCATTGAAAGAACCTATACTTGAACAAGAGCAGCATATATCTCTTCAAGAGACCAAGCCAATTCCTCAAGTTTCCTTGTCAAGTCATCCTTCATGTCCTTCTACTATCCATTTTTGTCTAGGTGGACCTATTGTCTACCAAGAGAGTTGGCCTAATGAGCAAATGAATGAGTTTTTTGAGGTAGAACAAGAAAGATTTTTTGTTGTTACTTCACGTGCACATGATAAGGAAAATGAAAAATCAGACCTGTTGCAAATTAATTATGAGAAAAATCAATTAGGATAATAGGGTATTAAGCAGAAGATAAGTGTTGAACATGATATGCTAACAAGTTCTTTGGATTAATTTCCTAGTTTTTTTAAACAAAGTGAGGATAAACAAGAAATTTTGGTGCAAAATGGTGAAGTAATGATTGATTTATTCAATGAGCTTCCTGGTTTTGTTATTGAAGATGAATAAAGCATACTTGTACTCACAACATTAGAAATTTTTGAGCAACAAGATGATGAAAATCACTTTGAAAAGGTGTTGGTTCATCAAGAAGCAAGTGAATACAACCTCATCTTGAGAAGTGAATTTATCCAAACTAAACAAGGAGGAGGATCGGGGCTTGTTTGTCAAGGTAAAGGATTTGATGTCTTTAATAATCAAGAAGTCAATCATGAAGTTGAGAATGGACATGTTGTGCATAAGAAGGTTAATGAATAGTTTGATGAAGACTTTTTCACAAGCACAATATAGGAGTTTTGTTCAAATCTTATTGATAAGGCAACACTTCTTAAATCTGAAAGTTGCAAACAAAATAATGAAATGGAGGAAGAAGACATGATTTCTCTTGTAAGACATGAGTTACCCCATTCCAATCAGAAAGATGGTGAAGAAATTAACAAGAAGACATCAATGTTCATCCTTTCATGAGGATGTCCAATCAGATACCTAGCCAAAATGGAGGCCACCAAAATACCACAATTCTTACTTGTACCCAAGCATGAAGTTACAAATGAAGAAGAAACCATTCAACTTACCTATGCAATTCAAGACAACAGTATGTTGGCTCAATATGAAAAGGTAAGTGGATGTATTTTCATTTTCCAAGTGCATTGCAGTAGTTGTTTAGAATTTTGGAATTTTTCATCTCCTCTTGGCTACACATAAGCATGAAAACCATTTCAAATTAACCAAGAAGGGTAGTTACTTCAATGAACCTGTCAATGTTTTTGTTTAAGAAGGTCATGTTGCAGGTTAGTGTAGGTTAGGGTAGGTTTATTTCAAGTCAATGAGTGTTGATGCATAATGTTATTTTGGCTTTCTCTAAGTGCTAAGGTACAGTTGTGAGGTGTTTAGTTAGATGTCCCTAAGGTGTCTTGTAGCCATTGTCAGTTCTGGTTTTGAGTTGCTTCAGGTCTCTTGATGACTCCATGCCCAATGGATGGTTAAGGCAGTTGCTCACCATGTTTAGCAAGCAAACATCTCCAAGAGATGATAAAAATATGTTGACACTTTAATTTTTTGAAGGTATTTCATTGATAACAATGAGAAAAGTGTCAACATGGAAAAACAAGGACAAAATGAGAAAAGTGAAACATAGTGAGAAAGTGAGAAAAATTGGCTAAGTCTTTTGGGTGCCAAGTAAAGGATTATTTTTAGTTGATTCTCCCATGTAGTGAGGATTTTCTTTAGGGTTTTAGTTTGATGAATCAAAAGTAGTCTCCCTCCATTTCAAGTGTAATTTTGTTGTTGGTAGGAGGACCCATGTCATAGACATTAGATAAGGATGATTGGAACATTACCAGGAAGAAGCACATGGTTCTAGAGATTCATTAACATCTGCCTCATGTTTAAAAGTTCCCTACATACATGGTTGGTTCTACGTGGTATGCTTCTTTACTTCATCAAGTTTTCCATTTTTCCATTTAAGGGGGAAATGTTGTAGGAGATTTCAAGGGGCAATAAAGGATTACAAAGTTTTTGAAAATCTGGTGCAAAGCTAATGATGACAATGTTCTTGGGTTTCTATCTCATGGTTTTTATTCTCTATGCATGTGTTATGTTGGTGGTAATACCAAGCCCTTATAGGAAGATTGTGAGATTATTAATGAAGAGTGTACATTCCATAGAATCTTCATTTGGCATGTGGGTAAACAAAAAAGGAAAAAGATTGTCCATAAATTTGAAATCATTTTCCCCATCTGTTTATGAAAATTTTCTTTCCCATCAAAACCATAGTCATAGATTTGTTAAAAGGTTTTTGTTATTGTCAAGTCTAGAGATAGGGTAAACACGAGAAGACATATCATAGGATACAATATACAGATTTCAGTGCTATTAGGTATAACAACTATGTGGAAATGAAGGGTTGTCTAAGAAAACTTTTAAAACCTTGCTAGACCCCTATCATGTTTTTATAAATCTTCATTTTATGCCCATATGCTTTTTCCTATCACTATGTAAGAGTGATTTTGAGTCTTTTCTAGGTAGTCATAAGAAATTAAGGAGAAGATCATAGTACAAAAGACAACATTTGATATGTTTTTTGTGAATTTCATGAGAAGATATACGATATGCATAATAATGGACATTATAGTGACGAGGGATAGTTTGATTGCTAATATCACAACGTATCCACCTACGTTGGCATAAAAGATGAGGTTTTAAAGGATTTTCAAAAGAGGGTATGCAACTGTGAGAATGTAGAAAGAGATTAAAAGTAGACTTGACCTCTGTTCATTTGCTAAAGCAATTTACCCACACTAGCAAATGGGAGTGGATAAATGAGTTTTATTCTAGTGCAAATTGTATAAGCAATATCAAGGCTAGAATCTAATGTGTTCATATGAAAAAGAAGAATGAAACTAAACAATGAAATAGTAGAGACTAGTGCCTTATTGGGTGTACAGAGTCAAATGAAAATCTGAAATGAGTAACTTCTTTCTGGTAGAAAATCAAATTGTTTGGCATATAGGTTTAAGTTTATAACTTGTATAAACATGTAGGGATGTGACTACTGAGTTCTTCTTAATGATCCAAATGAGATTTCCTAATTACTATGACTGACTAAGGGGACTTAATCTTTCCTTGAAAGAACCAATTAATCCAATCATACAGATACAAGTGTGCACTGATAAACTAAAAAATATCCTTGATATATCAGTTTAAAGAATTAGAAAACATCAACCTTGGAGACAACTTCAACAATACTTTCAATTAACACAACAAACAATTGATACCAAAAAAATGTCACCACATCAAATAAATTCAATTGAAATCTCCACTGTTTCAAACATGCATCATAGTCTCAAAATTGTAAATATTTTGTATCCTACTGTATTTTTTACTCGCTCTCTATTTCTATATATGTCCTTTTCACAATTGAAAATGAACATTTATACATCATTATTTGAAAGGACATGTCCTTTTGTATTCAAATCTGCGGTGATCCATTCATTCGGGCTTTTACCAACGTTCGCTAAACACCTGCTGAGATGTCCTACTGTCATACCGATGTTCAATGTCTCTCTGACTACCACAGATCACATATCACTTTGATGTCATGTAGTTTGACCAATGTTTTGAGTCTCACCGATAGGCTATCTGTATCTTTGCTTCTATCGCGAAGTTGTCTTGTAGTTATACCGATGTTATGAGTCTTCATGACAGTTATCCTTTCAGTCTCAAGTGTATCACTATGACTCTTGCCGATGAATCCTATGACTGTAACATTGTGAGTCGGGAAGATGCTCCACAGATTACTTCGTGTCTTGTCAAGAAATTTCCTTCAGTTTTCTTTTTGATCATCGAGACATAATAGTTTCTTGCCGATGGAACTTCATTCGGCATGAGCTTCCTATTTCTCTCTAATGATTCCAGTCTTGCTAAATCCATTCTGTCCAAATATACTGCCAAGTCCTAATGTAATCCTGTCAATGTGACATAGGGGGTCGGTAGGACTCCATGAGCTCATCTCGATGACAATGACGAAATCTTCCTCTGTTTTATCATCGAGACTAAATGAATATTGCAGGACGCTACTCTGTTGACTCTTGTCTCAGCGATAGTTCTTTTTGCTTCATCGGTAAGACACACATGTGCCCGCTATGACTCACCCCGATGATTGTTGTCTCACTGATAGGACCCTGCTGTTGCTGAGACTGTGCATTGCCTGTTGTTGATATCAATCCTCAACTGAAATCTCATCGGTAAGACATACATAGGCTCGATATGACTCACCCTAATGCATACTGTCTTGCCGATAGGATCTTTCTTTTGTTGAGACTATGAATTGTGTCTGCCTGACGTGTATTACCAAATGAAAATTTATTGGTAAGACAATCTTGGTCTCTTGCCGAAAGACTGCAAAGAGACATACGTTAGTACAAAATGCTTTATGGATCAGGGAGACCCTCATCATCTCATGTTGATATGGTTTATAAATTCAAATACTTAGGGCCAGGTGAATTCTATGGGACCAAATGATGAAAACAAACTAAAACATGGGAAAACATGATACACAAAGTGGATTCTTGTGCTTATGGTATTGGAACTTTAGCAAACTTATGGGTACAAATAGCCATAAAATTTTCAAAATTTTACAGTTCTAATAGTGGCCTCGTCTTGGGATGAATGATTGTGAGATCATTGCAAGGATCCAGATTTCTAGGTGAGCAGACCGAAGTCAAGGTGATGGACCAGTGAGAAAGATGGAATGAATGGAAATGGAGATGAACATGACCCTATACTATTGTACATGGAAAGATTATTTAAAAAGAAGGAATTTCAAGATTGTCCATGCACTAGCAATTCCTGTTCCTTTTTATTTCCTAGACTATTGTGCATGGAAGAGAAATTTTTGAGAGGATTTTAAAGATTTGTCCATGCACTAGAAACCCCACCTCTATATTCCAATTTGGCAACAAAATCACGACTTCATTTCGGTAAATGTTTCATGATGCTCAAGGCCACCCAAAAGAAAGGCCCATACTTTCCTTTGAACTGATCATTTCAAGGAAAAATCACTATCATCTGACACTTCTTCTGACATTTGCATCTGTTTCCACTAAATCAATGAACCATTCTCTATGAAAGTACATTTCATCGGTCATCCTTCAAACTTTAGCTACATACCTTTTTTCTAATCATATAAGATAGTCTTGCAAAATTCCTCTTTCACCCCTGACTCTCCTGATCTGGGAACTCCTTTGTGGATTCCAAAGAGCTGCAGATATCTCCTTGTGGTTTATTCATGCATTCGGGATTTGTCTAAAAACACCGATTGTACAATGAACATCCTCACCATCCTATTGTGGATGAACATTCACTTTTTTCATAGTCACCATATGTTTTATTATCAACTTGTCCTTATTGTCTCAATTTATTTGACAAAATTTGGACCCAATTATGCTTCAGATTCATAAGACCATAAGAACACATACTAAGAATCACCCCTGTTATCAAGATTCCACCTCTTCATTCTGATATTGGATCCCTCATAACATGTACTGCTTTCCCTTCTGTTATGCAAGAGAGATTCTTGTATCCATCTTCATCATGTAGGTTATCATATGAATAACCTACACATGTCTCATCTTCTATTGGCTACATTGTTTCAATTTCTCTATACTCATCAGAATACTATTGGATTCAACATTTTCTCATACCTTATCCTCTCGGCAAATAAATTTTCAACTCAAAGGCAATGTTGTATTGATATCTGGCAATGTAATCCAAACTTTTTGAATTTGCAAAAAAAGGGGTCTTGTACTTCAATTATTTAATTGCTGAAATCATCCTGTGTATAGAGAGATTTTATTTCCCTTCATGATCATCTAATGTCTGATCATCTCAAGCATAACTGAATGCTTTGACATTATCATACAAATTTGTAAATGCATTACTGCCAATCTATATCAACTGACACTGTTTGATGAGATATGAATAAATGCTAAAACTATTTTGCACATTTCTTATTCAGATTCTCTTCTGTCCATTTTGTTAATACACTGAAATAAGTGTTTTCCATTCATATATCCTCAACAAAATCTGTAACCAATCAAGACTGGACTCCATTTCATCCTATGATGATCCAAATAAATGTTAGAATTGTATTTGCTCTTGGACCTTAGGTTAACCATGATAATCTTTTGACTTTGTGGCATCAGTAATTTTTTAAGCTCCCCAATAGAAATTGTGAGGTTTTGCCAACTTTGCACAGTTTCAGGGTACAGTGGCAAATGATTTGAACCAGTTTGGGGTCCAACCTGGCATATGGGTATAATGCAAATTCTTTGTTCATTTCAAAGAATTTATGAAATGGGAGTTTTTTTATCAGTCAATGATAAGCAAATGGAGATCTTGTGTTCTATGAAAAAAAACAATGAAACTAACAAGAAATAGTGATCTAGTGCCTTTGGGGGAGAAATGTCAGTAACTTATTTTGGAAAAAACTCAAATTGTTTGCAGATAGTTTTGTTTTAACTTGTATAAATCAGGGATGTGACTACTGAGTTCTTCTTAATGACCAAATCATATTTCTTTAATTACTTGATTGACTAGAGGACTTAACCTTTCCTTGAAGAACCAATTAATCCAATCATACAGATCAACAAGTGTGACGAAACTTGCATCTTTGATAATCATTGAATTTAGAAAACTTCAACCTTGGAGACAACTTTAGCAACTTTCAATTAACACAACAAACAATTGATACTAGAAAATGTCACATGTCAAATGAATTCAATTAAATCTCCATATTTCAAACATGCATCGTCTCATCTTGTAATATTTTGTATCCTACTATATTTTTTACTCGCTCTCTACTATTATATCCTTTTCACAATTGAAATGAACATTTATACATCAGTGTTTGAAAGGATGCGTCCTTTTATTCAAATCTGCAGCAATCCATTCATTCAGGACCAACATTTGCTAAACACCCGTTGAGATGTCCTACAGTCATACTGAAAGTTCAATGTTCTCTAACTACCACAGATCACATATTGCTTTGATGTCATGTAGTTTGATCGACATTCTGAGTCTCATCGATAGTCTATCTGTATCTTTGCTTCTATCTCCAAGTTGTCTTGTAGTTATACCGATGTTATGAGTCTTCCTGACAGTTATCCTTTCAGAAGTGTATCGCTATGACTCTCATGAATCTTGTTGTAACATTGTGAGTCGGGCAGATGCTCCAAGATTACTTCATGTCTTGGAAATTTCATTCAGTTTTCTCTTCGACACATAATAGTTTCTTTCTGATGGACTATTCAGCATGAGCTTTATTTCTTCTGATGATGCCAGTCTCGCCTCCATTTGTCCACTATATCGCCAAGTCTGAATGTAATCCTGTGGTGTGACATAGGGGGTCGGTAGGACTCCATGAGCTCATCTCTGACAACGATGAATTTTCCTCCATTTTATCGGAGACTAAATGAATGTTGCAGGACACTACTCCAATTCTGTCTTAGCGACATAGATCTTTGTGATCGGTAAGATACACACGTGCCCGTTATGACTCATGCGATTGTTGTCTCACCGAGGACCCTTCTATCACTGAGACTTTGTATTTCCTCTTGCTGATACAATCCTCAATTGACTCATCGATAAGACATAAATAGTGGATATGATCACCCCGATGCATGGATAGGATCTTTCTTTCGTTGAGACTATGAATTGTCTCTTCCCGACACATATTACCAAATTTTATTAGTAAGACAATCCCTCTTAAAGACTGGAGACAATGTTGTACAAAATGGGATCAGGGAGTCATCTCGTATATGGTTTATAAATTCAAATACTCAAAAGGTGAACTATGGGACCAAATGATGAAAACAAACTAAAACGGAAACATGATATGCAAAGCGGATTATCTTATGGTATGGGCATTTTAAAACTTATGGGTACTAAAGCCAAAAAAATTTCAAGTTGTTCTAACAACAATATGGTTTTATCTGATAAGAAGTAAACCAAACAATGGCGTCTCAAAATCTCATACATCAAAAGCGTAAAAAATAGTGTCTTTTCTTGCATCTTTCAAACTCATTTTCAAAAGCAAGAAGCAATATATATATATCTAGCAATCCCACCGCTTAGCAGGCTAGTAATAGAAAAGATTTTGTATCTCAAGCAATGATGGCAATGATAGTGATTGGTTGTTGTAATAGAAAACATTCAGGCCATAGCATGTAGTCACTTCCTAGCAAGATATCCCCTACCATAGTTCAGAAATACCGTGCAGAGATGTCACTTTGGAGATAGAGAATATGTGAGCATGTTGCAGCTTGATTTCTTTTCCCTTCAGTAGAACTACAGAAAGGAGCGTGGTGGTAGGTCGCAGCAGGGTCTCCCTCCTTGCAGTGAAGGTCACTGGGAAGAACATGATCTTTTTACTATTGGCACCGACTGTGGGGTCCACCAAAAATTTTATGCGAGTGAAGCTACATGGCATGTGGACGAGGCCCAAGGAAAATGAAGGGCTTATGAATAGCCCATGGTGGACATGTGGAAGCATGACAGGAGCTGGTACGATAGAAAAGGAGCAATTGCTATGAGGAGCTCCTGATGGATATGTGGAGTGTGATAAAGTTTATCAAAAAAGATTGATTGAAGGACCACCAAATGTATGAGGTGCGGACTAGTACTTTTACAACTACCTGAAGAGAGCTTGAGGAATTTCATATTCACAGCTTTTGGTGTACTAGGGGTGTTTCTCCTATGGAATGAGGAACCCAAAATTTTCTCTGGCTTGCAGATAGTGCCCCATCCATTGGGCGATGGAGTCAGTTACTACCTATAGAGGTTGTATGGCCTCAGATGGTGGATATGTTGCAAATTCTCTTACATTCCACTCAGGTTGAGAATTTCCGGGCGTCATAAGGTTAGACTCAAATTGGAAGTAGTCGTGCAATCAGATGAGTGAATCTTCAATATCTCTTGAGGAGGTTGGTTGCTCTGAAAAGTGGATGTGTCCTACTCCTTCTCTTTAATCTTCACCATAATTTTCTTTGTTATGGTGACCGACTCATCTACAAGAAATGGGGAGGAGGTGTCGATATTTGCATGGTCTAGTTAAGGTGTTGTGCATGCATTAGAACAAAAGATAGTTGAGTGGTTGGATGAATTTGTTCACCATCTTGGTAGCCTTTCGATCTTTGATCCCTAACTTTTGTTTTCTGAGACCATCTATAACTTTTGTAACTTTTCACTTCAGGGACCCTTTGCAATAAGGAACTTCTCAATTTGGACCTCCCTACTGAATTTTTTTTCTGACAAAATTGGAGCATTGGCTGCAATGTCTAGAAAAAGGCCTTGACCTTTTCCCAATATGAAACATATAGCTACTAAGCGACTGGAATAAAGTCTGGATGGGAAGTAGGGGCCTAGGGAACACTCCTTAGAAAGTCAATTTCTGCATCTTTCGAGCTGATACTTTGTGTTAGCTCTGTGATACTTTTGTTTGTGAATGCAAGTTGTTCCAAAAAATTCCTCCATTCGGCAAGCCATTTTTCTTCAGCCTGGCTATTGTTCATTGATTTTGCTTCAAGGCAAGACTTCATCTCCCTAAGTTGCTTTTCCAATTGGGCCCTTTGGTTCTCAAAGTTTGCATCTTTCTATTGAATTTGTTGCTCGAATTAAGCATGTAGTTGTTCAGACTCCTCACTCTTTTGTTGCACCACCTGCTCCGCTAGAGCTAACATGCTATGATAGTCTTAGTTCCTCTGCCACAATGAGTCGACCAAGGTGGGGTCAGTGGATTGGAACTTTGCAAGTTCCTCCCAGAGTTTGTTTTGATCTACCTCTACTACCTGTGCTTTCTCCGATAAGTGTGCAATTTCTACTTCCATCGCCTTTTCCTTTTTTTTGTAGGAACTCAGACCTATCCTTCACAAGTTTCAGCTCCTCTTCCTTCTTCTTTATTTGGTAAGCAGACTTGAGGAATCCAGTGGTCACCACCCACTTATTTCTTCCATGAGTTCAACTTTTTCCTAGGGTTGGGCTATGCTTAGATTGAGTCCCATCAAAAATATGTTGTACTCATCGGGTTGCATCTCCCCTTGTAATTTGATGACGTTTGGATGCATGGTTGTGAAATGGAACAATTTTTGAGTTTCATTGTAAATAGTATACACCTTTTGCTCCGTTGGTTTCTTGTCATCCTTGGCCTTACGCTTCTGAATTCTGAGAGCCCGCACTTCCTTTGTAACATCACCATGTGCCATAAATTGAGATGGTCACTGAACTAGCCCGCTTGCGAAAGGTGCTCTAGGAGGTAAGGAAAAAGGGAATGTGAGGGTAGTGGTTCTTGGAATTTTCTTTTTAGGGAGATCGTCTATAAGTGGGGAGAAATGAGGGACATGCCAAAACTTGGTTTGTGAAATAGTGGAAGGACTCATCAGCCGTTATGACAATTGTGGGCTCATGGTGGACTCCAACCGTTGGGTGAACTAGGCCAAGCTCAATATAGTGGTAGCAGGAGGGGTGTCAATGGTATCCATGCTCATAGAGAGAGTAGCAAGAGAAAATTGGGCAACAACGGACGGTGTAAGGGTTTGCAGAGGCATCAAGCTAAATGGCCTCACCTGTGAAAACTAAGAAAAACCTCCCATGATCATTGCAATAGAAGTGGAAAAGGAAGGGCCAACAGCTTAGTCAAAGGGGTGTCCAGAAGCAGGGTATGACACTAATGAAGTCTAAGGTTCAAATTGACGACTAAAATGACCACTATTTTTTTTTTTTGCGTGCCAAGGTATGCACAATGTAAAATGAGGCTATCTAGCACTTCTAAGCTTGACTTTGTTTGGCTGTAGTCAATTGACCCTTCCTAACTAGAAGTTCTTTTTCCCTCACCAAAGTGACTAAAAGATCTTGGTCCATCTAATGGATAAGGGGTGCATCCTACTCCTAAAATGCAAGATATTTGTAAAATGATGTATGAGCCTACAATGCAAGCTAATTTGAGAATTTTCCTTGGTTTTCCTTAGTTCCTTCTGATGATTTTGAAGACAAATCCCATTTTTTTATCTCATCTGGTTCACCTAGCAGTTAAAAGGTTTCCAGGTGATGCGTCTCATTTAGCAATTGCGTCGCAGTTAAGCAAACTTTTGCGGCTTCTGACTCTCAGATGCGACTAACAGATGCATTACCTTGGTCAACAGATGCGTAAGACATTCTTGGATGCGTCGTTTAAGACTTCAGATGCGGTTTATCAGGCAGTTGCGTTTCAGAATGTCAGTTGCGGTTCGACTGATATGACAGTTTTGTTTCAAAGTGATTTTTATGGTATGTTGAGGGAGTGATCTGTTTGATGACTGTTTTGTTTGGACTGTGACAAAATAGAATGCACTTGACAAACACAGCGTGGGACCCCAAACACACATGAGATAAGCACAATCCTAGAAAGGCCACTAGGCCTTGGGTTTGTATACTTGATGATAGCCCACCAGTTAACATTGGTGATGAACACCTTTCCTTCTGTAGCTTATTTGGTGGCAACTCCCCCACTCTCATTAACGTCATTCGAGCAGATTCATTGGGTAATGTCATCCCAGAATTGCTATCTCTACTCAAGGGATCAGTAGATCTTCGGGATGATCTGTAACTATATAAGCATAATAGGTTGGACACTAAGACAATAGGTGTTTAGGAGGAGAGAGAGAGGAGGCTGACCCCACTTTTAACCGGCTTACAAGTCCCTCTTCTCTAGTCCCATGCACATCCTGGTAGTCTGCCCAAATGATAATTTCCAACCGTTTCTTGAGGGATCGCACGAATGCGCAAGGGGAGAGGATACTTCGATATACCGAATCGTGAAGGGTAAATTAACAAAAAGGAATGGGTCTGGTTTTCTGATCACAAGGTTTTCACCAAGTGAGAGCATACTCACCTACCACTCTCAAACACACTCAAGCATGAAAGACATCATTCTTTTTAAAAGCACCAAATTCAAAGTTTGCTAAGCTAGAAATAAACAAACACACTGTTTTGTTGCTCCTTTTTGACATGCGAATCCACAAACAATGAGTTAGTAGTTTTGGATGTGATGGTCTTGGACACACGAAAAAGGATCGCCAACGCTGCAAGAAACTATTAGTAACACAAAATATCTAACCTGGTTAACATGCAGGAATAGCAACACAGAAAAAGACAGAAAACTGAAACCAGAAAACAGAAAAAAAAATCTGAAATTCGGTTATTAAAACCTAAAAACTGACAGAAAGTTTACCAGTCAAATGCGGCGCGGCATTACCAGACAGATGCGGCTGGTTTTCAGATGTGTCGTTAGTTAGGCGATTGCGTCTCATGGCTCACAGCGGCCTGGAATTGTCATGCGTCTCATATTACGTCCTTTCTTGAGCAGATGCGTTGAACGTTTGCCATTCGTACCAGCTTCTGGTCAGAAGACAACAAAAAATCTACCCAGAAAGCCACTGGGAAATGATTAGTGACAGCCTGAATTGTTCAATATGCAGGAAAAAGACAGAAAACAGAAAAACCTAAGATTGGACAACCCGGTGCAACAAATAAAACCGCAAACTTGAACGAAAACAAAAATGATATACCAAACGGATGCGGCGCGAGTTTCGAATGCGGCTTTCGGGGTATCAGATGCCTCAGGACGAACGGATGCGTCGTTATGTGCGTCAGTTTCATTTTGACAGTGCGATTGCGGCTCTAAAGTTGTCGGATTTCGGGCATATGATGCGTCACACTGTTTTTAAAAATGTTGCTGGCGATCCTACCTGTATAAAACAACAGAAAACAACAAAAAAAAATGTATGAAAAGCCGAAATAGTCGGGTTCACCAATGTAATCAAGGGAAAATCCTAAATTTATTATTAAGTGGGTTAGCACAATAACATAAAATCCTATGAAAATGCACAATGGAAGTGAGGTGAACAAAAGGGAAGTGTTACCCATTCTCCTCCTTCCATGATTAACCTCTGTTACACCTCCTAGCTTGCATTAAATAAAATGCATCAGGCAATGCGAACTCACACTTAAAACTTTCTATGAAGTGTTGATAATTTGCAGAAATTCGAAATCCATTAGCTTGGCTAGACTGTTATGACTATGACCTAAGTAGAGCTAGTATTGACATGAATGCACAAATGTATCAGGCTATTTCATTGGCAATTTTGAACATGCTCAATGCTCTGGGAAGAACTTGCTTGACTGCCAAAATTAAGCCAAGCCATTGGTTTTCCACTTGGTGCTTGAAATATTTCTGAAGAAATATCTGGGCAACTTCAAAGAGGTGGAGTAAACACTACATTTGGAATAGGCCTGCCAACAGCAAGTGACCTCCAAAAATACATTGAGGAAGACGTAGTCATACCATGGGTGTCATTCCTGAGAGGTTTCTACATCTAGTCACAAGAAGAACATTGCCAAAGGGTCACCCATGCATGCCATTTCATGTTTATCCTATACAACGTGGTGCCTTTTTATGACATCGACTGGTACACCGACTTCAAAAACCTGGTGTTCCCTTCGCCACTTGCCATTGATCCTATGGATGTTGTTGTTTCTGGTCCTAATGCTGCCACTACTAATAAAGAAATTCCAGATGCTGCCATTGATGCCCATGACTAAAAATTTATATTTATGCTTTAATAACTAATATCAGTTAGTCTTTTTTTTTATATATTCCTAGAAAAGGATTTACCATGGATAGATAAAGAAGATATAGGAAATATATAAATATATGCTCTAAAATCATGGCTTTTGAGCCATTTTGATGATGTAATTATCAAAGTATATAAACATAATGAAGATATAACTTTGGTTAAAAATTTTGTCTCCTTTCTTCTGCGGCCGTGCAATGTGGGTTTTCTCTTTCTTTTCCTGCATATGTGTGTTCACTTTAATTCCAAATATGGGTGTCATTCCTCTACTTCATGGGTCACTTTTATGTCTCTCTGCACTTTGCAATAATAGGTTCCATTTATTTCTGCTTCCTCATACTGTAGAATTAATTATTGAAATACTGATCAACAAAAACACAAAAGAAAATTAATTACATTACTCACATCTTTAAATTGGTAGAATAATTTTGAAGCTTAGTTAAATAATTTTAGGTGGATTTTGTTAATAGGAATCCCAAATGCTTCTTGCTCCATCTTTTCCAATTCAAATGCATTATGCTACTTGCACTGAATTATTTTGAAAGGGCCTCCCAGAGGCTATGGAATTTTCCATGTTGGGCTGGCTTTGCAGCCCTTTCATTAAATTTTAGAACTAGGTCTCCACATTTTAGACCTTGGTTGAAAGATTTCTTGTCAAACCATCATTTAACCACTTGCTAGCAGTTGGACATAGCTACCAAGGCCTTTTCCCTCTTTTCCTACACTCCCAGTAACTCGGCCAACCGAACCTCCATCCCACCATTTTGCTCTACCTCAAGAGATTTGAGCAATTGCAGTGCTAGAATCTTCATGGAGATAGGAAATAGCACTTCTTTTCCATACACTAGCTCGTACGACAAAGTCTTGAGGACTTGCATAGGAGTTATGTGGTCTGCCTAGAGCGTCACCCGAAGTTTTTTATGCCATTCTTGTGGTGCTATGAACCAATTAGTTTGATGAGTTGGACAATTTTTTTGTTAGTCAACTTTATCAGACTATTCCCCTGTGGATAGTAGTTTGACGATGTCTTCAGGAATATTCCATGCGTGAGTGCAAATTGGCATTCCTTGGAGCCTAGGAAAACCTTGGAATTGTCAGAGATGATGGTTTTAAGAGACTCGAATCTTGTCACTAGTTCCTTGAGGAAGTCCACTATCGCTGCCTTTGTTGCATTCCTTAAGGGCATGGCTTCGGTCCACTTGGTAAAGTAGTCCATTACTGTTAGAATCCATTTGTGTCCAGCACTAGAGGTTGGATTAATCATCTTGATGAAATCAATGCCACATTGTGCAAATGGCTCATCAACTACTATTGGATTGAGAGGCATTGCAAAAAAAATTCTTCTCCCTACGAAGAATTAGAATTCCTTGCAAGCTTTTACCAGGGAGTATGATTCGTTAAACAACATAGGCCAAAAGTACCCGACACACATGATTTTGATGCCAATGGTCTTGGTGGAGAACTTACTGCTCATAGGACTATTGTGGAAAGTGTCGAGAATCCACTTTGCTTGTTCTATGGTGACACACTACAATAGAATGTCGTTGAAGTTCCTCTTGAAAAGGACCCCTTCAATGAGTGCATATCCATTGTTTTGTAATTGGTAGAATCTTCTCTTCTGATTAGGAAGGCCAGGTGGATATTTTCTGAGTAGCAGCCTTTGGATTCAAATTCATTCATTAGAATTGGCACCAGTTGTTCTTCTTCGTCTATCATTTCCTCGTCGTGCACCAGATATTCGCATAGTCCTCTTCCTCGGATGATCTTTGTAGGCTTGACCTCAATGTCGTATTCAAGGATCTTAGTGATCTAATTGGTCCTCTTTTTGGTTATTTCTCCTTCCATGATGTATTCACACACACTGGAATGCACGACATAAACAATCACCTTATTGCAAGATATTAGGTGTTGGAACTTCTTGAGTCCCTTTACAATTGTGAAGGCTTTCCTTTCGATGAATTTGTGGTTCGTCTCATATTCCTTTAGGGTCTGGGAGTGAAATTCTATAGGATGTTCTCCCTTTCCTTCATCACCCTTCTAAGTTAAGACTGTAGCAATGCTTGAATTTCTATTGAATACATACATTATGAAGTCCTTCGATAGGTTCGGATTGACTAGCACAAGAGCTGAGGAAATAACCTCCTTAACCTTCTTGAAGGCTTCTCTAACTTCTTTAGTCCATTTAAATAATTGATCCTTTTTTAGCATCAGGGTGATTGGTTTGATTATCTCTGCAAAATATGAAATGAATTTTCTAACAAAGTTTACCTTCCCTAGGAAAGATTGGACTCCTTTCTTTTCAATTGGTAGGGGAAGTTATTTGATTATTTTCACCCACTCGGGATCAATTGCAATTCCTTCTTTGGACACTATGTGTCCCAATAGCTTGTCTTACAACAATCCAAAGACACATTTTTTCAGGTTTAGGGATACCCCAAACTCCTAGCATTTTTTGAAAACCATCTCAAGGTGATCAAAATGATCATCTTTATGTTTGGAAAAAATAGTCAGATCATCCAAATAAATCAAGATAATCTTGTTAATCAGTTCACTAAAAGTGATATCCATTGCCTCCTAGAAAGTAGCTCCTGCATTTGAAAGGCCAAAAGGAATTTTTGCATATGCGAATGTTCCCCACTTGGTAGTGAACATTGTCTTGTCTTTGTCCTCTTCTTTAACTCAGATCTGATTGTAACTAGAGAAGTCAACCAATAGAGAAAACATTTCTGAACCTGCCATTGTTTGCAAAATTGTCTCCATAGAAGGAAATGGATAATGGTCCTTTAAGGATGCTCTATTCAAGTCCCGAAAGTCAACACATAGGCGGATGTCTCCATTCTTCTTTCAGATTGGCACTAGGTTGGATATCCATGTTCTATGCTTGATCAAGAAGACAATCTGAGACTGAATTAGCTTTGTAAGGTCTTGCTCCATCATGGCTTCGATCTTTGGGTTCATTGGCCTATGTTTTTGGTGGGCTGGTTTTGCACCTTCTATCAACTCCATTTTATGCTATATTATTTTGGGATCATATCCCTTAAGGTCATCATATGACCAGGCCACCACTCCATATCTCTCATAGAAATTGATGAGCCTTTCTTTATCATGATGTGGGACGTCTTTTCTAACTTTGAGCTTTCTTCCATTTCTGACCTGAAGGTTTGCATAATCACCTTTGTCTGCTACAAAATTCATTTTGTCATTTCTTGGATCATCACAATCAAAAAGGTTTTTGAGAGTGACAAGCCCCTTTGGAAGCTTATTAGACATTAGTTGAATGATTTTTCTGTCATAGGCTTCGATGATCTTTGGTTGGAGTTGGTCAAAAAACTCTCCCGACTGTTGGATGAATGAGGTGATGTGCTCATCACTATCAAATAACTACCAGCTCTCATTATTATCTGGAATCACCAATCAGACTATCACTCGTACAGAGTGTTTGTTATGCATTAGGTTGGAGGCAGGTTCAAATTGAGATCTGATTGCGGCCATGTGATCTGCATCAGCATTTTGTTCTCTGGGCACTGTCTGAAGGTTGAATGCTTCAAAACCTTCTATTGGGTCCTAGACCCTATGTTTGTAGGATCTCATGTGAACATTCTTAGTTGTAGATATCCCTTGGACTTGGTTAACCACCAGTTCAAAATCTCCAAACACCATTAATTTCTTAATGCCCATTTGCTTAGCAAGGCTCAGACCTTGCACTAGGCCTTCATACTTAGCTTCATTTTTTGAACAAGTGAATTGGAAGCAAAACGCCCAAAGTATCTTTTCATTGTGTGGGGATATCAAAGATATCCCAGCTCCTGTACCCACTTTTCATCTTGCTCAATCAAAGTGCACCATCCATAGCTCTAAATTTTGGTCACCCTTAGGTTCCTTCACAACCTTTGGAAGCACTTGATCTTCATCATATATGACATAGGTGCCCAGCCTAGTATCATGATAGTTTTCGAAAGGGTCAGCATCTATATATTCACTCAAGAGGACTTCTTTAATGGTCCAATCTCTGGTCACCTTTTCATCTTCTAGAAACTCAATTCAATACTTCTCTTCCTTAGTGAAAGAGGTATGGGAAGCTTAAAATTTGATCATAGCTTCATCAACCACATGTTTCGAGTCTAGAGCTTCAGACACTATTTTCATTTTAGCTCCATGCCTCGTCATTAGGGTCAAGTGTGACCAATCCAAAGAAAGATACCCTCCTATCTTTGAAGTGAATTCTCAGGATAGGAAGAGTCCAAACATAGGGGGGACATCTATGATCACAGTGTCTTGCAGAATTGTGACACTAGGGCAAGAGAACAAATTCAAGGGGAGGTCTTTGATGAAACCTATAGTTTTTACTTTATTCCCATCAAGTTGCATAACCCCCTTCTTTAAAGGCTCATAGCTAAGTCCTAGGGCTTCAGCTATCTACTTAGGAATGACTGTAGTGCTAGCACCAAATTCAATCCTGGCATTGTGCAATAATTTCTCTCCCATAATGAGGGTTAGGAAGAAGGGTTTCAGTTTTGGCTTATCTTTAACCTCAATAGGGGCTTCCTCCATGTTATTTGTGAGAACTTTGACAATAGGAAATTGATCAACAACCTTTCCTTTGAGTAGTTGCTTTGTTGGCTCAATGATCAGATCCTCTTGGAGAGCCTTCTGTAGCAATGTCTTGTGTTTCAGAATAGCTAAAATATCCCACAAGGACACATTAGTGGATGCTTTTTTTAATTGTTCCACCACATTGAATGGTTACAGATTTGGAGGCTTCTGCTCCTTAGCTCTTGTTATAACAATTTCCCTTCATGGAGGACATTGTTGTGCCATTGCAGAGGTATTGGGTGTCTGATTGGAAGCACTTTTGGGTTGCGAATAAACTAGTTGCAGAATGATTGATTCGCCCATGAATCTCCTCTTTGAACGAGTGTTGTAATCAGACTATACTTGCAATTTTTTTGATGTGGATGCATCATTTGCAAAAACTGCCTCTTCTTTTTCCATCCATGAGAAGAGTGTGTGATTGGGAGAAATATCCATTTCTTTCTCCAAGGAGATCCCCTGCATTTGTGTAGTAAGCACAAACTTTCCATTTGCAGAGAGGCATATAATTAACCTCCATGGTTCGACGTCGCAGCTTCACTGCGTTGCTCCACTACCTTTTGTTGTAGATTATTGCGTGGGCAGTTTTGGGGCATATGTGAGTCAACACAAGGGAAGCACTAGGGGTTGGTGTCATCGACTAAATTGTTTTGCTTCACTTTTAGTTTTTTGCTTGAGCTTGGGTTAGCACTCTGCAATGAAGAAGACACTGGTACTATTTGATTAGTTGTTTGTTCTTGTGGATTTGTGCGAGCGCCTCCTTGGAACTAGTTCTATTGGTAAGAAGACATTATGCCTTGATAATTCTGATAGGTTGACTTTAGAGGTGCAACCTAGTTCTGCTTGATAACAATTATCTTGTTGGCAATGGTCCGCAACATTTCCTTGAACTCGTTCATCTCTCCTTTGAAGAGCTAGATGTGGAAGCAACATCCTGGGTGTGCCTGGGTATGTATACATGGATTGAGGAGGAGTGGTTGCACTAGTAGATGACATCACCTGGGAAAGAACTGATATCTCGGGAAACATAGGCATGGTAGGCTGAGGCAACAACTTTCCAACATCTATTAGATTGTTCTCCACTTTAACTATGACGCTATATGCATCTGGTAGAGTGCTTTTGTCAAGTGACTAGATCATCATTGAAATTTTGGAGTTGATGGACTTCAAGTAGAATATGAATGCCAAGTCGACTAGTAGGCAGATTGCCACCTGAATTCTTTGTTAGGTTATGTTAAACGGAGCATTGAAGTCAATCATGGCTTCATATGGAGTTTGCTTTATGATCTCCAGCTGATGATATTGTGAATACCTATCTCCATCATTTGAGAATCTCTCATAGAAAGGGTCTCCAAGCTGATCCTAGGTACCAATAGTATTAGTTTGCAACATATGGTACCAATCTAGTGCCTTGCCTCTAAAAGAGGCGGCAAGTAACCTTAGCGCTACATTTTGGTTTGTAACGCCATGTACCAGAAACACATCTGCAACATCTTGCAAATGTTTGAATGGTGTTCTTGAGCCATCCCTAGTGAATTTAGGTATAGCTTTTAGAGCAGAGACTGGGATAGGGGCCCAAACGATGGGCACTACTGGCATTACAAGAGGAATTTCGATGTCCCATGCCACATAATTTTTGTTAGCAGTGGGAAACATGGCTAGCGGAAGGGGCAAAGGAAATAGAACGTTCATTAATTGGGTCATGGCTTGTATTGTCCCTAATGGAAACACTAACACCCCAAGGTTATTCATTGTTTGGGACCTAGTAACAGGTCGATGGCTCATACACCTTCTTTGAATTTAGGTTCATTTAAGTAGTCCCACTGGGCATGCTAGAAAAAGGAAACTATTGATGCCAAAATTTGGAAAGGTAACAACCTTTATGGGAAACTCAATTAATGGGGGGACCAATTTTGCTAAACTGAGTGACCTTCGGGTTTTTAAAGAAGTCGGCTTCTTCTGTAATTGGGGTTTTGGAATGGGAAAAGGAAACATATATAAAAAATAAAGATGTAACTAAGGAAATGCGACAAGGGGAAGATATGTGCATGGTAAATCTATCTTTAGGGATTCAATTTAAGGGCCTGATCAATAATCCGCTATGTTCCAGAATAATAGAAATCAAAGATAAAGATCTGAATAATTAATCTAATGACATAAAATAATTTTCATACACATTCACTGAAAAGAGGAGTCAAAGACGTGATCTAAACTAGAAAAATTGCATTAAAATCATAGAAGTTATACAAATGAACAATTCAAAATAATAATGGCACAGTATTAATGTTTTATCAAATAACATAAGAAAAATAGAAAGGCCGAACAATCGCACAATCTAAAAAATATCATACAATAATCTAAAAGCATAAAAAAAGGCCTGGTGTCTTTCCCTAATTTTTTTGCATCTTCCGTACTCATTTCTAGAAGCAAGAAGTATTATATATAGCTAGCAATCCCACCATTTGGTGGGCTAGTAATAGAAAAGATTTTGTATCTCGAGCAATGATGGCAGCGATAGTGATTCCCCTTAGCCGTTGTAATAGAAAAGATTTGGGCCATAGCACATAATCGCTTCCTAGTCAAATGCATCCCCTCTCAATGATGGAAATGGTCCAGAAAAATACTATGTAGACAAGTGTTGCTTCCCAGTGGAGGCAGTTAGAATACGTGGCAGCACGTCGTAGCTTGTTGTTCACTCTATCCCTCCCTTCGGTAGAACTCCTATCGAAAGGATGCATGGCGGTAGGTCACAACCCATGGTTCATTTCTCCCTCCTTGCGGTGAAGTCTATGCTAGGAAGACATGTGGCCTCATTTTTTACTATCGGCTCTGACTATGGGATCTACCAAAATGTTTATGTGAATGAAAGTTATGTGGCACAAGGACGGGGCCCGAAGAAAATGTGAAGGGAAGCAGTTCTGAATAGCCCGTGTTGTAGACATGTGGAAGCATGGCGGGAGTTGGTAGAAGAGTGAAGGAAGAAATTGTTGTGAGGGGCATCTGGTGAACATGTGGTGGCAGCCAACAGAGTTTATCAAAAAATGGCCCAATTGAGAAGTGAAGGATGACACTTCAAACGTATGAGGTGCGGGCTAGTACATAGCAAAATAAAACCACCTGAAGGGAGCTTGAGGAATTTCATATTGACAGTAACTTTTATGAGTTCTTTCAAGCATGAACAGTATTATAACTCATTTTTAGACCTGTAAAAGTTGTAAAAAACCACCTTTTATCAATAAAATTTAGTTGATTTTACCTTCTCAAAGCTTGCATAATTGTGCGCAAGGTGAAGATTGATGAATGTACTTGTGAAATCTTGTGCGCTTCCTCTTATGTATTTCTCTTTCACCACCTTTAGTGAAGATAGATCATATCTTCTATGCAGGTCATATGATTGTGTCAAGGATAGAAGTAGCAACAAGTTGTGAAATCTTCTTTCCTTCTTCAGTTGTGAGTGTCCTATTGTGTAGTTTTTGCACACATGCCCCGCTAAATGAAGGGACCCTCTTTTTCTTTTTCTCTTGTTGATTTGGCCCTTTGATTTTGGGGATTTACTTTTCCTTGGTATGTGCTTAATATGTTTATCTTGCTTGCCCGAGTGTTTTCCCCAAGTTGCATATTGAAAATCTTATATTTCCGGCGAAGTTCGGGTTTTTACCTAAGTTCGGGATTTTCCTATCCGTTCATATTTTCTCGAATTTCTTTCAAACTCTGGTTTCAATGCTACCGTTCAGGTTTTGGCTCTATTTCGGGATTGTCCACCCCATCTGGATTTTCTAGAATTGCGCTCGAAGTCCGGCACGGCCTGTTTTACACTACAGTTCAAAGATTTTTGACCTTCACAGAATTCCGCCTAGGCCGTATTTTTCCAGAATTCTGCCTTGCCGTCAAGTTTCCAAACTTGATTGATTTTTGGAGGATTGTTCCTCTATGCCTTATCATTTGCATTCTCCTGAGTTGGGTTGTGATATTTGATCTCATTATACTTTGGCATTTTAGTTTTGCTTGGAGTTTGAATTTATGTGTCCAAGCTTGCCCTGTACATTCATGGTCAAAATCTAAGGTTTCATGCCTAGGGCATTGTCATTTCTTTTTTATTTTCTTTCAATTGAGCCTACAATTCAAGGAAGATCTGTTGAAGGTTTAGGTTAAGCTGGTTTCGTACCTAGGGTCCTCAAATTTGTGATCTTTGGTCAATTTGAATGAATTCATGTTGGATTGCTGATGTTTGAGTTTTCTGTCGACTTCAGGATTTTCCTGTCCGATTGGATTTTCCTAGTTTCTCCTTCTTCCCCTTGTTTCCCTGACTTTCATGTAGTTTTGTCATTTTTGTGAAAATTCAGTCTGGCCGGGTTTTTCTACATTTTCTAGGAAGCTTGGTGAAACTTGGAATTCGATGAAATGGATGATTTTAATGCTAAATACTTGTTATTCCATGCTTTGAAATGATATATTACACAGTGATTATGCATTCTTTATTCATTTTTAATGATCTATTGTTGATTTTGTGCTCATTTCGCTAGAATCCTCCTGGGCTAGATTTTTCTGGAATTTCCTTCCTGGCTTGGGTTCTACGGCTAGCTCGAAATCCTGGACTGTGTTGTTTGCGATTGCGCGACATTTTTGGGTTGATTTTGACCTTTGTTTGAGTTTATTTGGATGACGAATACATTGCTGATGATGGTTAATCTTGATCTTCAAGTTATAATAGTTTTATAATTGATATTGATGTTGGTTTTTTTTGAGTGCAGGTTGAGTCTGGCATGGTCAATTGGAGTTCTGGAGATGAATTTTAAACTATGAAGAAATTTGAAAGACTGTCACTCCACCCCTTGGCCGACTTGGTGAGGTGCACTCAGGATAAGAATGGAAGAAGGCAGTTAATTTGGGGTAGCATTGAAATTTGTGCCTTGGTTCGAATTGTATTGGAGATCCTAGGCCGACCTGGATTGAGTTTAAGCATTTAATGTTAATTCATTTTATTTTGAATTCTCCTTGGGCCGACCTATTTGTGGCTATTTTATTATTGTAAAACCCTTATTGGGCTGACATGCTTTGGGGTTCTCTATAAATTGGGCATTTTGCCTCATTTGTAAGATAGAAGATAGATAGAATAGAATACATAGAAAGATACAAGCGAATTTAGTAGTAGAGCAAGGGTAGAAGTTAGTCAATTTATGAGCAAGTGTTGTAACAGAACAGTGGAATTGTTGCTGAAATTTGGTGATTCAATACAATTGGAGACATTGTGATTTTCTAGTGATCTCTTTGGTGTCAACTTATCTTGCATGGTTCTTATGATTCTATCTTTCAAATTGCTCAAGGTTATTATATATATGTTAGATTTAGATTTAGATCTTATTCAATGGTGTTTATGATTTGATGCTTGAAGTGTTGCAGTGATCCCTGGTCCATACTTTTTGCAGCTAGCTAATGGTTAGTTGCTTTGCAAAGTTAGCTTGGACCTTTATATTCATTGTGCTTAGTTCAATTGTGGAGATTTATTCATTTCAATTGCAATTGGGTTGTCTTGGATGAATGTTCATGATCTGAAAATCTTTAACACCTTAGAAGATTGCACTATTTCTGTAAGATTGTAGATTTATCTTGGTCAAGCAGGAATTAGTTTATGAGGGATTGGTCCATATCAAGTATTTCATCATTTGCATTGTTAATCTTAGGAGTAGTTAAATTTAGTAATCTCTCTGAAACCCTAATCTTTTATTATTTATTTATCATTTGAGTTAGATTTAGGATTGAAGTATCATTACATTGCTAGATTTGATAAATTCAAGATTCGGTCTTTTCTTGTAGTAAGGTCCCTTTGTGATTACCAACATTTTCACATTTATCACTGGGTTGTTTATGCATTTTCAAGACCTGACATTAGAGACCTTGGGGTTATCTCTTGAGGCTTGCTGATAGAGATTTACCTTTCAAGAGAGATAGGATTTCATATTTTGTCTAAGTTGTTGTTGTGCAGAAAACATCATCAAAAAATTGGCGCTAGAAGGAGGGCCTGAATAAGCTAAGCTGGATCAGTTTTTGTATGCTATCTCTCCTGAAATATTCAGAAGATGAACTAGATCTACTCCAAGAGAAGAGGAATGTCAAGAATTTCCAGTCCCTACTAGGTCAAGAAGGACCAACAAAAGGGGAGAATCATCATCCACCCAATCACCTCCATCATCTCCATCATTCTCAAGTTCATCTTCATCTAAGTCTGAGGACATTCCCATTCCACAACCTTAGCCAGTCATAAATCAGCCATTACCACCCCCACCTCCACCAATGGTTTTCCTAGCTAATAACCCATCTCCATTGAGTTTTTCCAATTACAATGTTATGCCCAAGAACCCTGAGCACTTTTGTTCAAAGTTCCATGTTAATGATCCCAATAGAACTGCTGAAGAACACATCAGGATCTTTCAAACTAGCCTTAAGGATAGAGGAATCAATCATGAGGATGTAGCATGTAGGCTCTTTCCTTATTCCTTAGGAGAAGATGCCTTCTATTGGTATAATCACTTACTTGTCGGGTCTATCCAACATTGGACTAAACTAGAGATTGCATTTCTATAGAATTTTAGGATTCCCATTAGTTCCAATGAGCTCTATCACCAATTCACTATTGTTAAGAGAAATCAATGAGCCTATAGGGTCCTTTAACAATAGGTTTCATCGTGCCTATACCCGCTTGTAGGCCTCCTATTTTATTGATGATGCCACTGCTTTAGAAGTCTATTATGAGAGACTTGATAGTCTGACAACCACTTTCATGAAATGGAGAAAAAATCCTCCTAATACTTTGCTTGATGCATATGCAGAGGCTATAAAGGTTAGCACTACCTTAAGACAACATTTTTCTAGACCTTTACCATCATTAGGAACCACTACTCACCCTGGAAAAGTCCCAACTCTTAACCAGGCTCTCACTAATCATACTCCCATCATGAATCTGGTGCCTCAGTTGCCTATGGTTTCTCACCTAGGGCCTTGAGTGAGTCAAATGCCACCCACAGTCAGTTATCCCTATCAAAGAGTTCTTTGATCTCAGTCTATATTTGAGCCCTGAATTTTCCTTCATCCCACTAACTCCCTTGTGAAATGACACCACCTCTATCACCCTCAACTATAGGGCATTCAATATTCCCCACCTTAATACTGTCAAAGTCCCACAAATTCTTGTTTTTAGGATTATATCCTTCACAACCTTGCTGCAACTTGTATTTTCTCAACCTACCAATGTATTCCCCTATCTCACCTTGCTTACTTACTTGTAAATGTTTCTCAGAACATATCATAAAACTTTCATTTGACTTCTCCAAAGGAAAAGGCACTAATTTGTATCTAACTGCATCTTTATGCACCAAATATGTATTGTGAAAACCATCATGCAATGTCTACCTAGTATATTGCCATGGTCTCCCCAAGATGATATGACCACAATTCATTGGAATGACATCACAAAGCACCTTGTCATGATAAGATCCAATGGAAAAATCCACAAAATCTCTCTTACCAATCTCTACATGTTGTCCTTGAGCTACCCAAGTGGCCTTCTAGGGAGTAGGATGATCAAATGTTTCAATCCCCAACTTGGTTATCATATCAAGTGAAACTAAATTGCTATGTGACCCTGAATCTATGAGCAATCTGCATATTTTACCATGATTGGGATAATTAGTCTTAAAGATAGTTACCTTTGGCTCTTGATGAAGTCTTTCTCCTTGCTTGACCATAAGAAACTCACCATCAGTCATAGGGTCTGCCATGAATGTTTTTTATTCTTCCTTTTTGTCCTCTTCTTCTTGAACCAAGTTAGCTCTCCTATCTCTACCCCTATCAGCTTGTTCCCATTTAGGACACTTGAAGGAAGGATGCCCTGATTCATTGCAATTGAAACACCTAGCTGTGAATGGTCCTCTACCTTGTCCAAATCTGCCTCCTCCTCTAGGAGTGTGTCCACCTCTTTGATCAGAAAATACCTCTTTACCTTTGTCATTGCTGCTCTTTTCATTGCTACCTTGTCCTTGTTCTCTATTACCTCTGCCCCTATTTGAACTACCTCGTCTTCCACCATTGCTTGATCTTTCTTTCTTCCTTTTCACCTTTTCCTCAGCTCTAATGGCCAACTAAAAACATTCTCCTAATGTCCTTGGCAATTGCAAACCAATCTCATCTTGTAGATTGTACCTCAAGCCATTGATGTACCTGGCTATTTTCTCATATTATTCTTCATAACCCCCTCTGATACTAAGCTTGTGAAATTGCTCAGTGTAGGACATCACATCCATGTCCTTTTGCTTTAAATTCTACCTCATCCTTTTCACATGAATGGTATAATCATATGGTAGGAATTTCTCTTTGACCAAACTCTTCATCCTAGCCCATGTAGAGACTTTTTTCAATCCTCTAGCCATCCTATCATTATGAAAACTAGTCCACCATGTCAATGTTGTTCCTCTCAACTTGGTTTTGGCAAACTTAACATTCCTCTCTTCACCCATCTCTTCAAACTCAAAGTAGTTTTCTAATTCATCAAGCCATCCAAACACCTCTTCACTATCCATCTTCCCTTGATAGATAGGAAATTCTATGTGACTCTTTCCTCCATGACCTTGTACTACCTTCAACAATCTCAGTAACCTCCTTTCCTCAGGGTCCTCTGTTTCATCTACTTGATGTTCCTGATTTACCCTCACATACTCTTCATCTTCATCATTGTCTTCTTGGTCTTCTTGTTCTTCTCTCCTCCTACTCCTCTCAAGGTTATTTATCCTTGCTTGCATAGTATCTCTCTCCCTTCTCCATTTCCTTTCTTCCCTTGCTCTAGCCTACTCTCTTGCTACTTCTTGTTCCCTTCTTTCTCTTCTCTCCCTTTCCAAGATTTCCTTCAACTCTTCTAACTCTCTTGCCAATTGATTTTTTGGTGCCATTGCTATTTATTCAATCCCTAAAGGACCTACTCATGGCTCTAATACCACTCTAATGTGGAGGGTCAAGAACTTTGAAAGAAACACAAAGATTTCAAGGAACTTAATGATGCAATCTTAAAACCTTCTTCAAGCATCCTGATGGAGACAAAGCCTAAATGGCTCACTCATGAATCAAATCCTTCTCCAATGGATCCAAACCATAGGAATGATCTTAAGGGGCACAATTACTCTTTTCTTGAATGATTTCAAAGCCCAACCCTTTGACTTAGACACAAAACCAAAATTTCACCTTAACTAGGCTACTAGCCCAACTAGGCCTCTAGCGAAGGATTTTTGACTTTTCTCTCAAATATTCTAAAGGAACCTCCAATATAATGAATTTTTTAGATGTGGTTTGTGATGATAAACAACATATCCAAACCTTTATATCACTTTCTTTAGACAATCCCTTCCAAAACCCGTTGTCTCCTCAAAAACTAGGCCTAATTAGCCCTCTTTTCCAAAGCAACCCCTCTTTAAATTCAACCCCTAACCATGAAACTTTCAGAAGTCTCTTTAAATGACTCAAAACCAAAGATTCCAAGTTTTTAGGCCTCTATGACACCTCTAACATGCTCAAACACAAAACCCTCCTTAACTTGCCTCAAAACTAGGGCTTCTTGGTTCTTGGCCTTCCACACACTTCCAAAACTTTTTTATTGACCCTACACCATTAGGACAACATATTTATACTATCCCAACTCAAAAACATACCCCTCCTTCAGGTAGATCTTCCACTGCTATACCCTAGCCTCCAACTTCAAGCACTTTTCACAGTCAAATCTTGGTGTACACCATAGTATTCATCTCTCCTGCACATTATATTGTTAGTCCAGTATGGTACATGTTAAATATGATCCATTTCACAAGATACAGTCATAAACTCCCATGAAAAACCCTCAAACTAGTGGAAAATTATGTGTTTTCTTGAGGACAGTCAATGTATTATACAGAAAACTTATTTATTATTGCTCTCAGAACCTATAAGGGTTTCAAAACATGTAAATTCAAGTTCCTAAACAATTCAAATGATGATAACTTCAGTGGAAATCAAAAACTCATCAAAAAACTCAAAGAAATTGCAAGAAAACTATATTTCTTTCACTATTTCCTGTAGCAGTCCGTACAGTCACCTCTCCACACGCCCAACCTCCGTAAAAATGATCATTTTGGGGTTATAGAACCATTCCCCAACTGAGCCAACCATTTTTCATTTATTTTCTTTCATTAAAGTGACTAAATCTCCTAAAACCCATTTACCCGCCTAAAGTGGAATTCAAAAATTTGAATTTACAAACTTGAAATTTATTAAATTCTACCACCTAAAAACTATTGGATCTCAATATCCAACCTTATTTGACCTACTTAAAGCATTAGATTACTAATTAAACCCCTAGAACATGACAATTCCATTTACATAGCATTTTGGTCCTAGGGTCCTTATCAGGACCCTTAGGACAGTTGACTCTCTTAACACATTTATCCTTTCCAAATGCCATTATAGGCTTTAAAACGTCATAGTTGATGTTTTGATTTGCTTGACAGGTCCTCCTGACCCCTACACATTCCTGATCCTTGAAGATTTCCTTGAAGGACTTGGGTGCTCCTACACCACATGCTAGCTATCCCCCATATTTGCAGAATTATGAAGTTTTGAACTAGCCATTGAATGCCAGCACTGCAGTTCCCAAAATATTGTGAGCTAGCCTCCATATAGAAATCCTAACTAGGAGAGATTGGATGAATTGTCCAAACAAGTGAAGAAGTTGAATATGGAGGTAACTTATTTGAGGAACTCGAACAATCAGTTGCAAGCTGCTCAGAGAAATATGTAGTCCAATCATAGCAGAGAAAATCGAGAGAATCAACAAGGACAACACAATGAAAGAGGATACCACAATGAAAGAGGATACAACAATGACATAGGATATAGTAATGATAGAGGATATAGTAGTGACTGAGGACAAAATTATGATAAGGGACAATCCTCAGGCCAGAACTTTGATAGAGGTCAAGGTGGTGGACAAGGTTTCGACTGGAGATAGCCACCCAGATGAACAAGACTTGGAATACAAGGCCTAACAATGGAGGAGTCCCTACTCCATTAGATCAACCAGTCAATTAGCTAGTCAATCAAGAGAAGCCTCCTAGTGGTGTATATTTAGTTGAAGCTGGTTTATCAGGATGGTGTAGGCTCCATAAAACAAGTCAACATTCTGAGTTAAATTGTCAAGAGTTCTAGACAGCAGCTTCAATCTTCCAGTATGAAGTGGAGAACAATTCGATTATTTGGGAGATGCTGGCATCTACTCCCTATGATTCACCAGTGTTAGTCCTAAATCATGCTCCTTTTCCACAAAGCAAAGACAATGTGCCTAAAGAAGAATCAAACTAGTTGAAGGAAGAGGCAGAATAGGTATGTAATGGAGATGAGATTTCACAATTATTTGATGAGAATCTAGTAAATGGCAGTGGCCCCTTGGATGAAGAAGAATCTTATGTTGAAGAGGTATAGACCTTCTAGAGGCCTGTCAAGAAGTATGATTTGAGAGACATGCCACATAGACATCCACCGGCTGGAGGCCCCTTCACCACCTCTATTCCACTGAACAAATTCACCACTCCTCCATATTCTAATGCTAGCAATAATCCATCATATCCTCATGTGTCTAAGTAGTATCTGTCAAAGGAAGGACAAGCATAGATGGACATGTCAAAGGGAAGAAGTATTGAAGCAAGCAAAGACAGGATGGTGGACTATCCAAAAGAGACCCCTATTGATCTAAGTGAAGAACAATTGGCTATATATGTTGCAAAAGAACTCAAGAAACTTAAGGTAAGTCTATCTTCATTTGAGTTATTGAGAGTTCCAACCATTAGGAATGTAGTTCTAGGAGCTTACACTACAAATTCCATATCACAAGGTGGATCAGTTAGTGAAAGTATCAATAAAGTATCTAGCTCTCAAACAGTAGGAAGGAAAAATCAAACTCATAATCAAGTTCATGTGTCTCCTGGAGATAGGGGAAAAGAGAAAGATAGAACTCAGGTTGATCAAGTAGATACTCCCTTAACTCTATTTTAGGGGAAAACAGAGACTCCTCCATTCCTGATTTCTATCTACATATTTGGTAAGCACTTGTACAATTGCTTGTTAGATTCAGGTGCCTCTACCAATGTAATTCCCTTTCGTGTTTGTTGAGCTTTGGGTATTACTCTTGTTGATTCCCAAAATAAAGTTACACAATTGGATAGTACTGAAGTTAACGTTGTAGGGGAATTAAATATGATTCATATGCAGGTTGCTTCTGACCCTAGAATTCAGCAGGTTATCAATATACAGGTGGTTTATATACCTGATGTTTATGGCCTGATCCTAGGAAGAGACTTTACCAGGGCCTTGAATGGATATGTATCAACTGATAACTCTTACATTTGGCTTCCTTGGAAGGGAGTGCCAAACCAGATTAGAATTGAAAGAGAACCTAGGATGAGGTACATGATTACAAAATATGAGAATGCCTCCAATGAAATTCTGATATATGAGGTGAGCATGGGAAACTATGTGCTTGCAACCCCTTTTGAGGAGTCAAATGTTGAGGAAGTCCTTATGTTCCACACTACACCTGTTGATCTCACAACAGAATCTAGTGGTATTGAAGCCTTGGTAGAACCAATTGAGAATGATGATGATCTTGAAGATAGTCAGCTTAGTTTATTAGATAGATTCTAGGAATTCATTCAGAAATGCATTGAGGATTAGATTTAGTTGGGTAGGAAGATGAATTTCAGAGATTTTCTCTTACCAAATTGGTGTAGGGTCCATAATTCCTCCCATTCTGAATTGGATTGTTGCTTATGCTAGACTGCAGTAGAACAAGTACAAAAATGTATCAACCCCACTCCAACAGTCAAAATTAATATCCAAAATGTTCAAGAAGACCCTAAGGAGAAGAAAGTGATGCTTTCTGAGGAACCTTCAAGTAGTAACAGTGCAAGAGATACAACAAGGAAATTTGTAGTTGATGGTTGTTGGACTTTAAGATTTGATGGGTCTAAATCAAAGCAAGGAGTTGGGACAGGATTTGAGATAATAAGTCCAAAAGGTAAGACATTCTTTGCTACTCACAGACTTCAATTTCATTGTACGAATAATGTAGAAAAATATGAGGCTTTGGTCCATGGACTGTTAATGGCACTAAAGAAAAAAGTCAAGATATTGCAATTTTTTGGGGATTCAGAGTTAGTAGTCAAGCAAGTTAGGAGACAATATTCTAGTCATGACAAAAGAATGACCAATTATAGACACAGAGTATGGGAACTTATTGAATGATTTGATGCCTTCAACATTTAGTTGATCCCATGAAGTAAAAATTAGATAGTTGACTCCCTTGCTCAGGTAGCTAGTACATTGCAACCTCTGTCTCTTTTTGGATTGAAGAAGTTTATAGTGGAGCTGACCCCAGTACCTTCAGTACTTGAAAATGTCACTAACTTCTAGGTATTTGAAGATGATAAGCATATTTTATATTTTATCACAAGTACAGATGTTTTTGCTTCTCAAATTATAGATGAAACTAAACTCCAAGAGGCAGAAATATATTTGGAAGGGGTAATTAATCTAAAGACCAATACAATTCCTAGAGGAATGGTGCAATTAGAGAGGATTTTTTATTTGGATAAGGTCAAAGATCAGGAAAAAGATGCCAAAAAGGAGTCCATCAGTGGACAATGTGAAAAGTATAATATGGGAACTCAAGATGATGCCAAGAATGTCTTCATTGGTAAAGTATGTACTCTAGAAGAGAGGAAAGGAATAATTGATGCATTACAAAAATATCCAAGTGTGATAGCCTGGAGTTATGAAGATTTGAAGACCTATGACACATCAATCATAACTCATACTATCCCTCTCAATCGAGGAGTAAAACCTTTTAGACAGAGGAAACAGCCAATCAATGCTTTACTAGAACCTATAATACATAAGGAAGTGTAGAAATTACTGTCTGCCAGAATCATACTTCCAGTCAGACATTCAACTTGGGTTGCAAACTTGGTTCCTGTGAGGAAAAAGAATGGTGAAATCAGGTTGTGTGTAGATTTTAGGAACCTCAACAGAGCATCAGAGAAGGATAATTATCCAGTACCCTCAATGGATGAAGTACTTCAGATTGTCAATGGATCTCAGATGATGTCTTTCTTGGATGGCTATTCAGGATACAATCAGGTCATGGTGCAACATGAAGACAAACATAAGACTGCTTTCACTACCAAGTGGGGAACCTTTGCATACAGAAGAATGCCCTTTGGTTTGATTAATGTAGGAGCCATATTTTAGAGGGCCATGGACATTGTGTTTAAGGACATAATTGGTAAGTGCATAATCATTTATATGGATGATCTAACAGTATTTTCCAAGTAGAGAGGTGATCATATAGCAGATTTGTGTAAGGTGTTTCAGAAGTGCAGGGAATTTGGTATATCTCTCAATCCAAAGAAATGCATATTTGGAATGATAGAGGGAAAGTTGCTGGGACATGTAATCTCTGAGAAAGGAATTTCCATTGATCCATAACGAGTGGAAGATATACTGAAGATCCTACCACCTGCTAGCAAGAAAGAAATGAAGTCATTCTTTGGTAAGATCAACTTTCTAAGGAAGTTCATCACTGGATTCATAGAAATAGTCAAGCCACTGAATTCAATGTTGAAGTGAGAGGCCAAAGTTGAATGGAATTCAGAGGCTAAGGAAGCTTTTACAAAGATAAAGAGCGCTATTGTTGAAGCCCTAGTTTTGGTGAGTCCAGATTATGCCAAGCCATTCTATATATATTCGTTTGCTTCTTATCACTCCTTTGCTGCTATGTTGACTCAAAATACTAATCAAGGCAATGAAAATCCCATAGCATTCATGAGTGCACCATTGAAATATGTTGAACTAAGGTACCTAGGTGTGGAGAAGCAGGCCTATGCCTTAGTCAAAGCTGTAAAGAAGTTTAGACATTATATTCTTAGAAACAAAGTGTTTGCAATAGTTCATGATCCTGCAGTCAAGTTTTTGTTGATGCAAAATGAGCTAAGGGAACATATAGCTAAGTTGGTAACTATGTTACAAGAATATGATATTGAGATTTAGCCCATGAAGCTGGTAAGAGGGTAAGGACTTACAAGGACAATAGCAGAAGTAGGCCCTGATCTTGTAGCTTAACATTACAATCTAGAAGATGTTTCCCCTGGAGAATGGTACGATGATATCGTTCATTATCTCCTAACTCAGAGGTGTCCTGACCATTTGAATGTAGTAAATAGAAGAGCATTAAACTTGAGGAGTGGCAGTTTCATGCTGAAGGGAGTTGTTCTATATAAGAAGAATCATGAAAGTATCTACTTGAAGTGTTTAGGACAATAGGAAGCTGAGAGAGTCATCACTGAATTTCACGATAGATATGGTACTGGCCATGGATTTGCACATTCTATTGCAAACCAGATTCTAAGGGCTAGTTATTATTGGCCTACATTGTTCAAGGATACACACAGTCATGTCAGAACTTGCCATGTGTGCCAGACTACAACAACCAGAGAGAAGTATGTAGCTCTTCCACTTCAACCAGTCTTTCAAGTAAAACCTTTTGCACAGTGGGGGATGGACTTCATAGGTCCCATTAATCCACCTTCTACTGGTCATATGAATATTCTCACCATTACTAATTACTTTTCATGATGGACTGAAGCTCTTGCATGCAAACAGTGTACTTCTGAGGTAGTAATTGATTTCATTGAATCGGGTATTATCAATCGCTTTGGATGTCCTTTATCTTTAGTTTGTGATAATGGTCCTGCATTTGCATCTTTGAAGTTTTCTAATTGGGATTTTGATCATGGGATTATAATGAAATTTTCATCTAATTACTATCCACAAGGTAATGGGTTGGCTAAGTCTTCCAATAAAAACCTTTTAACAGTCATTTGTAAGTTACTAGAGAAGAATCCCAAGGATTGTCACACTCAACTTAGATTTACTCTGTGGGCAGATCGTACCAGACAGAAGACTTCCATAGGGACCTCCCCTTATCACCTTGTATATGGTTAGGAACCTGTATTTCCAATCCAATTGTGGATCCCAACTTTACAGTTCATTAATGAGTATTATGATGAAGAAAATAGGTGTGAGGCCCACCTGTAGAAGTTGTTAAACCTTGAAGAAAAAAGAGATGAATCCTTAGAAAACTTTGCTAAACATGAGGGTATAGTCAAAAGGTGGTTTGATAAAAGAGCCAAGGTAAAAGCCTTTAGGATTTCTGACTTGGTTCTATACTAGGATAAAGCCCATGACCGTAAGGGGGAGCATGGAAAATTTGACAAACTTTGGCTTGGCCCTTACCAGATTTCAAAAATCCTGGGAGATAATGCTTTCCGCTTGAAAACTCTCACTAGAGAGGATATCCCACTTCCTATCAATGGGTAGTATTTGAAGCATTATTTCCAATCTTGAGTTGTTTTTAGCTCTTTTCTTGTTCATAGTTAGAGTAGGTTTCCTTTATGTTTTGTTTCCTTTGCTTTGCTTTGGTTGGAGTTGGTTTCCTTTTCTGCTTTCCTTTTGTTGCTTTGGTTAGTTTAGGTTTGCTTTTGGTTTGGTCTATTTTTGCTCTACTTTTTCTTTGGAGGTCTTCTTGTTTTCTTCTGGATGTGTTGCACCTGCATAGCAAATATTCTTTTTCCTGGGACTATTCTAAGTATTTCCTTGATGAACTTTAATCCTCTGTCTTGAAAGGATGGTTGAGGTCTATGTTATTGTCATGCAGCCTAAATGTCTAATTTAAAGAGGATGGGTCACTGGTTTGATTTGAATTTGAAGTATTATGAAATCTTATATCTCTTATACATCTTAAAAATCCCGAAGTTGCGGTAGGATCCTTGTGAGGTCTTATCAGGTGAAAAATATTATTTCTACTTCAGTGCCACTGTGGTTCTCAGCCCCGAGTGTGAACTTCATTGTTCACAGGTTGAAATGAAAAAATGAAAAGAAAAAAGAATATCAAAAGAAAAGAAAAGTGAAAATAATGAAAATTGAAAGAATGAATTCAACTTATCGGGGGTATCTGAATATCTCTACCGGGGCTATGGACGCTTGGCTAGTAGTAGAGCTATGTTCGAGAGAGTCACAACGATAACCTCATTGGGGCTATAGATGCCTGACTGGTAGCGAGCCTCTATCCAAGTTGCTTTTGAATTTAAAATCTTTACGTAGCTATCTTGACTGAACTTGGTTTTTGCAGTAGCTCAAGGAGGGAAATGAACTCATGTGCACACACTTGGATTTTCAGTCTATGGAAAGTTCAGTCCACCTTTGGTTTTGATTCTTTGATCTTGCATTTTGATTTGTTTGTCTGATAGTGAGGTCGAAACCAGAGATTATGGGTTCATGATTCTTGTCCATCATCAAATGCTTTGGAGCATTTCATCAATATAGTCACCATTTGTTGTGCAGTTTTTTCACATACGCCCTGTTGAATGCAGGGACCCTCTTTTGCTTTTGCTCTTGTTGATTTGGCCCTTTAATTTTAGGGATTTTCTTTGCCTTGGTATGTGCTTAATATGTTTATCTTGCTTGCCCGAGCTTTTTCCCCAAGTTGCATATTGAAAATCTTATGTTTTGGGAAAAGTTTAGGTTTTTACCTGGGTTCAGGATTTTTTTGTTCGTTTGAATTTTCCTGAATCTCTTTCAAACTCTAGTTTCAATGTTGTCGTTTGGGTTTCGGCTCTATGTCAAGATTTTCCACCCTGTCCGGATTTTCCCAGATTGCGCTCGAAGTCCGGCTCAACCTATTTTACACTATAGTTTAGAGATTTCTGGCCTTCGTCAAATTCTGACTGGGTCAGATTTTTTTGGAATTCTGCCTTGTCGTCGGGTTTCTGAACTTGATTGATTTTTGGAGCTTTGTGCCTCTATGCCTTATCATTTGTGTTCTCCTGAGTTGGGTTGTGCTATTTGATCTCGTTATAATTTGGCATTTTAGTTTTGCTTGGAGTTTGAATTTCTATGTCCAAGCTTGCCCTGTACGTTCATGGTCAAAATTTAGGGTTTCATGCCTAGGGAAATGTCATTTCTTTTCGATTTTCTTTCAATTGAGCCTAGAATTCAAGGAAGATCTATTGAAGGTTCAGGTTAAGCTGGTTCCATACCCAGGGTCCTCAAATTTGTGACCTTTGGTCAATTTGAACGAATTCGTGTTGGATTGCCGATGTTCGGGTTTTTTGTCGACTTCGGGATTTTCCTATCCAGTTGGATTTTCCTGGTTTCTCCTTCTTCCCCTCGTTTCCCTGAATTTCATGCAGTGTTGTCATTTTCACAAAATCCGGTCTAGCCAGATTTTTCTGGATTTTCTGGGAAGCTTGGTGAAACTTGGAATTCGATGAAATGGATGATTTTAATGCCAAATACTTGTTATTCCATGCTTTTAACTGATATATTACATAGTGATTATGAAATATTCATTTTTAATGATCTATTGTTGATTTCATGCTCATTTTGTCAGAATCCGCCTAGGCCATATTTTTCTAGAATTTCCTTCCTAGCCTGGATTCCGCGGCTGGCCTGAAATCCCGGACTGTGTTGTTTGCGATTGGGCAACATTTCTAGGTTGATTTCGACTTGTGTTTGAGTTTATTTGGATGACGAATACATTGCTAATGATGGTTAATCTTGATCTTCATGTTATAATAGTTTTATAATTGATATTGATGTTGGTTTTTGCTAAGTGCAGGCTGAGTCTAGCATGGTCGATTGGAGTTCTGGAGATGAAGTTTAAACTATGAAGAAATTTGAAATATTATCACTCCACCCCTTGGCCAACTTGGTGAGGTGCGCTCAGGATAAGAATGGAAGAAGGCAGTTAATTTGGGGTAGCATTGAAATTTGTGCCTTGGTTCGAATTGTATTGGAGATCCCAAGCCGACTTGGATTGAGTTCAAGCATTTAATGTTAATTCATTTTATTTTGAATTCTCCTTGGGCTGACCTATTTGTGGTTGTTTTATTATTGTAAAACTCTTATTGGGCCGACATGCTTTGGGGTTCTCTATAAATTAGGCATTTTGCCTCATTTGTAAGATAGAAGATAGATAGAATAGAATACATAGACAAATACAAGTGAATTTAGCAGTAGAACAGGGGTAGAAGTTAGTCAATTTCTGAGCAAGTATTGTAATAGAACATTGGAATTGTTGCTAAAATTTGGTGATTCAATACAATTGAAGACATTGTGATTTTCTAGTGATCTCTTTTGTGTCAACTTATCTTGCATGGTTCTTATGATTCTATCTTTCAAATTGCTCAAGGTTATTAGATATATGTTATATTTAGATTTAGATCTGATTCAATGGTGTTTATGATTTGATGCTTGAAGTGTTGCAATGATCCCTGGTCCATACTTTTTGCAGCTAGCTGATGGTTATCTGCTTTGCAAAGTTAGCCTAGACCTTTATATTCATTGTGCTTAGTTCAATTGTGGAGATTTATTCATTTCAATTGCAATTGGGTTGTCTTGGATGAATGTTCATGATCTGAAAATATTTAACTCCTTCGAAGATTGCACTGTTTCTGTAATATTGTAGATTTATCTTGGTCAAGCAAGAATTAGTTTATGAGGGATTGGTCCATTTCAAGTATTTCATCATTTGCATTGTTAATCTTAGGAGTAGTTAAATTTAGTAATCTCTCTGAAACCCTAATCTTTTATTATTTCTTTATCATTTGAGTTAGATTTAGGATTGAAGTGTCATTACATTGCTAGATCTGATAAGTTCAAGATCCAAACTTTTCTTGTAGTAAGGTCCCTTTGTCATTAGTAGCATTTTCACATTTATCACTAAGTTGTTTATGCATTGTCAAGACCTAACATTAGAGACCTTGGGGTTATCTCTTGAGGCTTGCTGATAGAGATTTACCTTTCAAGAGAGATAGGATTTCATATTCTGTCTGAGTTGTTGTTGTGTAGAAAACATCATCAACATGCCCCACCTTTCTACGAAACACTTATGCATAGGTATTTTGAAATTTTAAGTTGTGTTATGTTACATTTGAATCATTGAGAAATTGTGTGTGTCAAACAACATGTTATAGGTCTAAGAAAACAATTTGGTGCATTGCCTAGTTAGTCATAGTTAATCATTTTTAGGCATTTTTAAGTTATTTTGAGTCTTCTTCTTACCCTTTTCCTTTGAAATAAGTAGGATTGATTAACTTTTAAGTGATCACACAAGAGGAACCAACCTTCTCTGGAGGTTCATTCCATGTTTTAGGCAACCACGAGCCTAGGAATGCTCCCACATATCAATAGGTAGCTAAGTTGATAGCCTAGCACTAGGGTGCATACATTTTATATAACTGTACCAAATATTGGTTTAAAATTTTGAAAGTGGACTTCATTACATTCATTGTCATAACGAAAAAAAACTTTTCATAAAATGAAATAACTGACATGGGACAATGTGTTTTCTAACATTGCAAATAATGTGAGCATTTTATTTGTTGAAATCGAATGAAAAAAGGAAATGTCATTTTTATTGTACCAAAGAGTTGTTCTGAAATTTGAAGGTGGACTTCATTACATTTTTGGAGTGTACGAAACAAAAAAAAAACATGAAGAAATAACTAAGAGGAGACAGTGTGTTTTCCAACAGTACAAACAATATGAGCATTTTATTTATTCCAATCAGATGAAGAAAGTGAAATGTCATTTTTACTGTACCAAAGAGTTGTTCAAAAATTTGAAAGTGGAATTCATTGCATTATTGTTCATAATGAAATAAAAAATTTCATAACTAAATAAATAACATGGGACAATGTATTTTCCAACACTGTAAATAGTGTGAGCATTTTATTTGTTCCAATTAGATGAAAAAAGGGAAATGTCAGTTTTACTGTACCAAAGATTTTTTCTAAAATTTGAAGGTGGAATTCATTACAGTTTTGGAGCATACAAAACAAAAAAATTCATGAGGAAATAAATGAGAGGAAATAGTGTGTTTTCCAACACTGCAAATAATGTGAGCATTTTATTTGTTCCAATTAGCTGAAGAAAGTGATGGAACCCTCAAAAAAAATTTCCATCTTAAACCCTTATTGCATTTGGATGTAGGGTATTATCTTGAGAGTTTAAGGGTTGTTATCTACAAAGGCTTATAGGTTTCTATTTGGCCATTGACTCTCTATTACCCATTGCCAGTTATTTTAATGCATCCTTAGTCATTCATTGTCACCTGGTAACTGGTCCTTCAAGCCTAAGTCCAGACCTTTCTATTTTATAGAATTGAGTAAGGATCTTTTGGCCTTTACATCCTTTTCATTTTGTGACTTAGAAATTTTCAAGTCAATTATTATCCTAGGGAGTCCCCTTCATTAAGAATGACTAATGAAGACGTGCTTAAAAGTTTCACTTAAATCTTGATGGCCCTCCTAGTTGTATCGCTCATCGTTGATTCATTCATAGGTTCACACCTTCAATTAGAGATGAGCAATGGAATGATGTTTTCCTTTGATGTCTCTCATTGCTAATAGCTTTTGAGCTTTCAAATTTTAAATAGCAATTAGCGATGCTTTTGGCTTTATGTTCTTATCGCTCATCGTGGATGGCCATAAAAAGATAAACTTGGAACAACAATGAGCGATGTGATGTGATTTCCTGTATATCACTTGATCGTAGATATGTTTTGAATGTGATTCTCACATTAGTGATATGCAATGGACCTTATCAATGTTGTAAATCTTCTCATCGCTAATTGATTGCAAAATATATGAGGAGAATTAGCAATGAACAAAGGCCTTCTGTTATACTGCTCATCGCTCATCACAGATTTATTTTAGAACTTGAGTTCTGAATTAGCGATAAGTGATGGGTGTCCTATAAAAGGTTTTTCTTTCTCTAAATGTTATATTATCCTATGAGTGATGTATTTTGTGCCATTTTTTTATGCATGTTGTACGTGTCCAAATCTGGTGCTACCACAACATCTCCCATCGCAAGTAGAAGCCTTTGTGCAAGGTTTGAATTAGCAATGCACGATGGAGGGATGAATGTGAGCAAAGGTCAGGCCACAAAACTAGGGGCTAAATATCATCACAAGGATGTCTACATCATTGGTGGATTCAGGCAAGCATGAAGTAGATCAATGACAAGCGATGGTTACTACATGGAATGGGAAACATGGCAAAATCCTGAAGATTTAGCATAAAGCAAAAAGGAAAGCAATGAGAGGACTGAGGAACCATTGATAAATTTTTAAAGTAGGATAATATAATGGAATGAAGATCACCACATAAATAATTTCATCAAAATTTGGGGAGGATCAGCGATGAAGTGATGAAGTGTATAGAGAAAGTTTCCCTCTAAAAAAAACTAGTCTTATGTACCTCGCCAATATTAATTAAAGCACGGATTAGGTTGGCGATACATGCTAATTGACAGATCACAACACTTGATTTGGCATCATTGTTTTCTATGAGCAATTTGCTAAGGACATAAAAAAACAAGGCTCAAATCACCAAGGATGAAGTTTTAAATGTTTTAACATCAATGGCCTAAATTCAATACCAAGTTTTTAAGTTATCAACTCGCTCATGTGAGGAGTTTTCGATTCATTAATCTTGCATGCATCAAATTTCCTATTTAATACAGATTGCTTTTTGATCTTCTTTGTCATAATTCATTTTGCAATGAATGAGGGTTGAATACTGATAAAGAAGTGTGTGGGAATTGAATTCTCCTGAGAAGTGTGTAGGCATTCTAGGCAAGTAGGTCTGCCATGATGATTAGGGAGTCTGAGAAGTTGAATTTATTTGAGTCTAAGGAAGATCTTGAGAATGAAAGTGGAATACATGGGGCTCCTGATATGCCAAAAGGAAGAATAGGATTTAGTAAATTCAAGGAGTATAGTACCAAGGAAAATTACCATACATGAGAGCAGATAGTTTCAGAAGAATTAGTCAAACACAGAGAGAAGAGGATGGTGAAATATAAAAAGAAGGCAAGGAGAGAGAGTGAGCACTATAAGCCTATTCAAGGGAGTGCAATTCTCCATGTGAGGATTCTAATAACCCTTAAGACAGTGAGGGTGATTAATATCCCCTCTCCTTGGTATTATTGACGAATTCTGACAAAGAGGTGGTGACAGTTTCTCCAACCCACCACGAGCAAAACATGGGCGAGTATCCTCTGAGGTTGATGACTTAGAGTGATTATTATGCCCTATTTTTGTTTTTGATGAAACCATGCCATTTGTGTTAGGATTTTCCTATTTAGCACTTATGTGATTTCTTGTTTCATGTGCTGAGGTGGAATTTTTTCGGGCTGGTATGTAGGAGAAGTGCCAAACTAGTTAACCTTGGCGGTGTGTATGTTGTTTTTGGACAATATACAAGTTTGTGTTGGAGCTACTATTGGAGAATCTTCTTTGGTCAATAAGGATGAGGATTCAACATGGTTACAACAAACTCTTCCTTTCAAGGAGCTGGTGTGTCTTCATTCAGGGAATATGGAATGTGCTCTTTTACTCTTCAATTTTCCTCAAATGATTGCATGTAACAAACTAAGAATATCTCGAATTCTGGTGCAAATGAAATGAATTGTAAATGTAATTAAGCCTGATGCTTGTTGCTCCCTTATTCTATAAAAGGGATTTCATGGCTTATTATAGGGGTCAAATTCTAAAGTCAAAATAGAATTATAGGTAAAAAAATAAGTTCAGGAAAAGGCACTTAGAATAGGATATTGGAAATAGACCAGTAATTTTTCTTGGATGCAAGATCATGTATGTGGTGATCTTAAATAAGTTTTATAGAAATTACTTACATCAGAGAAAATATTAATCTAGAAGTAGATACTCTCCCATGTATGTTTCTTATAAGTTATGAATGATAAATACTAATGGTGTTATCAAATGTTGTCTTCAAATATTTCATTTGAATGTATTACTCTGTTTTCAGCGTTAATTCAAGGAATTAATTAAAATGATTGAATAAGGTTATAAACTCTGTAAGGAATGACTTATGATTTCTAAGAAGTAAATGTTTCTTGCACAGTGAGTTTTCGTAAATGCAAAGCAATACAAAGATAGTATGTTTCTTCCTTAAGTGAGTAATTTGTAAATTACTAATCCTCATATACTTGACTTCGTTGCTCCAATTGATGAGACACTAGTCATTTTGTCATAAAATCTTGCATAGAATGAACAGATAGTGTTCTTGGCTCTAGACTTAAGATAAGACAATAATCAATTAAAAAATATTTCCAGGGATAGTATAAGTGGGATTATCCACAATTCCTATAAAATAACTAGTCGCTCACTTGAAAATCTACCAAATCTTTGGTGAAATAAACTTTGTTTGCAGTAAGTAGGAATCAACTTGTGTATAAATGTGTTACTAATTGAATATAGTATTTGAAAACGCAATTGGGATCACCCTCCTAGGTTTCATAGAGCCTGAAGTGAAGGAGTACAGACCTTAAAGTCATATGCTCATTGTGTTGGCCACTAACCTAGCAGTTCTTCATCATAGGATTTGGCTACTTCTTAGAGGATTGTTCGGTTCTGCTAGAAAAATCACCAACAGAAAGTGAAATGCCATTTTTATTGTACCAAAGAGTTGTTCAAAAATTTTAAATTGTACTTCATTTCATTCTTGGTCATAACAAAACAAAACTTTTAATAACGAAATAACTGACATGGGATAGTGTGTTTTCTAACACTACAAACAATGTGAGCATTTTATTTGTTCCAATCAGATAAAAAAAGGGAAATTTCATTTTTACTATATGAAAGAGTTATTCTAAAACTTGAAAGTGGATTTCATTACATTCTTGGTCGTAATGAAAAAAATTCATAAGGAAATAACTGACAAGGGACAGTGTGTTTTCTAACACTATATATAGTTTCCCACATAGATACATGTATATACATACACAACATTTATTGCTATACTCTATTGAATACCATGTATGCAATTAGTCTATTCAATACCACTAACTGCTATATTCAAATTTGTTGATGTCAAACAATTTACATGTCAATTTTTTTCTTTTGTTTATAAGCAAGATGCCATAAACAATAACACTTCAAGTGGGATTGCCTACCATTATTTCACATTTTTTATAATGTGATTATATAGGTCCATGAAAATTTTAATATGAAATGTATAACAACATAGTGTTCAAACATATGAAAATAATATGTCTAGACCATAATTGTTCAATAATCAAATGATTAAACCCATAATGCACAATGAGTATTGTCATCCTATATCATCATCTCCTATGTTGCCTATTCTTTACAATTGGGGACATACCTTTGTAATATTTGGCATGTTTATTTGGGATCTTGTTTATTTCGAGAGGGGTGTTTCCAATTCTATGAACCCTCGCAGATGATGAATGTTAAACAATAGATTTCTAGAGAGGTGTTTTTTCCTTCACACTTTGAATACCTTCAGCCTGTAAGAAACACTTTGAACAATTAATGTATGGATGGAAATAAATATAAGGTAGTATGATATATACAGTAAGAAATAATTTATATGTACCTCTAGAAGAGAAGACTTCAAGTCAGAGAGCTTCCATATTGTGAAGCCGCCCACATAGTCTTTGACAGTCTCTACAAAAGAATCAAGATAAGGTAGTCTGTAGTCACCAGCAATGGCCTTAACAATGCTAACTCTCACACAACCTTCTGGTAGTGGAATGTTGTGGCAAGTATCATCTCTACTGATAGCACTTACAATACCTTTCCCAACCAATTTACGCTACCACCAAAGGTCAACGTGATCTTTGACCTTAAAAGTGATGCCCTTGGTATCTATCCTCTCCTCATCAACAAGATTTGGCTGCAATGGAAATTTCATTAACATCAATCATAATTCAAGACATATTAAAGTATTCATAAAGAAATTGGAGAAAAAGCATGGAAATTTATTGTGTCTATTACCAAAATAGATTGCATGCAAGTGCCTCCCCATCCCCATGACCATCTTTTTTTCCATCTCCCCCTTACACGCCAACACTCTCCCCATCCCCATGTCCATCTTTATTACCCTATCCCACTTGTAGGCCAGTGCTCTCCCCATCCCCATGTCCATCTTTATTTCCATCTCCCCCTTGCAAGCTAGCGCTCTCCCCATCCCCATGTCCATCTTTATTATTCTGACCCACTTGCAGGCCAGTGCACTCCCCGTCCCCATATCCATCTCTAATACTGTCTCCCAATTCCATTGCAAATACACCACCAATAAGGTCAAGGCACATGTTTTTGATAGATCGCACACATCCATTAACATTCTTATCTTGCAAAACATGGTAGAGGTGTGAGAAGATAGAAGAAAAGGAAAATTTACCAATTGGACACTAACCTACTTGGGGCCAACACTTTGTTGTTCATCCTTGCCCTATAATAGAAAGAATTGAAACATCACATAAAATTCAGATGCATGGAACCAATTCATTGAAATAATCAAAATAAATATTAAATAGAATATTTAAAAATCACCGTTTCTTCTAGTTTCTTCATGTCAAGGCACCTTGAAACTTTTGACAGTGTACGCTCCTTCTTCTCAATGTTAGATGGTGGGTTGGGAGGAACAACATCATCTTGTGCTTTCATGGGAATTGCTTCATCTTTCAAATCAACAATACCCTGCTCGAGGCCAACACTTCATTATTCATCCTTGCCCTATAAGAGCAAGAATTTAAATTTCACATGAAATTCACATGCATGCAACCAATTCATTGAAATAATCAAAATAAAAATTAAACAAAAGATTTTGAAATCATCGTTTGTTTAGTTTTCTTCATGTGAGGGAACCTTGAAACTTTTGACTATGTACACTCCTTCTCAATGTTAGACATCAGGTTGGGAGGAATAACATCATATTGTGCTTTCATGGGCACTGCTTCGTCTTCCAAATCAACAATACTTTACTCAAGTCCAGCACTTCATTGTTCATCCTTGCCCTGTAATAGCAGGAATTGAAACATCACATCAAATTCACATGCATGCAACCAATTCATTGAAATAATCAAAAGAAACATTAAATAGAAGATTTTGAAATCATCGTTTTTTCTCATTTCTTCATGTGAGGGCACCCTGAAACTTTTGACTATGTACGCTCCTTCTTCTCAATGTTAGACGATGGGTTGGGAGGAACAACATCATCTTGTGCTTTCATGGCTACAACTTCATCTCCCAAATGAACAATACTCTACTCAGAGCTAACAACCACTTTTCGACCATCACCCTGTCATGTCATGTAAGTTGACACTAAGTGAACCTTGTATACAAAAAAACAAAAAAAATGAACCAACCAAAGTTCAGATTTAATAGTTCAATTTTGTATTACCATTTCATCCTTTCTCTTTTTATCCTGCACCAATAATATTATTTTCCTTCTTTGCTCCTTGTTCTCCTCACTATTTTATAACACCATTTTCTCCTTCACCTCATCCTTTCCTTCCTTAGGAAGTAGGAAAAATCTTTGTTTACCATACTTTCTATAGACCCTTTCAATAGCATGCTTCTACTAGATATTATGTCATAGCTCCAATTGGTACTCCATATTATCCATCTTCTTTTGAAAATACTTTTTCAATTTGTCAGGGGGAGGAGGGGGAATTTTTGTTCCCCCCTATGCACTTCAGCCATGCTTTTGTGGCATGAGAATAGGATGGTGATGATGTTGAATCCTATACATGTTGAACAATTTCCAATCATGAAATTTTCTCATACATTTTTCTAACATATAGTAATATGTCTATCTCATATTCTCCACTTCTCTTTTGTATTCGGCAGCAACTTGCACAAAAAATTCAAAAAATAAAATAGCTTAAAATATTTTATATGAAAATAAATTGAATGCACAACATATACACACAACCAAACTATGCAATAATTGAGTTATTATATCTACCTTCACATCCTCCACATCACCCTGTGCTTCATTCACACCATCCTCATCCTTAGGGTCACCTTTTGCATGATCTTCCTCTTCCTCATGGACTATGGAAAGAGCGTGATCATCTCCCCAATTATCAAAAAGGTTTTCAATACATTCATACTATCAAAAAAATTGCAGGTTGGAAAAAAGACGATGTTATGAAACCTACAACCCACATAGTGTTCTAAAGCCCTATACATGTAACAACCCAATTGGTTAGTCACCACTCAACTTGATTTAGTTTCAATTATGTATCCCCCACCTATAGAATGAAATAACTCGCAACCCACTGTGTTTTCCAACATACAATTATTTTGTGCATTTATTTTTCAATCACATGAAGATACTGAATTGCAATTTTTACTGTAACTAATAGTTGTGGTAAAATTTGAAGGTGGCTTCCATTACATTCATACTATCTAAATAACGAATGCTTTTCAAAACATTCATACTATTTTATGAAATTCCAAGTTGGAAAACACTAGGTGTTATAAATCTTGCAACCCACATATTGTTCTAAAACCCTTTACAAGTAGAAACTAAATTGGTTAGTCACCCCTCACCCCAATTTGGTATGTTTTTTTATTGTCTTGAGAACCTTTTTCTTTGTAGATAGCAAGAATGTAATGAAATTGAAAAACATTGGGTGTTAAGAAACCTGCAACCCAAATAGTGCTGTAAAACCCTCTACACATAACAACCCAATTGGTTAGTAACCCCTCAGGTCAATTTGGTTAGTTTTATGTATCCCCCACCTACAAATCATCCCTATGCTCTCAACCATTTAGATTTAAACATGTAAAATGAAACAACTAACAACCTTCATTGTGTTTTACAATCTATAATTATTTTATGCATTTCTTTGTTTCAACCATATGAATAAATTAAAATGAAATTTATACTGTAATTAAGAGTTGTTATGTATGTTCAAGGTGAAATTCATTACATTCTTATTGCCTGTGAAATAAAAGGCTTCAAAGGTATTCATATTGTCAATATAATTGCAAGTGGGTCCAAATTCACCTAAGTTGTGACCAACCAATTGGGTTCTTATTGTGTAAGTAACCAAAATGTTGTCACTACATTCATACTCTATGTGTAATTGTAGGTTCAAAAAAATTGGGTGTTGAGAAACCTGCAACCCAAATACTGTTTTAAAAACCTTTACAAGTAACAACCCAATTGATTACTCACCCCTAAGGTGAATTTGGATAGATTTAAATATCCCCCACCTGCAACTCCACCCTTCAACTTTCAACATGCAGAATGAAAGAAATCACAATACAGAGTGATTTCCAGCCTCCAATTATTTTGTTCATTATCATATTTGAACACATATTTTCAAAAAACAATAGTTATTACAATTTAGAACGTAGGTCTTACACACGTCAGTCTGCCTCCAATGCCCGCAGGTGCACAAAATTTAGTGAAAAGGATAGCTTCTCATGGAAGCCACTAGTCTAATGTGTTTTATAGTTGAACTTGTGCCACAACATCATAGCCAATAGAAGGTGAAAAAAATGACCTAACATCATCGGTTATCTCCTCGCTTCCATCATCATAATGCTTCCTCTCATTTTCCAAATTCGTCACTTTTATCCCCCATCTTGGGAGGCCCCACACTATGTTGTCCCATCATGTGGTGTATGTTTTAATGTGTTTTTGTATGTTATGATGCCTCTGGTATGCATTATTCTATGGAGAATAGCCACATCCAATTGTAGAAGGTGATCTCTCTTCAAAACTGCATGGCTTACACATGATAACATATTACCCTTTTTCAAGGATAAGACATGTATGATTATGTTATTATGTCCAAGACATACATTTTTCAGGGATAATAGCTTGATTTCACTATATTTTGTAGGGAGATTAGATTCTACCCATTGGATGAGGCTATTCTCCCTACAAAAATACATGTTAGACATATCATAACCATCATAATGTTTTAAAAATACATAATTTGGCATGCACAAAAAGTGAAAAATGTCACCACTTTCGACATTCACATTTTAGAGGTTGTTGTAGATCACACAAGGGAGTTGCAAGAAAAAATGTAAAAATGTCACCACTTTTGCCAACTCTCCTTAACAAGTCCAAACTGTAGGAGTTGATGGTGACTCCTCAACACCCCCAAGATTAGTTGCGACCAAAACCACTTCCACAAGAGAGAGAATGACAAGATTGCTTTCTTCACAATGCAAGATTGATTAATGGCTGAATTGCTTGCTTGCTATAAGCTTGAATCAATGTACATGAGATGCCTTGCTTATGTCTAGGCAAGGTTGAAATGTAGTAGTGAACATGATGTTGACAAATGTCATGATCTTATGACATGAGACAACCAACAACCTAATCACCTAGGAAATGATGCATCCTAGCTAGATAAGATAAGTTCTAGAAAAGCCAACTAAGACTTCTAGAAGGAATCTTTTACCTAAGTAAACTTAACCGTGTGAATATGTCCCCTAATTACCTAGTGAATTAATTAGCTAGGTACAAGACAATTATTCACACCAACACAAAATGCATTTGACAAGTACAGTAAACTAGCTAGCAAGTATGTATATCTACTAGAAATATATGCCATTTTTTCATTTTACCTAGGGACTTTGAAGAATTGAATGGATATTTGTTACAAAAAGCCATATTCATTAATAGGTTTCCAAGGGTTTTCATTTGATATGTAGAGTTCATTATGTGCTTTTCTATGGAGGTTTTTGTAATTTTTCAATTTTAATGTTTAGTCCAAAACTATCACAAATGAGTAAAGCTATCCAAATTGAGCTCATGTGTGACTAACCAATTCGGTTGTTATGTGTTTAGCTTTTAATGTCATCACACATATATGAGGTTTGAAAATACATTGTCATTTGTCAACTACACTTAATGGCATGGACCAAGCTTCAAAGTAGACAATTAAACCTACACAACCTATGTGATATAAAAAATTACATGCTTCATAACACACTACATTTTTCAACCTCCACATGACAACATACCCAATCCCTTGTGTTTTTTAAGCTCGTATATGTAGGTGTGCATTACAAATAGCAAGAACACCAATTTCTTGCCATTATTGGAAATAATGAATAAACTTGTTGAAAATGGTGAACATTGTGTAGTGCAAGTTGGGAAACATAATGTGTATTAAAGCCTACCTTTACTTATACCCAAGATTTTTCTTGAAATGCAGACATATATATGGGGTTCTATTTTATCAAATAGTACATTTCTCATTAAAGGAAGACTCTATTAACCATCAATACATAGTGTACTTCATAGTATGCACTTCACAGTACAGGGAGAGCATGACATAAGTGTCTTAATAATTGAAAACACATTATGTTGATCTAAAGCTCTAAAATGGGCACCAATGAATACTCATATTTGTAAAGAGGCTTGTACATTTCAAAACACATTGTGTTTACAAAAAAATAATTCCATTACAAAACTTGGGAAGCCTAATGACCATTTGTGTGTTATTATGGCCTTGCCTTAGTAGTCTGTATGGTATATTATACTATTTAAAAACAATTGCAATAACAATGTTCCTTAATCACAACCTTATGAAACCCAACTATGAAAAGATGCTTCACAATTGAACAAAGGTACATGGTTTAAATGGAGAAATACTATAATGTAAAATGATAAATATTATGTTCTTTTGCAAATATATCCGATCTAATTACCAAGGATCCAAAGGTTCTTTTTCTATTTTGGGAGATAAATCATACTGATGTAGTGTTGGATAAATCATCCTAAAATTCACAAATCAATTATGAGGAGGATAATTAATAGGATTTAGTATCATCCTTCATTGATTTTTTTAGCATTTCCCGTGTAACACTCACACTTCAAGGAGAAAACATCCTTCATGTGAAATTTTGTGATACAATAGGCACACAATAATGTAACATTTATTTTATTTAAATTAAACTAAAAAAAAATTCATTCCCCACACTACGCCATTCATCTATAAATAAATTAGAACTTCTAAATTCAAAATAAATTCTAGAAATTTAACTATCCTATACACTTGCAATTCAAGCTATGACAACTAGAATCACCTGTATCTAGTGCAGAAGATTCACGCCTCTTGAAGCATCCTTCTCAATCCACCTGCCCTTGTTTTATTCAAATTTGTTTACTCACCTATATCAACCACCTAGAAAAAAGACAAGTGATAGCGATAGATTAAATTGGAAAACTAAAGACATTTGGTGCTAAAAAGAATTCATTTTATTCTCAACTCCACCAATATTGGATTATATGTTGTGTTGACTGCAACATTCCAACTTGTACAGAAAATAAACAAACATACTAAACTATACACTAGGGATTTAATTTCTAGTTTAACCTATCACTAACACTAGTAATATATATCAGAAATTATATCTGCCATTTTCTCATTCTACTAGAACTATGAAGCATTGAACATTCATTCCAATATATGAAAAACTCATCTCTCCTAGCATATGAAAGAGGCCATGACTTGCATAATCAATAAGGGTAGAGAAAACAGACAAGAAATATACCATGTACCACTATCAAACTTCTGTTGATATAATTACTTGTACATACAACTAAAAAAATACAAATTATTGCAACACATTGGTTATAAATCACAGTTTGCATTGATTATGTAAGAATAAAGGTTAAGAAGTCAACGAAAACCTTAGTGATCTCTTTGATTGACCAAAAAAAGTGGGTAATCTCCTAAAAAAGTGCACCTCCCATGGGCATGTAACATACAAAAATTGAATTAAAACATACATAACATGATGGTATGGAGTAGTGTGGGGCCCACAAATATAGGGGATAAAAGTGACAAAACTGATAGATGAGAGGAAACATTACAGTGAAAAAAGTGAGGAGATAACAACACTATTAAATTGTGTATCTTGCATTGTGAGAAGGAGTTTCACCATAAAACTCACCAAATAGGTGGTTTGCACAAGAAGATATCCCTTTCTATGGATTTTTTGCACCCATGGGAATTGCACGCTAACATGAGTAAGACATGCATTGTAAATTGTAATAAGTATTATTTTTCAAAATCATGTGTTTAAATATAATCATGCACATAATAATTGCAGGTTAGAAGACACTCTATATTATGAGTTATTTCATTATGCATGCTTGAACCTAAAGGGTGAAGAGAACAAGAAGAATTTGTAGGTGGGGAATACACAAAATGTGCCAAATTGAGGTGAGAGGTGACATAAATTATGTTGTTACTTCTAAAGGGTTTAGAACATTATGTGGGTTGTAGGTTTTATAAAACCCAATGTTTTCCAACCTAGATTTTTACAAAATAATATGAATATAATCAAATCCTTTTCTAATTAACACAATAACAACCCAATTGGTTTGTCACCCCTCAACTCAATTTGATTAGACGCCTAGTGTTTTCCAACATGAAGTTATATATAGACAGTATGAATGTAATGAAGAAGGTTTTTTAGTACATAGTAAGAATGTAATGAAGATAACCTTTTAAATTTATGTAGACCACATTGAATGAGATAGATAAAATATAATGTATTGAGTGAAGAGATTATCCCTATTGTTGAGAAGTTGAGGAAGATATGTGTGCAATATGCATAATGGGAAAGTGATAACACAAAACTCGAGCAATAGGTAGTAGAAAGTATGTAATGGAAAATGAATCTTCTCTAAAAACACTTGAAAAGAAGCAGACCAAAGTGAATGAGATAGATAATGTATTGACTAAAGAGATTGTTCCTTCTCTTGAGAAGTTGATGAAGGAGCATGTGCACTATGTGAAATGGGAAAATGGAAATGCAGAACCAAAGACAGTAGGTACTAGAATGCATGGAATGAAAAAGGAATCTTCGCTAAAAATACTCAAAAATAATTAGAGTAGAGTGAGTGAGATAGATAATGTATTGATTAAAGAGATCATCCATGCTCTTGAGATGTTGAGGAGGGTGCATGTGTAGTATAAGCAAAGGAAAAATGGCAATGCACAAGTGGACAATCTAAAGAGGTTTTGTATTACACAAGAATTTGTGTAGGAAAAGAAAGTGAGAGATGTTGCTATGGGTGGAGTTGAACAAGTAAATTGTATCATGAATAACTTTTACAACATAGTATATTTTCCATTATGAATTGTAATAAATACTTTAGATATTAGTTTTGAAGCTTCATGAGTGTCACTTGCCAAACTCATAACTTGTAATTTTCCTACGATATTGTACCAAAATTGTCTTGTCCATCAATTTTTTTTCTCAAACTTCCCTAACTTATTATCCTTTTCAAAAAGAGTACATAGGAATTTGAATATTATTTCTCTTGAAGCAACTTTTAATGTATTCCACTCAATTATCACCACACATTGGCTAACTCTATTTTCCTCATTTTGATTGAATGGGATAAAAGAGGAGTTAGCCAAAGTGTGGTGAATATTGATTCAAAATTCATTAAATGTTGTGCTTCAAAAGGAAGAAGATTCAAATTAATTTTGTACTCTCTTTGAAAAGTATAATAATTTTAGGGAAGTTCTTGAAAAGGTTTTGATGGAAAAGACAACTTTGATGTAGTGTGCCACAGGAAAATTACAAGTTATTAGTTTGGCAGAATTACATGTAGACAACATGAGTCTAATGAAAACATTTAGCTTTGTAGACAGTAAGAATGTAGTGAAGTTCATTCACATTCACAATTTAAAGAAACTCTTACTTCCACTAAAAGTTGGATTTCAATTTCCTCATATGATTTATAAATAAATATAGAATATAATTGCAAGTTGGAAAACACAATGTGGTTTTCTATTTATTTCATTATGTGCATTCAAAGTTAAGTGGTGGAGAGCACCAAGAGGAGTTGCAGGTGGGGGTTTCATAAAACTAATTAGATTGAGCTGAGGAGTGACTAACCAATTGGGTTGTTATGTCTATAGGGTTTAACACTATGTGGGTTGCAAGTTTCATAATAACTAGTATTTTCCAATTTCATTACATTCTTACTATCAAAATCACAAAGGTTCTCAATACAATAAAAAAACATACCAAATTGAGGCGAGGGGTGACTAAGAAATTGGGTTGTTACTTGTAAATGGTTTTAGAACAGTATGTGGGTTGCAAGTTTTATAATACCCAGTGTTTTCCAACCTAAAATTTTATAAAATAATATGGATTTAATCAAAAAAAATTCTAATTAATGCAATAACAACCCAGTTAGTTTGTCACCCCTCAACTCAATTTGATTAGACACCCAGTGTTTTCCAACATGCAATTATATATAGACAGTATGAACATAATGAAGAAGTTTTGTTTAGTACATAGTAATAATGTAATGAAGATCACCTTCAAAATTTATATAGACCACATTGAATGAGATAGATAAAAGATAATATGTTGAGTGAAGAGATTCTCCTTGTTATTAAGAAGTTGAGGAAGGTGCATGTGTAGTATGTACAATGGGAAAGTGGAAATGAAAAACTTGAGCAGCAGGTAGTAGAACTTATGTAATGAAAAAGGAATCTACTCTAAAAACACTTGAAAAGAAACATACCAAAGTGAATGAGATAGCTAATGTATTGACTGAAGAGAATGTTCTTGCTCTTGAAAACTTGACGAAGGAGGATTATGCAGTATGTGAAATGGGTGAATGCTAATGTAGAATCAGAGTGATACAGAGGGATAACAATAACAAGAAACAATTTTTTTTAGATTAAATAGAATCTGTTGAAGGTTTTTCAAACTTACCTTTGCAAGTTCCCTAGGCTCCAAACCCTCATGGAAGACCTATTTGAGGTGTTATTGAAAACACACTCACTCCTATGCCTTTTCAGACTTCTCAAACCTTCAATTCACTTCAGAGGATATCACCAAACCCCTACTTTACTATGGTGAACTCAATAACTATTCTTTTCATTAAACCCTCAAAGACACCTAGGGTTTTGACAGTCTTTTGAATAATAAACCTACACAACATTGCATAACTAACACATATGAATTTTTTGAAACTTCTCCTTTGGAAGATGCCTACCCAATGACCTGATAAATATTTCCTCCAAGTTTCATAAATTTTCAATGGTCAAAACAAAAGATGTGAATTTATTTCACTCGTTGGAAACCCTAGTTCAATGACAGGGTAGTTTGAAATGTTTTTTGTTGTAACTCACTCAAAACATCATGAAATCAAACCAAACCAGATGAATTTGAACATAAAAAAAAATTCTATCATTTCATCCACTCTCAAACCTGAAACTATTTCATACAAGTCCCTGCAAGGTTAATTACAAACTGTAATTGTAGAAAATTGTAAAAAAAAAGGTAAAGAAAATAGGGTATTTCATCAAAAACCCCTTCAAATTCTTGGAGCCTCCTTTTTATTACTTTAACATGAATAAACATTAAAAAATAGCTACCCATCAAAATTACATGATTTCCCATCAAAACCTAAAGTTACCTAATGTCTTTTTTCCTTAAACTTGCAAAATATGCACTTTTACAATCTAGACATGAAAACAAAACATGGAAAGAGACCTTACAAGGTCAATCATGGTCTTCTAAGACCTTATTAGACTCAACCAATCCAAAAATATAACTAAGGAATAAGCCCCAACCTTGCACAAGCCAAAAATCACCTATAAAATTTAAATTTGTATTTTGGCAAAAAAAATAAAAATTTGAATTCCTAGGCCTATTTACACAACCTGAACCATTGGGAATAACCCCAATGGATCCACTAAGACCTACACTAACACAAATAATACTCCTAACATCAAAATGAGCATAAACACATCACTAAGGTGATGCTCCTACATCATGGAGGCATTAAGTACTAGAATGCATGGAATGAAAAAGGAATCTTCAATGAAAACACTTGAAAAGAAGTAGAGTAGAGTGAGTGAGATGGATAATGTATTGACTAAATAGATCCTTCATGCTCTTGATAAGTTGAGGAAGATGCATGTGTAGTATATGCAATGGGAAAATGGAAATGCACAAGTGGACAAAATGAAGAGGTTTTGTATTGCATAAGAATTTGTGCAGGCAAAGAAAGTGAGAGATGATGCTATGGGTGGAGTTGAACAAGTAAATTCAAAGATTCTTGAATATAATAATTCAGTGGAACACATAGAACTGGTAATGCATGAAAAGAAGGTAGAGACATGAAAGTCCTATGCAAATACCAGGGAGGTGTTAATAGGTAAGAGTAGTGGGGATGAGGAAAAATACATGGATGGTCAACTTGCAAATACAAAAGCACTAGTTGGAAGTGTTGAAACTGAAGCAAAACAACACAAGACTACAATTAACCACTTAGAAGATGAATTAAGAGATAAGAGGAAAATTTTATCATCAAAAGAAAATGAGATTAATTAATGTTGTTGAGAGTTGTTGAGAGATTAGAAAATGAACATTTGCAATAATTTGAAGGTGTTTAGAAGTTGAAGTATGATATCATGCACCTTGAGGCTCAATTACTAAATGTTCAACATACCAATAATGATCCTGTAAGGCATATTGAAAGATCAAAATTGAAACGTGTTGTTGCACAGCTTATAAAAGTCTAAATTACTTGAATGGTAAATATTGAAGGTGCCTTTCATTACACTCCTGCTATGTAAATAACAAAAGGTTTTAACTACATTAATATTGTCTTCCAAAACTACATTCCTTTCCATTCTCACCTAAATTAGATGGTACTCATGTAAGGAGAAGCTAATCTCTCAAAAAAATGCACCTATGCATAGACATTATAACATAACACCCCATCCCCCATGGAAATCTCCTGATAAAATGCATCGACAGAGAGACTTGATGGACGGAGCTGACAACATGATTGTAATGAAAACCTTTAGTTTTGTAGATATTAAGAATGTAGTGAAGTGCATTCACATTCAAAATTTAAAGCAACTCTTACTTACACTAAAAGTTGCATTTCAAATTCCTCATATGATTTATAAACAAATGAAAAATATAATTCTAGGTTGGAAAACACAATGTGGTTTTCCATTTATTTCATTATTTATGTTCAAAGCTAAGTGGTGGAGATCATGGGGAGGAGTTGCAGATGGGGGTTTCATAAAACTTACTAGATTGAGTTGTAGGGTGACTAACCAATTAGGTTGTTACACCTACAAGGTTTTACAACACTATGTGGGTTGCAGGTTTCATAATACCTAGTGTTTTCCAATTTCATTACATTCTTACTATCTAATTCACAAAAGGTTCTCAAGAAAATAAAAAAACATACCAAATTAATGTGAGGGGTGACTTACAAATTGGGTTGTTACTTGTAAATGGTTTTAGAAACATATGTGAGTTGCAAGTTTTATAACACCCAATGTTTTCCCAACCTAGAATATTATAGAACAATATGAATGTCTTGAAAAGATTTTTTTATTTAGACAATACGAATGTAATGAAATACAGCTTCAAAATTTATAACAAGTCTTACACAAGGTAAAAAAATTGTTTTAATTTCTTAATATGATCCAAATATACATACACAGTATGATTGCAGGTTGGAAATCACAGTGGGAGGAAAGTACATAATTTATGAAACCTTGAACCCACACAATGTTGTAAAAACCTCTACACACTAAGGGAAAATGAAAACCCTTATTTTCTCATCAAAGAAAAACCATCTTTACAATGAATAGCCATTCAATTCTTCACAATCCTTTGACAGAATAGAAAAAAGGCATATATTTCTAGCAGATATGCATACCTACTTGCAAGCTACCTACACCTGTCACATACATTTTGGTAGGGAGAATGGCTGCTTTGCTTTGGCCTCTAAACCCTTGCAACTCCCTTCTGAGCTCACCAGAAACCTTCAAAATGAGAATGTCAAAAATGGTGACATTATGGGTTTTATGTGGTTTTAAAGATATATCATTTCATTGTAGAACCCACATTGCATTTTCCAACCTAGTTATATATTCTACATGGTTTCTAGTTTCTCTAAACGTTATTCAGTTATTTCACTCATATTTCCACAATGGGTTGTCAGTTATTTCATTCGGCTTCCTCTAAAAGTTGTGTTGTGAGAACATTAAAATGGAAAAATTTAAAAACCTCAACACAAAAACATATAAATAGCTCTGCATTTCAAATGAAAACCCCTTTTCACAAGGAAAACCCTTTGTTTTCCTGTCATTAAAAACCCATCTTCACAACAAATAGTCATTCAATTCTTCACAATTCCTAGGCAGAATGGAAAAATAGCATATATTTCTAGTAGATATACATACTTTTTAGCTAGCTTCTCGTGCCTATCAAATGCATTTTGGTAGAGAGAGTGGACACTCTACTTTGGCCTCTGAATGCTTGCAAATCCCTTTTGTGCTCTCCAACAACCTCCAAAATGTGAATGTAAAAAATGGTGTTGTTCTAGGCTTTTTGTCCATTCCAAATTATGATTTTGAAAATCTGTTGGCGCTACCACATTTTTTTGGCAACACGACAATTGATGGCACTCCAAAAACACATGCTTAAATTTCCATTAGCATTGTCTATCAAGTCTTTCCATCAGTGTGTTTTATCGGGAGATTGGAATGGAGGATGGGTGTTATGTTATAATGTCTATACATACGTGCATTTTTTCAAGAGATTAGCTTCTCTCAGGAAAAAATGCATTTACTTTTCTTAATTTTGTAAATTGCTATTAGTTTTATAATTTATTAATCATTTTCGTTTAACAATCCAGTATTTCCTTAATTTATTTGTTAAATGAATTAGTGAATTTTCTTTTGCAAGGATAAATGTCGAATGAACAATAATGTGCTAAACCCTTTATTTTGCAAATTAGTAATGATTCCTAATTAGTATTCATTTTAAAGTAATTAGAGTTGCCTTAATTTACTCATTTTTACAAAGGTAGTTTAACATCTTATAGTTAGATTCACTTTCTAAATAGATTTTGAATTAATTAGTAACTATAATTCCCGTACACAGTATGCTCTCACCTCGATCATACTGGGATCTTGGTGATTTGAAAGTGGAAAGGAAGTTGTATATTTTTCTTATATTTTCCTTTTAATTAGTTGTGAATTAATCAATAATTGTAATTCCCATACACCGTATTCTCTCATCTCGCTTGTACTAGGATCTTGGTGATCAAAAAGTGGAAAGGAAGTTTTTATTTTTACAAAGTAGATTAGTGTTTTAGTTTACATTTATAATTCAATATTGCCTTAATTTATTTTACAATAGTAATGGTAAAATTAGTATAAATTAGTATTTATTCCTTTTTAAAATCATTTTACCTTGCAAGAAGTAATTATTTTTTATTTTCTTTCTTAATTAGAAAACCTTAATTAAGAAAAGAAAACCAAAAACCAACAGTGTTCAGTATCAATGTTGCCTCTAGCTCATGTTTACAGGTAATGTCATTGCACTTGAACTACTACACTTATAACCTAACATAGCTACAACAATGGTGTATGTGGCATCATCCCTTTAAATCACCCGAGAGAAATAAGGAACATCAATGATATTAAAATCCAAGAGATGGATAATCTCTCTTAGATCGATAATTTAAAAAGATAATTTCAAATGAACGAAAATCCACTTATTCAAACCTAGTAAATCCCATTATAGGATTTGATGAAATTTATTTAATATTATTTACGTTAGTTAAAAAAAATGAATTTTTCAATAGTTTCAATGGAGATGTTAATTTAGGAATCAGATTTTAGGTGTTAGGAAACAAGTAATAGTCATGGATACTATTTACTTATATTTATTGTTTCCCTTCATGGGTAGTAGTCATAGAGGAACTGTTTGGGGAAAAAGGGGCCCTAGAAATGGTTTTGTACCCACATAATAGTTCTCATAAAACTTAAGAGTAGAAAATAGAGCTACATATTTTATGCCTTGATCCCATTTAGAAGCAGGGTATGTAGGAAGTCTAGGAAACAAAGGATGTTTCTAGTACTCAAGCATTCAAGGATGGGGTTTAGGGTACATCTAAGAGAGATAATACTAACTCAATTAATTATATAACATTTATTCAATCAAATAAATTAGATCAATTCAAAGGAAGGGAAGAATATCCTAATCTAATATTAAGATAAAATATACTCATCGTATACTCAAATGGAATGCTTGATTTCCCCAAAAGGTTAGGCCAAAATTCTGAGGTTGGATTCAAGTCCCTATGCTATTATTTTTGTACACTCCTAAATTTAGACCTCGGTGCACTTTTGTTAAGAAGTGTAGTCTTCGAAGAGTAATCATTTGAATCTAAAGTCTTTGGCTAGAGCATTTTACCTATCATGTTTGATGGATGGATGCCTATCTTGTTTGATGGATAGATGGATTCCCATCCTATTTGATGGATGGATGCCTATCATATTTGATGGATGGATGCCTATCCTATTTGATGGTTAGATTCTCATCCTATTTGATGGATGGATTCCTATCTTGTTTGATAGATAGATGAGTTCTTGATTATGCAAGTGATTAAACACTTAACAACTAAAGGAAAGTAATAATAAAAAACAAAAAAGTGATGCTTTTTGGGAATAATGGTTTGGGTCTTTACATTTGTGGTGATGATGTTATAATTCCCTTAGAGTTGGAAATTCCTTCTTTAGAAATCTCTATTAGTGGCCTTATTGATTACAACACTTATAGAGAACAATGATTACAACAATTTGAAATGCTCGATGAACAACACATAAATTCTCTTGAACATCTTCAAGTCTATTCAAAAATAATGGAACATAGATACAATAACAATATCATTCTTCATTCATTCAACATAGGATATTTGGTGTTATATGAAAACCAACATAATGTAAATGTGTCACTAGATGAGAAAGGAAAGTTTAGCTCAAATTGGTTAGGACCTTATCTAATTGATGAAGACTATGGATCTGGAGCATATAGGCTTAAGAAAATAGATAGTACACCTCTTAAAGAACCCATTGATGATATGCATTTGTGTAGATATTAAAATTAGCAATATTTTTGAATAGTATGTGTTTTAAAGAATGTTGTTAGATTGAGTATATATTTTTTTATTCTATCTCGCACTGCTTCATTCATGACAAGAATTTTTGTGTCTTGAATCTTCATGAGTAATTTTTTATTTATGGGATTACTACTTCTTTGTGCATACTATTCAATCATGTGTGTGGTATGTTAAATTATATCATAAGGGAATCTAGTTTAACATAACAACACTTAATTCAAAATTTAGAATCTAAGTAGACTTAATTTTTTAATCAAATCACATAATATATACCAATTAGATCATGGAAGCATTTATTAAATAATATCATCTAGATTTTTTAATAGATCATATTGAAATCTAATCTAAAATATATGAAAACACAGCACATAGAAATAAAAACATGCTCATATAAATAGATCATCATGTTTAATAAACATCATAGTCACCATGATAGAAAATGTGGTGTGTTTATGGCTACCCAACTCCTTGGGGCTTGTGTTGCATGAATTTTTTCATTGATGTCAAAGGTTGAGTTTTCATTGATGTAAGCTAGATCACATGTTGATGTTAAAGGTTGTTCACAGGGTGTTGAGGTCAAAGATATGTTGGTACCATCTCATGTTACATATCTTTCAAATATATTTCAAAGGTTTTGATGGAAGTTGAGTTGATGCTAGTCCTCTCATGGTGTATACAAAAGTGCATAGTGAAAAAGTGACATTGATAAGTATTTTTCAAAGGTACTTGTTTGGTGATCTTCAATGTTGGTGCTTCCTAAAAAAGATAGAGGTGTGTTGAGTTGGTGTATAATGGAAGGGATTTGCATATTAATGTTTGCATAAGGGTTCAAACCCTCATGTTTGTCAAAGTCAAAGGTACAATGCTTAGCATAAATAGCATTTGGTGAATGGCATAAGTCTTAGAATAGTCATATGGCTTCATTTGTTCTTTCTTCATTGGTTGGTGTTTTCATCATTCAATCTCAACTTTCAATCATTTCTAAAACCCTAGATCCTAAAGGAACTTAGGGTTTACATGGTTGTCAAATGATCAATATAAATTTTGTTATATTTTACAAGTTACTTACCATAATAGGTGAAAGGTAACTTAAGTTACTCTTCGAGGGTTTGATAAACATTTCTTACCAGTCCCTACTCCTAGGACTTGCTGACCTAGCAGGTAGAAGACTTATATTATAATTCTTTTATGATATCAATGGCTATAGTTTAAAAGGTTAACCTAGCAGGAGCTCATAATCAAAGGCTTAGATTTAAACTTATGCAATAGTTATTCCCCGATGAATGTATTTTGATAGGTATCTAAGTGTTAATGCCTTGGGTGTTAGTTATGTGTAGTTTTGCAACTACATTGTGTTAGCTCTCAAAAATGTAGGCAAGATGCCTCAAGAGGCTGCCAATCTCTTGATACGCTTTAGGGTAACAAACAAGGTCAAAAGAATTCAACCTTCTACTCTTTAGGTGCTGCAAAACCTAGGTGGGTGTACCTCTCTGAATGATGCAGACTTAACTTGTGATTATCTTCTTAAAGCAATTTGTTCACAACGGCAATGGGAAGTGAACAAATGAAATCCAACTTGAAAATAGTAACAATATTTTGATCTGAATCCTAAAATGAATGCTTGACAAATAGATGTAAAGAAAACTAAATAAGTTCAAATGGTGAAGTGCAGAGACTAGTGCCTTGTTGGGTATGCGGAGTCAAATGAGATCAAGATGAGTAACACTTCTCTGAGAAAATTTGAATTATCTAGCATAAATTGTGCTTACAACTTGTATAAACATGCAAGAATGTGATTACTAAGCTCTACTTGAATAATCCAATTGATTCTCTCTGATTACTATGATTAACTAAAAGGATTTAGTCTTTACTTGAAAGAACCAATCAATCGATCACACAAGTACAACAAATGTGCACTGATAAAGTGAATACAAACTTGTCTAATCAATTTAAACAATCAGAAAGAATCCATCTTGGAGACAACTTAGCAATTCTCTTATTAAATTCAACAGATAATTGATACCAAACATGTGCAGCAACATCAATCGACATTCAGAAATACCTCCATTTTAGAACATGCATCATAGCCTCTGATTTGACAAATTTACTGTTCTATATCCATACAATTTTCCTACTATATCAAATAACTGATAACTGGTGGTATTTTACAATTACAAAATGCCTATTTATACACCAGCATGAGGAAATAAATCATATTGAAATAACATGTCGGCCCTCCATAGAATTCGGGCTCCAATCAAGTCGGCCAGCAATGGTCATCCAAGCAGATACATGTTGGCCTCAGTGTTTGAAATTATGTTATTCATTAGTGAACAGTCAGAAAGATAAGATGGCGGCTATGCCAAAGGCAATTCACTCGTTAATCACTTCCCCTGCTCTTTCTGTTTCGCCTTGACTCTGTGATGTCAATGAGACATCTCACAGAGGACCCCAAAGTGTTATCGATAGCCCTCAGACCCATCATTGCAACACAAGAATATCCCATACCGAAGTGCTCATATCATTTTCATTCATAGTCACCATAACTTGCTTGAGTCGGGAAGATGTCACACAGACTACCCAAGTGCTACCGATATGATGTGCTTTCCATTCGCTGAGACATAGGGATATCTCTCACCGAAGTGTTCTTTTGGCTTTGTTCATAGTGGCCATAACATTCTGACATCAGCAAAACCTCTTGCAGATTACTATGTTTCACCGAAAGTCTTCAACCATCCCTGAGTCCCTGTGACAAAAGAAAACTCTCACCGAGAAGCATCTTTCGTTTGATTCATTGTCGCTGTGACACACCGCACTCAGGGAGACCTTATAGAGATTGCCCAAACTATAGCGAAAGGCCAAATGAAACATATTGGTTGCCAAAACATATGATTTTTCCTGCTGATGAGTCCAACTGTCGCTATAACTTGCAACCCTCGGCGAGACGTCACGTAGAGTAAATTGCTATACCGAAACAACTGAGCTCACATTTGTTCGCCAAGACATAGCCAATATCTCATTGAAAGCCATTTAATAGAAACCCTTTAGTAACCCATTGGCAAGACACATATACTTCGCTATGACCTCCTGCCGCAAACTTCAACTCTTACCGAAAGGTCTATGAGAGGAAATCCATGTGTAAGGTTGGCGAGACCAAAGTCACTCGCCAAGACCTTACAACGATAGTAATATCTCCCATCGAAAGTCATTTGGAAAAATATTATGTGCTCCATCAGTGAGACAAATGATACTCACCAAGACCCTCCACCGAGAACCCATAGCCTTTGTCAATGAATCACCACAAGCATAGTCAGGGAGACATATTGAATTTGGTGTGATACCACCCCGACAGCCACAGCCTACACCAATAGATGTCTCTGTTGTCGCCAAAACAGCATGGATTCTATGTCAATGGCCAACCACGAATGAATGTCAGTCGCTGTAACAAAGAACATGTATTTCTGAAACACCTGCAACAAACAAATGTTAACTCACAAGCAACATGGGTCAGCGAGACAGTAAAGGACCTATGCCGATAGATTCAACAAGATGGAAAATGCAGACATGGGTGAATTCCAAGGGGAAATATAGGCAAGATGCAAGTAAAAATACCACGAGATGAGGACAATGCCAATAGAAAGACTCATATGAAGACTCAGGGGGTATGAAAGGTATGCAAAAATCATCAAATTTGATAGCTCCAACACATTGGTATACGATGGTTTGAGTATCCTCAGCAATGATCTTTGTAAGGAGATGAAAAGATGCATGGATAGAGATCAAAGAAAAAAATTTAAAGTCTATTTAAATTCTAATAGGCAATTGAAGAGTATGTACTTTGACGGGTTTATGCATGTCTTCCTGGTATGCTTGTAGTTTGTAACAATTTTATAACTATATTTCAACAACAATGGTTTGAAAGAGTCTTTAAGTGTGTTGGAAGGGTTTTGATGATTGTTTAAGCTCTATTTAAATACATTGAAAATGTCAAACCCATGCTTTTGAATAGAAGATAGACATAATGGGAAATCTTAGTAACAGATCCAAGGAAGGGTTTCATTAACTCAAGTGATTGTATTCTTGAGATATCTTTCTTCTTTGCATAGTTTCATCATCTAGACAAGATCACAAGTATGTGGAGATTGATTTGATATCAAAGTTATGCATAGTGAGAGAAAATAAATGAAAATGTTGTATAATTCCATTATATCATTGTGTTCATAAATTATGTTTTGTATTTGCACAAGAGTATGATCTGATTGAGAGCTTTGGTTCTTGAAGTTTGTAAGAATAGTGTGAATTTGTCTTCTATGTGAAGATATGATTGCAGTCATCTATGTAATAGGGTTATGTAGTAGGGAGAGTCACTTTCTTTGTATTGTTCTTTTCTCAGTGATAGGCCAGGTGTGTAGCAAAGTTTTTGTTTGATGAAATAAGGATATTCTTGTTCAAGAAGAGTTATATCTTGAAATTTTGTATAGGGGAGATGGTGTTTGCTACATTGATGCAAAGATAAAATAGTTATTTGTCTGGAAAAAAAGTAACCCTCTAAGTTTTTCTTATTTCTTCTGAAGTGTGGTAAGTTTGCTAGTGAGGCATGTTGAGTTGCCAGTGAGGTAGGTTGGTTTGCCAGTGAGGCATGATGTTTAGCCAGTGAGGCAAGTTGGTTTTCTAGTGAGGCTTATTTTTCTAGTGAGGAAGGTTGGTTTTCTAGTGAAGCATGATGTTTAGCTGGTGAGGCTTGTTGTTTTTCCAGTGAGGCATACAATTTATAACTAGTGAGGCTTAATGAAACTCATTTTCAAAGTGATTTTTTACCTTTTTAGGGTTTTCCACTCATAAACCTTGTGTTATGTATCTTCTTGGTGTTTTGTTATGTTGTGCTTGATTGGTTATCTTTGTTCAAGTATTATGTTTTGATTTGCATATCATTGTGACTCACTCAACATTCAGTACCTTTAATGTTTGAAGTGTTTTCAATTGGTCTCTTTGCATAATACAAGTGAGTTAAGTTTTGAAATTTTATTTTTCATTAGACCACTACTTCACCCCCCCTCTCAATGGTCATGTACTCCAATAGCTTGGTGGTGGTGGTTGTTGTGATATGATAGATCAAGAATAGAACCTAGAGTTGATCTACTCTCATAGACCCCACAACTCACCATGTACCACAACCTCGCATACGAGTGTTGTAGTACACTCCTACTCAAACTAGTCTTTCACTGCCTATACCTTACTAAGCTCCTCCATAGGGAAGCATGTGCCCCACTCTTAATCAAAACATGAGTAGCTCTCTACTCATTATGTGTAGCTCCCAACTCCTCATATGCAACTCTCAACTTTGTATGAGCACTTCTAATATCATCATAAGCTATCCTCCATCATATCATAGGCTCAAAAAGGTCTACATGGCACCCTACACTTGGTGGTGGCCTATGCTTGACTCACGTGGGTTGATGTGGGGGCATATCTGGTACTATATCTACCACAAATCAATTGGAAAATTTCATCCAATCACATGTACCAACTATAGTAAATAATACATAAAATGCATAAAAATAAATCATGATATTTATATATATATGAAAACATAAGTAAACTAATAATTGAAAGTAAAAGTAAATAACATATCACATTACCTGGATCACTGACTCTCCAATCAAATCCTAGCATGACACTATGGTACATGTACCTGGACTCTCCTGAGAGGCTAGTGATGTGGTGGGAGTTGCATGGTTTCTCTCTCCATGATTGTAGGTCCATGGTCTCTTGAGAGTCATAGACTATGCTTGTGATGTACGAGGATGAGATGTAGTTCTCTCCTTGGGGGAATCCCTAGCCTCTGTGTGCTCCTTGGGATCTCATGTTGTTGGATGCTAACCCTCCTCCTCATCATCATCATCATAGTCATCCTCACTCACATCTCCATTGAAAACCTTGTCCTCCCTCTCTGCACAATAGCTATTTTTTTAGTGGCGAATCTTCATCGATTGGAAAATAGTTCATATCAGCCAAGTTCAAATTAAGAAATATATTGCAATCAATGGGGTGGTCAAATCACATGGAGTCAATGAATTATTAGTCTGATGTATTTCAATTTTCCATCGATTTATTTTATGAGGAAAATGTAATTAATATTTTCACCCTAACAAACTATGCATTTCAAACAGACTAATTAACATTTTTTGCCTAGAATATTGGAAGCATGTATTAAATCACCTACATATTCACCAATACTATTAAAACAATATTGTGTATCAAGACACATTTTTTCCAAATCATTAAATGTTCAATACACATGAGGACCCTTTTCACCAATAAAATTTACAAATAATTGCTTATGAGGACCCATAATAACATTAAAAAATAATTACGTTTGAGGACACATTTCACCAATTACTATGATAACTCCATGCTAATTGTAGGGCCATAATCACCTTGAAAATTTCAATGTATTTGTTTCATCTAGGTTTGATTCATCCAACATTTAAATGTGTCATTGTATAATCATGTAGGATTCGCCAAATTTTTAATATACCATTTGAAAATCTCGTAGAATTTGTAAAATATGGATTGATATAAATACAATTGAAACTCTAATTTATTCTTATATATTTTGTTCAATTCTAAACTTTTGAGTTCTCAATTCATAAATTGGACTTGGAACCTTGATCATAGGCAAGTTACAAACTTACAACTACAAGCATTCTTGTATTAACAAATAGCAAGTAAGTGAAAACCTAAAGGTAAGTGATCATTTCTTCATAGTGTTATAAGATTTTTTATCTCTTTTATATTCTTGCTTCAATATTAAAGATGATATTGAGTAGGGAATTGGATCTATATTCTATGTCCTTAAAAAATAAGACATTTTTTTCTATCTTTTATTCGAAGTTAGATATCAAGATGTCGAGCAACAAGTGCAACAAGAGTAAGACTCCTCAGGGTGATGAAGGGATTGGGAGGCCATCAAAATTCCTAAATGTAGAGTTACCATAAAGTCTTACTTTTGCAATATTTAGGAACCATCAGATCAAGATGGAGCTACATCATCAACTCTTGCACCAAATATTAATGAAGACGGCATTGGAAATACCTCACTAAAAGATGGGATTGAGTTAATTGAGTTAGATGAGGATGAAAATGTCACAAAAGGTGTTCCAAGGGATACCTTGGTTAGCCAGAATGAGTTGTTTGAATTGGATGAAAATGTGGGTTCCATAGATGATGTTGCTACAAGGAAGATGAAAAGAAAATCCAAAATAAAAAGTGGGGCATGAGTGGGATATGACAAGGAATTTTTAGATTGATTGGGTGTCAAAGTACCCATTCATTGAACTAATGGAGAATGCAAACAAAGATGAACCTCCAATAGAATGCAACTATAATATTTATAGTTAGAAATGTAAAAGAGACAAAAATTTGTAGCTAAAGCTTGACACTATATAAAATTATATTGATAAATTTTATGAAAAAAAATCATAAATAGAAAGGAAAAATCAATAGTAAGATGGAAATCAAAGGAAGAATGTCTTCATGTTAAGTATGCCCTGGAATATGATGAGCATATACAATTATTGGTGAAGTTGTTGCATGTGGAGGTTCAATTGAAGCTCAATTTCAAAAGATAATGGAAGGAGCACAACTAGAAAAAAACTATTTAGATGAGTGTTGTTTTTCATATTTTGTCCTGAGGGCATCCTATGACAAACTACCCACAATATAATAGTTTATTATCTCTTTTGGGTGTTCCTCATTTTCCTAGCACACATTGGTCAATAAATGCTAGATGGGAATGGGAAAGTTGTCTTGCTGAGGTGGAAAAACAAAATTTATAGGAGAAAATAAAATATTCAACCTTCATTGCATTATCTTTAGATGAAGCTATTGTGGTAGATAATACTTCTTGGGTATGTTTGTATGTGTATATTATATACCAACATGTCTACCAACCTCATCTACTTTTTCTTCATAAAATGAAGGATAGTTCAACATCACAAAATCTATTTAAACTAGTTAATAAATCTTTGAATGAAATTAGAGGTATGGATCAGTTCACAATTTCCAAGAAGTTGGTGTGTGTAGGAGATGATGGGGCTTCCGTAATGCAAGGTCATAGGAGTGGTCTTTGTGTAAAGTTACAAACTACTTGTTCACCATACATGATTTTCATTCACTACATGGCCCACAAAATGAATTTAGCATTTAAAATTCTAAGAAAGTTTCTTATATATCAAAAATTAAAAATATAGTCAACGAGCTGTATGCATACTTCTATCGAAGTCCCAAACATTTTTCAGAATTTCAAAATTTTGTTGAGGGAATAACAGGATGAAACAAGCCTCTTAAGGATGTTGATACTAGATGGATCTCCTTGCATGAACCAACACAATGAGTTTTTTATAATATTGATCCTTGATTGGAGTAATGTACGAACATCGTCCCATAGTCAACAAAGCTCCTGACCTCTTACATAGGTTAAGCAATATAGAGACACTCTTAACTTTAGCTGGTCTTTTCCCCATGCTAGATGAAATGAACAATCTTGTGAAGAAATCCCAAGATAGAACTATGTATATATATTAATATACTAAACTACGTAGAATGAAATGCATGACCCTCAATAATCTATATCTAATAGATTATCCATTTCAAAGTTCAAAATTGCTAAGCTAGCAGAAAATTATAGATTTGAATAATCCTGAAAATTATTTACAATTTACTGGAAGTGGATAGTTATATGTCTTTGTACATGGATTTAAGATACCAATTCACTATTGTACGATGTTCAAGCACTCTACTAAAGAATTATATGTTACAAAGGAAGCTTTTAACAACATTGTTAAATCTATAAGTAGTACTTTAAAATCTATTGCAAAAACTCTTTCCACAAAGATTTGTGAACGATTCCCTTTAGATGAATTACTTAAAGCCATGTCTATTATGTATCCTTAATTTTGGATCCCAAACAGCCTTCACAACCCATACTTTTTTCATAAAAAAGTAATTACTTTGGACAAACATACTTTTTGAAAAGTTTAGTATCTTGTAATGGACAAAAAATTGGAGGAATTATAAATCAAATTAAGCTTAGAGAATAAGCTCACCATTTTGCAAAAAGTATGATGGACTAGTTTGACTCCATGGAGAATCTAATGGAAGCGGGATCAATAACAAAGGTTTGGGAAACCTTACGTCAAAGTGAAATATTGTATGGTTCAATATCAAAATATTTAAAACTTGATGATTTATGCCAAACAATGATATTGGAGTCAATGGAGGATGAGAAAGTTTTCAGTGCATTGGGGTTTTTGAAATCAAAGATAAGAAACAAACTAGACAAGAATTTGGAAAATTTCTTGAGGGTGTATGCAACTTGTTAGTTCTCAAAAATGTTGGTTGAAAAACCACAAGAGATTTCTAGGCTCTTGGTACATTTCAGGCTAATGAACAAGGCCAAATGGTGTACTTGAACCTTCTTCTCTTCAAGCTCTACCATACCTAGGTGGGTGCACCTATGTGAATGAAGCAGACTTGATATGTGTTTCCTACTTGTGCAATCTTTCGACAATGGAAATTGGAAATGGAAAGATGCAAGCCTAATTTAGTATAAATTTTATAAGCAAGATCAAGGTGAAGTTTATTAATATGTTTAGTTAACAGATGTAAGGTTTTGAAAACAAATTTGACAAAACTAAATGATGAAATATATGAGACCAGTGCCTTGTTGGGTATATGGAGTCAAATGAAATTATAAGATGAGTGGCTTGTATTTGGCAGTAGCTCTAACTATTTGGCACACTAATATTGGTTTATAACTTGTATAAACATGCAAGAATGCAATTACCAAGTTCTTCTTATCGATCCAAATGACCTTTTCTAGATTACTGTGATTAATTAAAAGAATCTAATCCTTCCTTGAAGGAGCCAGTTAACTAAACCACACAAGAACAACAAATGTGTCTTGATAAATTGAAAATATCCTTGATACATCAATTTAAATAATAAGGAAATGTCAACATTGGAGACAACCTGATAATATTTTTCAATTAATTAAACAAACAATTGATACCAATATGATGCCACAAAATCAAGGATCTTTCATTAAATTCTTCAAAATTGTGCTTGCAACATGGTCTTTTGAAATGTAAGCATTATGGCTACCTTTTGTTATCTATCTATCCCTATTCACCTATTACTTTCTCCTATATCTAATGATTTCTTTTAGTCCTGGTCTCTCTTATACATACGAGAGGCAACAAGCTTCGGAGCAAATGACATGAATTTAGATGAAAAAACATGATTCTAAAATTAAACATAACTAAAGAAACTTAATCATAAACATGTGTATCCATTCATTAATCTTTGAGTAAAAGCTCGTGGTCATCTTAGACCTATTCAAAGCTTTTTACTGTATGATATAATCAATCTTCCTCAGAGCCCAAGTATTTTTCCTGTCACTTATTAATTGTTAGGTCACTTGGCCATTTGAATTCCTGTGCAGCTGCAAAATTTGTAAGTCCATCGAGCAAAGTATGGAACTTGTTGAGATTGATCTCCCCATCATCTTGTATATGTTCCAAGAATTCAGGAATCATTTGATTGAATTATTCTCTCCATTCATCTATATCTTTCAACCGATTGTCATCTTTGAGGATTATTGGGTTGAAGAGGCATTTGATGGAGTCAAATGTATTCTCCCTACTCTCCACTTTCTTCCTTATATCCACCTTTTTCTGGTCTACATTACATCAAAAAAATACACCAAACTCCTTATAACATCCTCCTCAAGGTCAAACTCATGTGAGATGGCCCTCTTTGTCAACAAGGTTCTTCTGATCATGTTGATATGACCCTCTAGGTCACACACTCTCTCTTTTCCAGATTGGAGGGAATACTTAACCCTCATGAACCTCTGCAATTCTTCTAGCATATCAAACCCAATGGCCAACTCTTCAAATACCCTCGCAAGTGCAAACTTAGGAAAAATATGTGGTGCTTGGTCACATCCATATACTTTGATAATCATGTGTTGAGGCATAAAAAAGTAGTCAGCATAATTATGGGTATAGCTCTGATTTGGCCTATACTGTATAGGCCTCATCACTTTCATCAATGATTCAGGAAATCTTGGTGTTGGGTAACCAAGGGAAGCTATTAGTCTAACAAAAAAATCATCTTGAAATACTACAAAATCACATTCAGTACATCTGCTATCCCAAATGTAACACCAATTCTGCACAGGGAGTCTTACTCCACTATCTTGTGTACACAATTTCATTCTTTTAGTCTAATTCACTTCATTCTGATACAGGATTAAGTGACACAATAAAAATTATTTCCTAAAAGTAATAGGGGCCTTAGCTTCCCTAACTTGTAGCAAGCCCTCATGTATTTGTTCCCCAATTATAGATGAAAAATCAAGCTCGACATTTGACTTAGAGTGTTCAATTATCATGGCCATTCTCATCAATGCTATTGGCATGTGCTCCTTTGCATCTATCCCCAAGACTTGACACAATGCATGATAGGTATTCTTGAAATAAACTTGAAATTCTAAGGCTTGGAAAGGTTCCATTCTAGAGGAAGGAATGGGGAGTCTTCTATTATCATCACCCCTCTTCATGTGTAGGGGGAGCTCATCACTTCAATATGTTCTTCTCAACCTCTTATACTCCTGCTCCAATTTCACTAAATTCACCTCTATTACAACTTTTTTATTTAGGTTAAAACACTTTATAATGGCATCTCTTGTGAAATCAACCAAGAACCCACCATTTGGAAGCCTAGTAGTTTTGGTTGGGGCATGGTAGTTGAGGGAAAGAGCTTTAATTAGCTCAATATCAATGAAAACATTAGGCACAATCAATTTAGCCAAATCTAGGGCCCATGGGTTTGATGTCGGAACCTTGTTGTTCCTCTTTTGATAAAAATACCAATAAAGGTTCCAACCTGACTGAGGTATAATGGGGTCCCTATAGCCTTGAGCTAAGTCTCTGAAAATTTTTTTAGGTCCTTTTTCTATTGAACCAGGAAACAAGGAAAGCAATGGGGACTGCAATGATGGTTTATTGGTTTTGGTTTCATCCTTTTTAATTCCTACATCAGCCTTTTTTGGTGCCATCTTACGAAATTCATAGAAGATGATGAGCAAAACTTACCTAGAAAGAGAACTTGCTTTGAAGAATTCCCTTCACTCTTGCAACTTGAGCTCGTCTACAACCTGTTTTCAGCTGTTATGAGTGAAACATCTCAACCTATTTTGTGTATTTTAACACCAAGATGCAATTACTCCTGACTCATAAATTCGCATAATTCAAATCTTTGTATCAAGCTCAATTTTATATTTTGATGTTGACTGATGTGATTGGTGTGTTTTAAATGACCCAATGGCTTGGTTACCGCACTACCTCATGTCACTTTTTTCTCCCCTGCAGTACCATGATATGTCTCCTTAGTATCCTTCTTCAATATACCGCTCTACTGCATGTCACCTTTTGCTTCCCTGTGGTGTCTCCTTAGTACCTATCTTCAATGTACCACTCCATCACAGGCTATGTCTTGACCCTCTGAGGTATAGCAGTATAGTGTATATAGCAGTGGCTACTCTCACCGTCATACCATAAGCTACTTGGGGATGATCTATGGTAGAGAGGTATGATATGGGTGTTATGAGGGGTGGCTAATGTGATAGCGGTAATACGGTAAAGGGTAAAAAAGACCCTGAAAGGCGATAATGTGATTTATTATGAAAATGAGAGTGGGAATTTTGAGTTCCAAATGATAAAATAATTATATTTTTTAATGAAAATTCCAATTCCAATAGCGGCTCCAGTTGGAGATGAATGATTTATCAATCATTGCAAGAATCCAGAATATCTCTGGATGCAAACCATGTGTCCCCTTCGTATGGTTTTTAGAGGATATGAAAAAATGGAATGTGGTGAGGATGGAATGAAGATGGATATGGAGGTGTAAATGATGGAAATGATCCTATACTACTGTACATGGAAATAAACTTTGTTTTTAATGAGGAGATTCTAGGATTGTCCATGCACTGGCAAGTCCTAGTCCCCTTTTGATTTCTTAAACTACTATGCATGGAAATAGATTATTTTAAGAGGTTTGTAAAGAATTGTCCATGCACTATCAATCCTTAATCCTCTGGTGTTCTTCAAGAAAAGAAGTACTTTAGAAATTTCCCATGTACTGGAAATTCTTGTTCTTCACCTAACATTTTTTGCAAATAATAAGAGGCCTCCCCTCCTTTTCCAATGATAACAAAGGGACCTAACCACAAGGCTTCAAACTTTCCATGCTTTCCATTTTATTGACATCTAGCATTCCACATCAGTACCAAATCATTCATGTCAAATTTTCTATCTTTGGCTTTCTTATCAAAAAGATATTTCAGTTGTGATTGCAACTTTATATTTTTCTTTTGGGCCATTCTCCTTATTTCATCAAGTTCTACAAGCTGCTCCATCCTTTCCTCCATTGGTTTTGGAATATCTAAGCCTTCCTAAAGGATGAAATTGTAAACTGGTAAAAGGTTTTGCAATGGCATCCTGGCTTTTGTTCCATACAATAGTTCAAATGGAGACTTTCCAATCACCTTCTTTGTAGTAATCCTATCCGCCCATACACCCATTCTCAACTTTGAGTCCCATGCCTTCTTATTTCCATCTAACATCCTTCTTATGATTTTCAAAAGACTTTTATTACTAGATCTTTCCTGACCATTTTCTTGTGGGTGGTAAGGGGCAGCATAAGAGACAGTAATGCCATATGTGTTGCAGAAATTTTTGAATTCATTAGAACTAAAACACATCCCATTGTATGTGATCAACCTTATTTGTTTGCCAAATCTAGTTATGATATTCTCCATCAAAAAATTTATTACCACCTTGCTTGTTGCTTGTTTAGTTGGAATTTCCTCCACCCATTTAGTGAAATAATCAGTTGTCACTAATATCCACTTATGTCCTCCACTTGATTTTTCCTATATTTCCCCAATAAAATCAATTCCCCATTGATGGAAAGGGGCTTCTCTTTGTAAAGGTTTAAGTGGTAGGGCTCCTTGATATTTCATCTTCCCTGAGAATTTCTAACAAGCTTCACACCTCCTTACATATGCAAAATAGTCATTGAAAACCTTCGGCCAGTAATAGCCCGCCCTAAGAATCTTCTGTGTAGTAGTTTTGGAAGAGTAATGACTTCCACACACTCCTTCATGCATCTCCCTCAAGACATGTTCTACCTATGATTCATCTAGACACAATAATAGCACTCCATCCCTATTTTTCCAAAACAGATCACCTTCTATGAATACGTACTTGGATGCCTGCAACTTTAGAGTTCTCCTTTGATTATCATTCAATCCTTCAGGGCACTTCATGTGTCTGAGATAATACACTATGTTTGTGTACCAAGGAGTATGTTCAATGCTTGCAACTATACCATCCTCATTCTCCACATTACAAATTTGGTTAGCTTCAATGTTTTCTTTTTCCATTAGTTTGGCTAGACTCTGTCCCCTTACTAACTTGGTAATTTGAATTTCCATATTAAATTCTTCGATCTTAAATATCCATCTACATCTCTTCCCTGTCACCTCTGTTTGTACCAAGATATCTTTCATAGTTGTGTTTGGTACACATGCAATTACTTTGGCTGCAACTAAATATGGTCTGAAATATTTTGTTTCTTTGACCAACACATGAGCTTGTTTCTCCATAATATCATACTTTAATTCTGACCCCTACAGTGATTTACTAAAGAAAGATATAGGTTTCTCATACCCTTCATCATTCTTTTGTAACATAATAGCTGCTATGGTGTGGAATGAGGCAAATGAAAATATTTGGAAATGTTTGGAAAAATTAGGAGATTTTAAAATAGGGGCTTCTTTGATAGATTTCTTGATGGATATAAAAGCTTCTAGGGCTTCTACAGTCCAATCTATTTTTTCTCTCTTCTTCAACATTTTACATATAGGTTTAATAATTTTAGAAAAATTTGACACAAATCTCCTAACAAAGTTAATTTGTCCAAAAAATGATTGAATGGCTTTGATAGTTTTGGGAATGGAGATTTTGTCTATGGCTTCTACTCTTTCAGGGTCTATTCTAATTCCTTCTTTTGATACAATATGCCCCAAAATCTTACCCTTTGTGACAGAAAAGTGACATTTCTTAGGATTGAGACTGATACCATATTCCAAAGCCCTGATGAATATTTTCTCCAAGTGTTCTATATGGTCTTCTACCCTTTTGGAATAAGCAGTGAAGTCATCCTGGTACACTACCATTATAGCATTGATTAAATCTACAAATGCCACATCCATGGCTCTTTGGAAAGTCGCCCCTGCATTTGTGAGACTAAATGGAATTCTCACATAGACATATGTCTCCCATGGCATAGTAAAAGTTGTCTTGTATTTCTCAGAATCTTTAACTTTGACCTGATTATACCCATAAAATCTATCCATCATTGACAAAAACTCACATCTTGTTACTATGTGCATTATGGCTTCCATATTTGGTAGAGGGTAATTATCTTTAAGGGAGGCAACATTTAAATTTCTAAAGTCTACACATAGTCTAATATCCCCATTTTTATTTCTTACTAGGACCAATTTTGAGACCCATGTTGAATGTCTAATGGGCTTGATAATACCTCCTTCTCTAAGTTTTTCCAGTTCCTCTTGCATTTTAGGCTCCAGAGTTGGATTGATGGGTCTTTGTTTTTTCCTGAATGGTTTTGCACTTAGCTTTAATGGAATCTCATGTTGGAATAAATCTTCTTGATATGCTTTAATATCCTCATAAGACCAGGGGAAAACGTGCTTGTATTTTCTTAATAATGCAATCAACATTTTTTTGATTGTTGGACTTAGCTTTTTTCCAATGTAAACTCTTTTTGGTGCTAATTCAGTCCCCAGATTGATTTCCTTGACATCTTCTCTCTTTACTAGTGTTTTCTTCATGAGAGAATGGTCATTTCCATCATATACCCTTTCTAGTGCCACAAGCCCTTTGGGAAGTTTGTTGGTTATAAGTTGCAAAACTTCTTTTCCAAATACTGTTTGTTTGCCATCTACTTCCTCAAAAAATGCATTAAAGTCAATCTCCTGAGCTTCATACTGGTCTATGCAATGGAGAAACTTAATGAGATCAATGTCATCATTGAAAAATTTCCAACTATAGATATTATTAGGGATAGTAGGCCTTGTTTTGAATTCAACTTGAGATACTCCGGCCAAGGTGATATCATCTCTTTTTAGGGCTATATTGGCTAGGAAATCTGCCATCAAGTTCTTGGACCTATCTATCCACTCAATGGAAAAAACATCAAATAATTCAATTGTATCCCACACAATATTTCTATATTGTTTTAACCTTTTGTTTTTTACTGCATATTTTGACCTAACTTGTGAAATGACCAACTCAAAGTCTCCAAGAACAGTTAGTAGTTTGATCTTTTGTTTGACAACCATATTCAAACCAATTAGTAGGGCTTCATACTCTGCTATATTATTTGTACATTTGAACATCAGAAAAAATGAATACTTGAATGTATTACCTTCAGGTGAGATAAATACTACCCCTGCTCCATTTCCTTCCTAACTACATGCTCCATCAAAATACATCTTCCATACACCATGTTGATCTTTAGAAACATGCTTATCGATTGGGTCAGTATTCACTAATTCAAGTTGGGAAGGATCTATCCTAAAAATTCCTAAATCCACATCACAAAAGAAATTTAGTTGCTCTTGAGCAACATAATCCACAATCTAATTCATCCTTGGTTCTCTTTATAACTTGACCTCTTCACCATTGACTGGTATTGTGGCATAGAACAATTCAAATTGTACATTTCCTCCAACTGCTGCATTCCATTGTCTTAACAAAATCATTCCAAAATCAGGTGTATCAATCACAGTTATGTCAATATTATAAGTTGCTTTTGGATAAGAAGCCAACTTCACCTCTACATCTTTCATAATTCCTATCACTAGGACATGCCTACTATCCATAGCATAGCATTTTTTGCCAATAGTGTCTACCCACATGCCAAGTTGTTTCACGACCCATACTGGCATGATGTTGATACCGACACCTAAATCTATCATACAATTTCTTACCAGCTTATTATTTATGAGTAATGTAGTAAAGAACGGATCAACTTGTGGAGGATTTATAAATGCATCACCTAGACAAACCTCTAGAACTTTTACCTTTTCCTACTTATTAGTGATCTTGGTGGTCCCCTTTTTTTCAGAGTTATGCTTTTATCATTTCCATTACATATTAATTGAATAGCACTGTCCCTATACTCTTTTATCTTCATCATTTCTAATAATGGCACAAACATTTTTACCTGAGACAAGGCCTGTGTGAAGTCGAAAGATGTATTTTCTATTTTGGTTGTCTTTTTTTGCTCCAATGGATCTTCTTTATTCCCCCTCTTTCTCTCTTTTGTTTGTGTCATCAGGATTTTGTTTATCTTTATGTAACTCTTTGCTTCCTTCTTTCTAAACATGTTTTTGCTCATTCTTATCGGGTTGCTTATTTTCTCCTTTTTGCTACTCCCTGCATTGCTCCTTTATCTTTCACAAATATCCCTCTTAGAACACCCTCTTCTGCATTTATTGTTTTGTTTTTGAGCCTATAGTTACTTTTTACTTGCTCCACTATAGAAATAGTTATTTCTTTTATCTCCTCTTTAGTAGGCCTCCTTATTCTACATCTACTTGACTGAGATAATGTACATGCATATGATTCATCATCACTTCTATCATAATCAGGAAAGACTTGTTGTTCTACCATATGGACATTGTACCTCTTATTATCAACATCACACTCATAGCCCTCTTCTTCTGAAGATGAATATTCCTACTCAATTGGATGGGGGCTATGAGAGGTTAAATATATTGTATGATCCTCTTCCTCATTGTCCACTGATATTTCTTCTCCTTGTATTGACTGGGCTACAACACAATGATCAGGGGAATGTGGTAGATTGCAAATTTGACACCAAGGATTATTGTTAACCATTTTGATCATCACTCCTCTTCATGTGTAGGGGGGTCTCATCACTTCAATATTTTCTTCTCAACCTCTTATACTCCTACTCTAGTTTCACTAAATTCACCTCTGTTACAACTTGTTTATTCAGGTTAAAACACTTTATAATGGCATCTCTTGTGACATCAACCAAGCAGCCACCATTTAGAAGCCTAATAGTTTTGGTTGGGGCACGGTAGCTTAGGGAAAGGGATTTAATTAGCTCAATATCAATGAAAACATTACGGACAATCAATTTAGCCAAATCTAGGGCCCATCGGTTTGATGTCGAAACCTTGTTGTTCCTCTTCTGATAAAAGTACCAATAAAGGTTCCAACCTAACTGAGGTATAATGGGGTCCCTATAGCCTTGAGCTAAGTCTCTGAAAACTTTTTTAGGTCCTTTGTCTACTGAACCAGGCAACAAGGAAAGCAACGAGGACTGCAATGATGGTTTACCGATTTTGGTTTCATCCTTTTTAATTCCTACTTCAACCTTTTTTGGTGTCATCTTATGAAATTCATAGAAGATGATGAGAAAAACTTACCTATAAATAGAACTCACTTTGAAGAATTCCCTTCACTCCCACAACTTGAGCTCGTCTGCAAGTTGTTTTGAGCTATTACGAGTGAAACTTCTCAACCTATTTCGTGTATTTTAACACCAAGATGATTACTCCTAACTCATAAATTCACACAATTAAAATCTTTGTATTGATCTTAATTTTATATTTTGATGTTGATTGACGCGATTGGTGTGTTTTAAATGACCCAACAGCTTGGTTACCGCACTACCTCATGTCACTTTTCTCTCCCCTATGGTACTGTGTATGTCTACTTAGTATCTTCTTCAATATACCACTCTACTGCATGTCACCTTTTGCTTCCCTGTGGTACTACGGTGTCTCCTTAGTACCTATCTTCAATGTATTACTCTACCGTGGGCTATTTCTTGACCCTTTGAGGTATAGTGGTATAGTGTATATAGTAGTGGATATTCTCACCATCATACCATGAGCTACTTGGGGATGATCTGCGGTAGAGAGGTATGATATGGGTGTTATGAGGGGTAGCTAATGTGATAGCGGTAACACGATAAAGGGTAAAAATGACCCTGAAAGGTGATAATGTGATTTATTATGAAAATGAGAGTGGGAATTTTGAATTTCAAATAATAAAATACTTAGAATTTTTTTATGAAAAATTTGGTTCCAACACAACTAGGTACAATTTCTGAAGTTTTCCTTTTGAAAGGGAACTCACAATCTAGAAGTCCATATGTGAAATAAAAGCATTGTGTGACACTTCAAACATTAGTGGTAGTGGCATAAATGATAGTGAGATAATGAATGTTCAACTTGAGATATAGTTAAAAGGATGTACAGAGAGAAGAAAATGAAGACCAAATTCAAAGTCAAGATGACTCTCAATCTCATTGTCAAAGTGAGGACTAGGGTGTGAATTGGTAAATGATGCATACTATCTAGGTTCTCTTGGAAAATCAATTTCTTAGGTAACTTGCCACTAAGACTTGTTGCAGTCCAAGCACCCTTCCAACAATGGGCTATTGATTTTACAGGAGAAATTTTAGACAAATCCAGTGGACATTCCTAGATTCTTGTTGTTAGAGACTATCTCACAAAATGGGTGGAAGCATTCCCTACTAAAAGGGTAATAAGTAAGGTGGTCATTGATTTCCTATTGGACAATGTGTTAACCAGGTTTGGGGTACCTGAGAAAATAATTTCACACAATGCAATGTGCCTCAAGTCTAAAGAGTTTACAATTTTTTGCATTAAACATGGGATTCATGCAACTTACACTTTGCCATATCAACCATAGGACAATGGTCAAGATGAGTCAAGCAACAAAAGCTTGATGAAGATTATTAAGAGATTCATTGAGAAGAACAAGAGGGCTTGGGATTCTAATTTGAAGTTGTCCTTGTGGGAAAATAGGGTAATAGTTAAGAAAGCAATAGGATATGCTCCATTTGATCTGGTTTATGGCATAGTTACAAGGTTACCCCAAAATAATTTTATGAAGATGTATAAGTTTATCCAAGAATATAATGAGTACATGTGTGATGATATGCAACATAGAATTGACACTTTGATGGAATTCAATGAGATAAGGAGAGATTCTCAGAAGAGGAATGCAAATTTACAATTATAGGTCAAGAATCTGTATGACAAAACAGCCTATCTATGGAAATTTGAAGTAGGAAACATGGTGCTAATGAGGAATTCCAGGTCTGAGGATAAGGGAAAGCATGGAAAGTTTGATACTCTATGGTTAGGCCCCTACCTAGTTAGCAACACCCATGGTGAGGACTCCTACTTTATTCAAAATTTGATTGGTGAACTTCTTGAACTACCAATATATGGATAGTTCTTAAAGCCATAGTTTTCTTAAGGTATGCTCTTTTCCATGTACAATGTACTTTTATGTAATTTTTTTGTCTATAGTCTTGGTTTGGTTTGGATTTGGTTGTGTCTAACTACCTTGTTCAAGTGGTTTCTTGGTTTTTTGTTCTCTATATTGGTCTTATCTACCTAAGATTTGAATATCTCTCTCTATTAAAGATGAACATATGTCCCTAACTGGAGCCAGTGATAGCACTTTAAAAAAAAAAATTGGCTCTAAGCCTTGTGTTTCAATTTTTTTGCATTTACTAGTCATTTTAGGGTTAGGGTTCTAAATTCCATCATTTTAGGGCTCTTTTTTATGTCCTAAACCCTTGAAAAACCCTAAGTGTTTACTAAATATTGTGAAAGGTTCTAATCCTTCATTGACTTGTTCCAACTTGTTTTGAGTCATTCAAGTCATGACTTGTGCAATTAGAGTCATTTGCTTACTAGCCCCATCTTCTTGTCTAACCGGTCATTTTACTTATTCAAATATTTGCAAATGTCTTAACTCTAGGGAGTTGAAATATTTATTTTTTATCCTAAGTCCAGGACTGAAATATTAAGTTTGCTATCCCATTGACCTAGTGAAGTCCCCATTTTAAGCCATAAATTTATGCATGTGCATTTTAAAACCTTAATCCATAGTCGTCAGGTCTCACTAGTTCATTTTCATTGGTCACCCACTGCATTAAAATATTTCAAGGAAAACCCCAATGGGGTAGTGGCCATGGTGACAAGTCTCCATTGCATGGTGGGTCCTACAAATTTTAGAAAGTAGCGATGCAAAAAGGTTATCAAGATCAACGGTTCCAATGTGATCTTATGATTTAATCTTGGTTGTTCCCTACCAGCCCATGGGGAACTCACTGGAAGATCTTCATTCTCAGTGGGATAGCAGACAGCTGCCACATGGCATGATCCACGGTGTCCAAAGAACTTTAGGAGACATGAAATATTTGGCTTAATATTTCTGGAGACTATGGAAATATTAAACAGAAAGCTACTAAAAGGGTTACAATACATGTGGATAAATGGTTGGTGAGATGTTTTAATCTTAGTCATCCATCATGAAAATATGTTAATCACTTGGGCATGAGCCTGGGGGTTAAATAGTGTGCATATTGGGCTATGCTGGATTGATCTTAATTGTTTCCCACTAGCCCGCAACCATTGATCAACATCCTATAGATCTCAGAGGGCTAGTGGGTGCTTGACACATGGAATTTTTCATGACTTGTGAAGTGTATTGGAGCATGTGGGACCAAAAAGGAAAGCATACACTTGGAAAAATTTGATTGGTTGGATTTTGAGTTCAACATAGGTCAAATTTTCAAACTTTTATGACTCCATTTGATCTGACCATCAATCTAGATCATGGGGAGATCAACGACTAAGATTTAAAATTGTAAAAGGATGTCATGGAGCCATTTTTGTTTGCACGAGCAAGTAGTAATGGTGGGTTTGATTTTTCTGCCCAATTAAAGGCTTTATTTTCCATAAAAGTTGAATTGAAAGCATGAAATAGATCACAAAGGCATTTTAAAGAATTCAATATTTGTTGCAGTGTGATTGGAGATCCCAATATCCATGAATAAGTAAAATATAAGGCCTAGTTTCAACCTGTTAAACCCTAGTTCTAGTCGCTTATTAGCACAATGGAATCCTCAAGAGCCCAACCCCCTAGTTTTGAACCCAAGAAGAGACCTCTAGTCCAAGATTTATTAGACCAGTTGAAACCCTCAACAAATGATAAATGCATAGGTCAGTGCATGTTTCAATGTCTTGGAATGAAAGATGGCATTTTCAGCAGACATTATGCCATTAAAGATGCAACACTACCAATCATTCGATGGGCATTGTTCATATATTGGTTTGGTAAAAAAAACTCCAAAATCCATATTTGTAACCCATGAAGACTAGATATGGGTAAAATGATTGTCCTAAATGTGTATCTTGATGTGGACCTCCTCAAGGATATTGTATCCAACTATGACCCTACTATTAGGGTAGTAAGGACACATTTTGGTAAGAAAATGGTTGAGATCACTAGGGAATAATTCACTAAAGTTTTTAGACTGAGCTAGTGGGAGGATGAGATGGTGAAATCAATAAGAATAAATTGAGAGAGGAATATGAGAAGGTGAGACCAACATTCAAGGTTTCAATGTTATCAAACTTCTTGGCAGTAGGAAAAGGAAGAAGAAGAATTGTACTAGGTCCATCTAACATAGATCCCTACCCAATCAACTATTTTGTAAACTACTTCCAAAGAACCTTTTACTCTTTTTTTAGATTCTTGGATATGATCCAGCTTCAAGCATGTCAATTGCACCTATGTACATAGTTAAAAGCATATAGCATATGACACTCAACACCTCTTATGATTTTGCTACCTATTTTTCAGAAGAAATACATAAAGGTCTAGTAGCTTTGAAAAATGGTGAAATAGGGGTGAGATTTTGGTGATACTCCCTATTTATTCATATGTTCTTGTACAAGGGAGCTAACTTCTTTGGTAGTGATATGAAATTAAAGAGAAAAGTAAATGGAGAAGATATGCCTGTCCAAACATGGGCCCATATCTTGGAAAAAGATGAGTAGAGCTCTAGTTTTGTGGTATTTTCTAATGTCTTTGCTACCAAATTGAAGAGGGTTTTGGTGCTTGATTTTCCTAGAATCCCAATAGAGTTGTATGACTTTCTTAGACCAAAAGAAAGGAGGCCTGATCTAGGGATTGATCACAACTGGGGAGATGTAATTCCATACCCTGATTACACTAGCCTCTGTGTGTATGGTACAACAAATACACCTCATGTTCTACCAAGAGATGTACCATTGATGATGGGTTTCTTAGAAGTCATGTAGCAACTTGGAGAGGTTGAGGACAATCACATAGCTGGGAATAGGAAAGGAACCCCTTTTCCTGCATACACAGTGTTTTCAAATTTTTTTATGACCACTGACGGATGGAATAAAATTATTGACAAACTCAAGCCTTTGACAATGGCATAGTGTAGACACCGCAATCATTATCTAGAAGGTTTTATGGTTTGGTTGAAGGATAGAGTGAATGTGGTAATTTTTACCATAAATTTTATTTCCTCGAGGATGTGTTAAGAAATATCTTTGATTTTAAATTTAAAGAAGAAATAAATATGAAATGAATAGCTTTCAATAAATTAGATAAAGAAAATTAAGAGAGATATCCTCAATTCAAGGCTCTCCTAAACATAAAAGATGAAATATTGAGGGTAGAAACAATATTTCAAAATTTTGATAAAGTTGTGGGGAAATTGGAGGGACGAGTGATACAAGAGAAAGGAAAGGTTGTAGTTATTAAAGAACAAGATAACGGTAAAGCCCCTATGTTGGAAGAAAGGCCAACATATCATCCTCCAAAGAAATTACATGTGTTTGCAAGGAGAAAGAGCATAGTGAAAAAGCAAGTAACAATTGCCACCCCTACTCAATCAGAGGGGTCAAGGGCATCTTCTCCACCACAACTGCCACCACTTTCACCCCCATGGTCATCTACTCCAAAAATTATTGAACTTGATTCACCACCTAGAGGACCATCAACACCAAGAGAACCACCACCAAAGAAACAACAGGTTGGATCAAGTGGCCTTGTGGATTATCCCGTGGATGACTTTGATGAAGAAATTATTGTCACTGAGGATGAGATGAGGCATGGTATGCTTTCTCCTCCAAGAGGGATGGTGCCACAAATTTTGATCCTTAGATTGAGAAAATTTGATTTGAGTGGAATAAATAGTGTTTATGATGTTACAGTAAAGGCTTGTGAGAGGTATATGGATGATGATGCTTTTGTAAAGTTACAAGTTTTTCAAGAATATGTCTGGAGGGATAGAAGGGAGGAATATGTTGAGAGCATTGATATAAAAAGGATTGCAAATCCTAATTTTCCTAGAGAGGTTATTGAAGCTCAAGCTTTAAAACAAATAAGGGCTAAATACCAGGACATTACACTAGTTGAAGGAAGAGATATGGTCAAAAAGAGTGGATTACTCTTATTTCTAGAATGGGACTTACCCTCAGCTATTGCATTTTCCATTGTTCGGATACATGATACCCCTCTCTTTACCATAGAAGAAGAAGCAACATTAGGCCTGCAGGGATTAGCATTCAATGCTTAGTGGGATACATTGGCTATTTAGGCCTTAGCCCCAAATAACAAGAAACCATAAGTTGTTGAACCGGCTATAGATTTGAGAAAAGTTTTGATCATTAAGAGAGTGTCTAACACCTCTGCAGTTGAAGTTGCTACATTATCTATAAATGTATCTCAATTCACAAAGGCTACAATGGAGTCTCTAATTGAGGAGCATGATACATTCATGAAGAAGGATAATGACATGGTGGTTGAATATAATAAGGGGTAGCAACAAATTGTAGAGTTGTCATTGGAAGTTGCATTGTTAAAAGAAAAAATTCAATCAATGCATACACAAGGACCATTGCAAAGAAGTATCCTTCCTAAAATTCAATCTCCTCAAGAGTAGCCTCCATCTTCTCCAATTCATTCTTCCCCTCCTCCTTCCACCTACATGGAGTTAATTGCATGTGATCCAGATGAGGTACCAATTGCATATTTGAGGCCAAGCACATCAACAACACCTCCTCCAAGAGAGTTAACAAGAGAAGAGTTGATTGAGAAAATGGAAGTGTTTGAGGAGATGTTTTCATTGTATAATGATAATAATATATTCATTTTTTTAAATATTTTGGATTTTTTTTGTCAAAAGCAATAACAAGAATGAGAAGTGTTCATTCTAATTATTCTCTAATGTTCAACTCAATAAACATGTTTGAAAGGGATAAATCAGTTTCCCTCCTATTGATAAAAACATGGATCCCTAGACTAAGTATCTTGAAGAGTATGGTCATTGCATCCACTCATGACTAAAATAAGCTAGAAAAGATTGCGCCAACTTAAAAAATGGTGAAAGAAATGGGTGACTATCAAGGATTGGTGGATCCACTAGAAAAGAAGATCAAAGCACTATTGAAACATTTTGAAGAGAGCGATCTGGGCTTATTGCTAGATATTATGAATGGTGATGGAACTGTAAAGACTTATGAGCAGTGGAGAGCTCATATGGATGATGTCATAGTTGTAGAATCCATCTTAATTTGTGAGAAGGGTGATGTAAAAATTTCAATATTGAAGGAAAACATGAACAAATTATCTATCACCAATGAATTTCTTGAGGACTTTGACAAAGATTCAAATCAGATAATGGTCAAGTATGGCGCCTACAGGAAAAAGTTAGATGAATTTATTGCATATGAGTGGACATCTAAGAAGGATTTTGAGAAATGAAAGCATAAATATGTTGATATCACAAACTTATAGGTTGCTTCAGTGGTAGGGTGGTGATGAATTTTGATCTTGATGTCTTCAATGGGTAATGGTTTTCAGTAAGGATGGTTGCAGGAGGAGAAATATAAGACATAGCTTGGAAATAGTACAGATTAAGCCTTTGTTATGTCAGCGCTTAAATATTGCATCTTCCTCAATTCAAATTTGGACATAAAGATGTTGATGTGGAAGTTCTTTTCCTTTTTCTTTGTTCTTGTTTTCATACTTTTAGTCCTACAATTTTGAGAGCACATCGAAAAGGTGTTGCTGCTCATGGAAGGAATATCTCCATTGACTATAGGGCCTTTCAAAAGGTGGGAAATATCTTCACAAATGAATGAGAAATAAGTTTTGTTTCATATGGATATTTCCCTCAGGTTTTGCAAATATAATAGTCTTTTGAAATGTAATTGTAATTATCAAATGAAAAAAGTGACATGTGTACATTGGCCTGAGGCTTGTTTTGCTCCCTTGTTTTTATAAAAGGGAATTTAGGGCCAATTGTATAGGTTTTTGACTGATCTCAGGGAATAATTTTGTAAGATACAATACATTGAATAGAATTGAGTCTATATCTAGGTTAAGAGTCTTTTAACAGTACTAGTATTCGAATATAAAGAATGGCCCATTTTCAAAGCCAATTCTCTCCTGGTGTATTCATCATTTGAATTATCAATGAAATAATCAAGGGTTGTTTCAATGGTCTTCATTGTGTCCTGATGAATGTATGGTTTTGGCTTTGTCCTAATTCAAAGAATTAGTTAAATTGATTGGATGAAACCATAGGTTTATGTGATTTGAGTATCAAGATGTGATAATGGGTTCTGGTTTTGAATAGTTGAGTATAGTGTTGTAAAGCAACATTGTAGAAGCTCTATGATGCTAAGTGTTAAGATGTCCAATTCAATTTTCATTTAATTGGACTTAATACCCTGGGTTAAGGCACTGTTCTAGGATTTGTGTTTGTGTTACAATATTCTTGATCATTCACAAACAATACATTCAAATCACTTAATTCTTTAAATTCCTTATTGAAATGTATGTGAAGTCAAGGTTTACCATGCTCTATTTCTTTTGAAACAATTAATATGTAAAGGATTTTTCAGATCTTTGCATCTATTAAATTATCAAGAAATTATGTATAGGGCTTATTTGTTATTTACAATGTACAAGGTTAATTGACATAGAGGATCTTGAATACATTATGTGGTATCACCCTCTCGAGTTTTGTAGAGCCCAAAGTGTAGGAGGAAATTTTTCCAAGATTTCACTCATTTTTTGGCCAATCCCTCCAATTAACTAACCATTAGAAGATGGAAATTCCATAGGCTATTTTGTGAGATCAGCTTGGTTTATTAAAAACACCAAAAAGGATTAGAAGAGATGCTCAAATGGGGTGAGAGGACTCTAATTTATAGAACTTTCATGAGGAAATCAAGGGAAAATATATATTGGTTAATGGATGGCTAGGATTGATTGAGGATTAGGGTTTGGATCAAATTTGTAGTCATGTGACAAGTGTTAATGAGTTATAAGGGCTAGGTTTAGGATTTGATTACAATAGCACCCTTGTCTGAATGGCTAGGATTTGGAGATGTAGTATGAAATGTATGGATGATACAAAAAGTTACTTTAACGTTTTGGAAAGTGTCTAGATTAAATGAATCTAGAAAAGGTCTTAGTTAGTCATGCATAAGGACACTTGTCACATGATGGAAAGTTTAGATTGTGATCCATTTGAATGAATCTAATGGTTGGGATTAAATGGACAAGGATTGAAGGATAAAATGGAATTATTTATTGGAGGAAAGGTAATGGGGATTAGTTAGCCTAAATTAATTAATTAATTTAGTTAGAGGGTTTTAGGATAAGGGTAATGGATAAATTAATTAAATAAATAATAAATATTTATTTATTTAATGGCTTATAATAAGGCGGGATAAATATGATGGATAAATTAATTAAATAAATAATAAATATTTATTTAATTAATGTTTATAATTAGGTAAAGTAAAGTGTGGTTACGCATGGTCAAATTTTAGGTGTCTACATTTTGCACATCTTTGATACGATGTCATGACTATAAGAAGTGGTATTGTATCAGAGAAAAATAAAATATAACTGGGTAGGAAGGGATGAGGACTAGTGGCATGATTCCCCAATCATTGGAATGATGGGAGTTAGGTATGCCCCCTTGAGAGGACATGGGGTCAAAAAAATGGATGTGCTCTCGAAACAGATGAGAGAATTAGAGGAAGAAGGATGAAAAGAGGAACTAGATAAGGATAGATGGGATAATATAAGGATGATGAAGATATAGACAAGAGAGGGAGGATGTATTATCATCATTCTAAAATGGTATAAATAACCTAGATTCTATATTGTACTTGATGTTACGCACCGAGGTATAAGGAACTAGGATGACAACGTGTCAAGTATGTGATCAAAATGGTCAAATGCAAACATATTCCTTATAACACCATGATATGGAATACCATGATGCCCTTATGGAAATAGAGTGCAAATACCATGATAAATGCAAATAATGATAACAAACACAAGAAACAACAAATTATGCACAAAAAACCAAAAAACAAACCCAGATAATGCCCCTATTAAAGCTAAAAAATGATTGATCTAATTGATTTATTGATTGACGATGAGGATAACAAAGTTAATGATAAGAACAATGTCTACATAAAGGATTGTATTATTAACAAGATGAATATCACTTGGATTTGGAAGGATAAATCCTTAGGATGATAATTGTATTGATGGATCAATAGATTTTAGATAATTTGGATCAAAATGATGGTTTCATTTTGGATGAAGAGCTAGATTACAAAATTGGATCACATGGATTAGGATTGATCACATTGAATTAATTGGATTGATATTTTTTGATTGGATGGAGGATAAAAGATAAATAGATTGGATATAATAGGAAAATAGGATTATTAGGAGGATATGATGGTTAGGATAGAGGAGCCAATGACAACAGAAAACATAGGCTTGGTAAAATATGGACAGAGGAATTGCATATATAGGAGATAGAGGAATTACTTATGGATGGAGCTCCAAGGACTATGTTGTAAAATAACAAGATGCCCCACACTATAGGTAGTGCAATTAAGGATGAAATATGGTGGGAAAAGATGCATGAGATGGAAGGATAGTGCATAAGGGATGTGGAAGGTAGAGGAAGTAACTTTCATTGTCCAAAGAATGCATAGATATTTTTCCCTTAGTTTTGATCAAGATAAAAGGAGGGGAGGATTCATTCGGATAGGATGGAATGAGGTAGATAGGATGAGGGATAAGAGATGGAAGACATGGAGGATGTGGATGAGATGTGGTAGGTAAGATATAATGGATGGTGCATGGATATATTTCCCTTAGCCTTATCAAGATCAAAGGTGGGAAAGGAGGATGCATTTGGATGAGATAGAAGATGATAGGATGAGAGATGGGATGAGGTAGATACGATACATGATATGTATGAAGATACTTAGACCTTTCTAGATCAAAGGAGGGGGGGAGGATGGACTTAGATAGGATGATGGATATGGGATGAATGGTAGAGGATGTGGATAGGATGTTGTAAGTAGGATAGTATGGATGGAGCTTTCCCCCAAGTGTAGAGCACAAGAGGGTGGAGGATTTCACATGACACCTATTTTATAGGTTTTTATCATGGTATTATCCTAAGGTGTAACAATAAGTGGTTTTCGCAATTGGACGAATGATTCCTCTTTACTTTTTTTTCATCTATTTTTTATTTTTTATTTTTTGGAATAGTAAGAATGAAAAAGGGTTAGGATAAGGATGTGCATATGTAGATTTGGAAGATAGTGGATGGATGATGGGGAGATGGGTGTCGAGAATTAAGGTTTCTCAACCTTTGCAATTTCCTACCATTAATTTATTAATTTAATTATGCCTATGTTATAATTTCTCGCTCATATTTATTTGTCATATAATATGACTTGGCATAGTGAGTTGTCAACATGTTGGAAGGTGACATGGAAGGTGACAAGGATGTTGTGGTCTCCACAAGGTTATGTAGGCATCCCACTTTGGGAATAGATTCCCTAACATGTGTTGGCATCTTTGATAGATTCCTATGACAATTTTATGACGAAATCCTATGAAAATCTTATGAGGGATTCTTATGACAAAGTTATGACAAGTGAGAGATAGATTCTATGATGAGTTGGACAAGTGTTGATTAGAATCTTCACAGGGAAAGTGGGTGCCCAAGTTTTACCTATGATAGGTTGTAAGAGAGTGTAAGAAGAATCTTCTATTATTAATTAGTTATGACAGATTCTCTTACAACTATGAGAATTGTCATGTATGATGGATTTTGTGACATTATAAGAAATTTGCCATACCTATTTGGGGAAAATTTTGGGTTCCCAATTATGGAGGCATCTAAGGGGGGTAAGGAATCATTATAAAAGTATCAAATTTTCAACTACATGTTAGAAAAGTGTACCACATGGATTTGGATGCCCATCCCATGTTGCTTGCTCATGAAGCTTCCTCTATACTTGTATTTCTCTATACATAAGGTAATTGTGGGAGTTGTTAGTATGGTCTTATTGTAGGTATTGTTATGTTGTAAAAATTTCTCTAGAATTCAAAATTTATGTATACCCTCGGAAGAACTTTTATCACAAGTGTTTTGTAATCACCATTGATTTGATAATACATTGTGTAGGTTTTAGAGCGTGGGGTTTTTCTCCCAAAAGGGTTTTCCCAATGTATACCTTGTGTTGTGGGATTTTATACTTGCATGTGATATTATTTTAATAATCTCTCTATTGTGCATCTTACATTGTAATTGCAAAAAAATAAAAAACTATAAATCTCTCCTCTTAGATCATTGTTAGGAAGTGCTTTTGTGTACATTGCTTCCTTTCAATGGAGAAATGACTCTAGCATACAATTCCATGGAATGTATCCCTTGAATATGTACTACAATGCACCATGGTAGTTGGAGGTATGCTCATAGACATTGGTATAATGTGAAATGATGGAAAAGGATAAGTTTTTTATATGCAAAGGATTGATTAATAGTGGTTTATAGGGGATGAATGTTGGATGTGTTGGAAAATCAAGGGCAGACAACTGAGAGGGGGGGTGAATTGATTGTCACTGAATCATAAACTTATTCAGCTTATTAACCTTAATTTTAGATCTAATCATTAATCATGAAAGCATAAATAAACAACACATAAAAAGCACACATAACACCAAGATTTTTACATGGAAACCCTATTAGGGGAAAAACCATGATGGAGGTCAATCCACAAGATTATACCCTATTAAAAGTATAAGGAAATATGAATGGGGAATGCACATGCATTTAGGTACACCACCTAGAGCTCACTGCTCAAATACAACAAGGCTTACTACCCAAGGAAGACACATTTCCTTACAAAAAGATTTGAATTAAAACCATCCAGATTTGAACTGAGAAAATAGCATCTGCTAATGCCTACTTACAGTTTCGGTTAAGCACATGAACACTTCTTCACTCTTCTTCACTCTTTGCTCTGCCTTCAAATGATCTAAACTTTATTTGCACATAGGACTCATACACTTCGCATTCGCACCCTTTTCACTCTTCAAACAATCACTCTTATATATTTGCAACAAGAAATTACATCGCTATAAGTCAGCCACAAAAAGAAAATAAAATAATTATAAATAGTCGGCCCAAAACAAATAAAGATTATTCATGTGAATCAACCAAGGTTAGCCATAACATAGTGAAGACCGAAAACAACATCTCCAACATGAAAACACTTCAATTAATTTCTCCTTGAAGATCCACAACACTCTTCAACACCTTGTCGGCCAAGAACATGAAAAACATGAACACGCAAGAGAAAATCTTGGATCATGACCACAACGATCAATGTGAACATGCCACAAAGATAGAGAATGAACTAGAAGCATCCACAAGCATCATGAAACACCAAAGAAGCATCCATAGCAACTGAACTTACTAAAATCATAGAATATTCAATCAGGAACACTAATTGAAGTGACAAAAAAACTACAGAATGAAAATCACCATAACTCGATCAACTCTTCATGCAGATCTTTGAAACTCGACATGGACAAACTAGAAATACTCAAAAAGAAACCCTTTAGTCCACAACCTCAAAACAACAACATATTGAACACACCAACATAAAGAACTTCACTTCACCACTAACAACCTGTAGCACTTCTTATTACAATTTTCTCAATATCCTCAACATATACAACTTCTAATGCAACAATTCTAATAGTGTTGACATCAATGACAACCACATATCAAAAACACAACCATAACATCTAACAATCTCCCCCTTTGGCATTGACGGCAGTACATTATGTTAAAAATACCATCAACACAACTACGCTTACTCTTCCTTTATGTTCTGACTTTTCTTCCCTCACATGATCTTCTCCCTAGATAATCAACAATTTTTTTTTTCACATTACTCTTCTCCCCCTTTGACATCAATGACAAATATCTCTTTAATACAAGCTTTGAACCACATATCTGAACTTCTAAACATCTGAATACTCCCCCTGAGTAGCAGCCACCACAACATCAATCCAGATCAAAATATGATCATGAAATGTGTGGATTGATGCAATGCAACGCATCTTAGTTCTAATTAGGAGGGGTAATCACCCCTAACTTCCCTTTGAGATACTCAAAAGTATCCTTAGGCAATGACTTTGTAAAGATACCTGCAATCTGTTCCTTAGTAGGTACATACACCAATCTGACTTCCTTTTCACTTACCTTCTCTCTCAAAAAGTGAAATTTAATAGATATATGTTTGGTCTTTGAATGTAGCATCGGATTCTTAGAAATTTTAATAGCACTTGAGTTATCACAGAATATAACAATGGGCTCATCATACACAACTCTGATATCCTTCAACATCTGTTTCATCCACAGTACTTGAGTACAATTATTAGCAACAACAATGTATTTTTCCTCTGTAGTAGATAAAGAAATAGCATTTTGTTTCTTACTCAACCATGAAATCAAATTCTTTCCCAAGAAAAATGCTCTACCACTAGTATTTTTATTGTCATTCACATCTCCTACCCAATCAACATCAGTAAAGGCACTCAAAGTAAGATCGTCATCTTTCGGATACCATAGACCAAAATCAATTGTCCCTTTCAAGTATCTAAAAATTATCTTCACAATAGTCACATGAGATTCTTTAGGATTAGCTTGATATCTAGCAACAATACATACAACATTCATGATATCAGGCCTAGTTTGAGTCAAATAAAGCAATCCACCAATCATTGATCTATACCTTGTCTGATTTTTGTTCGGAGAATCATTATCAGTTGTCAACTTGCATCCGGTCACCATGGGTGTACCAATAGGCTTTGAGTCTTCCATACCAAATTTCTTCAACAATTCCTTCACATACTTTGACTGAGATATAAAAATCCCTTTATCTAACTAAGTAATTTGCAATCCTAAGAATAATTTCATCTCTCCAATCATTGACATTTCAAATTCATTCTGCATCTCATTAGAAAACTTCATAAACAAGCTGTCATCTCCTCTAAATATAATATCATCAACAAAAACTTCTACAATCAAATCTTTATCATCATTCTTGAAATATGGATTACTATCAGTAGTACCTTTGTTAAATCCAAGTTTCACCAAATACTTATCCAATCTGGCATACCATGCTCTAGGGGCATTCTTAAGACCATACAATTCTTTCTTCAATCGACACACCATATCTTGTTGATCAGTCAATTGGAATCCAACAAGTTGCTCAACATATACCTCTTCTTCCAATTTTCCATTTAGAAAAGAAGACTTGACATCCATTTGATAAACCTTGTAGTCTTTATAAGCAGCATAAGCAAGAAACAATCTCACAACTTTAATTCTAGCAATAGGGGCAAAGGTTTCTTCAAAATAAATACCTTCCATTTGAGAATATCCCTTACAAACCAGTCTTGCTTTGTTTCTAACCACTTCACCTTGTTCATTTAGTTTGTTTCTAAAGACCCATTTAGTTCTAATTACATTCTTATCCTTAGGTCTAGGAACAAGAATCCATGTATCATTCTTCTCAATTTTCTGTAGTTCCTCTTTCATTGCTTCAACCCAATGCTCATCTTTGCATGCTTCATTCACATTGTTAGGCTCAATTTTTGAAATCAAACAATAATCTTTTGCAATTTTTCTCCTAGTCTGGACACCTTTGTTCTTATCACCTATGATATGATTCTTTGAATGATTCAATCTCACATACCTCAAAGTCTTCTTAGAATGTTCTTCAACTTCAAGCTCTTCTGATCTCTCTTCTATTCTTCCATCAGTTTCTCCTTCTTGATTTTCTTGATTCACCAGAATGATTTGAACTTGACTTGTAGTATGACCTTGCTTTCCTTTTCTTGTACTATCATTCTAATCATTAGAATCATATCCACAGGTTCTGGATAGTGCAGTTATGTCTTTATCAACCTTAACATTTGCACTTTCAACCATTTTCTTCATTTTTTTGTTGTAACACTGGTAGACCTTACTTTTAGTAGCGTAACCCAGAAATATTCCTTCATCACTCCTAGCATCAAACTTTCCTATATCTTCACCTCTTTTGATATAACACTTGCTTCCAAAAATTTTGAAATATCTAATAGTAGTCTTTTGACCAGTCCATAGTTCAAACAGAGTCTTACCAGTATCACCTTTGATTTGTACCTGGTTAAGTGTGTACACAACAGTACTCACAACCTCTCTCCAATAGATATGAGGCACATTTCCTTCCCACATCATGGTTCTAGCTGCATCTAGAACTATTTTTTTCTTCCTTTCCATAACTCCATTATGTTGAGGGGTCTGTGGTGCAGATAACTATCTCTTTATTCCATGCTCTTCACAAAAATACTTAAACTCACTGGAAGTGAATTCACCACCTCTATCTAATCTTAGACACTTAATCTTCAAACTAGTCTCTGTCTCAACCATAGCCTTAAAGATCTTGAACTTTTCCAAAGCTTTAGATTTCTACCTTAAGAAAGTAGCCCACATCATCCTTGAATAATCATCAATAAGCAACATGAAGTATATGTAACCTTGTAAACTTCTAGTTCTAGTAGGACCACATAAATAAATATGCACAAGTTCCAACAATCCATTTGAGTTTTGTTGTTTACTTTGAAATGAAATTCTTGTTTTCTTTCCTAACTAACATTCTTTGCATATGACATTAGTAGGTTTCATCAGCTTAGGAAGATCTCTCACAGCTTTAGTGGAACTTATCTTGACAATGTTATCAAAGTTAACATGACACATTCTCCTATGCCATAACCAACTCACATCAACTTGAGCAATCAAACAAATTTTACTAGCAGCATTCAGATGAAAGATATTACCTTTTGTTTGTGTACCTGATGCAATCACATTTCTAGAATTTCCTAATATTTTGCACTTACCATCCATGAACTGAAGGTTGTATCCCTTATCAACCATTTGACCAACACTCAAAATATTATGCTTCAAACTTTCAATATACAAGACATCATCAGTGTTATGCTTACCATCAAGAGAAACACATCCTCTTCCATGGATCACACCAGCTATGTTATCACCAAATCTCACAACACCACCATCATACTTCTCCAAATTCACAAACTTACTTTTATCTCTTGTCATATGATGATAACAACCACTATCAATTACCCATTCATCTTTCTCTTCAACTCAAGCAGCTAGGAATTTATCCACATTTGTACAACTAGTAGATTTAGTAGACACAGGATTATTTTCCTTGATAGCAATAAACACAAATTTATCTTCACTTGCATTTCCTCTATCAGATTCATCATTTGTTACACCTTCATCAGCAACATAGTAACACTTCTTTTGCAATTTAGGTTTGTTAAATCTTGGCTTGGAAAATCTCTCAGGACACCTTGATGGAAAATGACCTATCTTATTGCAAGAGAAACATTTAATAGGAAACTTTCCCTTATACTTACCTTGTCCCGTGGCTTCTGTTTTCACAATCAATGCTTCAAGTTCTTCGAGCTCTCTTTCTTCTTCATCCATTTGTTTCATTTCATCCTCATACTTGAATGTTTTTCTTGATGAACTTTCACCTAGATCATATCTCTTTCTATCTCTTTCAGAAGTAGTAGCCTTAAATGCAAATTCAACTTTAGGAAGGGCATCACCAAATTCACTCAAATCAAAAGTAGTAACCTTACCAATCAACATATCTCTGGTGACATTTGACACAATTTGAAGTTCTTCAATAGCACTATCCTTGACTTTGTAAGAATTAGGCAAAGATCTAAGAACTTTAGCAACAATCTATGATTCGTCTATTTGTCCACCAGCACATCTGATACCACACAAAAGTTAATTTACTCTTTGCATGAAAGTAGTAACATTTTCATCATCACCCATTTACAACTTTTCATATTTTCCTTTTAGACTTTGTAGCTTAGCAATATTCACATTTGCATCACCTTCAATAAGGTCTCCAAATTCTTTCAGATCTCATAAGTAGTCTTCAGATCCATCACATTTGTCATCTAAGTATCAGTCAAAGCACTCAACAATGCCTCCTTAGCCCTGATATTATATTCAGCATCCCTAATCTCAGCAAAAGTAGTAGGACCATTCTGTGGAATAACATATATATATTTTGTAATGCTCTAGTAGGGTTCACCAATGCATCTCAGATGGCACTCCATTTGAGCTTTCCACAAAGAATAATTTGTTCCATCAAATCTAGGACTATCCTTCTTATAAGTCGCCATCCCATATCACCTCAAGTTGTTAAACTTCTTCCAACGAACCACAAGCCCTGATACCAATTATTGGCAACTCAAGGGCATACAACTGGGAGGGGGGGTGAATCAGTTGTCACTGAATCATAAACTTATTCAAATTATTAACCTTAATTTTAGATCTGGTCATTAATCATGAAATCATCAATGAAAAACACATCAGAAGCACACATAACACCAATATTTTTATGTGGAAACCCTGTTAGGGGAAAAACCACGATGGAGGTCAATCCACAAGATTATACCCTATTAAAATTATAAGGAAATATGAATGGGTAATGCACATGCATTCAAGCACACTGCCTAGAGCTCAATGCTCAAATACAACAAGGCTTATTGCCCAAGGAAGACACACTGTCTTATAGAAAGATTCGGATTAAAACCATCTAGATTTGAACTGAGAAAATAGAATCTACTAATGCCTAGTTACAATTCTAGTTAAGCACATGAACACTTCTTTACTCTTCTTCACTCTTCTTCACTCTCTTCTCTACCTTCAAATGATATGAACTTTATTTGCACACAGAACTTAGACACTTTGCATTTTCACCCTTTTCACTCTTCAAACAATCAGTCTTATATATCTGCAACAAGAAATTACATCGCTATAAGTCGGCCACAAAAAGATAATAAAATAATTACAAATAGTCGACCCAAAACAAATAAAGATTATTCATGCAAATCAACCAAGGTCAGCCATAACATAGTGAAGACCGAAAACAACATCTCCAATATGAAAACACTTAATTAATTTCTCCTCGAAGATCCACATCATGCTTCAACACCTTGTCAGCCAAGAACATGAAAAACATGAACATGCAAGAGAAAATCTCGAATCACAAGCATAACGATCAATGCGAACATGCCACAAAGATAGAGAATGAACTAGAAACATCCACAAGCATCATGAAACACCAAAGAATCATCTACAACAACTAAACTTACTGAAATCACAAAATATTCAATCAGGAACACTAACTGAAGTGACAAAAAAACTATAGAATGAAAATCACCATAAATCGATCAACTCTTCATGCGGATCTTTGAAACTCGATGTGGATAAACTAGACATACTCAACAAGAAACCCTTTAGTCCACAACCTCAGAACAACAACGTATTGAACACACCAACAGAAAGAACTTCACTTCACCATTGACAACTTGTAGCACTTCTTATTACAATTTTCTCAATATCCTTGACATATACAACTTCTAATGCAACAATGCTAATAGTGTTGACATCAATGACAACCACATATCAGCAATACAACCACAACATCCAACAGGATAATGGATGGGGTGTTGCAAAAATTTTGGATGGGTGGATGTGAATGTTGGAAATATCAACATTAGCACACAACTTGAGTTGTTGTAGAACTTGGAGAAATGGATTTGTAATTAGATGGAGTAGTAGATGTGGATTTAGGGGTATAAGGGACCAAAATGGATTTGAAATATGGGGGATTTTTAGATAGAGAATTGGAAGACTTATGAGTGGATGAATATTTTGGATTAGCAAGCTTGGATTTCAATTTGGTTTGTTCTTTGATATATATTTCTTCTATTAGTTGTTTTGAGATCCACATGGTTTTTTATTTTGACTTTATGGACCTTTGTGGCCTTTTGGATTTAATTTTTGGTTTTGGGTCAATTTTTTTTATTTATTTTTCTTGTTTTTTTTATGGTACATGGTGATCCTTGGATTTTTGTGGATTTTTAGTTTGATGCATTTTATTCTTGGAATCCAAATTTCTTCCAAGAGAAATGGTATTTGTGTAGAGGGATGATATAATGGAGGTCTTATGGATGGTTTAATGTATGTAGGATGTTGAAATTATTTCAAATATGTGTACCATTATTGATCTTCATTTATGATAGGATGGAATTATTTTGAGGCAAGGTGATAAGGGGTGGAATGTAAGGACCTAAGATGGATGGAAGGTATGATGGTTTTTGTTTTGGGATATAAGGACCCAAAATAGATGGAAGGGATGAAGGATTGGGCTTTGGTACATAAGGGCCCAAAATGGTATTGAAAGATAGAGGATGTGAATTTTTACAGTTAAGTAGAGAGATATGGGTTTTGGGAGGGATACCAACATCTTGAGCTTGACCTTGGTAGCCAAGGCCATGAAAATTTAGATTTTCTTGGATTTCGATAGGTTCTAATATGTCTTTCTCATAGATGCTTAACCATTTTCCTAAATAATGCATAGTTTGACAAAAAAACCAATGGGATACTTATTATTATGGAGGTAAGATGTGAATCTATTTTGAGGGGGTTAATAGAAAGAATGGTAGGTTCTTGGAAGAAATTAAATTGGATGATAGTGGAAGAAACTATTTGATAAGTGTGGAGATCATGGATATTTTGGATATGGGTGATGGGATCTTGTGGAGGATCAGGATCATGACATGGAAATGAAGGGATGCTTTTATCTTTACTTGGGGAGGGGTCATGAGGGGAGTGGAAGGGATAATTTTCTCTTGACTTAGAATGGTATCATGAGACAAATTAGGGGGGATGTCATGAGATGGGGTGGATGAGATAACTTGATCTTTATTGTGATATGGGATGGGATCAGATAAGGGATATCTTAATCTTGATGAGGAAGGGGATTATGATAAGGGGGATTAGTATATTTGGATCTTGATATTGGATGAGATTTTGACATGGGTTAGGATCATGAGATGAAGGGGGTATCATGAGATGAATTGGAAGGGAGGGGATCATGAGACGGAAGGGGGTCATTTTGGATGTCCTAAAAAAAGTTTATGATCAAATATTGGATTATCACATATATCATAATCAAACATATGATTATCATCGACATCAAAAAAATTAGATGGACTGGATGGTGGTGTTTGATCTAATTTTTTTTGGTCATTGACATGATTTTTATTTAGGATAGAGTACATATGTGAATTATTTGGACTAAGTTCTTGGGAAGTTTTAATTTGTGTGGATTCTATAATAGGGTATAAAGGTTGGATATATTCTTCAACTTGGATGGATGGAGGGATAGGACATGGAAGTAGATGTATGACATGGGAAGATTGCACAACTTTAATTATGATTGTGGGGTTGGGATAATTTTCTAATAGTCCTTGGAGGGAATCATGAAATGCATGGGATGGAGTGAATTTTTAGAATTGTGGTAATGTGGATTGTAAGGATGTGGGATTTGAGGGGAATTTTGGATGGTTGTTTGGTTTCCCTTATAAAAAAAAGGTCGAGGATGAGAAATAGAAGATGGATTGGAATATGGTGGAGGTGGGGAGGATGGAAGTTTATCATCAATGCTAAGGAGGTATCTAAGCATGGAATCTTTATCATTATTGAAGTAGTAGGTGAGAATGAAATTAGTAGTGGTTGATGGGGATGATGTGGATGGTAAGGATGTGAGTGGGATTTTAGGGAAAATTTGGATGGAGGTTTGGTTTCCCTTATGAAAGTAAGGTGAAGGATGAGAAATAGGATATTAATTATAACTTGGTGAAGGTGGGAATGATGGAATTTTAGCACCAATACTAAAGAGCTATCTAAGCATCGTCTCTTTATCATTATTAAAGTGATAGTTGAGGGAAAATTTGGTGAGGGATTGGTGACTGGAAAAGGGATGGGTAAATTCTTGGATATAGGAAGAGGTGGTCAATCAGTAGATCTCATTTTGTTCCATAGGACTCTAATTATCATAATAAGGATCATATATGGGTGGTCAACAAGGATATTCTCATCATCATCATTAATGTAATTGGGATTTCCTTTAATTGTGATTTTTGGTCTTTTTGGAGTAAGATATGAGTTCATGATGTTGGATTAGGTTGGAATGGATGGGGGTGGATTATAATAGATTAGTTTGGATGTATGATAGATTAGATGGTTAGAAATGGTGGAGGATTGATTGGAAGAGGAAATTTTGGGATTGATTTTGGATGAGGGTGGAAATTAGGATGATGGATTAAAAGTGGATTGGGGATTAGAATAATAGGACCTAAGAATGAAGATGGAGGATGAGATTAGATTTTGGGATCAAATTCCAAGACCTTAAAATGATTTGATTTGATGAGGGATGATTCTCTATACTTAAGATAGATTAATTTTATTAAGTACTGTAAGGAAGCTAAGGTAGCGGAACAACTTCCTACACTAATCTTGAGAGGAGAATAATGCAAAACTTTAAAAATATTTTTAACAGTTATAGAAACTTAAATAAAAATAAGTATAAATATCATGCATACCACAACATAGTGATTTATGTGAGGAAAACCCTTTCGGGATAAAAAAAAACCCCACACTCTAAAAGCTGCCCAATCTATTATTTAGAAATCACAAAGATTACAATATACTTGCAAAGCAAGATTCTCATAGGAGTATCACCAACCAGAGATCTAGAGGAAAAATGACAACTATCAGATTCTCATAATACATCACAATATGTAGTCGTAATGCAATTCCCTCACAAAATAGGGTTGACATTTAGGGCAAGGCAAGCCAAAAAAATATCTACCATCAAATCTAAGACCTAATGATGAATGGTCTAGATTTACAATATAGCATCAATTTAATGTATGTTGAGACACATTTTCCCAAAAAAAATATCACTGTTGAACATCTTGCAAGTACATCAGGAGGGAATATAAACATTGTCTCTTAATTTCTAGGGGTTGAAAGGCCCATAGACTTTGAACACCATCTGAATTTATTTTTGCTCATAGGATTAGTTAAAGAATGAACAACATTCATCAAAGTCTCTATCTTAACTAGCTTCACCCTACCATATTTGACCATATCTCCAATAAATGATATTGTACATCAATGTGCTTGGTCTTAGCATGAAGTGTCAAGTTATTAGCTAGATATATCACACTTTGATTGTCATAATAAATTTTCACTACACCTTATTTTATTCCATCATCTAAAAATATTATCTTAAGCTAAATGGCTTATTTACAAGCATGAGTAGCTACCATATACTCAACTTTAGTAGTGGACAAAGCAACCATAGCGTATCGCTTACTCATCCAACTAATTACACCACCAAATAAAGTAAACACATAAGTAATGGTGGATTATCTACTATCAACATCACCTGCCCAATATAAATCCACATAATCATGAATATCAAGGGAAATATCATCTTTAGTCGAATTACTAAGATAACACAAGGAATAATTTGAGGTAGTGCACAAATATCTAAAGACTCTTTTAACTACATCCCAATGAACTCTACCAGGATTATACATATGTATGGAAAGAACTACCATTGCTTGGGAAATTATTGGTCTAGTACAAACCATAGCATACATCAAAATTCCAACTACACTTTAGTAAGGTACTTTGTTCATTTCTTCCATCTCCAATGGGGATGTTAGACAATCTAAAATAGAAAAAATTGTTCTAGCTAAAAAAGGAACACATAATGGTCTACAATTCTGCATGTTAAACCTTTGTAAAATTGAATTAACATACTTACTTTGGCCAATCCATAGCTTTATATTCACTCTACATCTTCTAATTTCCATCCCAAGAATGTGCCTAGTTACACCAAGATCTTTCATTTCAAATTTAGCTACAAGTTGAGACTTTGGTTCTAAAATCATATCATTCCCTTTACCAATAAATAACATATCATTAACATATAATGTAATAAACAAGAAATGATCACCATTAATTTTATAATAGATACAATGATCTGATTTAGAATGCTCAAATCCCAAACTCAACACATATGTATCAAATTTTTGGTACCACATCCTAGGACTCTATTTTAGGCCATACAAATATTTCTTCAATTTGAAAACCAATTTACTTTTATCTTTCACCAAATAGTTCTATGGTTGTTTCATAGAAATATCCTCCTCCAAGTCACCATGAAGGAAATAAATTTTCACATCTATTTTCTCATCCTAGGGATCTATTTTAAGCCATACAAATATTTATTTTCACATGCTTTCCTCAACTTCATTTCTATCCATAGACCTTGATTTAACTTTCTCAAGTGTAGAAGGAAATTGAATCACATCTTCATGTTTACTTTTTTTTTGCTGCAATGTAATAGAAGAAGGCTTAGTTTCTCTAAAAATAAAACTTCTACTATATATTACCTTCTATGCAACAAAATCACAAATCTTGTATCCTTTCACACCATAATTGTATCTAATGAAGATACATTTTGCAGCTTTGTTCTCCAAAATTTTTCTCTTCTCCTTTGGCACATGTGCATATGCCTCACAACCAAAAAATCTAAGATGTCTTAGTGAAGGCTTGTGACTCAACCATGCCTCTATAGATGCCTTATCAACAAGAGCTAATGTAGGAGACCTATTAATCAAGTAATAAGTAGTGGAAATAACTTTATCCCAAAACCTTTATCCTAGATTAACACCATTCAACATACTCCTAGCCTTCTCCATTCGTTTCTTGTTCATTATTTTTGCAGCTCCAATCTACTATGGAGAAGACAGAGTTATCTTTTGTCTATGAATAACATAATCTTTATAGAATCTATCAAAATCATTAGAGAAAAATTCACTAACATTATGAATCCTCAAAAAATCTATTCTCTTTCCATTCTACAACTCAATCATTGCTTTAAATTCTTTAAATCAATTAAAAATTTCAGATTATTCTTTAGAAAATATACCCATTTCCTTCTACTATAATCATCGATAAATGAAACATAATATGTGGATTTTCCATTTGAAGGAACATTTATAGGACCAAATGCATCAGAATGAATAAGATCTAATACACCACAATATTGATGAGAACTCAAGTAAAACTGAACATGGTTTTGTTTTCTATAAATGCAATGCTCACATAAATCAAATTCAAGATTACAATCAGACAATGCTTCAACAAGGTTTTTAATTTTCAAGTTCCTTAGACCCTTTTCTCCAATATGGCCAAGTCTCTAATGTCATAACATAGTTTTCTTTTTAGGTAAATTTTATTAAAAAGAAAGAGCACCCTTGGGTACCCAAAAGCTGTGACCATCTATTAAAGATGAAATCCTTATGTCTTCCAAAAAAGTAGCCATAGACTTTCTTTTCACAGAAGTTTTATTGTACTCAACAGTGCATGCATCAAGATTATATAATGTTCCATATATGAGACCTTTAGAAATCACCAAAACACCTCTAACCATCTTGCATCTTGCATCATAAAATACTAAATGCGCACTTCCATCTATTAGTTTGCTCATAGATAACTAAATTTCATGTTAATCCAAGGATATGCAACACACCATTAATCCTTTTTATTCTATCATCACGAAACCTAATTTTAACTTTACCACAACCAACAATATTTAAATAATTAAGAATCATCACCCAAGTACACCTTACCTTTATCAAATTATTCATATTCAAAAAACTAATATCTATTAAAGTTCATATGGAAAGATGCACCTGAGTCAATTAGCCATGCACCATTACCTGTACGAGTTGCCAAAGTTGCAACGAATGCATCACCATCTTGTTGCAAGTATGAGAATATTTGTGTTGTCATTGATTTCAACAATCTTGTGTTGTCATTGATTAGAAGAAGATTGTTGCACAGTATGTTGGTGTTATCCATGCTTTGATTAGTTGTATTATATTGTCATTAGTAAGCTACTAATGTCAACCTCTAGTGTTTCTTTGATAAGATTCTTTCTATGGATATTAGGTTGAGATGCTATGTTGTAGTTAGCTTGGTGGTGATGAGGAGGTGTCTATGATGCTTGGTTTTCAAGTGCTTTTGAGAAAATTTGATAAAAAGTGGAAACAGTTTGTTGCAGTGTTGTTTTGGGTTGCAGAATAGTGTTTTGGTGTTGCTCCACATTTCTTTTAGGTTGAAGATCTGCCTATGTGTTTTGGATATGTTGATCAAAGGTGTTCAAAGGTATTGTATTCATAATTTGGTGTGTTGGATCTCTAAGAAGAAGTTGTGCTCACCAATATGTGAACGGTGTATTGTCGAGGTGTCTCAGAGAGATGTTTTACTTTGCATTTCTCCGTAGTTTGGTTTCACTTCTTGCAGATTTGAAGGGGTGTTGACAATGTTTTTGGTGAAATGTTGTCATTGATGTCAAAAGTGTAATATGTGTAGTGTATACAAATATAAAGGAAACTGCAATCATGGAGGATTTGATTACAATATTATATTTCTTCATTGACTTGCTATGACAGGTTGTAGGTTACCTTATGTAACAACTTATGCCATTATCCTTGTGTTGGTGACCAGCCCAGTCGCCTAGGTTGATGGTGTTCTAGAAGTACATTGGGATGACTTAATCATTTTAGAGAGAGTTACATAACTGTCTCTTTGATTATACGATTTAGTAATGTTTCGATGTGAGTTGGGAATATTAGTGGGAGACTCTCCATTGTTTCCTTGACATAGATACAAGAGTATCTCCATGGTGACTTGGCATATGATGAAGCAGGCACATGGCATGCTAAGATTGGATGAATGATAATCCACATCCCTGTTGTGGATTACAGAGTTGTGTCATGGTGATGATGTGGACATGTGACGATAGCGTGTGGACCCCCACATCAGTGTCATATCATCATCAAAAGGATTCTTAAGCTAGTCCCTATGATGTCATGGTGATAACCTTTATCGAGCAGACAAAGTGCTGTTGTTGGGACTATGAAGCTAGTCCCTTCGATATGGTGATGGCTAGGCATGCTAGGTGGGACCGAGCATTGGTGGGAAACATTATTTTGTGACATTGGAAGTGTTTACATGGCGGCCTCCTCTCCAACCCACTGAGGAGTCAGTGGGGCCCAGTCAAGACCCATAGGGAAGCAAGGATTGGTGGAAAGCAATCCACGTTGGTCGATATGTGGTAGTGGGACCCAATGGAAACAAAGTATATCGCTAAGTCTCTTTGTATCGCAAAAACCTTCATTGAATAGGTGAATATTTTAGTGATATGCGATGGAGAATGGGCATTGCTGAAATAAAAGATGAAGGCTTAACGAAGTAGTAATATAGTGATGATCGCTACATTGTTTATATGAATACGCATTTGCTAATTTTACAATGATATGGCGATATGATAGAAATTGACCATGTAGATGACAAACTATTGATTGATGATGTGGATTCGAAAGGAAAATAGAATTAAGACACATGGAAATCATCCATTCATTGATTTTACATCCTTGTTTCGAAATCAAGATTTGATCAATTGAAATCTGCTACGATGGTGATTTACTGTATAACCCTGATCGATGAGCAAATGAAAAACAACACATCTAGGGCATGAACTCTTGGCATGAGAAGACATAAGTTTTGGCACAATTTCTTATGTAAATGAACACAACTGTGAATGCATTTGATCCAATGGAGAAGTGAATGGCATAGATTCTTACATTAACGAAGAAGGGGTGATATCGATCCAAGAAAGTGGATAATCAAATACAATCACTTGCACAGATTATTAGGTAGATATCTAGCAAGGATCTTGTTAACTACTGGATGAAGATGATGGTTCTAAGGTAGAGAGGAACACATAGTTTGAATTTGAATTCACTACACAGGAAAATGGTGAAATGACATACAAACCCTACATGTAGCTTGCCAAAAATGAAACGATTCATTGAATTTCAATTAGGGTTACAGTATTATTTGTATTGCTTCTCAATGAAGGAATAATGTGATATATAATAGTAGTTCAAATATATGAACTATTTGAACTTGGTGAAGAAATATTACAATCAATAAGTGAAGTGATTTACTATAACAGATTGTTAAAATTTGGAATGTATTTTTGAAGCTATTTACAGTATTGTGTGAGAGTGAATAGAGAAAGAAAGAGTTATGTACTAAATTGATTCATTATATGTTTTGCAGAACTAGTTTATGCATACATGAATTTGTAACCTCTTTTTACTAACCTATTTGTACTAATTCGTAGCTCATATTAGGGTGTTGTAGCATCCTTGAAGTTGTAGCTTCTAAAATAGGGAGTTGGTACTTCCTTAGGGTTGAATCCCTTAAAATTTTAATTGAACTTCATTACTTATGAGGCTGGATTAGGATTGTAGATCCTAGCAACATTTCATGGTTTTTCCCATCTTGGGTTTTCCACATACATCTGGTGTTATGTGTTGATTATTTCATGTGCATGTGTTTGCTATATTGGTTTATGTTTTAATATGCACATTTGATTTTTAAGTTTGAATCTCAAAAAGATTTTTAGGACTAAAATTTTGAATATCTATTGATTCACCCCCCTCTCAGTAGATCATTGTGTTCCAACAAGTGTTGGTATCTTTGTTTAGTCAAATTTGTTTGAGGTTTTATGCTTCAAAATTCAGTTTCTTAAGTTGGAGTGTATGGAAGATTTTATTGAGTGTACTAGGTGTGTACATTCCTCAAGTGAAAGTTGTGGATTTTGTTGGATTTTAGGGCATTTGTGGGATATTCTAGATTATGTTCAAGTGAAATTTGTTGTCCATGAGTTGTTGTTCAGTCAAAAGAAGAGTGTACTTAAAAGTTTAATGGTGTTTACATGGGAAATGGTCAACCTTGGTGTTTACACTAATTGCATTGGATGCTTATTCTTTATAGAAGCAAGTGGTAGCATGGTGTTATAGATTTGGGTCCCAAATAAGGAGTGGTGTGGTCTACCTTCACTTCTATATACCATGGAAGTGTTTTGGTGTCGACCTAATTCGAATTTGCATGGTTGAGGTACATATCCAACCTTGGAGAATGTTTTCAAGGTTGAGGATAATATAAATATGAGTTGAGTTGTTGAGGGATGGAAATATAGACAAGTATGATGCAAATGATGCAAATTGTAGAGTGTTAGAGTGTGAATCTGAGAAGTGCAGTGCAAGCTTTCATGTGTTATACTGTTGGATGCAGTGAGCAGGTGTTTACAATTCTTTAGTCAAGTTGTGAAGGTGTTGGTGGTATTGTAGTGGATTTATCTATTGCATTAAGATGGATTTCTCTATGCAACACTCTGCTTTATCTTCTTTTCTATTCTAGCAGTGAGCCTTCCTTTCTTTGGGCAGTGAGCCCTGTGTATTCGGTGTTGATATTACTTTGTATTGTGAGATAATCCTCATCATGGTTTTTCCCATCATGGGTTTTCCATGTAAATCTAGTTTTCTCTTGTGCATGGTGTTGATTTCATTCAGTTTTTTTTATTTTATTTTCATGCTAAATCATTATAATAGATTAAGGGTCAATTGTATTAATGTGGATCCGAATGTGTATGAGGGTTTTGAATTTTTAAGGTACAATTGATTCAACCCCCCCTCTCATTTTTCTTGTGCATTCAACAATTACTATCAAATTCTAGTTCCTTGGAAGAAAGCTTAACCACTTGAGGTAGATTTGGGATGGTACACAAGAAAGAGGTCCCTATGTTTGATGGAACAAATTATGCATTCTGGAAGACAAGGATGGAAGGTTATCTAGTTTATCTTGGATTTGATGTTTGTAAGTCTATTAAGAATAGATATATTGAACCTAAAAATGGTTCAAGTACTACTAATGAGATCAAAGATTATGAACACAATGGTAAAGAAAGGTATGCTCTCTTAAATAGTCTTACTAATTTTGAATTAGTGAAAGTGATGAGTTAGAAAATCGCTAAAGTAATTTGGGAAAAGTTAGAAATAATTTATGAAGGAGATGATAAGGTCAAAGAAGCTAAGATGTAAAATCTAAAGATCATGTTTGAGAACCTACAGATGTTTGAAGATGAAGATGTTACAAGCTATATGCAAAGGGTAGATGAAGTTGTTAGCTCCATCAAAGGTCTTAGTGGTGAACTCAAAGAACTATAAGTGGTAAAGAAAATTCTCATAACTCTTCCTAAATCTTATGGTCATAAAGTTGTTTCTGTTGGAGAATTTGAAAATTTGAATAAATATACCTGAGATCAGTTGTATGGTTCCTTGACTACTTTTGAGATGAGATAATTTGATACAAATAGTGGTACAAAAGTTGAGACTACTTTTAAGGCTAGAAAATCATAGGAGATCAAGGAATCAGATCAAGAGGATCTTGATGATATAGAAGCTAACTTTGTAAGGAGAACAAAGAAGGGTAATGATAAGTATAATGGTAAGCTTCCTTTCAAATGTTTCAGTTGTGGAAATATAGGTCACTATGCTTCAAGATTTCCAAATAGAGATTTGAATAACAAAAATAAGGAGAACAAAGGTAAGATGACTAAGAAAAGTTATTATGTAAGAGAAGATACAAGTATTTCTAATGATGAGTCTAAGTATGGAGATGAAGATGATAAATACTTGTTAATGGCTTTAAAATATGAATCTATTTCTGCTAACTCTAAAAGATGTGTGAAGGAAAGACCTTTGGAGACAAAGGATAAGACTAAAGGTACTTTGGTATCTACTTTTCATGCTAGATAAGAGAAGAACTACTGAACCATTAATAATGGATGCTCTAATCATATGACTAGTGATAAGAGTAAGTTTTTTAAACTTGAAAAATATGATGGAGGATGTGTTATATTTGGTGATGATACATCTACTAAGATATGTGGAAAAGGTTATATCAGTTTTCATGGCAAGCATAATACTAATGATGTTTACTATGTTAAGGGTTTAAGGTATAACCTCTTGAGTGTTGGAAAAGTGTGTAGAAAAGGATATAAGCTTATGTTTTGCGATGATATATGTGAGATCAGAAAAGGATCTAAAACTATGGTTGCTACTGGAAGAAGGATAGATGGAAATGTTTATCAACTCAAGGGTGCTAATGGTCATTTCTTTATGACTCATATTAATGAAAGTTGGTTATGGCATAGGAGGATGTGTCACATCAATTTTGATAACTTAGTAAGAATCAATTTAGTTTAAGTTGTAAGGTATTTTCCAAAGATTACAAAGCCTATCAATGTTGTCAATAAAGAATGTCAAATTGGAAAGCAAGAAAGAAGAAGCTTCAAAGTCAAAGAACAATCTCTAACTGGACTATTGGAATTAGTGCATATAGATCTTTTTGGCTCTACAAGAGTAAGAATTCATTAAGGTGATAGGTATTTCATGCTATTAATTGATGATTATTCTAGAATATCATGGGTTACTTTTCTCAAAGAAAAATTAGAAGCTCTAGACAAGTTTAAAGTATTCAAAGTTATGGTTGAGAATGAAATGGATATAAAAAAAAAATGTTTGAGGTCTAATAGATGTGGAGAGTTCACCTCCAATGAGTTTAATATCTTTTGTGAAGATCATGGCATAAAGAGGCACTTGTCTGCCCCTAGGACTCCTCAACAAAATAGAGTAGTTGAGAGAAAGAATGGGATTATTCAAGAAGTTACAAGTACAATGATGAAAGAGGAAAATCTACTAGAAGTTTACTCGAGAGAAAAAATTCATATTGATGTTTATATACTTAATAGAGTTCAAGCAAGAGAAAATAGTGCAAAGACTCCCTATGAGCTATGGTATGGAAGGATTCCTACTGTCAAGTACTTCAGAGTGTTTGAAATCAAATTCTATATAAAAAGATATGAAGACAACTTAGGAAAGTTTGATGCAAGGTCTAATGAAGGTATCTTCCTTGGATATTCTACTAGAAGCAAAGCTTACCAATGCTACAAAAAGAGATTGAGAAATATTATTGAAAGTGCGAGTGTCAAGGTTGATGAAGATTTAAAGAAGAATTCAATGATGATATATGGATATGAATCAGATGAGTCTTCTTGCAGAGAAGAAGAAAAGCTAAAGAAAGAGAAGTGTAGATTGAAAAGGAAAAAGATCTGACAAGGACTTGTAAAACTCCCAAGTATGTGTAGAAGAATCATTCTAAAGATCATATCATTGGAGATAAGAAAAAAGGTGTACTAACAAGAAGGAAAGTTGTTGAAGAATAGGTAAATCTATGTTTACTTTCTAAAGTTGTGCCTAAAACAGTGGTTGAGGCATGTAAAGATGAATATTGGATCAAGGCTATGAAAGAAGAACTATTGTGGATTGAGAAGAATCAAACTTGGGAACTTGTCCCAAGACTAGCAAAAAAAAATGTGATTGGAACTAAGTGGGTATTTAGAAACAAAATAAATGAGAATGGAGAAGTGGTAAGGAAAAAGGTAAGGATTGTATGTAAAGGCTACTAACAAGTTGAAGGAATAGATTTTGAGGAGACATTTGCTCCAATGGAAATAATGGAAGCTATCAGGATGTTTTTAGCTTTTGCATCACATAAGTATTTCAAATTTTATCAGATGGATGTGAAGTCTTCTTTCCTAAATGGAGAATTGGAAGAAGAGGTATACATAGAACAACCAGAAGGATTTCAATTGTCAGACAAATTGAATATGGTTTGTAGATTGAATAAGGCATTGTATGGATTGAAGCAAGATCCTAGAGCTTGGTATGCAAGGTTGGATAAGTATTTGATATAGAAAAGATTCAATAAAGGTACTATAGATAGCAATCTTTATTTTAAAGTTGAAAAATATCAAATCTTGATTATGGTTGTATATGTTGATGACATAATATTTGGAGGAAATGAAGATATGTGAAAAAAATTTGTAGAGGAAATGCAGCAAGAGTTTGAAATGTCTATGTTTGGGGAGATGAATTTCTTCCTTGGATTACAAATAACTTATATAGACAAAGGTATTTTCATTTCACAATCAAAGTATGTCAAAGAAATGTTGAAGAAGTTTGGAATAGAAGATTCTAAACCGGTGTGTACTCCTATGGTTATTAGTTGCAAGTTGAGAAAGAACAATGAATCTCCTAAGGCTTATCAAAGCAAGTATAGATCAATGATTGGTGGACTACTATATCTAACTACTACTAAACTAGATATCATGGATACAGTTTTTCTTGTGGATAGATTTCAAGAAGATCCTAGAGAGTCACATGTTGAAGCAGTGAAGAGAATATTTAGATACTTGAAGGGCACTCCAGATCATGGGTTCTAGTATCCAAAGGATACTAATTTTACTTTGAGTGCTTACACAAATTCAGATTGGGATGGTTGCGTGGATGACAATAAAAGTACAAGTGGTGGTGCATTATTTCTTGAATGTAGATAGGTGTCATGGCTAAGAAAGAAACAAGATTCAATATCTTTATCTACTACAGAGGTAGAATAAATTGTAGCAGCATCTTGTTGCACACAAGTGTTATGGATGAGGAAAACATTGAAATATATTAGGTTGTTATATGATGAACCTATTTCTATCTTCTATGATAATACTAGTGCTATCAATATTTCAAAGAATATGGTAATGCATTCAATGACAAAACATATCTCAATCCAGTATCACTTTTTGAGAGAGAAGGTTATAGAAAATGAAGTTAAGCTTGAATATATGCCTACAAAGGATTAGTCTATTGATATATTCACTAAGGATCTTCCTAAGGATACATTTGAGTATCTCTGAGAAAATTTGTGGATCATTTCCCCTCCTTTAAACTAGATGCATAAGGAGATGCATCAGTCCAGTGGATTTCAAGATCCATTCTTTTGTCTAGACTGACATTGGAGGATACCTTTCAGGGGGAGTGGGTTGTAAAATTGTTGGTTGTTGCAGTCATGGGGAGTAAGTGTTTTCATTGCAAAATGGTTGTTGATTGGTGTAGTATGGTGTGTTCTCCTAAGGAAGAGTATGCAGAGCAGTAAAGGAAAGAAAGTTGCAGAGCTGTGGTGAACAATATGATTAATGTCAAAGGAGAAACTTAAGTGATGCAAATATTTTATCATTTTCCATTGATGTCAAAGGGGGAGAATGAGACATGTGAAAAGGATGATTTATCAAAGGGGGAGAGAGTGTAATGAGTTAGTTGTACAAGGGAAAGAAAAGAGAAAAGGAAATAGGTATGAAGAAAAGTTGTTGTGTCTTTGATGGTTTTTCACATCATGTGCTACCATCAATGACAAAGGGGGAGATTGTTGCAAGTATGAGTAGATTGTTGTTGTCATTGATGAGTAGAAGATTTTTGCAAGAGTATGTTGGTGTTATCCATTCTATGATTAGTTGCATTGATAAGATATTGATGTCAACCTCTAGTGTTGCTTTGATAAGATTTTTTCTATGGATATATGGTTGAGTTGATATGTTATAGTTGGCTTGGTGGTGATGAGGAAGTAATGAAAGTGATGAGGATGTGTCTTTGATGTTTGGTTTTTAAGTGATTTTGAGAAAATTTGATAAAAAGAGGAAATAATGTGTTGCAGTGTTGTTCTAGGTTGCAAAGTAGTGTTCTAGTGTTGCTCTGCAGTTCTTCTAGTTTGAAGATCTACTTGCACATTTTAGATATGTTGATTAGAGGTATTCAGAGGTATTATATTCAAAATTTGGTGTGTTGGATCTCTGTCCAAAAGAAAAAAAAATTCACTAGTATGTGAATAATGTATTGCAGAGGTGTCTAAGAGAAATGTTTTTACTTCACGTTTCTCTACAGTTTGGTTTCAAGTCTTGTGGATCTAAATGAGTGTTGAAATTTTTGGTATCTTTCTTTATTCGAAGTTATTTGAGGTTTTATGCTTTGGAAGTTAGTTTATTAAGTTGTAGTGTATGGAAAATTTTATTGAGTGTACTGGGTGTGTACATTCCTCGAGTGAAAGTTGTTGCAAAGGAGTTTGTTGAATTGCAGTGTGTTTGTGGAATATTTTAGATTATGTTTAGGTGACATTTATTGTTCACGAGTTGTTGTTTTGATTATAAGGGAAAAAAAAGTTTTGAAGAGACCCAAAACCCTTTACAACAAAATAGACGAAAAGTTGCTAAGAGATAAAAAAAATATTGAACCATCAGCAAAAGCTAGCAGCAAAACAATAGCCAAAAAATAGAAACCTAGCAACAAAGAAACAATAACATAAAACAACATAGAAAGAGACATGGTTTCATGTTCTTTAAGGTGTTAGCCACCTTAATCTCCTGGTTACAATGAAGTTTGACCATGTCCATTGTTATTTCTTCTCCTCCTCAAAGGTCTTCCTCAAGTTACCCCTACCTCTTATACATTGGTCTTTTGCCTCATCTTTTTCGACCTTTTTCCCCTTCCCCTTTGAAGACTAGTCCTTTTCTATCAACTCTGCAAAGTAAATATGATCTTCCTTTAGTTGGCTTATCTTGCAAAAAAGGACCTCCAGAGACTCAACATTATTCTTGACTGAACTATGGCTAACTTGCAGTAGATTCTTAATGTCCACATTAGTTTCATTAATATTAGCCTCCATTTCAGACTCACACAGGGATTTAAAATGCATAAAGGAGCACTCTAAGTCCACTAGTCTTTCAATCAAAATATATGAGGAAGAACCCTTCGAAATGTTTTGTATATTCTCTTTCAGCCCCCTGATACTGATATTCACCTTATTAAATTCTTATAATACTCACTTGGCTAGCTTAAATGTGCATGTATCCCTTGAACGAGCCATATCCAAAAGCTCAAACATTGAAGTATTGTAGTCATTTAGGTAAGAGAAATCCTTAGAGAGAGGATTCACCTTTAGTGGCTTTGGCTTTCTAAGACTAGGATTAACACCCTGATCCTCATGCATAAACTTACCACCTGAAAGCTCCACATTGGGTGACTGTCGAACAGGGTAGTCATTCATTTCAACAGCAATATCCACAACACCCTTCTCCTTACCCTAGTCCTTGGAACCCTTCAAATCACCTTTCATAACCTATTTTTTCAATTTTTCAATTCACTTTGATTTCCTTCATGGAATTTCCTTGGATTTCTTATCCCCAACATTATCATGCATGCCCTCCTCCTTATGGCCATCTGCAACAAAATCCTTACCAATAAACTCATTATTTCCCTTAGACTGGGAACCATAAGAAACAACATCAATATTATTTCTATCAGAATGGGAGTTTGACTCCTATAAAAAAACCTTCTTAGCAACATGTTTCCCCTTGAGATTCACATTCTTTCTCTTCTTAGAGGGGGTCACCACAGGGGACGAAGACCCACCCCTTCTTTTGCGAGTTGTTGTTGGATCAAAGGAAGAGTGTACTTAAAATTTTAATGGTGTTCACATGGGTAACGATTGACCTTGGTGTTTACACTAATTTTGATGGATTCTTATTGCTTATAGAACCATGTGGTAGTGTGGTATAGATTTGGGTTCTCGATAAGGAGTGGTGTGGTCTTCCTTTACTTCTATCTGCCACTGAAATGTTTTGGTGCCAACTTAATTTGAATTTGGATGGTTCAGGTGCATAGCTGACCTTGGAGAATATTTTCAAGGTTGAGGATGATATAGATATGAGTTGAGTTGTTGAGGTTCGATGCAAAGATAGACAAGTATGATGTGAATGATGTGAATTGAAAAGTGTTTGAGTGTGAATCTGAGAAGTGCAGTGTGAGCTTTCATGTGTTAGATTGTTGGATGCAGTGAGAAGAAGGTTTCTACAATTCTTCAGTCAAGTTGCGAAGGTATTGGTGGTATTGTGGTGGATTTCTCTATTGCATTGAGATGGATTTCTCTATGTAACACTCTTCTCTATCTTCTTTTCTATTTTGGCAGTGAGCCCTCCGGTAGTGAACCCTATTATATTTGGTGTTGATATTACTTTATATTATGAGCTAATCCTCACTGTGTTTTTTCTCATCTTGGGTTTTCCATGTAAATTTGGTGTTCTCTTGTGCATGGTGTTGATTTGATTTAGTTTATGTTATTTTCTTTTCATTCTAAATCATTATAATAGATTAAGGGTTAATTTTATTAATGTGGATCTAAATGTGTATGAGGGTTTTGAAGTTTTAAGGTACAACTGATTCACCCCCCTCTCAATTGTATTGTGCATTCAACACATCTTCCTTCTCAGACTCAAAATCATAATCAAATCTCTTTTTTTTTTCTTTTCTTCTTTGAAATCCTTATGAATATGTCCAAGATTACTGCAATTCCAACAAATAACTTTGGACTTTCTAAGAGATTTGGATCTCCCCTTGGACTTGGATTTATCACGATTCTCATTCTTCTTTCCTTTTTCCTTAGGTCTTCCATGAAAATTTAGGGCCTCCTTGGCACTGATGGATACCTTCCTCCTCATCTCTTTAGAAAGCAAAGAACCCATCACATATTTAGTCTTCAAGATAACAAAAGTACTCCCAATAGCCATACCAAGAGAATCCCATGAATTAGGAAAATAACAAAGCAAGATCTGGCATTTCTCCTCATCCATTTTGACACCAATTGATTCCAATTGAATCACCAATATATTGAATGATTCTAGATGGTTTTTAATTCATCCACCCTCTTCCATTCTCAAGGAATATAATTTATTCCTCAAGAAAATTATGTTCACTAATATTTGGCTTGATACATCTCACCAAATTTCTTCCATAGTTTATGTGCAAAGGTCTCTTCATGGACATTGATTAAAATAGAGTCTACCAAGCACAATCTAATTAGACCCTTAGTTTTATGGTCCATAACATGATATTGAGTAGCCAAAGTAGGATTTACATGCCTTGAAGCATTCTCATCAACAGCATCCCACAAATCTCTATCTATCAACAGATCCTCAATCTTCAACTTCCACATCTCAAAATTATTTCCATAAAATTTATCCACATCTAGTCTCCCTAATGAACTTGTCATATTAAAATTCTTGCAACAAGATCACAAAGTATCTTCTGCACAAGCTCCCAATCAAATTTGGATTAGTTCAAAAAACCCAACAACCCACAATTGGAACCAAAGGTGTTCATGCTTTGATACCACTTGTAAAGAAGCTAAGGTAGTGGAACAACTTCCTACACTATTCTTGAGAGGATAATAATGCAAAAATTTATAGATCTTTTTAAAAGTTACATAAACTTAAACAAAAATAAGCATGAATATCATGCATACTACAACATAGTGATTTACGTGGGGAAAACCCTTTCAGGAGAAAAAACCCCTCACTCTAAAATTTGTCCAATATATTATTCAGAAATCACAAAGATTACAATATGCTTGTAGATCAAGCTTCTCATAGGATTATCACCAACCAGAGATCTAGAGGCAACATGACCGCTATCAGACTCCCAGAATATATCACGATACACAGTCATAATAAAGTTCCCTCATAAAATAGGGTTTCCATCTAGGGCAAGACAAGTCAACAAAATATCTATCGTTAGATCTGAGACCTAATTATGAATGGTCTATATTTATAATATATCATTAATTTAATGTATGTCAGCAATTTAATATATTTTAAATCATTTTTGTTAACACACTCACATTTCACTCTACCCCATATTGTCATTATAGATTACACCTATCGATATAACTAGCTTCTAAGATATCTTAAATACATCCTATCAATAGTGAACCTTATATAATTGTAAGGTTGAGACACATTTTCCCAACAAGTAAGAGTTGATTGGATTTTATTTCTACTTAAGATAGGAAAATTTCTTAAGTAGGAATTGATGGGATTTGATGACTATGCTTAAGATAGACTAGAGTTCTTACACAAGTTTAGATTAAGGATGGGATCAACTTAAAGTCTTGAAATATTGGTAGATTGGATTTGAAATGGTTGATAGTGGATTAAGGATAGAATCCTTGGGTGAAGGATTTTTATGATGATGAAAGGATGTGGGGTATAAAGGAGATTAAGTCCTTAACAAAAATTTGATGTTCAAAGGATGATTTTTATTAAGGATTGGGGATTGAATGCTTGATTGAAATAGATAGATTGATAATGGGTGATTAAATTTGGATGAGGGGTAGATGGATTATATTAGGATTTGGTTGGAATGGGATTAGGTTGATAAGGGGATTAGATTAATATAATGATGAAGGTTGTGGATTAAGGATGATAATGGATAGAGGATAATTAGAACAAAGATGACTGATGAAATTGGATTAAGAGAGGGGTATTTTGATGTGGATTACAAAGGATGATTAGGATAAGGACTAGGACCTTGATTGGATTATGAAAATTAAGTAGGATTAGGGTCCTAAAGGATGGAATAGGGATGGGTTTGAGATAGATTGGAGTGATTAGGATATTTGGGATGAGATGGATTAGATAATTAAGGATGATTAGGGAAAGATGGGTTATATTAGGATGATTATGGGGATAGGTAGAATGATTGTTGATGATTAATATAGGATGATTAGGATGAATGGGAATGATTAGGATGATTAAGAATGATTAGTATGAGATGAATAGGATTAAAAGGAATTATTAGTATGAGATAAGGAATTGGATAATTGAACTTGGATGAAGGCTTTTTTGCTTGGCTAGGAGGTAGATTTGAAAGCACACAAACTAACATAATTTCTAGAGGAATTAGGAAGATGTGTATGCATTGGTTTAGCAAAAGAGGACACACCAAGAACTTTCACAAGCCTAGAATTATTAAAGTAGGAGTGTTAACTTAGTGTGAACCCACTAGCCAAAGGCTAATAGCTCAAGATTAGAGTAAGGAACTTATATTTCAAGATTCAATAGATAGGGATCTAGTGGAAAAAGGGCTCACATTTTCCCTTTATTTTGAGGTCCTAATACCTTTACCAAAGAGCTTCTATCTCTACTTAGGGAAATACATGGTGAGTAACTTCAGGCATGATACTATACCTTGGACAACACTAAGCAATGGTCTAAAGGTTTTAAACTAGGATGAACAAGGTTGCTAAGGATTCATCTAAATACCTCAATGGTACATGAGCCCCAATTCATATATTAAAGGGAATAATTCCAAATAGTTGGGAGGAGAGAGTAACCCACTCTCCACCTTCACTTCTCCAAGGTATAAATTTCTTAGAATCTTAGCCCAGATTGACAAGATTCCACTCCCAAGAGAGGTGTCTTTTGATTCACCTCTCATTTTTTATAGTTTTTCAAAATACAAGAGTTGAGTTCATCTCCTAGGGTGATGAAACCCCTAGGAATACCTTTTAAAAGGAATGATCCAAGTGTTTTTGGTCACCCAATATTGCATGAAGTGTAATGGGAGAGAAAACACACATTGGGTTCCTTGGGATAACAATGAAAATAAATAAAAGGATAAGTGATGTTTTTGATCCTCAAGGTCACACAAAGGTGCAAGAGTAGAGCATACACACTGCTTACCCAAATAAATAGAAAACAATGTTTATTATCCTTTAGAAAAGAAGTGTGCAACTAAGACTAGTCAAATGATAATGCCTTGGATAAATGTAGTTGCAATTCAAATGTGTTAGTAGTTTCACAAAGAATTTATTAGAGTAATGATTATGGTTGCAATAAAATGTATTAGAGATGACAATAAAACTCTTATAAATATCAAAAAATAATGTTATGATGCAACAAATAGATATAAGAAAAAGACATACTCATCACAAGATTGCAATTTATTTATTTATTTTCACCTAGTCAAGCAGATTTGATTATTTTATGGTGCAGGAGCACCAATCTTTTCTATGTTCTTCATTAAGTTTTTGATAGGTAGTGCATGTTAGGATGCTTGAAGTTAAGTATTTGAGCCCTAATAAGGTCCAATGTGACCATTCTATTTTAATTAATTAACTTTGAGAGGCTTTGTGTTCATCTTGTAAGGTTTACAAATCCTATGGAAGGAATTGTCAAAGTTGATAAGGTGGTGTAAGGTTGATAGCATGTTGTTTTCTAGTGCGAGTAATGTTTCTTAGGTAAATAAGGTCTCATTATTCCATTTGTAATGGGTTGGGTGATTAAGAGGGTTAAAAAGTGTAAACCTTGCAATGTGTGTAAGAATGTTATCATTAAAACATGTAAAATTATGACCTCCAACGGTCATGAGAGATTTAAAAAGTAGTTGTAAGGTAGTTGTTCATTGGTTGGAAGAGGAGAATCCTTTAGAAGGGCATGACAACTCATTTATAAGGCTGGATTGAAGTTTTGGAGAATTGGCAATAAGAAATTTTTGTGTTTCCCTTCATCTTTTGAGTTTCTTTCACATTTGCATATCTGTACGAACCCATACAGCTAGATTTTGTAATGTAGTCATTCATATTTTGTAAAGGCCTGTATTAGCACTCTTTTGCATCATATTTGAATGAATTTAGTAGAGTTTGGTGTTAGATATCTTTGTTTTCTTATGATAGGCCGAGAACACCCTGTTTAAGGGTTTTGTAACTTAAATCATGTTTTAAGGGCCCTTACACTGACTGTGACCACTGTAACAAGTGTAATGGGCCCTAGGGAGTTTTAGTAGGTTGTAGGATGCATGACTAGAGTTTTGGAGGAGGAATAAGGGAGATAAGGTTGTTGTTTTGTTGATTTTTGTTAAGAAAAACATATGAAAATGGGGCCTCTAACCTAGGGTTTGATAAAATCAATGAGTGGAGAAATTTATTCAACTTTTAAGCATATTGGGGTTAAAATAAAAGTGTTTGAGTTAGTTTCATGGTCTAGGAAGTTGTGCAAGTTGGACTTTGAATAAACCCTCTTGGTTTGGCTAGAAAATAAGGGTTTTAGAGTTGGCTATGTTGGAAGGGTCAACCCTGGGATTTGATTGTGGATTTAGAGGATTGATGGCATTTGAAATGCTTCCCCAAGGTTTTAGGTGTTTGTGATAAGTTTAAAGGGAGGTTGCTTTGTAATTTAGGCCTAATTAGCCTAGTTAGGTCAGCGTAGGAGTGGTGATTTCAGGGGTTTGTTCCAAAGGACTTGTATCTAGTTAAGAGATATGTTGTATAGATCTGAAATGGGTATCTAAATCCACCTTGTGTTTTTCAAGTGGTTTGGGAAGTATTGGAGTTAAAGGCCAAAAACTAGTTTTGCATTGTTACTAGGTTACAAGGGTGAAAGTGAGAAATGATGTTTTTGATTGTTGTCAAAATTTGAGGACTATTTGAATTGCTAGAATAGGTCATTTTAATCTTGTTAGATTCCTCTTGAAGGCAGGTTGTCACTTTGATTGAGTTTGAGCCTCCTGGGTCTGCATCAGAGTGGTATCAAAGCACAATTGTAGATCTTGTGTTGGTGTTTTGAATTGGTTTTGTAGGTAGGTGAACATAGGATTGAGAAAATTCCTCCTAATGGGAATGTTGTTGCAAGGAAGATTGAAAACCATGACAAGGAGATAGAAGCCTTGAAAAGAGAGATGGATGCTTGGAAGGAAAATAAAAGAGTGGAAGATGATGAAAGTGAAACTGAAGAAGAGGAGACTTCCAATGAAGAGGAAGAGATGGATCCAGATGATGTGAGAATGTTGAAGCTTTTGAAGGCTATGAATAAGGATGGACATGGAAAAATGGATGTGCCTATGTATGGAAGCAAACTTGATAGTGAAGAGCTCTTGGATTGGATAGGGGCTTTAGAGAACTACTTTGAGAGTGAAGAGATTGATGAAGAGCACAAGGTGAAGAAAGAAAAAACAAAACTGAAAGGACATACTTTGTTGTGGTGGAATTTTGTGCAAGAGGAAAGGGAAAGAAAAGGAAAGAACAGGATCACTTCTTGGGAGAGGATGAATACCAAATTGAAAGGTAAATTCCTTCCTTGTGATTATAATGTTCAATTTCTTAAGAAGTTACAAAATCTTAGACAAAAGGATTTAGATGTACAAGCATATACTGAAAAATTTTATAGGCTAAGTATAAGAACTAAACATGAAGAAGATGAGGAAGAAATGGTTTATAGGTACTTGAATGGCTTGAGGTATAACATTCAAGATAAGATTAACTTGTTGGCACCTAAATCAGTTGAACAATGCTTTTAAATGGCAATGAGGGCAAAAGAAAAACTAAAGAGGAGACAAGAGAAGGTAGTAAGAGGGAGAGGCAACACCTCTAGGGGTAGAGGTACCACTTCAACATCAAGGCAGACCAAGGAAGACCTTGAAAATGTTGATAAGAACAAGGAACAAGCACCTTAAGCAAGAGGAGGATGGAGAGGTGGAAGGACAAACTTCAGACAAAGGAGAGATTTCAATGAGTTTGTAGGAAGATGTTATAGGTGCAATGAATTTGGACACCCAACTTTTAAGTGTCCTCAAAACCAAGGTTCAACTTCAAGTGGTGATAGAAGGAGTGAAAGAATAACACAATTGATTCAAGAGGAAGAGTGTGAAAGTTCAAGCAGACCTACAGATCTAGAGGTAGGAGAGGCACTCATGATGAGAAGGACCTTATTGCAAGCACCTAAGGAGGAAGATATGATCCAAAGAAGGAGCCTATTCAGAACCTCATGCAAGTGCAAAGGTAAAGTGTGTCAAGTTGTTATTGATTTAGGTTCTCAAGATAATATGGTATCTATGGAGATGGTAGATAAGTTGAATCTAGAGAAGATACCTCATGTAGCACCCTACAAAGTTTCTTGGGTAAATGATAGTCAAACTTTAGTGGTGAATGAACAAGCATATGTAGATTTTCAAATTGGGGAGTATAAGGATACTGTATTATGTGATGTGCTACCTATGAACTATTGCCATTTTCTATTGGGGACTCCATCGAAATTTGATAGAAGGTCCATGTATGATGGTTGGGAAAACACCTATACAATTTGGAAGGATGACCAAAGTTTCAAACTAACTCCTTTGCAGGGTAGTGGAAGAGATGAAGGAAAAACTAATGTTGTGATTTTTGGCAAAAAAGAGTCTATAAGGCTTAAAGACAGTAAGGATAGCATGTTTTCTTATTTGGAGCACGGTTATGCTGTTGGGACAATAAGGAAGACACCTAAAAATGGTGCTAAGGCAGTGGTATTAAATGATGATGAACCTATTGAGGAGATAGGAAAAGGGTCTAAGAAGGTTGATGCTCAGTTAGAGGGGAAAAATGATGTGAAGCCCATGGAGAAGACAGATCGAAGAAAGGTTCATGGTAAGTTGTTGATAACACATCAAGAAGGGATTAGGAAAATGGAAGAGATCTTGATTGGGATAGTGGTATGTCCTATATCAACCCATGGAGTGGAAGGACAGACAGGTTTAGATAGGGAAAAGGCTCTAAAAACTAAAAACACAATAGTGTATGGGACTGCACAAGCAAGGGCAGTAGGTTTGATGTCTGATTTCAAAGGTCAGAATGGAGTGGAACAAGTACACAGGTAGGGACAGAGCCTTGAGGGAAGGTATGTTGCTTGGACAAGGCAAAGGATGGTTGAAATAGGTCCTACATCTGTCATGAAAAGAAAAGAGATCAGAGATAAGTATCAATAAAAAATGGTAATAAAATACAAGATAGTTCAGAGGAGCATTGGTAAGGGATGGTTTAGAGGCATGAAGGTAAGGAAATTCACTTGATTTGATCTAAGGACAGATGAAAGACCACCCACTGGTCAGATTTCAAAGAAGGGGGCAAGATTCCATGCATATAGAGGCCAGAAGGTAGAGTGGACTGCAAGATTTCATTGTCCAAGTTAGATAAGAGGAGGTACAGGTCAGCATTGGCTTTGTGGAGAGCAAGTTGGAGCAAGATAGACCCATACTCATGAAACATTAGTCTTTTTATTGTGGTGAGTATGGTGCAGGAGCACCAATATTTTCTATGTTCTTCATTAAGTGTTTGATAGGTACTATGTGTTAGGATGTTTGAAGTTAAGGTTTTGGGACCTAATAAGCTCCAATGGGACCTAATAAGATATCTTTTTTTTCTTGTGAGAGGCCGAGAACACCCTGTTTGAGGGTTTTGTAACTTAAATCATGTTTTAAGGGCCCTTAGACCGACTATGACCACTGCAAAAAAGTGTAATGGGACCTAGGGAGTCTGAGTAGGTCATAAGATGCATGACTAGAGTTGTGGAGGAGGAATAAGGAAGATAAGGTTGTTGTTTTGTTGATTTTTGTTAAGAAAAACATATGAAAATGGGGCCTCTAACCTAGGGTTTGATAAAATCAATGAGAGTGGGGGAATTTCTTCAACTTTTAAGCATATTGGGGTTAAAATACAAGTTTCTGAGTAGGTGGCATGGTCTGGGAAGTTGTGCAAGTGGGACTTTCAATAAACCCTCTATAAGGAAAGCAGTAGTGCAAAAAATGCCTTCCTAATGCAAAATCCTCAGGAGAGAAGTGCAAAAAACCTCATTTAACAATTTACATAAATTTGAGATGCACATTCATAGAACAAAAGAAGAGACAAAATAGATCACACACATAGAGATAATACCAGATATACATGGGAAAAATCTTATGGGAGAAAAACCCACCACACTTAGTAAAGTCACTTTGTATTACAGTAAATCAATTACATATAGAGTTACAAACTTCACTCTTAGATGTTAGCTCACAGCAGCATCCCCTTGGTCGACCTCCAATCACTGACTCTTAGTTCATTACATACACTCACTATTACAATGCTTGTCAAGCATACAATGAATTAATCTCACATCACCCAACCAAAAACCATTAGGGTTTTATTTAATTTTTATTCCTTCACCGACAAGCTTCCTCCATCTCAAGTTACGCACACCGCCATGCAACACAAATTGGGCCGCCCAACATTAGATTTCGGTTATAGAGAATATTATTACATTCTCACTCTGTCAACCCCTAAGTTAGAATATGCATTTAATGCAAATATATCGCTTACAAAAAATATAGCTTTCGACCAATGATTGTTGATTTACAACAATGATGTAAAATCAACAAATGAAAACATGCCACGTGTCAACACATCACTCATCCATCACTTTGAAAATCGTACCAAATTGTCTATCATTCCTTGTGGTCTTTCTACCACACCACCGCTAGCCATCCAAATGACCCCTGAGGTATGGTGGTATCCTGTGCTACCGCTAGACAGGTGAGAAGCTCTCGCAGTATGGCAGTATACATTGCACTACTGCTGCACATCCAGCGAACTCCTGCGGTATGGTGGTAACTGCACCACCGCTAACTAGTGTAAAGACACCCGTGGTATGGTGATATCCACCGCACCACCGCTATGCATCCAACGAACCCTTGAGGCATGGTGGTACCCGCGCTACCACGTCTTAGCTTGAAGACACCCGCAGTTTGGTAGTATATACCGCACTACCGCTAGCCATCTAAGAGATCTCTGCGGTATAGCAGTACCCTGCGCTACCGCTAGTCATCCAAGAGACTCCCGTGCTATTGCTAGTCATCCAAGAGACCCCCACGGTATAGTGGTACCCTGCACTACCACTAGTCATCCAAGAGACCCCCGCGGTAAAGCGGTACACTGCACCACCGCACCTCTGCTTGAAAGTTCCCACGGTATGGTGGTAAGAGAATGAACACCAAGGGAAATCTGCCAAGTCTTTAATAGAGGTTCAAGCCAGCAAGTTGAGGCACATTTTCCAACAATCTCCCACTTGGCAAAGACTTACTAGCTTCCTCCAAACTCGCACTCAATGAAGATCATAGGCCCCAAGGCCCATCAAATTGGCACACCACCTGTACTTGTCTCTGCTCACAGTCTTTGTCAATGCATCAGCGAAATTCTCTAGAGTATCCACCTTTTCCAAATTAACCTTTCCATCATCCACCATATCACAAATGAAATGATACTGTACATCAATGTGCTTTGTCCTAGCATGGAAAGTGGGATTTTTTGTCAAATAAATAGCACTCTGACTGTCATAGAAAATCATAATCTTCCCTGCATTAAACCCGATAGCTAAACATAAATGCCTAAGCCAAATGATTTCTTTGTAGGCATGTGTTATTTCCATATACTCTACCTCAATAGTAGATAAAGTGACTACAACCTACCGCTTGCTCATCCAACTCATTGCTCCACCAAATAACATGAAGATGTATCCACTGGTGGATTTGCTACTTTCAATGTCCCCTACCCAATAAAAATCCACATAACCATGAATGCTAAGAGATCTTTGTGATCTCGCCGAGTTGCCATGATAGCACAAAGCAAACTATGAGGTACCATTTAGATATATGAAAATCCTCTTCATAGCATCCCAATGCGACCTTCCTAGATTAGCCATAAACTGACTAAGAACTCCCATTGCTTGGGAAATGTCTAGCCTAGTAAAGACCATTGCATACATTAAACTTCCAACAACACTTGCATATGACACCCTGGTCATGTCCTCCATCTCAGCAGAAGACTTTGGACATTCTTCAATAGATAGCTTCATTCCTTGCAACACTGGAACAACTAGCTGCTTATAATCAGTCATTCCAAATCTCTCTAGGACAATATTGATATAATTACTTTGGCTGAGCCAAAGCTTTCCATTTCTTCTATCCCTTTTTATTTCCATCCCTAGAATATACCTTGTTGCACCTAGATCTTTCATTTCAAACTTTGTAGACAACTAAGACTTAAGATCAGAAATCATAGTCTTACTATTTCCTATGGACAACATATCATCCACATACAAGGTAATAATAAGCACACGATAATTTTCAGTTTTGTAATACACACAATGATCAGATTTTGATCTCACAAATCCTAATGACAACACAAAGGTGTCAAACTTTTGGTACCACATTCTAGGTGATTCCTTCAAACCATATAGAGATTTCTTTAACTTGCAAACCAAGCTTTCTTTACCTTTTTCAACAAAGTACTCAGGCTGGGACATATAAATTTCTTCTTCCAGTTCTCCATGGAGAAACACTGTCTTCACAACCATCTGCTCGATCTCTAATTCATTCATGGCTGCAAGTGACAAAAGAAATCTAATAGATGTCAGCTTAGCTATAGGAGAAAATATTTCTCCATAATCAATTCCCTCCACTTGGGAATAACCTTTCACGACCAACCGAGCTTTATACTTTTCAACACTGCCATCTAGACCAATCTTCTCCTTAACTATCCATTTACAGCCAATAGGCTTTCACCCTTCAGGAAAAGGTACTAAATCCCAGGTTTCATTCTTCTTCAATGATGCCATTTCTTCATTCATGGCTTCCAACCAAGAATTTGAATTAGACATATTAATTGCCTCTTTCATAGTCCTAGGCTCATTAGTGCTAGTAATCAAAGCATAGGCATAGTTTGAATCCAACATAGAAAATCCATACCTATCAGGTTGACGCTTTTCACGTGTAGACCTCCTTACAGGCTAAGGTTGTGGTTCTTCTTCAGAACTCTCAGAGTTGCTCGAACTCTCCTCAGTTTTAGGTACACCATGTAGTTCCTCTTTATCTAGAGTTTGAGAAATCTCAACTACATCATTCTTCTTCTCCTTTTTATCTATCTCTAGCTGTGGATTAGGTACTGAAGGCTTCAGCTCATGAAAGATTACACTTCTACTATTCAAAACCTTCTCAGTAGCTAGGTTCCAAAGCTTGTATCCTTTCACACCAGCACCATAGCCAATGAAGATACATTTAATAGCCTTGTTCTCCAACTTTTATCTTTTCTCATTCAACACATATGCATATGCCTCACAGCCAAAGACACGAATATTTCTTAGAGAGGGCTTCTTACCAGACCATGCTTCCAAAGGCGTTTTGTCAACAAGAGCCAAACAAGGTGAATGATTTACCAAGTAACATGTTGTAGCCACAGCCTCAGCCCAAAACTTCTGCTCTAGACCAGCACCGCTCAACATACTTCTCACTTTTTTCATTAGCATCTTGTTTAACCTTTCAACATCTCCATTATGTTATGGAGTGTAAGGCATAGTTTTATGCCTTTTAATCCCATGGTCTTTGTAGTTCCTTTCAAAATCTGTAGAACAAAACTCACCACTATTATCCATCCTCAAGCATTTGATTTTCCTTCTATTCTAATTCTCTACCAAATTTTTAAACTCTTTAAATTGGTTGAACATTTCTGATTTACTCTTAAGAAAGTACACAAATGTCCTCAAAAAATCATCAATAAAAGAAACATAGTATCTAGATTTTGATAACGAAGGAACATTCACTAGACCAAATACATCAGAATGAACATAATCTAGTACACCAAAAGATTTATGAGGACTCGAATAAAATGAAACACGATGTTGCTTTCCATAAACACAATGTTCATAGAAATCAAACTCAAAGTTACAATCAACAAGCCCTTCAACTAGATTTTTATTTTTCAAGGTTTTTAAACCTTTCTCACCTATGTGACAGAGTCTATGATTCCACAACATGGTTTTCTTCGTTGGGAGTTTCACCTCCAAGGAATTTGCACCTAGAGGAGTATCATTGTCCTTCTCTACACGAACAAATTTGCTTGACTTTACAGAGACTTTGTTACATTGAACAGGACGTGCATCCAGCTTGTACAGAGTACCTGTGTGTACACCCTTAGCCAACACCATAGCACCTCTAATCATCTTACAGCCTCCACTCGAGAAAGAAACTTGCACGCCAGCATCATTCAGCTTGCTGACCGAAAGCAGGTTACAAGCCATACCTGGTATGTGTAGTACATCGCCAATCCCTTTGATTCTTCTATCAGGGAATTGGACTTTTACTCTTCCATGACCAACAATTTCTAGAGTTGAATCACTTGCTAGGTACACCTTTCCACCATCATACTTTTCATACTTAGTGAACCAATCTCTATGAGATGTCATGTGAAAAGATGCACCTGAATCAATCAGCCAGACATCATCTGATGCCTGAGTCGCCAAGGCTACAATGAAGGAATTTGCATCACTCTGAGAAGAATCATTGTCTAAAGAGTTATTCTTCTTCTTCTTTTTCTCCTCACAATCCTTTCGGATATGACCAAACTTCCCACAATTCCAACATTTCACCTTGGACTTTTTACCAAGAGACCTTGATCTCCCTTCAGATTTGGATTTAGACTTCTTGTCCTTATTCTTGCTTCTCTCCTTCAATCTAACCCGAACAACAAGAGCCTCCTTGGCCATCTCAGAAGACTTCCTCTGCATTTCCTCTGACAACAGCGAGGCAACCACGTCTTCCATCTTGAAAGTAGTTGTTGTACTTCCAATAGCCATTACCAAATGATCCCAAGTGTCGGGTAAGGAACATAAGAAAAGCATATAGAGATCTCCCTCCTCTAATTTCACACCCACAGACACCAACTGAGCAACAATTATATTAAATGAATTTAGATGGTCTGCTACAAATGCACTTTCTTCCATCTTCAAGGAGTACAACTTCTTCCTCAAGAATAACTTATTCACCAAAGACTTTCCTTGATAAATGTTACCAAGTTTCTTCCATAACAAAGCTACAATCTTCTCCTCATGGACGTTCCAGAGTACAAAATCGGCTAGACAAATTATTATCAACCCTCTAGCTTTTCTGTCTGCAAGGTTCCATTCTTCTTGCTTCATGGTTTGTGGCATAGTTCCAGAAACAACAATCCAGAGGTCTCTATCCACCAACAAGTCTTTCCATTTTGAGTTTCCACAACTCAAAATTACCACCATTGAATTTTTCAATTTCTACTCTACCTAATGTACTTTCCATCTCAGACTGTAAACTAAGTAATTGGTTATTCCTTTGCAAGACTCCCATTGAAACAGGATTAGCACAAAAAACCAGCCCTACTCACAAGGATAACACAACTGGCCAGGCTCTGATACCACTTGTAAGGAAAGCAATAGTGCGGAAAACGCCTTCCTAATGCAAAATCCTTAGGAGAGAAATGCAAAAAACCTCATTTAACAATTTACATACATTTGAGATGCACATTCATAGAACAAAAGGAGAGACAAAATAGATCACACACATAAAGATAACACCAAATATATGTGGGAAAACCCTTACGGGAGAAAAATCCACCACACCAAGTAAAGTCACTTTGTATTACAGTAAATCAATTACATAGAGAGTTACAAACTTCACTCTCAGATGTTAGCTCACAATAGCATCCCCTTGGTCGACCTTCAATCGCAGACTCTCAGTTCATTACATACACTCATTGTCACAATGCTTGTCAAGCATACAATGAATTACTCTTACATCACCCAACCAACAAGCATTAGGGTTTTATTTAATTTTTGTTCCTTCACTAACAAGCTTCCTCCATCTCAGGTTATGCACACCGCCATGCAACACAAATCGGGATGCCCAACATTAGATTTTGGTTACAAAGAATATTATTACATTCACACTCTATCAACCCTCGAGTCAAAATATGCATTTAATGCAAATATATGGCTTATAAAAAATATAGCTTTTAGCCAATGATTGTTGATTTACAAAAGCAATGTAAAATCAACAAATGAAAACATGCCACGTGTCGACACATCACTCGTCCATCGCTTTGACAATTGCACCAAATTGTTTGTCGTTCCTTGTGGTCTTTCTACCATGCCACTACTAGCCATCCAGACGACCCCCAAGGTATGGCAATATCCCACACTATAGCTAGACAGGTGAGAAGCTCCCATGGTATGGCAGTATACACTACACTACCGTTGCACATTCGACAAACTCCTGCAGTATGGCGGTAACCGTACGAGCACTAACTAGTGTAAAGACACCTACAGTATGGTGATATCCACCGCACCACCGCTAGACAGCCAACGAACCCTTGAGGTATGGCGGTACCCACACTATCGTGTCTCAGCTTGAAGACACCCATGGTTTGGCAGTATATACCGCACTACCGTTAGCCATCTGAGAGACCCCAACAATATAGCAGTACCCCACACTACCGTTAGTCATCCAAGAGACCCTCGCGGTATAGCAATACCCCGCACTACTGCTAGTCATCCAAGAGACCCCCGTGGTAAAGTGGTACACCGCACTACTGCACCTCTGCTTGAAGGTTCCTGTGGTATGGCGGTAAGAGCATGAATACCAAGGGAAATCTACCAAGTCTTTAACAGAGGTTCAAGCCAGCAAGTTGAGGCACATTTTCCAACACCCTCTTGGTTTGGCTAGAAAATAAGGGTTTTAGAGTTGGCTATGTTGGAAGGGTCAACCTTGGGAGTTGATTGTGGATTTATAGGTTTGAGGTCATGGGAAATGCTACCCCAAGGTTTCAAGTGTTTGTGATAAGTTTAAAGGGAGGTTGCTTTGTAATTTAGGCCTAATCAACCTAATTAGGTCAGCGTAGGAGTGGTGATTATAGGTGTTTGGTCCAAAGGACTTGAATCTGGTTAAGAGATATGTTGTATAACTCTAAAATGGGTATCTGAATCCACCTTTTTTTGTCAAGTGGTTTGGTAAGTATTGGAGTTAAAGGCCAAAAACTAGGTTTGCACTTCTACTAGGTTACAAGGGTGAAAGTGAGAAATGATGCTTTTGATTGTTGTCAAACTTTGAGGACTATTTGAATTGCTCTTATTGTCTCCTAGAAATGCACCCTATGCCAAGTTTACAAAAAAACTGAGCTTTCTAGAGCAACATGGGATCATTTCAAGGTTGTGGGTCACCTATAGTTGAAATGAACCTCCGGAGAAGGTCGGCTTCCTTTGGGTATCACCTAAACTATTGATCTTTGTGAGGTAAAGGGAGAAGAAGTGCATACAAAATGAAACTATACTGAACTATTCCTATGGTGATACACCGAGTTGATAAGAAATCAGGAAAATGAAAACAAGATGCAACCACACTAAGGAAACTAGACTACATCTATTTTACTTACTCAATCATAACTCCATTAGACTTATGCATCACTCTTGACAGGTTTGATTTACATACATATCTCAAGAAGGAAGAAACAAACTTCACAACTTTGTGGTATGGATACAGATTTAGAAAAAACACTGTTAAAGAAATACATACATAAGCTAACATACATAAATGAGTGTGGTAAGAGCATTAGTACTTGTTTTCAAGGTGAACTCTGTTTTGCATTCCAGATTTCAGTTGAGTTACAAAACATACATTTAGTCGAGAAAGGATTGACAAAAATCACTAACTCTTCAGAGTGTATAATCTGAACTATCTACAAAAAGGCAAAAAATGCCTTATATATTAGACTGTGTCGGCCCCCTAGGGCTTACAAAATATCAGTCTCAGAAAAATCTATCCTAAGATCTTTGATTGAATTAAATGTTGCACCCCTGTGTGTCTTTGCTATGTGTGTTGGTGAAAAACTACTGCCTGGAGAAACCCCTTAGATCTTTTGAAGCTACCTGGTGTATTTACTTCTGGTCCTTGTGTCCACCTACTGAATCCCCCTGTTGAGTGCCTTGAATGCTCTTGAGCCCAAAATAGATACACGTTGATTCTCATTCTGCTGATTCTCTTAGCATTGGTCAAGCTTCCAATGATTCACCCGTAGCTCTCCTTGATTGGCTGGGCACACTACACGTAGACTCCCCTCTGGTCAAAAGCACGTTCAATCAAAATCGCATCTCGGCGAGACACTGTAAGTGTCTCGCCGATGCGATTATGTCCCTCTGTAGCTATCGACACGATGTGGAAACATTGATGAGAGTCTTTATCAAGCTTCAAAATTCATACCGATGTTGCCTCTGTGGTCGCCAAGACAGCCAATTGTCCGTGAGATGATTTACCGAAGGAAAAACGTTACCCCGAGAACCCCCTCATCGCTTCAGAAATAGCTTATTGATATCACCCCAAATGCATTCCACTCCACCGGGCTCCAAATTTCTTTCGGTGAGACATTATCAAGTTGGGAAGACCTCATAGCGAGGCTCATTGTCTTTCTGATGTTCCTCCTTTCGCTGAGACTACACCGTGTCGATAAGACATTACCGCAACAGCTGGGAGCTCCGCCGATGTCATTTATGTTAGGGAGACCTTCTGCTAGTCGGTGATACCTCTAGTCAAAACCAAAATACTTCGGTGAGCTCCCTCTTGTTGGGAAGGTATCTTGTCGATCTCTCTTTTCCTCCTTAGGCTCATTCTGCATCGGCAAGACCTTTTGCATCGCTAAGACTTCATGGCGATCCCACCATCCTTCGCCAAAACCAACATCTTCTGCCGATCCTTTGCTTTTCAAATACTATCGGCGTGACCCCTTGTTGTCGCCGAGACCATATGTCGAAATCCTCATTCTTATGCTGATCCTTTTGCTTCGGTATGACTTACTGGTCATCGAGACTCTCTTTGAATGCTTCGTTATGTTGAAGGCTTTTTAAGTCGGGGAGACTCCGACTGCTTGCTGGGACCCTATGGCGATGGCTTCAACTCTTAGCGAGGCCCCCTTGCTTTCTTCGGTGTGACCTTCATCCTTCGGCAAGACATTATGTCGAATGCAATATCTTTTGCTAAGCTCCATTTGTCAACAAGACATCGCCGAGTTGGGGAGACCTTTCTCCGACTTGGAATGCTATACCGAAGGCCTTCTCATCGGTGAGACTTATCGGGTCACTGAGACCTTCTCCCTTCATTTTGTCTTTCGATGGGTTCCCTTTCATGTTGGGGAGACATCTTCACTTCGGCATGACCTTACGCCGATGTCAAACGTTCTTGGCGAAGTCTTTCATGGTCAGCAAGACTCCTGCTAAAGGCAAACATATCGAGGCCCCCTTTCATTCTTTGGCAAGACATCCTCCTTTTGGCGATCTCTTTGTTGTCAGCGAGACATCGGAGTTGGGGATACCTTTCTCCAACTTGAATGCTACGTTGAAGGCTCCCTGTTGTCGGCAAGACACCACCAGTTCGCCGAGACCATATGCCAAAATACATCTCACGTCGAAACCTTATTGTTGTCAGGGAGACTTCAACTGTTCGCTGAGACCCTTCACCGAGTGTCATAAGTTATCCTGACTAACAATTGAATGGCCTATCGGCCAAAGATCCCAACGCGATAAGAGGTCATACCGAACCCCTCCTGTCACAGCGATAGGATTTGTAGCTTCGTTCAGCAGGACAGAAGCTAGGTCACAGCGACCTGTTCAAAACGGAAAGTAACAAAGCAGCCAGTCGGCCAGATAGTGAAGATGTCATGCCAACCTGGCTCTAATGGAGGCTGAGCCTATAACTACTGAGGCACATTTCCAATAGAGCAGGCCTCTTAACTGAATTCCCTGTGAAATGTCATCAAACGCATGAAATAACTCTCAATGGAGATATCCCATTTGGCCCTTATGAGCATCTGCAACGTAGATGCCTTGCCTGATTGAGCCTGAGGGTGATAATTAGGTAACATTTCTGATGACCTTTGATGGATGTTTGCCTACTAAACATGAAGCCCAGTAGTCTAGGCTTATCCATTGGGCATGGAGTCGTTAGAAGGCTCAGAAAACAAACAAAATATCAGTCTTACACATGGCCTCAACTCCCTGAGATCCATAGGTCATAACAGGTTGCCAAAAAACAAAACAGGGGAAAGCGAAAGAGAAAAAAATGTGCCATCACAACACCCAGGAAATAGAAAATAACTAACCTGAAGCGCAGAAGCACTTATTGAAAACATAAACCTAAACTAATATGTACAATAGAGGAAATCCATCAGACTTGAAAACAGGGTTTAAGGTGTATCCCATTGACTAGGATAGGAAGTACTTCCCCATCTGTTGTAGCTAGTTGATAAGTGTTGTGCTCCTTATAGTCTCTGATAAGGAATGGGCTTGTCCACAAGTTGTCAAACTTGGTGTGATGGTCTGGCCTACTTTTCAAAACGTCCCATTTGAGCACGAGGTCTCCCACCCTAAAACTTTTTTCTATATCCCTTCTGTCAAATGTTTTCTTTGTTTGGAGCTAATGATACTCCAAATCCTTCATTGCTTTGTCTCTTAATTCCTCAAGTTCCATGAGCTCTGCATATCTCACGGACATTGGGTCTTGTTCTTCAAACATCTCCAACTGAAGTATAATGTCAAGGGCTGGGAGCTCCATAGAAAAGGGCAATCTTGCCTCTCTGCCATAGACTAACAAGTAGGGTGAGTTAGCAATAGACCTCTTAGGAGTCACTCTGTCTTCCCATAGTGCATACTTTAATTTGATGTGCTAGGTCCTCTAATTATCCTCCATTTTTCTCTTGATAATCCTAATGAGATTCTTATTTGTGCTTTTAGCTAGGCCATTACCCTGAGGGTAATAATTTGAGGATGTATTTAGATGAATACCTTGTTTAATGGCCCAATCAGTTACTCTTAGACCCGTGAATGCAAGAGCATTATCAGATATGATGGAGTCATGAACTCCAAATCTGGTGACTATATCCTCATAGAAGCTCAACATTGAAGACTCTTTTGCTTCTTTCAAAGGTATTGCTTATGTCCATCATGTGAAATAGTTTGTAGCAGTCAGCACCCACTTATGACCAGCATTGGATGGTGGGTTTATTGGTCCAATGAAATCAATGCCCCATCTCATGAAGGGCTGCTCCACTTGAATTGGATGTAGAGGCATAGCAGGCAGTTTTTCCTTTCCTGCAAATAAAGCACATTTGATACACTTTCTTGACCAGGAATATGCATCTTTGAACAATTTGGGCCAGTAGTAACCAGCTCTCATGATTTTCCAAGTAGTAGTTCTGGGAGCAAAGTGACCTCCTGTAGCTCCATCATGAAACTCATGAAGTACTCTTTCAATTTGATCACTGTGAATGCATCTTAATAGGACACCATTCAAATCTTTTTTGAAAAGAACATTGCCCATCAGCATATATGGTATGGATTGTAGTATGAAGTATCTCCTTTTGGCTATGTTCAAACCTAGTGGACACTCGCCAGTTTTTAAAAATTGGGTCATATCTTGAACCCAATTAGTTATCCCCATAGGCACATTGTCTCGAGCATCCTGAAACTCATTTGTATTAGCAAGGATAACATCCTTTTCTAGTTCAATTTCACTACTTGATCCAGTAGCAAGTTGTTCACAGAGACCCTTGCCTCTAACCAATTTGGTGATCTTAATATCTACATCATACTCCATTACCTTAGTGATCCACCCTACTCTTTTTTCATTCAGATCTTTATTCAATAAAAATTCCTTCACACTTGAGTGTGCCACCATGACATGAATTTTATTATGAGAGATCAAAGGCTTGAATTTCTTCAGGCTTCTGATCACAGCAAGAACATGCCTCTCTACAAAGGAGAATTTATGTTCATAATCAACTAAACCTTGACTGAAAAAGGCTATTGGTTGTTCTAAATTCTCTTCATTTTTTTGAACCAATATTGCAGAAATGTTACCTGTGCTACCATAAGCATACAGATAAATTTTTTTAGAAAAATTGGGATTTACCAGCGTAGGAGCTACTGCTAAGGCCTCCTTAGTTGCCTCAAAATTGTTCTTGGCATCTTTTGTCCAGTTGAAAACTGCATTTTTCTTTAACATAGTTGTTAAAGGTTGTAACAGGTTTGCGACATCAGGGATGAACCTTCTCAAAAAGTTGATTTGGCCCAAAAAGCTCTGCAAACCCTTCTTGTGATTAGGTAATGGCAACTCAAGTATGGCTTTGACTCTCTCAGGATCAATAGTAATTCCTTGCTTTAACACTATGTGTCCTAATAATTTCCCTTCATGAACAACAAAGATACTCTTTTTTGGATTGAGAGAGATACCAAACTCTCTGCATTTTTCAAAAACTTGCCTAAGATGTAACAAATTTTCATCAACATTCTTGGAATAAACTGTAATATCATCTAGGTAAATCAGTATAATCTTGTTGATCAAACTTTGAAATGCCATGTCCATGGCCCTCTGAAACATGGCACCAACATTAGATAAACCAAAAGGCATCCTTTTGTATGCCATGGTGCCCCACTTAGTTGTGAAAGAAGTTTTGAATTGATCTTCCTCTTTAACCAACACTTGATTATAGCCTGAAAAACCATCTAACAGGGAAAATCTTTCATAACCAACAACTTCTTGCAAGATTCGTTCCATGGAGGGCAACGGGTAGTGGTCTTTCAAAGATGCTCTGTTAAGATCCCTAAAGTCTACACAAAGTCTTATTTAGCCACTTTTCTTCCTAACCGGAACAAGATTAGAAACCCAGGATGTGTGTTTAATTGGAAAGATGATACCCCCCTCAACCAGTTTGGTCAGCTCTTTGATCATTAAGGGCTCAAGCTTAGGGTTCAAGGGCCTTTGTTTTTGCCTTACTGGCTTAGCATTGGGTTCTAACTCAATTGTGTGCTGAGCAATATGGGGATCAAACCCTTTCAAATCTGAGTATTCCCAAGCAAAGACATCATAGAATTCTTGACATAAAGCAACAAAAGATTGTCTATCTTCATGTGAACAAATTTTTCCTATCTTAAGGAGTTTACCTTTCAAAATCTCTAGCTCTTCATAATGTTCTTGTTTGATTTGCAAGCTAGCTTTACCCTTTTTAAGCTGATCATCAGTACTAAAAATTGACTCTAAGGTAACAAGACCTTTGGGTAACTTATTTTTCCTCAGCTGTATGACTTGATCACCATACTGTTGCTTGAGTTTTGCTTGATTCATCATGGAGAGTTGATCTTCTTCGAGCAAGAAAGAAAGGATTTGTTCATCACTGTCAAAGACTTGCCAGTGAATGTTGTTATCAGGAATTGATGGCCTTACTACAACCTTCACATACTGCTGTAATTTCTCTTTTCTAATATCTCTTGGAATATCAAACTGCACCCCAATGGCTGCTAGTCTATCAGCATGCTTGTTCTGATTCCTTGGAATAGGCACTAAGTTAAAGGCATCAAAATCCTCAAGCATGTTCCACACTCTGTTTCTATAAGACTTTAGTGCGTCATTTTTAGCCACATTCAGGCCTCTTATTTGATTAACAATTAACTCGCTGTCCCCATATACTTTCAAGTGGGTTATTCCTCTCTTCCTTGCCCACTCAAGACCTTGAACAAGGCCCTCATACTCAACAGTGTTATTAGAACATGCAAAAGCAAAACGGAATGTAGAGTAATACCTATCACCTTGCGGAGATACAAGCATTGCACCTCCTCCAGCATAATAAAATACCAACAAGATGGGGTTAGAAAAACCTTTAAAAAATAATAAAATAGGATGGGAGTCCCACTGGGCATGCCAAAATAAAGACAAGAAAAGATAAAAGGTAAATAAAATAGATGATAATGCAATATTCATAGAATATCTTCGCCTAAAACCCTTCTTTCTCCTTAGATAGAGGTTTAAGTAGAGTGTACCCTAGCTCCAATTGATTTTCTTTTGATGCGTTAATGAAGGAATGTGATTGCTTATACAAGTAGCATGATGATAAGATTGATATGATGATAAATCAAATGGATAGATAAGGATATGATAATGGAAGATTAGCTAGGCTATGAAATAAATAGATAGAAAATGTAGTATCTTAACAATGGGATGAGAAGAGATGTTCAAATGGGGTGACAAAGGTCTCTAATTTATAGAGTTTTCATGAAGGAAATCAAGGGCCAAGATATCTTGGTTAATCAATGACTAGGTTTGATTAAGGATTAGGGTTTAAATTAAAGTTGTAACTTCATGTGGCAAGTGTCACATGACGGATAAGGGCTAGGTTTAAGATTTGATTAGGGAAACATTCTTATGTGAATGACTAGGATTTGGAGATGCAGTATGAAATGTATAGACAAGATGAAAAGTTAGTTTGAATTTTTGGTAAGTGTCTAGATTCATGAATCTAGAAAAGGTCTTAGCTAGTTATGTGAGAGGGACACTTGTCACATGATGACAAGTTTATATTGTGATCTATGTGAATGAATATAATGGCTAGGATTAAATAAACAAATATTGAAGGATAAAGTGGAATTAATTATTGGAGGAAAAGGTAATGGGGATTAATTAGCCTAAATTAGTTAATTTATTAGGAATTAATTAATTAATTTAGTTGGAGGGTTTTGGGATAAGGGTAATGGATAAATTAATTAGTTAAATAATAAATATTTATTTAATTAATTGGCTAGGACAAGGTCGGATAAAGTTGATATATAAATTAATTAAAAAAATAATAAATATTTATTTAATTAATGGCTTAGAACAAGATGGGATAAAGGTTATGGATAAATTAGTTAATTAAATAATAAATATTTATTTAATTATTAGCTAGAATAAGGTAAATTCAAGTGTGGTTAAGTATGGTCAAATTTTAGGTGTCTACATTCACCTAGGCTCAAATTTGTAATTTATGGGACTAACCCATGTTAGCTATATGATTTGTACAAATGAACTACTAAATATTAAAATTTGGGTTAGTTTCCTTCCCTTCCATCTATTTTTTTTATCGACTCATAATGCAAATGTTTCATTTGCCACCTTTAGAGCTATATTTAAGGACATGCATTCATTCATTTACATATCATCAAATAGCTCTTATTCCTATGTACCTAATTATTCAAAGAATGTTGTCAAAGCATCCATGCTACATCATTTTCTTGCACCAACATCCAAGGCATATTGCACGACTACTTATTATCATAGATCACTTTTGAAGGTCATTAAATCAATACCCTAGGGGTTTGACCAAGGGAGAACCCCCATACCTAATAGACTCCTCAATGGTGTTCCTAAAAATGAATAGTCGACTATGGCAGGCCTTAGACAACAAGGTGATATATTCCAAGCAACAACTTGTACTCAATTTATTTTTGTATGCATTGTTTAAATATATAAATTATAGATTCAATTCAGTCCACCTATGCACTTATGAATTTAATCATAACCAAGTTTTGAGAATGATCCAATTTATATTTTCTTATTCTTCTTCCATCACATCCAAGAACAAGTATTTCTAAGTATAGTAAAAAATAAATAATTACCTACCAACCTTGATAAATCAACTAAATATTTTTATTTCTTTTAGTTCACAACTTTCTCTAATAAAATTTATTATGACTTTAAATCAAATCAAATTATATATAATATTCATTAAACCTAATATTAATAAAAAAAATTAAAATATCTCTTCTAAAAACAAGGACTAATACAAGTTTTGTTCTCTTTTGTAAACTTACTTTCATCATCATTTTTCTTCTCCACTACTTTTCCCATAGTATGTGAAAGCTTAAAAGCTTGATAAACAGTACCCAATGATTCTATTTTGGCATGGGCATAGAAATCCAATTGAAAATAAGTGGCATTTAGAACACTCTAATCAAAAGGAGGGTTTGAAAATGGACCAGACCCCACTAACACACCAAGATTTGAAAATGCACCAATCTAGATGGCACATAGGAAAGACACGAGACAAATTAATTGCCCCTAGAACATAAGAAGACAAGACCATCATTTGAAGATAGGCCAACATCTAAGATGAAACCTTCTGTAGAGGGAAGATAACTCACCTCACAAAAGGATAGGCCAATGTCATCACCGTTAACCTCCTTAATGCGTGAACTAAATAAAAAGAGAAAGTTTCCAACTCACATGGTGATGCAAAATATGCCAAACCTATTTTTTGATTTGCACAAGGAATCTCTTCTTCATGCACCTCAAATGAAAAGCTTTGAAGCTCAAGCATAATATCAAATTAAACAGAATGAGCATCACTCTCCCAAAAAATGTGTGGCTGCTCAATAATTACTAAGCTACTTGTATTGATGCACACTTCATCAACACAAACCTTGGATTTTTTAGACAATTCAAGTGAACAACTGAATTCTTCAAGTTGTCTCTCTGTTTTAATCTCTTCTTAGCAACTGGCTACAACAAAATTAGACTCTTGGCATGTAATGGTTTCCATGTCCTCTTTTGTTTCCTCACTCTTATGTTGTTCCCCACAGAGCTTCTCTTTTGGGGGTGAAAGATTGACATCCAAGATTGAACAAAAAGCTTCTAAATCATCCCAAAAGATGTCCTACACCTCAAAACTGCAGACCTCATTAGATAGGGGAGTTTCCTCCACTATAACAAGAGCTAAACACATCTATTGTTGTTGTTCCAAAACCATGGAGTTGTCTTCATCCACCAAGTTGGGACCAAGCTACTTAGAGGCTTCTACTAATGTAGGTATACAAGACCTATCCTCCTCATCTTCAATAAAACAAGGAAGGACATCAAAGGAGAGGATTGATTCCTCTACTATATCAATTTCTTCTACCTTTTTAGTGACTTGTTGTTGCAACATCGTTTCATCTTCAATTTTTTCTTGCAAAAAATCAAGGCACTCATTATTTTGAGCACATGAAGGCTCCTCAGAAACAACCTCTTCACTCCTAGCCTGAAATTGCTCCTTCCTCTATTCTTCTAACCAATTAGGATCCCATACCACAGGTCCACCTTTAAAGAGTAAAATGGGAAAAGAGGGAGCAAAACGACCAGAAGGGCATTGAAACTCTTGTTGAAGTTCTAGAAGGGGCTAATCAATAGGAGAAAAGTTGAGCCTCCTCAAGGATGGGTTCTTGTGATGAATGGAGGCTCTCAAAACTTGGGATCTCCAACATAGGATATCTGCTTGATGGCATAGGAGGTTGTAAATGAGTTTCAGGAGGCTGATTGGGATTCTTGAAACTAAAAATTTTGTGCTTGCATACCTCTTGCATAATAGGCTGTTCTAGAAAAACTGGAGGGCTAATAGAAGTTTCAAGAGGTTTTCTAGGGTTCTTGAAGCTTACAAATTTATACTTTTGAACCTCCTCCTTAGCAAGTTTTTCTAAAACTAATGGAGGTGTTAGTTTGAAACTAGTCACACGAGGGGCTACCCGAGTCTCAGGGATTTGAGCTAGACAAAGGGCAAGTATGAGTTGCTCTTGCCTAGCAACAACATCCTGGCTACATACTCCTCTTATTGCTTCCTTCTTTGTGCCTCTAATGGTTGCTCATACCTCCACTGAGCTTCTATATTTTGCTTCTGAGGATAGTGAGCTTAATGGACAAGCTTATCTTGTTGTGGGAATAACCTTGTTGCCCCTAATAGGCTTGATTAGCCCACTCCTCCTGTTGTAGGTCAAACTCTTGTTGTCTCTGAATCTCATCCAACTGTCTATTGAAATCAAGCAAAATGCTTGTAATTTCACTTGCACTTATTCCTATTTACCTAATCATTCAAAGAATATTGTCAAAGCATCTATGCTACATCATTTGCTTGTACCAACATCCAAGGCATATTGCATGACTACTTATTATCATAGATCATTTTTTAAGGTCATTAAATCAAAACCCTAGGGGTTTGACCAAGGGAGAATCCCCATACCTAGTAGACTCCTCAATGGTGTTCCTAAAAAATAATAGTCAATTATGGTAGATCATAGACAACAAGGTGAATAAATTCCTAGCAACAACTTGTAGTTAGTTCATTTTTGTCTCCATTGTTTAAATCTACAAAACTCGGATTCAATTTGATCCACTATGCACTAATGAATTTAATCATAACCAAATTTTGAGAATGATCCAATTTAGATTTTCTTATTCTTCTTCCATCACATCCAAGAACAAGTATTTCTAGTTATAATAAAAAATAAATTATTACCTACCAACCTTGATAAATCAATTAAATATTTGTATTTCTTTTTTAGTTCACAACTTTCTCTAATAAAATTTATGATTTAAATCAAATCAAATTATATATAATATTAATAAAAACAATTAAAAGATCTCCACTAAAAACAAGGACTAATACAAGTTTTGTTCTCTTTTGCAAACTTATTTGCATCATCATTTTGTGAAAGCTCAAAAACTTGAGAAACAATACCCAAGGATTCTATCTTGGCATGCGCATAAAAAGCCAATTGACAATAAGTGGCGTTTAGAACACTCTAATCAAAAGGAGGGCTTGAAAATGGACCAGACCCCACTAGCACACCAAGCTTTGAAAATGCACCAATCCAGATGGCAATGGCACATAGGAAAGACACAAGACAAATCAATTGCCCCTACAACATAAGAAGACAAAATGGCTAATTGACAAAATGCACCTCTTTTCCACATCACAATGGTAGACATTGGAAGCTTCAAGTTGAGTGAAATTGACCACTATTTAAACATTACCTAGAAAATACAAATTTTACAATATACTTGGGACCACTATTTCAAATATTAAATAAATAAAAAAATTACAATATATGATTGTCTATGAGAAAGTTTTTCCTCGAATGCAACAAGAGAATATTTCATGCGCTCCGATCTACCGTATAATCAGAAGTCAGTCCTATTTCTTAGAATTTACGTAAGAGCTTTTTCCTGCCACTTGTCAGTTATGACAGCCAGGTGGGGCCCACACCTTGGACCATGTGAGCATGCGTTAGGAGTTGATTGCGTAGCATGACGTGGGTGGGCCCGGCGTACTTTAACGTTTTCTGCAGCGAGTTTCTCCACTTTTTTGTTGACACCTGGCAGTCTACGTGGCAAGTCCGAATATTGCGGTGCAGAACTTTCTTCATGATGTCGGTGCAAAGGGAACACCAAGGCCAGATTTGTCCTCATATCATTTGCTTTATTTGGGTTATATATATCAGTTTTTGAAATAATTACTTTTTAGTCCATTTCCTTTTTTTTACCATAAACACTTTGGATTATTCAATTGATTAATTATTATTAAATTCTATTTGTAAGTCTCTTTTGTTTATATTTTATAAGGATGGTGTGTCACAATAAGATTAAAGTATATTTGGTAGTCATATTAAGATGGAAAAATTTGTTTTGTAATTATAAAAGGTTATAAAGAAATATATATTATGATTGTTCATATAGTTTGTTTGATCTCACATTTTAAGATGTTGATTTATCTATTAGTTGTTATTATTCTCTAGATCATATATTTAGCATCGTGATGTTTAAAAATTCTCAAACTTTGTGACTCTTTCTCTTAGGGCACATCAAAGATTTTGATATATGCTTGTATGAAAACAACACCTTAGATCAAATTTAGTAAAAAGATAGACATTATTTAATTATAGTATTAAAGTCTTTGGTGGTGGCATGTGAATGTCCTCTCAAATTGAAGGTTATAACAATTAGTTGCAAAAAAGACTAGCAAAAAGTTGAATTATGAAAGTGCCATGTATTTAATGACATCACGGTCATGCACCAACACCATCCACTTGTAAAGGGCCTCCCTTGATATTAATATATAAAACAAAATTTAATGCACGATAGTAACCAATACAATACTAAAAGAAATCTCTAATGATTTCCTTATATATTTGCTCGTACAATACTTTATGTTATAATTGGCAAATCTATTGTTAAGTTACATCTCACTTTTTTCAACCATATTTATTACCTAAGAAGTCATAATACTACTAAGGTGTTCAGAACTCTTCTATATTTGCTCATACAATATATATTCCTTGTGAAGCTACATCTTTATTTGAGGAAATACTTTATTTTTCCACATGTATTCTTTGGGAAGCTATGTCTTTATCAAAGGAGATAAATAGTAATATAAATTTATGACTAAGAATAATTCTCAATAATCAATAGCCTACCCTAGATTTAATCTTTTATATTAATTTTGCTACTCTTTTTTGTTATTTTCCTATTGATAGCAAACAAACAACTTGTAAGTGAACTAGTAGATTACATAATCATTCATCTTTGTTTAGAATGTTATTTCTAGTAAGCTTTGGTGTTCCAAGTAAAAAAGATGCTAAAAATTAGAAGATATAACATTTTATTATTGCAAATGACCATGTTAGTAGATACCCAAATCTAGATGGTAGCTTTACCATGTAACTTTATGCAAAGGAAGCAAGCAAATCAATGTTGGGTACTCTTCAACAAGGGCATTTCTCCAAGGGATTTTTTAATTCTTATTAACAATAATAGAAATATTTTGTGATTGGAGGTCGGTGATGTTTAAGTTGTTTAGGGAGAAATGTAATAGAATATGACCATTCACTAAATTTTTGCAAATTTTCAAATTTATAAGGTACAATTGATCCAAAGAAATTGGACTACATCTCATAGAGCTTGAAGTGAATATAAACCATCTCATACATAAGCTTTCTTAAATTTGCTTAACTTTTTTGTCAAAAACATGATCTCAAATTGCAGTCGATAGCTATATTGATGCTAATGGAATTGCTACAATGAATGCTTTGAACAACAAGAATAAGAACTCAAAATATTTTACAACAAATTAGAGAAGACTGTGTGTAGAAAAACATTTCAAACCCAAATAATATTGCACAATCAAATATTGATCATTATAGTATCCTATTATTATAGGTATTAATATTTTTTATGAACTATATAATATTTTTCCTTTTTATAATAATAGATTCTAATTATCTATTCAAATTCAACACTTAAACTATATAGTTGTAACTTCCAGATATTTTATAGAATTGTTGTTAGAAAAATGTTGTTTTAAATTTATAGGCACTCATCAAATTTGAGCTTTAAGAGGGTGGCATGAGGAAGATAAGAGGAAGTGATTGGTGTGGGGTTCACTTGGCTTCCAAATATTATCTTGATTACATAATTTGTGTAGAATTTAGAAAAAATATTTAAATTATTCAAAATATTTTTGCAAAGTATATTAGATATAACAATATTAAGAAACTAGTAATTTATTGCTAAAAATAGATTAGAAGGATAACTTCCTTCTGATTTATAATATTCATTAAAAATAATGACAAAATATAAATAACTTAGCTTTAATATTTACTAGTAATTTAATTAAGATTTGTGTATAATTTAATGATAATAGTGGAGATGTCCAAAGCTTCATAGGTGCTTGAGAATATGTTTGTGTGCAACCATGCATTACAACCTACTTTTTATTTGTTGTAAGTGTAATATTATAAATTGCATACCTTGCAATTATCATGTTATATTTTGGGCTCTCTAGTGTTGATTTTAGGTTCATTTTACCCTCCCCTTAGCCTTGTCCTACCATTTATGCCAACTCAATTCTTTTGATTTTGTATCTCTTTAGGTTTTCTATTTTATCTAATATAATTTTTATATCTATCTTGTACCATGCTATCATTCCAAGTGTTCATTTGGCTTTGTTATACTAGGATGCTATTGTGATGTGTAGATATCCACACAACATGCTAGTTTCCATTAACATTTTAGTTATACAATAATCATTCATTAAATCTTGTCACCTTGCTTCAATTGAGCATGCATATTAATTACCCTTAGATGAATCTCAATGGCCAATATGGGTCTTATGCCTCTTCATCTTCCATTCTATCTCTAATTTGGGATTTCATCACTCTATCTTTTAAACATTCTACTCTTTGCAAGAAACTCTTCTTTTTTAAAAAACTTTTGATGTGATTATGAAGCAACCTTCATCATCTTGGGTTTCTTGAGTAGGCTAAATATTATAGCATTAGTCCTCTTGGCTCTACACTACTCTTGAGGTTATTATATTTGCAATATCCATAGGGTTTCATATTTATTGCAACATATAAGGTGGCATTGTTTGAGACTCATTATTTACTTCCATGCTCTTATTGCTATTATATTATCTTATTGTGACTTTTTTTGAGAATCCCAATTTATTTTTGAATTGGCATAGGGAGGGATGTCTATTACCATTTGTAAATATCACACACACTAATTTATTAGTCCTTGTAAACCTAGGATTTGATATTCATAGTTTTTACTTTAATTTCATGCTCTCAATTCTAGACACACATAGACTAGGTATAGACTAGTTTTATTTCCTTCTTCATGATCTACTAACCATGTGGAAACCAAAATTTTAAGTACGGGTTTAACCATTAATTATGGAAATATCCTAAGTCATCCCAAAACTTTCTCTTGTCCAAGATATAGGTCTTTAAAGAAGTCAAACACATAGAGGTTTTCGTGTAGCTCTTTTTTACTTGTTCATTTTAACATTCCCTTTAATTTAGTTAGTTTAGATTTAGTTTTATATTTTTGTGTTATTTAGTATTTTCCCTCTTTGCTACTATGGTTGTATTTTTCTCTTGTTGTGTAGAAAAGTCTAAATATGGTGAAATATTTGAGTTTTAAAATATTTCAAGATGACAAAATTAAACACGACCACAATGTGTGAGTGAGATGATAGTGCATCTATAGACACCCATGCAATGAGATAGCATCCAATGTTGAAAGCTTCTAAAGTTGATTATTAGGTACATCTTAAGTTCTTTACCATGAGATTGAGTTTTTAGTTCTATTAATCAAATTCTAGAGAATTGCATTTTGTAGCTCACCTCTCTTTCTCTTTCCTCTAATACAGTCTTAGGAAGGATAATTTATTCTATGTATAATTTTATTTAGATTTATATTTGTGAATTATTCAGTTAAATCATCAAACTAAAAAAATGTTTTATTTTGTTCAACCTTTCTTAGATAGTGAAGTGTGGACTAGTTGTAAAATATTAACACACTTATAACACATCTAGGTTAACAAAACAACTCAATAAACTATCATATTTTGGTGAACCCAAAAATTTGCTAAACCTAGCTATTTAGTAAATCTTTTCATATTATATAAGATTCATCCTCTATATTGTTGATACTCATAATACTTTTATTTTATGAGTTTCACCACATAGTATTTTTATTTTAATAGTGTTTTTATGTGGGAGTTATCATAACTATTCCAAGATGCCTTTTTGACAAAAAAACTACAACTCTTATCAGTATAAATTTTGATTTCTCTAATATTTATTTTGATCTAACTACTAAAACTCTCTTGACCTTACATAAATATCCTCCCATTGTATTTCATGACATCTAGGTGGGATTTGACCATGAGTCTATCCTCCACATGGGAGTCAAGGCTCAAATTTGTAGCTTGGATAAGAATTTAACAAATTTGCAATCTCATCTTAGTGGTGATGAGAACATATATTATGTTGTGGGCCCTATTTTAGAATTAATGTGGTTGATGTTGTACCATCACCCATAAGGTCTTAATTTCTTGCATGTTCTAGAACTTATTGTCAAAAATGAGTCCCCTTCATCTAGATTTATCCTTGAGAAAACTCAAGATTCATATTTTAATACTACTACTAATAAAATTTCCATGTTTCTTCCTACACCTAATGCACACATCACTAATCTCATAAATGTTGGGCCACTTCTACAGTCTAGCCTAATAGTGCAAACACTTCTTCTAGGATGCATCACAATCCTATCTATTCATATGGGCTTGTTCCTTTATCCCAACCTTTACCATTTAAATTTATAACTAGGACTTCTAAACCCTTGATTTCACAATACTAAAGTGTCCCTACCACTACCATCACTATTGATTCTACCCCAAACTTTACACATGACTAATCCAATTATAAACCAACTAATATAAAATATGGGTAGTCTACAACAATAGCTTGCTTCATTATCTACCACTTCACAACTACTTATCACCTAATAATAATCATGATGATTTATTATTGCTAAAATCCTTGATACACCTCTTCCTATTAGCTTTGAGGTCCCATTATTTGAGAAGTATGAAGGAAAAGGTGATCCACATGTTTAAATAAGGAGTTTTTCATTGATGCATTTGTTGGTAACAAGAGCATGTGGGATGAGCACAAGTTGTACAGTTATACATTGTAGTGTTGTCATTGATTTCAACATTATATTATGGTATGAAGACCATTGTGTAGATTATTTTGGATGGCTTGAGCATGTTTGAGGATAATTATGAAAGGAAATTTTGCAAGAAGGTTTGATCTGGTGAAGTTGGTTGATATGAAAATGGACTAAGTATCAATACAAGTAACTTTACGTACATACATCCAGTTTTTGGGTCCACATTGGTCTGTTGTATAAGTTCTTGATCTACGCTTCTAATATAATTACGTTAGATGTTAGAGGAACCTAAATCTAGAATTTCATCTTGTTTTGGCTCCTGGTGTTAAAGTTATGAGTGAAAGTGTATCAACTTGATAGTAATAGGTGTTTTGCAGTTCAATGCATATATTTTGGTGAATCCACACTTCTCTATAGATTCAAATTTGGCTTTGCAATTTTGTGGAGTTGTTAATAGGTGTCAATAAAGTGTGTGTTCTAGATGACATAGAGTTTGAAGGTCTATGTGTCCAAATGTGGGTGTACATTTGGAAAATTTTGTTATTAGGTCATCATCGATGCCAACCTAATAAGTTTTATGTGTTATGAAGTTTGGGGATATGTTTTGATTCGTTATGTGGGTGTTATTTTGGGTCCATGTTGGCATACTTTGAATTGTTATGAGTTTTTGAATCTTGGTGTGAAACGTGTATGTATGAATCTTGAGCTCACAAGTTACATTTTGCATATTACATTTGATTAGGCTAACCTAATTGATGTTGTAGATGAAGTGAATATATATGAATGATCTTTTTAGTGTTTTGCGTGTTAGTGACAAGTGACAAGAGTTTATGGATATGAATTGTATGAATATAGAGAGAATGTAAAGTAGAGAAGAGTATTAAGTCAGATCAATATGAAGTGTGTAATGTCTATATTTTGAGCTTCATTGGAACTATATTTCATGCATGTGTTAGATGCAATTGTAATATTTCAAATTTGGTTGTGTTCCATAATATCTTCTATCTTTTCTTCCTTCAATGGGCAGTGAGTCCACTTGGAGAGTGAGTCAACCTACAGTGAGCACTTCTATAATATATTATAATCGGTTATAATATATTGTGAGCTAATCCTCATTGTGGTTTTCCCATTTTGGGTTTTCCACGTAAAAATCTAGTGCTCATGTGTTATGTGATGTTTTTGGTTGTCTTCATGCTTTCATTAATCACTACAAATTGATTATGCTATGAGGATTGAATGTTAAAATGCTTAAGTGGTTTAAAAGAATATAGATTCCCCTCCCCTCTTAGTATTTTGGGTGTTCAACAATTGGTATTAGAGCTTGGTTCCTTGGAAGGGGATTAACTACTTGGGGAAGATCTTGGAGGTTGAAGAATGGCTGTTAGAAGATTTCCTACTCCTCCGGAAGAGATACGTACTGTTGGGTTTATAGAAGAAGAGCGTATGGTTGATATGAATGGAGAACTCAATATAGCCCTTGAAGATCTAGAAAGGACTAAAAGTGAGAAAATGATTTGAAAGCAAATGTCAAAAGAAGAAAATGAATGCATCAAAAAATTGAGAGAGAAAATCAAGAAGTTCAAAGAAAGACATAAGGAAGTTAATGAGCAATTAAAGAAAGACAAAGAGTGAATTAATAGTCTAAAGGTGCAAGTTGAAGAAGGAAAAAGAATTGAGGAATATTTGAATTCAAAGATGAAAAGAAAATCTAAGGAATGTTCAAAACTTGAAGAAGAAGTTGTTACCTTGAGATTAGATCTTGAGAAAGCAAGGAGTGGGCAAGTGCAAGAAGTTGGGTCCACATTAAGGGGAAGTGTCATTTTTCAACTTTAAAATAAATACCCATTCATATTTTAGAATAGGTACCCATTTTGAAGTGGGTACTTGTTCCAAAAGGTTTGAAACTCACAAGATATGTTTTTCATTTGGATTTAGGCTTAAAAAAGGCATGGTAACCCAACACTTAGGCTTCGACCTGCAAGTAGAAGGTCATGACAATTTCAAGAGAAAAAACTAACTTTGGCAATATAGCTAATGAAGTTTTTTTTAAAATTGTTCTATGAAATTAAAAACCATTATATATGACAATGTCTAGTTTTCAAATATGTAATTCCTTTTATGATTTGATTGTTTTTTTATTTTTTAATTAATATATGAGGAAATGGGTCCATAAACTCGAAATGTTAGGTTTTCATATTTTTTAATAACTTTTAATTTATTAATTTTCTTGTTAAAAAAATTATATGGAATCAATCTATAAACAATTCTTTACACAATGAAAAAAGAGAATTGAAAAAATGATAAGTTTAGGTTAAGTTATGGTGTCTATACACAAGGGTTTTAAAAACCATAAATTGAGGCCAATAAAAAAATAATAAATAAAAAAATATTACAAAAAAAATTATAAAAAAATATCCTCATCAATCTTCATTATAATATACATATTTTCCCAAAAGGAATTAGAAAAATACTTTTATTTATGTCAAATTATGGTGTCTGTACACGTGTATGGTATGGTCCTAAAAAGTGACTTTTAAAAAGTAGTTTTTATACATGCGTTTAAAAATTATTTTGTATCATCTAGGTATTAGAACAAATTACATATTTGAAAATTAGACACAAAATACTAAAATTTATATTAATGAACTTCTTTAACATTCAACGTGTAAGTGCTTCAAATTTTATAGATCCAACTATGACAAATTCTGAAAATCAGGAAAAACACTTCCACTTTTTGAACATTTTGTGGACCCAACTTCTTGCACCTGCTTGAGTCATGAAGAAAAATTCAAAATGATCTCTACAAAGATTGATGAAATGATTATAAAACAAAAAGAATCTAAGGACAAAGGTGGATTAGGGTTTGATATTGGAGAAAGATCAAAGATAGATCAAACTACAAACCATCCTGAAAATAAGACTGAAGACAAGAAGAACAACGAAAATCAAATTTAAAATCAAAGGAATGAAACTAGAAGACCAGTGGTCAAGTAACCTATTGATGGTCAAAAATAACACAACAACGTTAAAATAGAATATTGCTACTCTACTTCTCATGAAAAAGATAAATAATATAAGCTACCTATCTTCCAAGGTCTTGGTAGTTGGTTCTCAACAGTGTTGTTGTTGTTCAGTGGCCTATGCAACTGTAATTTCCAAGGGGCCTACTTGTAAAGGGTTACAAACTGTGTAATACAAATTATTCTAATGTTTGGGGGGTGTAAATAAACATGAAAAGATAGAACATAGCTCAGGACAACAAAGCATAAACACAAATTTCTTTTAATTCAGACTTATAAACTTCATAATGAGTATTTCTTTCAAACAACTAAAACCATGAAATGATACAATCCACAAAATACTCTATACCATTGCATTCATTCATAATGAAAATCCAAGACATACAATCATTCATCATCACTTTTTTTTTTAAACTTCATTTCCAAACAAGAACATATCACCAGCTCATTACTAAAATTCATAGATCAATAAACACAAAGAGATCTCATTCATAGATAACTCAATGAAATAGTTTTAGATTTGAAATATTTTATTGAATTTCATCAAATAAGAGACATTTATGCACAACAAAACTCACTGGCATATGACTATTGTTCATCAACATTACCATTAAACTAACCAATTTCTAAACATAACATAAATTGTATTGAAAATTGTAAAAATGTTTGAGTATCTTTGCATAAAACTATAAAAACTTCAAAAAACTATAGAAACTATCCTAGATCTCTCTTTAGGCAGCTAATCTTCACTTCAACTAGCTGACCTTAACAATATGGAGAGAATTTCTACATATAGGCAATTTAGCACTAATTCCTCTCATAAAAAATTGAGATCCACAAATGAAGGAGCAACTGGGGCTGAATGAGGCAATTTCCTATCATGATCTTTAGTTAACCAATGATAACTCTTTATTAAAAATATTCCTGCAAAGGGAGAAGGTCGAACTATTGGGGATCCTCAGTTGAGCTTGTGTTATGATCCTAAAAAGTAGGAGAGAGCTTCCCAGCTGGCTGTGCCATTTGATGCTTCATCCATAAAAAATAATATTCCATAGCGACTTCATTCCCTTGTCTTCTATTCAAGTAGGTATTCATCATAACTGTCCAATACCTACTTAAGCATATCTACATCCGGCCCATCTACCCAATTGTCTTCAAATTTTATCCTTTTCAACTCACTAGAGGTGAACTTTTGCATATCTTCCAACTTAGCAAGCTCCTTTTGAGCAATCTTTACTACCCCTATCAATTAGAAAATCATCACCATCATCTCCCTTTTGTATTTCCTCTTGGAATCTATTATTCCATTTATTCCTAAGTTCATCAAGAGGGAAACCATCCTTTATAGGGACATCTTCATTCACAATCATGGCTACAATTGCTTCTAATTCCACAATTTGATCTACTAAATCCTTACCAGCTTTTTGCACTTTATTCCTATGTGCAAAAATGAATGAAGACCAAAATATGATAATGCTAATAGTTTTATCAATAAAATCCATATTACCTTCCTCAAGGATAGATTACTCTAGCAATGTTTGTTGAGGTAGCTTATTGATTTCTTTCAATTTCCTCATATGTTCTCTATACTCTTCCTCCTATTTCCAGAGGGTCTCAGCATATGCATTCATGCCATTGACTGATTCCCATGCACCTTTATGAGCCTTATGACTTTCAACAAGCAATTCCTCTACCTCTTGGTTCAACCGATCAGTCTATCTATCCAACATCCCTACTTTGCTTCTCATTTCCATGAGGTCATTAGCCTCTTTCTTACTTAACAAAATTGGTGTCTCAGGAGTAGCCAATTGTAAAGAAACAAGAGAAGATAAGTCCTTCAAGAACCTATGCAATTGATCCAATTGATCTTTGAGCTCATCCTTCCTTTGCTTATCTTTTATCATCCTTGATTTAGTAGAAGATGATACAATATCAATAAGATCCATTTGTTGGTTCCTTGTAGGCCTCCCCAAGTTCACAGTGCCCAGTTGATAATCACTCAACTACATTTCTTGTTTATCTTTGTCAACCATGGGAATGACACATACAGCTACAATTTCTCTAGCATATTTCAATTTGGTGGAATAAAGGACTCAAGCCTTTTTCTTGGGCCTCTCCTTGTCAATTTCCTTCATCATATCATCCCAGTTTAGGGGCTAAGGTTGGACTATATGTTTCCTCTCCAAGTTGAGCTTTAACAATGTTGGGGCAGGAGGAGGAGTAATCACTAATGGTGAAGAAGAAGTGGTAGAAGAGAGGGGTTGCAGAAGTGTTACCTTAGGTTGGGAACCAACCTCTTGTTGCTGCTCCCTTTCTGCGATCTCTTTAGCAAGCCTATCAAATTCAGCTTTCTCCTTTTCTTCTTCCAATCTCTTCTCTTCCAACATGACATTTATTTATTTTTCCAATTCCTTAACTTTCTCCCACATTTTTGCTACTTCTTGTTTATGTTTGGATTGTTCTTCTGCCTCCCTTCTCTTTAGTAAGAGCTCTTCTTTCTTTCTTTGGGCCTCCTCTACAGCTTTGGATTTGGCCTCAAGATATTCCTTTTCTCTCCTCTGTCAGGCCTTCTCCTCTTCAAGATCATGAATCTTTTGCAGGAGAGCCAACTTCTCCCTCTCTGCATTAGCTTTCCATTTAATCTCCTTTTGTTGATGCAGAAGGTCCTCCTTCTCCTTATGTTGCCTTGCTAGCTATTCAGTTTTGGCTCTAGCTTCCAACTCTTGTTGTTTTGCAAGTGCATCAACTTTGGCTCATTATCCGATTGTGTAGCTTTTGAATCAATGTCTATGTCATGTATCTCAACCTCCTTTTTCTTAAGAGTTTCAACTTGCTCATGGAGGGTTCCTGTAGGTAATTCTTTAGTAGATTCTTTGGGAGAGAAGGTTGAGATGAGGTTCCTTCTCTAGCTGTTGTAGTTTCCACATCTTGTAACTCATGGGTTTCTTGAGCAGGTACTCCTAGATCAACATCCCTTTTAGGGCTAGGAGGATAATACTCCAGTTGTTCTTTAAGGGCTATCCTCCTCTTGGTTCTCCTATAACCTTGGGTAACCCTTGCCTTTCTCTTCTTAGAAGATTGAGCTTTTGGCTCCTTTATTCTCATTACCACCCATTGGATACTCCTATCCATCATTGTCTTGGAAATTTTTTTAATATCAATAAACTCCTCTTCATCCCAATTTATTGGGTCCAAGTTCTTGGTACCTACATTATCTACTTCATAACCGGGGTCCAAAACTACACCATCATCTGATAGTGTTTTAGGAATGTCTTCCTTTACCCCATATTCAACCATTAGCAGGATGGTGAGCCTTTCATAGTTCTTTTTCCTTACATCACACTCATCCTGCAAATCTATCTAGAAATCTTCTAACAAGTGATAGTGTTTATCAAAAATGGTGAGGGTGAAGCCATTCATCTTATGCTCCAGATCAAATTGCTTCTATGTTGTATACAATCTCAAATTTAAGTAACTTAATTCTTCACATACTGCCTTTGTAGCCAAATTGTGAACACATCAATATTCTCCCAACTTCATGGGAAATTTGTGGCATCTTGACTTATGTTTATTGGAAAACTTTGTATTGACTGCCATAGCTTGATATACAAATTCCATAAGAACAATCCTATCATTTCAGCATCTTGGTAGTCGATGAGGATGTCCATCAAAACCTGCCAACCTAAAGTAAGAGAACTTGGGGTACTAGATATACCAATGTCTCCATTCAACAATGAAGGCCATAGCTTCTCTACTCATCCTGTATCTAGCATCTCCTATCAACTGGTTAATAATGACATAAAGGAATGCATCATTAACCATCCTATAATGTAGCTCTGATGTTTGTAGGTTCAATTGATCATAGTGCTCCCATGCCTTCTTTTGTCTAGGAGCTTCCCCTAATATTCCTACTACATTTAATCTAGGGAATATGCCCATCCGTGCAACTGAATATACAACATAGGAGGTCATGAAGAAATTATTTGTTTGTCTCACTTTAAGCATCTGATTGTGCAAGTTATCTGACAAGATCATTCCCCAATCAAACTATTTCCTACCATCCAAAATTGTTTCAATGAATGAAAACATTCATTCCTTAAAATGTGCAGAGTCTTTCTTTCCAAACACCCTGGAAAACATCATGATTAAGTCATCAATTTCTTTTTTAAAGTCTGCCCTCTTGGGCTATTTAGGAACCTTACTCAATGACTTCTTTTCAGTTTTCAACCACTTTTTTTCTGATGTGGAACCTGTTAGTTTTCTTGTCCCTTTTGAATAACTGCAATGCCTCTGCTTCATTCAATTGCTTAGGGTTCTTAGGGGTAGGTGCATTGAACAAGAACCTCATGATTTGCGAAGATAGATCAATGATCACATTCCCTTGGAGGTCTACACATTGCCTTGATGTAGGATTGTAAGCCCCTGCTATTGTGAGTGTATACGCATAAAAATGGTCATGTCTATAATCCTGGCAATTAATTAAATATTTATTATTTAATTAATTTTTCTAAAAGTCCTCTACATATGATTAAATTTATTTAATTTAATTATATTGTTCATTCATCTTATTCTTCTTCCATAATTAAATAAATTTATTTTATTTAATTATTTTCACATGTCCACTTAATTAATTAAATAAATACATTCTATTTATTTAAATTAATTATCATGTTTGAATTAAAATTAAATCTTTTGATTTAATTAAATTTAAATATTTCTCTTTCTTCTATTTTTAATTCTTCTTCTAATTAATTAAATGTTTCATTTAATTAATTTCATAAAAGTGATTTAATTAAATAGATCTTATTTAATTAAAAATATCTTATGATTTCTTTCTAAAAATCAAAATTAGGTATTTTAACCTAATTGTGCAATCTTCTCATATCATAATTAAATATTTTATTTAATTATGAGATATTCTGCTTTTTTCAATAAAACTGATTAAAGCTCTTTTCCCACCACAAGCTTTCTTCTGCTTTTAAAAGCTTAATTAAATATTTTATTTAATTAAGAAAAGTTGAATGTCCTCCACAAATAAATAATTGATTTTTTTTAATTAATTATTTATTAGCTTTTAATCTTTCTTTTATTCTTATCTTCCATTCTTTTTCCTCTTTCATAATAAAATAGAAAAATCTGTTTCTAGGGTTCTTCTATCTTATCCTTCAGTTTCATCTTTCTTCAACCGTTTGATCTGCCAGGAATTATCACAACCGTCAATCGAGACAGCCAATCAGAATCATTCAGAAAGCCCTATAAATACCTGTGTGAATCCAAACATTGGTAATAGGCAATTAAGTAGAGTTTATGCATTTAATTCATTTAGTATTCATTTATCATAGCATCTTGTTTATTTCAAGGTTCTTAGCTAAAATCAACATCATAGCTTAATCATGCATTCATATCATAGCAAAATCTCGTTCTTTAGGAAGACAGTTTGTTGAGCCTAGCCACTAATCTGAGAACACAAGGCTGGAATCTACAAAAACACTAAAGATAAAGGACGATAGAATGACAACGGGAACAAGATACTGAGTTTGCACATCTCTATTCATTTTATATTTCTATTTTTGTTATAATGTTCTATTGGTGTGTTTGAACTGGTTTTAATTCATTTATGCACTTAACTTTCATACACACATTAAATGGCGCCCACCGTGGGGCCTATGCCCCGATTTTAGACTTCTTTCTTGCAGGATTTTCTTGCAGGTTTGCTTACAGGTTTTCTGGCATTCAGCAGCGCGTTTTGGAAGATTCGGAAAATTTTTATTTGCAGGTACTTCGGCGCATCTGGGCTCTGTTTCAACGCATCTGGTCATTTCTACGGTGCATCTGGAAAATAGAGTGGCGCATCTGTCACTTTCTGCAGCGCATTTAGACATTTAGTTAGCGCATTTAGGACTTTCTTTAGCGCATTTAAAATTGTATCAGAAAATTAAACAAAAATCTCTGCATTTAGAATAGCGCATATAGTTTCTGTTTTCGCGCATCTGGGTAACAGAAGGGCGCATTTGTTTTCTGTTTTAGCGCATTTATGTAACAAAGTTGCGCTTCTGGTCTCTATTTCTGGGCATTCGGGAGACAGAGCTTCACATCTGGAACTGTAACCGAGAGTCTGAGTCTGACGCCTTCCGCAGACAGAATTTCTTTTATTTTATGTTGGGCTTAAAATGAATCAACCTAGGGTAGCCACCACACCTTTTATCATGCAGTTAAAATGAACCCCATGGCTGTTGTGAAGCAACATCTTCACTTAGATTAAATCACATTTGATTTTGGCACACATAAAATGAATCTGTCTACTCTTATTGACTGTGCTTGAAGGTGGTAGGTGATTATGCTCTCACCCTGTGCAAACTAGGTGATCAGAAAACCAGACCCACTTTTCCCTGTGTAACCCTGATTTGATAATCGAAGTATCCTCTCCCCTTGCGCACTTGTGCGATCCTGGGTGCAAGAGAAACAGTTATTGACTCTAGAAATTGGGCCTGCCTTAAGGGAAAAAGTACTCACCTTAAGGGATGACTCAAACCGGCAACGGAGCTAAGGCCAAGCTACCCCCGACCGGTATATAAATGTAAATCTTAAGGGAAAACCTAAGGTTGCTTGTGCGGATGTGTCATACGGACGGAGTTGTACTCCCATAAACCCTGTTGAGCTTAACCTCTTCAGGCTGGAGTGCCACCTTAATGGTGATTAATCTCTTGCCCCATGTATGGCCACTCGAACGGGGGTCCCGAACTAAATACCATTGTTTAAAAAGCCAAAAACCTTCTATTTGCTAGTCCAGCACCGGTCGGTGTGAAGCCTTCCACACTTTCGCAGTCAATAGTAGAGGTGATCAGCTCGCCATGGGAGTTTCATGGGGGTTGGAAGCTTGGTTGGCCTGAGAAGAGAGTGCACTGTAAGGGGGAGCCCGTGCAGCCAAGCTTCTGGATTCACACGCTACTGATATGCGGTTGGGGAAACCCACGTGGAGTCTAGCGGATATTGTCCTGGCCTAACCTAGGTTGTGCTTGTCCTATTATGTGCTTGGTTACGAATCAACTTAAATCAGACTGTTTGCTGTGCTTTCCAAACATTAATTCAGATAATGGATCATCCAAGAACAAACATGACAAATTTCAGCTAAAAACTGGTCAAAACTGTCCTAGAAAAACTGCTTTAGCGCATCTAGGGGAAAACTACAGCGCATTTAAGCTCTGTTCTAGCGCATCTGTGTTCTGTTTCAGCGCATTTAGGATTTTCTGCTGTGCATAGGTGCTCTGTTTCTGCGCATATGAGATTTTCTGCAGCGTACTTGACCATTGCTGTAGCGCATTTGGGAAACAGAATAGCGCTTTTAGGTTTTTTTTCACAGACCCGGCTTTCTAAAATTTTACTCCCATGTTAAGAAAGTGGAAATCAACCAAGTTCACCAAGAAATCAGTTTTCAATAGGATCAAGAAGCCCAAAACAAATTTCAGTTACAAGAAGACCTTAGATCGCAGAAAATTCCTGTATAAGAGTCGAGACGTCTTGCTCCATTATCGCACATTCCTCCATAGATACCAAGACTACATTAGAGGATTCACCGACGATTATGCTGTAGAACCTTTGGCTACCCAAGCTTATTATCAAAGATTAGCCTTATCTCAACGTCATAATTTGAATCAACCTCTTGAGTTTGAGAACATACCACAACCTTCAATTGAATATTCAACGCGTCCCAATCAGATCCTTCAGTGACCCTCGACCATATTCAAGGATTTCTTACATATGCCTGTTTTTATGAGATCTCAACACAACAAAGCAGGAGAAACACCTCAAGAAGAGGGTGAACGAGGTAGTCCTCTTTTTAGTGTAAGTCGCAATCCCCTTTTCAGTAACAACAATATGGCTGACGGAGAGGAAAGTTCGATACTTAAGAGCAAAAACATGAACAAAACTCCTATAGGTAGTGATGATGAACAAGACGACGAACTTGAACTTAGAGAAGCAGAACAAAATCCCAAGTTTCTTAAAGTCCTTGAAAAGATTATACAACGTGACAAAGAGAAATACTTTCTTTTTCTAGCAGATCAAGGAGCTAAATTTCCTAAAGACTTTGATACTGAGAAATTAAAAACCACCGAGGAAGAGCCATCCCCATCTGAATATGCCTCCTTAAAAAAAGAGTTTAGAGAGATGCAGGGAAAAATCCAAGAGTTACAAGGAGGAACCACAACCAAGAAGTACACTTTGGATGACATATGTCCTTATCCTTTTGATAGAAGTCTCAACATGATTCCATTTCCTAAACACTGTGAAATCCCCAAATTTGATCGTTATAATGGAAAATCAGACCCAGTTGACCATGTTAGAGACTTTCGAAACATGACATTGGAATTTTCCCACGAAGATACATATTTATTGCGATTATTTCCTCGAAGCCTTGGAGTCAACTCTATGGAATGGTTATCTAAGATTACACCTCCTATTCGAACATTTGAGGAACTGATGAATTTATTCATAAAACAATACGCCTACAACGTTCAACACCAGATCACCATGATTGATCTTTGCAAAGTTACGCAAAAACCTGGGGAATCTTTCACTACCTTTCTTCAAAGATGGAGGAGAATGTTCGCTAGGTACCCCCGTCATGTCCCTGAAAAGGAGAAAATGGTTACTTTCATCAATAGCCTCAACTCAGAAATGAGTTATCGTTTAAATCTGCACTGTCCACCTTCCTTTGAGAAACTGATTGAAGATGCCCTCACCATCGAAAGTGCTTTGGTCAAAAGAGGGACCATAAAACTTGATAGGGACAACCCTGCCTCATCTAACCATTACAACAATCAGGACAAGTCCAAGTTTTGGACCCGCAACAAGAATGTTGTAAATGATGGTGTTGTAGATGCAAATCATGTCACGACTAAGCCATTTATCCTGAACACTCCTCGTAACAATAATTACAACCATGTCAATTCAGTCACAAATCAAGGAAACAATCATCCCCCTCCAACGAACTACAATCAAGGGACTGCCAACAACCAAAACCACTGGAACAACAACAACAACAACAACACTTCAGGGAATACCTCAAACACGAAACCACAATGCTTTCCATTCTTCTCCAATAGAAGAGCTTTTACTCCACTAGGACAATCCTTAGAATCGGCTTTCAAAGAAGTCATGGCAAAGAACGTCCTTATGTTACCCCCACAACGCAATTACGAACCTAATGTAAAACCTCCATCATGGAACGAAGCTTCTTTTTGCGACTACCATAGGTGCAGAGGTCATCATACAAACAACTGTCAAGGTTTGAAACACGCTATTCAAGATCTCATTGACAAGGGCATTATCACAGTAGAAGGACAACAAAAATCCAACGAAGATCACCAAGCGTTTCGAAATCCTCTACCAAATTATCAAAAGGGAGAATCTTCTGACAAAACTGTGAACCAAATTGATGATAATGTAATCCGTCACCTCTATACGGACGATGAGCGAGTCAATGTCATAAAAATCAAAGAGAAAGTAGACAATGGACAAGTAAACGTCACAACAAGAGCACAAGCTAAGGTTGTTTTGAAAGGTACCTCTTCAAAATCCAATGAGACCTCTCCTCAACACCAATACGACTTAGTTAACCAACTTCGAAAAACTCCAGCTCAAATCTCCATTTTCGAACTTCTAAAGATTTCCCCGGCACATAGGGAGATTTTAGATAAAACCCTCGTTGAAACGACTGTATCTACGGATTTGGATGTGAATCGATTTCAAACCATGGTAGGACATTTGTCCTCCCCCACATGCCTTTCATTCTCAGACAAAGATGATGTTTCCCTAACTCATCCCCACAATTCATCATTATACTTAGAGGTCATGATCCACAAGTTCCGTGTCAAACGTGTTCTAATAGATGGAGGGGCTGGTCTAAACATATGTACTTTGAAGGTGATTCAAGCATTAGGATTTGCCGAAGACTCCATTGATCCTAGAAGGAAGATTACCATTAAAGCCTATGATGATGAGGAGAGAACGTCTAAAGGTCTAATCATGCTACCAATCAGAGTGGGACCTGTTATCAAAAACACCTTTTGCCAAGTTTTAGAGCGAGATCTTGCATACAATATCTTGTTAGGTCGTCCTTGGATCCATGAGATGCAAGCTGTTCCGTCCACTTACCACCAATGTCTTAAGTTTCCGTATGATGGACAGGAAATTACTATACCAGCTGATAACTCAAACGCCCAAACTTGCGCCAATGTCAAAGCTCATCAAGATACTTTGGTTCCGAATAATCGAGAAGCACTTGCTGATACTTCTTCTCAACATGCTACACACATCAGTCAGTTAACTAAAAGCTTTGACAAGAAACTACAGTTCAAGGAAAGTGGAGTTGGGGAATATTCCCTTTGTCTTGCTAATCTACCTACATCTCCTCGATCACATGGGAAACCTTCTATTACACCACAACAGATATCAGCAGCATCAACATCAGCACAGGTACAAACAGAGCCCACTACCAAGTTCAATGGACAATTTATCAAAGAAAAATTTCCCATGGGAGATCCTGAGGATACATCAATTCTAGATTGGCTCTATAAAGATGAAGAGGATGCAATTCTAAACGTCACCTTACCAACAGAACAATATGGGAAAGGATATTCTATCATGCAAAAGATGGGATATGATAATGGTCCTCTTGGAAAGAGAAAAGAAGGCGTAGTTGAGCCTATCCATCTTCCAGGACTTGCGGCATATGATAAAACTGGAATAGGCTATGAGGCTACCCAATCTAAACAATCCCAAGGTAATGTTTTTACACTGCAAAAAGGTTCCGATAAGAATGAAACATGTTTGGTATCAGTCCTGAATTACATTGAAAATAACTCTGACACAGATTCTGCTGAATATGAATGGGATACCATCCATGATAACAAATTTTGGAGAGACAAAGAGGTAGATGTCATACATAAGTATACGCCCGCTTTGAATCAAAGGAGAAGGTTCAGGATCCCAACCACAAGAATCTGAACCACAAAGCAACTATGAGTCTAGTGATACTGAGTCGGATTTTAACGAACAAGATTATCAGGAGAATAGTCCCATCATTGACCTATCTCATACCTCGGATCCTACCGATAACTCTGTCTTGACCCTAACCATCGCCAATTTTACACAACCAGACGACGTCCTACCATTAATCCATCCTGATCTCATTGACTGGGATCTTACCGAACCTATGGATATACCTATTTTTCCAAACGACGAAGCTATCATAAACTTCCTTTCCGCCGAAGATGTAAATAATTGTTCCACTAGCGATTTTCGGTATGAAGTCTGTAATCAGGAGAGTGTCAAGTCTCCTAGCTGCAAAAATGAAAATAAAGATAAACGGTCTAGTGGTGAAAACCAGAATCTGGCAGTACTAGATCAAGCAAAAGACAAAATAAAGAGCGTATCAGATGGTGAAAACCTTTTTGAGGCACCATCTGATGGGACTCTTGACACTCTCCCAGAGCATTATCATGAGCGATCATCCATCTTGACTGAGCCTACAAAGGAAATCAACGTTGCAACTGCAGATAATCCAAGGATCCTACAGATAGCTGAATCAATGACAGCTAAAGAAATCCCAGAGTTCATGAATTTTCTCAAGGAAAATCAAGTCAATTTTGCATGGTCATATGCAGATATGCCCGGCCTTGATCCTGATCTCATTATGCATCATTTATCTATCAAATCAGGAGCCAAACCAGTAAAACAAAAACTCAGAAAGATGAATCCTCATATTGCACTATTGGTTAAAGAAGAACTCAAGAAGCTCCTCGATGCAGGTTTTATAAGATCAATTGACTATGCCGAATGGATTTCCAATATTGTACCAGTAGCAAAACCAGACAAACGTGTAAGAGTATGCACTGATTTCAGAGATCTTAACAAAGCTTGCCCAAAGGATGACTTTCCGCTTCCAAGTATCGACACTATAGTTGATCTAACAGCAGGCCATGCCATGTACTCATTAATGGATGGTTTCTCGGGTTACAACCAAATCAAGATTGCACCAGAAGACCAAGAGAAAACAGCTTTCACTTGTCCGTGGGGAACATATTGTTGGAATGTCATGCCTTTCGGCTTGAAAAATGCTGGAGCTACTTATCAAAGAGCTATGACTACGATCTTTCACGACATGATGCACACATTCATGGAAGATTATGTAGATGACATATTGGCAAAATCACACACCAGAGAAGGACACTTGGAGATACTATCTAAAATATTCACCAGATTGGAGAAATTCAAAGTTCGCTTAAACCCTAAGAAATGTGTTTTTGGGGTCACATCGGGAAAACTGTTAGGATATATTGTTTCAGAAAAGGGAATTGAAGTAGATCCTGCTAAAGTTCGCGCAATCATGGAGATGCCTCCCCCAAAGAACATTAGTCAGTTGAGATCCTTACAAGGGCGACTCCAGTCTATCCGCAGATTCATTGCACAATTGGCTGACAAAAGTCTACCATTCACACATCTCCTACATAAGAATGTTCCTTTTAGATGGGATGATAAATGTGAAATGGCATTTCAACAAATCAAGCAGTACCTGATGAATCCACCAGTTCTTGTACCACCAAATCCAGACAAACCATTGATTCTGTATATTGCTGCAACCGAGACATCTTTGGGAGCATTATTAGCACAAGAAGACCATGAAGGGAAAGAACGGGCAATTTACTACATCAGCAGAACATTGACAAGTCATGAGCTTAGTTACACTTTCATTGAGAAGGCTTGTTTGGCAGTCGTCTTCGCTTCCCAGAAATTCTGACATTACATGCTAACTCATACAATTAAGCTTGTTTCCAAAATTGATCCACTCAAGTATCTACTAAGTAAAGCATCACTGACAGGAAGGTTAGCAAAATGGATCATGATTTTGAGTGAGTTCGACATCCACTATGTTGATCGCAAAGCAATCAAAGGACAGGTTATCGCGGATCAACTAGCAGACGCTCCTCTCCAAACAGAGCACCCTTTACACATTGAATTTCCAGATGCTGATGTCTTCACAGCAGACTTTAAGCAGCCATGGTCCTTATACTTTGATGGTTCTTTCACTCAACATGGCTCGGGGGCAGGCATTCTCTTCGTCACCCCTCAAGGGCATACCATTCCTAGGTCCTATAGGTTAATGTTTCCATGCACCAATAACATAGCCGAATATGAAGCGCTGATCACTGGACTGAAAACAGCATTGGAATGGAGGATTACCGAGCTACAAGTTTATGGTGACTCACAACTAGTCATTAATCAAATCAATGATGACTATCAGACTAAAGATGACAAGTTGTTACCATATAAGAAGATGATTGATGACTTCAAGAAGTATTTTGTGGACATTCAGTTCACACAAATTCTGAGGATTGACAACAAAGCAGCCGACGCTATGGCTACGATCGCCTCATTGATACAACTCCCAGACAAACAGACTCGCTATGAATTTCTGGTGGAACAATTATTTACACCTGCCTATGACACACCTGAAAGCCAAATTATCTGCCACCTAGTAGGATCCGATTCACCCTGGTATGGCAAGATTTATGCATACCTAAAAGATGATATATTACCACCTGACTTGTCCCGCAACCAAAAACGTAACTTTATCCGACAATCCTCTCGATATACCCTTATCGCTGATACCCTTTATCGCCGTGGTCTTGATGGTACTTTACTTCGATGTCTTGAACGTGACGAATCCGACAAAGCTTTACAAGAAGTTCATGGGGGCATTTGTGGTACTCATTCGAGTGGACTAACCTTATCCAAAAAATTGATTAGAATGGGTTACTACTGGCCTACAATGGAAAGGGAATCATTTACCTTTGCTAAAACATGCTCAAAATGTCAGATTCATGGGAATCTTATTCATGCTCCTGCACAAGAAATTCATTCGTTTACACCCACGTGGCCATTCTCTCAATGGGGGTTAGATCTAGTGGGCAAAATTCATCCTTCTTCTTCAAATGGGCATAAGTTCATCATCACAGTAACGGAATATTTCACTAAGTGGATTGAGGCAGTACCTCTCTCTAAAGTCACTGGAAAATAGATCTCATCCTTCATTCTCAACTACATTATTTGTCGATATGGTATTCCTAATGCCATTATTACAGATAATGGTCGACCATTCAAAAATCAGGATGTTGATGAACTTTGTGACAGATTCCATATTCAGCACAGATATTCCACGCCTTACTATCCTCAAGGGAATGGCCAAGCAGAGGCCTCAAACAAAACCATACTAAAGATTTTGAAGAAGATTGTCAATGACTCAGGGAAGGATTGGCATGTTCAACTCAATCCCGCCTTGTGGGCTTACAGAACTAGTGTCCGAACGCCAACAGGAGCAACACCTTTTGCCCTCGTCTATGGAGCAGAAGCCATACTGCCTTTAGAGGTAGAAATACCTTCCTTAAGAGTATCACTGAAAGGTCTCATAACAGAGGAGGACTACAGAGTTTCCCGACTCCAAGAGTTAGAACTTTTAGATGAAAAGAGACAGAGAGCAGCAGACCATTTAAAAGCATATCAACAGATGATGGCTCGCAGCTATAATCACAAAGTCAAGCCACGTACCTTTCAGGTGGGTGATCTAGTTCTGAAAGAGAACCCGCGCAATCAACAAGACAGAGAAAAGAAAGGAAAGTTTGAACCAAATTGGTTAGGCCCTTATGTGGTTATTGCAGTCTACGGATCGGGAGCATACAAGTTATCAACGCCAGAAGGAGACCTATTGGATGAACCCATCAACAGTATACATCTTAAGAAGTATTATGTTTAAGTCAGAAAAAGTCATGAAGAAATACAAAAATAGCAGAAAAAGTCCTGAAGAAATACAAAAACAGCAGAAAAAGTCCTGAAGAAATACAAAAACAGCAGAAAAAGTCCTGAAGAAATACAAAAACAGCAGAAAAAGTCCTGAAGAAATACAAAAACAGCAGAAAAAGTCCTGAAGAAATACAAAAACAGCAGAAAAAGTCCTGAAGAAATACAAAAACAGTAGAAAAAGTCCTGAAGAAATCCATACAAAAAAATCAAAACATTTCAAAAATACAAAAAAATCAAAAGAGAATGTCATAGGGTGAAAACCTGGCAAACAGGCAGTCTATTGACAACAATAATACAAAAAAAAATCAAAAGAGAATGTCATAGGGTGAAAACCTGGCAAACAGGCAGTCTATTGACAGAAAAATCCAAAAAAATAAAAAAGAAATCAAAAAATGCAATAAATACAGATAGTGAAAATCTGGCAAACAGACGCTATCTGTACCTCTCCATCTATTAGTTCCTGCTTTGCACTTTATCTTTTCAAAAGCTTTCCTTTTTTCGTATCTTTTTTTCCGCATCTTGAGGTCATTAATCGCACCATCCTGCCGCCATTTGCCTAGAGAGTTAAAACGTCTTACCATGGCTTGATCGTTTGTACATATTCCTTTCCGCAAGTTGTGTCAATCAACAAGGCAAAACTCAACTGGGGGCACTTAACTTTCAGAGCATACTAAAACAGCTAGACCATGACATAGCAATACGAGCATACCAACAAACAACAAACTCCTTTGGCAATGTTATCTGCTCATGACACATTTTTCAGCAAGATATCATGTCACTTGTCTATTGGATGATCCAAATCTCTGAATAATGTATGCATTAACAGTATTACATGTTTGATTAAAAGTTGTTTGATTTTCGATATCATTACTCGGGAGCATACTCAATGATGTACTGCACTAGAGTAGCAAGGAACGAGAATGATTTTTCTTTGTCTGCTGTCTTGAGGTTAACAGCCCAATCTGATGCAAATATGTCAAAGGACATGATGCTCAAAGCAAATATCATCGATGACAGTTCCACATTTGCATCAGAACGGTGGTTAATCTTTGTCTGTTTATACAAGAAATGCTCAGGTCATCTCGGTTCAATTATACCTCGATGCTTGTGTTCGCTTGCTATATCAAAATTCATGAAAGTTGTACTCTGGTCATCATTGGCGCTAATTTCCCCTCTGATGCTTGTACATACTTCCAACATTTTAAATGTTCTATGATGATTCAAGAAGGCTTATCACAGGCTCAACAAACTGGTTAGTTTCATATAGTTGCATGTTTATTAGCTCATTGTATATATCTGCATATGGGATTCATATTCGTATTTTGAAGGGTTGTATGAAGGTATTCAAATGGTTGTTATTAAGTTTTGACCTTTTCATGGAGGACAGTTGGACATTTAATTCATTGCATTCATTCATTTCATGTCATCTTATCATTCATCATTCATTTATCATTTTATTGTCTCATACCATTGCATTACCATTCACATTTATCATTTTATTATCATGTTACCATTTTACATATCATTTTACCATATTACCATTCATACCACATTCATTTTCTACCATATCATGATGCATTTCATACATGGAAAATTCAAAAAGAAATTAACAACTCACATATATACATACATCATCACAAAATCATTGCATACACATCATAATCACTAGATCATCCTGCATCATCGGGATTAGTCCACACATGTAATAAAAGCATCTCAAAATCCATCTCATAACATACATGCATAAATGTCATATCCATATCATATCATAAATGCATGAACATAAACATCATCAGAATTACCGCCACTGCATATCATCACTCATCAAAATAATACAAATGTCCAAATGTTCGATGAAACTAATAAAAGGTCAGAACATAAATACATCATACATGATCAAAACTCAGTATACATAATGAATTAAGCCCCAAAAATGGCTAACTGGTCGATGCCCCTGACGGAGCTGGTCCAGAAGGAGGTGGTCTGCCGCTGGTCCCTGCATCAGGATCCCATCGAGGCCCGGTAACCTCTCTGCCATGTGTCAATGTCCGAGATCGGGTCCTCGTCCGGCTGTGTGATCTGGGATATGGCTCTCACCGCTCAGGAGGGCATAGCTCCTCATAACGAACTCTGTAGTACTCTGCCTCTCTGGCTGCCTCGAATCCCTCTACAATGGCCTCTCGTAGGGATGTACTCTCTACGGTACCCATCAATCTCTGTGCTACACCCTCAGCCTCCTGTGCCCGCCGTCTAAAGGCATCCCTCTCTGCTACTAACTGTGCCACCTGAGGATCTGGGGCAGGCATCTGAACCTGTACCTGAGCCTGTGCCTGAGCCTGTGCTTGAGCCTGTGCCTGTGCAAGCTGTGCCTGTAACTGCACTATCATGCTCTGTGCCTGCACCAACTGACTCTGATGCTGTGCCTGCTGCCCCTGAAAGGTCTGCACCTGACCCTGCAACGCATCTAATCAAATCAATTCTTCAATTCAATCAGTCGATTATCTAATCAAATCACTTCAACCTAAATCATTCCAATCACATCAATTCTTCTATTCAATTCATCACATCCTATCACCCAATCAATCATCATATCCTTACAAACAGTTTCTTCAAATCAATCAAATCATCTTCAATCATTCCGAGCAATAATCCAAATGCAAGTCAATCCTTAATCTATACTAATCAAGTCGATCAATCTTGTCAAATTATCCAATCACATCCTTTGGTCTTGATCCTCATCTTGTCATAAACCAAATCAACCAACCAATCAATCAATTATCATCATCCTTGTGTTGCTCTAGGGACATGTCGCTTCCCAACAATGACAACACTATCAACATCTACTCTTTGTTTTTCAATCGTGAAAATCAAAGTTATCCAATTCAAAATCAATCAATCAATCAATGGTTTACAGCTTGACGGGGGCAATGCCTTGTTTGTTTTTGTATCATTTGTGCATGCTTGCTTGCTTGCTTGTGTGTGTTATCATTTTCTCTTGCATTTGTATCAAATCCATATCATTCCAGCTAATATTCATATCTTGTGTATGTTGGAATATCTTTTTGCATTATCCTTTGCATCTAAGGTCACATAATACCTTTTGTGCATTAGGACTTTAATGCTCTAAGTCTACTTCCTCATACGTCTAGACAAGGTTGTATTCTGGGGTTACAGGAATTACTCGTCACCTTGGTCCTTATACCACGGTGCATAACGTCGGTGCTATATCAAACATCATGGTTGCTCACTTTCATTGGCATCAAGTATCCTTTCATCTCCTTCATCCACATTCTCTCTTGATCATTCAACTTATCCCTCCTTTATCATTTCATTTCATTTCGAGAGAATACCCGTGTTTGTCCAACCCACCTATCCTCTCGAGGGGGCATCATTGACATCAAAAATCAGAAACATATCAAGGGAAAATTTTTATTTTCTTTGAGTATCGTTTCACACATCACTTCAAGAGGGGCAAAATGTATACACATAAAAATGGTCATGTCTATAATCGTGCAATTAATTAAATATTTATTATTGGTGAATTTTTTCTAAAGTCCTCTACATATGATTAAATTTATTTAATTTAATTATATTATTTCATTCATCTTATTCTTCTTCCTTTGTAATTAAATAAATTTATTTTATTTAATTATTTTCTATGTCCACTTAATTAATTAAATAAATACATTCTATTTATTTAAATTAATTATCATGATTTAATTTAAATTAAATCTTTTGATTTAATTAAGTTTAAATATTTCCCTTTTCTTCTATTTTAATTCTTCTTCTAATTAATTAAATGTTTCATTTAATTAATTTCATAAAAGTGATTTAATTAAATAGATCTTATTTAATTAAAAATATCTTATGATTTCTTTCTAAATCCAAAATTAGGTATTTTAACCTAATTGTGCAATCTTCTCATATCATAATTAAATATTTTATTTAATTATGAGATATTCTGCTTTTTTTCAATAAAACTGATTAAAGCTCTTTTATCACCACAAGTTTTCTTCTGCTTTTAAAAGCTTAATTAAATATTTTATTTAATTAAGAAAAGTTGAATGTCCTCCACAAATAAATAATTGATTTTTTAATTAATTATTTATTAGCTTTTAATCTTTCTTTTATTCTTATCTTCCATTCTTTTTCCTCTTTCATAATAAAATAGAAAAATCTGTTTCTAGGGTTCTTCTATCTTATCCTTCAGTTTCACCTTTCTTCAACCGTTTGATCTGCCAGGAATTATCACAACCGTCAATCGAGACAGCCAATCAAAATCAGTCAGAAAGCCCTATAAATACCTGTGTGAATCCAAACATTGATAATAGGCAATTAAGTAGAGTTTATGCATTTAATTCATTTAGTATTCATTTATCATAGCATCATGTTTATTTCAAGTTTCTTAGCTAAAATCAACATCATAGCTTAATCATGCATTCATATCATAGCAAAATCTCGTTCTTTAGGAAGACAGTTTGTTGAGCCTAGCCACTAATCTGAGAACACAAGGCTGAAATCTACAAAAACACTAAAGATAGAGGACGATAGGATGACAACGGGAACAGGATACTGAGTTTGCACATCTCTATTCCTTTTATATTTCTATTTTTGTTATAATGTTCTATTGGTGTGTTTGAACTAGTTTTAATTCATTTATGCACTTAATTTTCATACACACATACATTATTCACATTTGGTGGTGGCAACAAATATAAAACTAGATCGGTATCGCGGAAGACTTGCAAATAAAGTGCTATGGACAATTTCTATGGAAGAGCATGAGACAATCATAGATGCATTGCAAAAAAGAGAGGATGTAGATGGTACAATGGAATAAGTAAATACAGGTACATACACAATTATGTACTATATGTACTTCTATGTATCAAAATCAATATTCTATATATTTTGTTTGTTAAATGTGCATGTTTTCCTACTTTGAAACTTTATATTTGATTGTATAATCACTAAATATCATGCATACATTATTGTTAAATCAATTATATCCTTAAGGCGTTGTATTATGACCCCTTAAGACATTGTATTATGACCCCTAAGACATCCTTTAAGATGTTGTATTATGAACCCTTAAGACATCCCCTTAAGACGTATGACCCATCTTCTTTACCCCTTTAAGGCTTTATTATGACCCTTAAGACCCCCTTAAGATGTGATTAGGGACCCAAGACATCCCCTTTAAGACGTTGTATTATGACCCTAAGACATCCCTTAAGACATCCCTTAAGACTCACCCTAAAACTTATAATACTTGTTAATATCACTTAATATTTATACTCAATTATACTCTTCTTTGATCCCCTTAAGACGTCGTATTATAACCCCTTAAGACATCCCCTTAAGACAACCTATAATTAGTGTTGGATGCTATTATTTGTTTTGATAGCTTATAAATTAGTATTCGATGCCATTGTTTGTTTTGACAACTTATAAATTAGTGTTGGATGCTATTATTTATAGAATTTATTAATGCTTTTGTTGTCTAATCTTGTATGGTATTGTTTATTTCTTAAAATTTTATCCTTTCTAGTATATAAATGGATTGCTTTTGTTTATAAATTATGATTTATTCACTAATTATTGATTGACACGAATTGAATAAGTTTATTGACTAATTATCGCTAATTATTGAATGTACATATCATGTATATCATGTATGAGATCACTAAATTTGTGAAGTATAAATATTAAAATGTCCTACTAATTTCAACTTTAATTTCATATTTATATTTAATTTCACATTAATGTCCTATATTAATGTCTTGACTATGAACATAAGATGCATAAATGTACACGTGTAAATTAAAATTTCAAACAATAATAAAGTCCATAATTTATGTAAATATATTAAGTACATGAAACCAATAAATTAAGTGCATGAAATAAAGTCCATTAGAGTACAACCCATGAACTAAAGTCCAACTAAGTACTTGAGCCATGAAATATAAATTCCAACAGAGTACATGAGAAACTAGAAATATAGTCCATGAAATAAACAAATATAACCCATAAAATCATGTTTCTAGGTCATGTATTGTCTCTATAATCAAGAGATCTGTTCACGCCTTGCAGACTATGTGGATGACCTGAAACACTCTATACAAGAGAAAGATGAAATAAGATGTAAGACAATGAAAAATGATTTAATAAAAATTTAATTTATAATTCATCATAAAATTAAATTACCATCATATTTGGGTCTGGATGCTTTGGTGCACTTGAAGCAACCTCTAAATTCTCTGAATCAATCTACATAAACAAAACAAGAAAGTTGAAATTAGATGTACAAGTCTACAATTAAAAATGATTTAATTCAATTTAATTTATAATTTATCATATTTTAATTGTACTGTATTATGAGGTTGTGGACCCTCTTCTCCAGGACCTATTTGTACATGCTCAACTACAAGATGTGTCTCATGCTATAAAAGAAAAAGAATTTAAAACATGTATTAGCTCATATTATATATATATATTCAATTTGAAATTTAAAATTAAAGTTATATTCAAAATATATAATTTATAATTGAATTTAAATATAATAAAAAAATCAAATTGCCATTTGATCTAGAGCCTACTCTGCATGTCCTCTTGGAGGTGTAACTATGTTTGGGTCAGGGATGAAAGTCACACTAACAAAGTCCTACAAGATCAAAATTAAAGCATGTATACTTGAATTAGGTTTATATATATATATATATATTCAAGTTTGCACATCTTGTGTAGATTTTTTTTTAAACAACTTGAAAATCAAAGGCCTCACGAGTAGCCACAACATCTAATGTTTGCTCGATGCCCATTCTCATTGTGGTATCAACCTAGACGTACATGTAGAGATTTAACGCTTATAATATTTACAAGTGTACATGCACATCTCATATATAGTGAATTCAAAATTCATAATTGTAACTGTTATCACCTAGAAATGCACCCTATGCAAAGTTGTAAACTGAGCTTTCTAGTGAAACATTGGATCACTTCGAGGCTGTGGGTCACCTGAGATTGGAGTGAACCTCCAGAGAAGGCCGGCTTCCTTTGTGTTATCACCTAAATTACTGATTCTTTGATGGTAAAGGGAGAAGGAAAATTCATAAAAATGGAACTAAACTTATGGTGATACACTGTATTAATAAAAAATCATGAAACAAACACAAGAAGAACATACACTTGAAAGCCTAATTTCTATTCTCAGAGCAACTTCTTTCAGACTTAATGCTTTAGTCCTAACATGTTTGGTCTACATGCACATCTTGGGAAGGAAAGATTGATTTCACAACCTTAAGTCATAAGTGCAGAATTACAAAAACACAGTTAAAGACTTGCATGTTCAAAAGAAAGATACATAAATGAGAATCAATACAAACATGAACACAAACTTCCAAGGTAAACTCTGTGTTGTATTTAGGATTCCAGTTGAGTTACAGAAAAGCATACATTAATTGAGAAAGGATTGATTAAAAAATCACTAACTCTTCAGAGTGTGTAATCAGAACTGTCTACAAAAAGGCAAAAAATGCCTTATATATCAAACTGTATCGGCCCCTTAGGGCATACCAAAAATATCAGAGGCTAAAAAAAATTGCCCCTTAGATTTTATTGAATTTCAAGCTGCACCCTGCGTGTCCATGTTGGTGTCAAAAAATTGCCTTCAAGGGACTCCCTTATTGAACATCTTGCAACCACTGCCTTCACTTCTGCTACTCGTGTTAATCTTTGAATCTCTCTGCAGTCAAGCTGCTTTGAATGCTTCTGAGCTCAGAACAGATACCCACTGCTTGTCATTCTGTTGATCTTCTTCATCTAGTTGATCCTCCATGGGTTGCTTTTGGATTTCTCTGATTGGTCGAGTGATCTACATGCAGACTCCCAGGCGGTCAAAACTTCTCCTGAAAAGAATCGCATCTCGGCGAGACACTGGAAGTGTCTCACCGATGCGATTAGGTGTCTTTGCAGCTATCGGCATATCATAGAACAGTCGGTGAGAGTTCATGGCGAGCTCATTTCATTTACCCCGAGCTTACTCTTCTCCGTCGACCTCTAGCTCCTTCAGCTTTTGGTGAGACCTTACTGGATCGGCAAGACCTCATGGCGATGGTTTTGTCTTATGGTGAGCTCCTTTTCAGTTGGCAAGACATCCGTGTGTCAGTGAGACATTTTACTGAAGGAAAAACATTACCCCGAATGCTCTTTATCTTTGGCAGGAGTTGATTGATGTCACCCTGAACACTCTTTATCGTCACTGAGCTCCGCATTCCTTTCACTGAAACTTTATCAAGTTGGTAGAACCTCATGGCGATGCCCCATAGTCATACTGATATTTGCTTTTGTCGCTGAGACACCCACACTTCACCGAGACCTCTTGTAGAATTTCTTTTCCTTTGGCGAACTCCTCATTCAGCAAGACACCCGGCGAGACCCTTCGTTATCGGCGAGATATTGGCCTGTTGGCCAGACTTCCCTTTGGGTTCCTTAACTCTTGGCGATGATCCACTTTCTTTTGGTCGGGGAGACATTGTGCCTTCACCAAGACATCATAGTGAAACTTTTTTTCTTGGCCAGCTTCCTTTTCTTGTCGGGGAGACAACCCTACTTCGGCAAGACCCCTTGCTGAAGTATTTTTCTCAGCGAGGCCTTTTATTGTTGGCAAGACTCTTGCCGAACTCTCTTTCCTGTGCCGACGCCGCCTCCTTTGATTTCTTCGGCGTGACCTTTATCCTCCGGCAAGACATTTTTCCGAATGCTTTATCCTTTGCCGAGACTTTTCATTCGCCGAGACATCATAATGTCAGCCAGACATCAGCCCAACCGTGAGACGTTACATCGAGGGCACCAACCCTTCCCGATATCCTTTCCTTCATGTTTGGAGGAAATTAAGCCTTCGCCAAGACTTCATGGCAACTTCATTTACCTTTTCCAAAGTATCCATTTGTCACCAAGAGTTATACCGAAGGCTTCACATCCATCGGCGAGACATTCATACTTCAGTATAACCTTATGCCGAAGTCCTCTTTCTCGGCAAAGTCTTTTCGTTGTCGGCGGGACTCTTGCTGAAGGCAACCACATTGAGACCACCCTTTCTTCTTTCGGTAAGACCATCTCCACTCGCCGAGACCACATGCCAATCCCTTTGCCCTTTGTCGAGCTCTAATGTCAGCGAGAGATGACGAGTCGGGGAGACCCTATCTTTAGTGATGCCGCTTTTCTGTTGAGGAGACATAACCTTTTCGCTATGACCCTTCATCGAAGCCTTAAACTCCTGCCGATATGTTCCATTGAACCTCCGATCGGTGAGACAAAGCAATTTTGCTGTGACCACATACCGATGGTATAACTTATGCTGATATAATCCTTTTCTGTCGTTGAAACAAAAGAGAATGTCACGCCGATAGATGCCTGGAGATGGATCCTGATCGCTGTGACATCAAATAAGTCTTGCTGATATGATCTTTCTTGTGTCGGTCGGCAAGACACAAAGCGCTCGATGAAACAACATGCCGATAGGGATTACTTACACTGATGAAGCACCTCATCAGTTAGTCGGTGAGACCCGACTCATTTGGTAAGACCTCTCAGTGGTGAACATAACTCATGCTGATAGATCTTTCCACCATTGCCAAGACCACATGAATGTCATGCTGAAAGCTGCCTATATGTAAAAACAAATCGTTATGACGTCAGAAATGTCTTGCTGATAGGCAATACAGACATTTCAAAAATGGATCGGGGGGACCCTGCCATTCTCACGTCGATATGTTCCCTGGTTTGAAGCATTCGGACCTAATGGAACCCCTATCACATGATATTTTGCCTGATTGAGCTTGAGGGTGAAAATTAGGTAACATTTCTGGCAACCTTTGCTGGATGTTTTCCTGCTAAACATGAAGACCAGTAGTCTAGGCTTATCCATTGGGCATGGAGTCGTTAGAAGGATCAGAAAAACAAAAAAAAAAATTATCAGTTTTGCACATGGCCGTAATTCGCTTGAGATCCACAGGACACAACAGGTTGCCAGAAATAAAATAAAATAGGGGAAAACGAAAGAGAAAATACTATGCCATCACAACACCCAGGAAATAGAAAATAATTAGCCTGAAGTGTAGAAGCACTTATTGAAAATATAAACCTAAACTAATATATACAAAAGAGGAACCCCATCAGATTTGAAAACATGGTTTAAGGTGTATCCCATTGACTAGGATAGGAAGTACTTCCCCATATGTTGTAGCCAGCTGATAAGCATTATGCTCCTTACAGTCTCTGATAAGGAATGGACCTGTCCACATGTTATCAAACTTGGCGTGATGGCCTGGCTTACTTTTCAAAACATCCCATTTCAGCACGAGATCTCCTACCTTGAAGTTTTTTTTGTAGCCTTCTTGTCAAATGTTCTTTTTTTTTGGAGCTGATGATACTCCAAGGATTTCATTGCTCTGTCCCTTAATTCTTCGAGCTCCATGAGCTCTACATACCTCACAGACATGGGGTCCTATTCCTCAAACATTTCCAACTGGTGAACAATGTCTAGAGCTGGAAGCTCCACAGATAGGGGTAATCTTGCCTCTTTGCCATAGACCAACATATATGGCGAATTACTAATAGACCTCTTAGGGGTCACTCTGTCTGCCCAAAGTGCATTCTTTAAACTATTGTGCTAGATCCTATTATCCTCTATGGTCCTTTTAATGATCTTGATGAGGTTCTTATTTGTGCTTTCAGCTAAACCATTACCTTGAGGGTAATAATTTGAAGATGTGCTCAAATGGATGCCATGCTTAACCGCCTAGTCAGTTAATCTTAATCCTACAAATGCAAGAGTGTTATCTGAAGTGATAGAGTCAAGCACCCCAAACCTAGTGACTATATCTTCATAGAAGCTCAAAATTGAAGACTCTTTTGCTTCTTTTAAAGCTACCACTTCTATCCACCTTGTAAAATAGTTATCGACTGTAAGTACCCATTTGTGACCAGCACTAGAAGGTGGATTTATTGGCCCAATGAAATCAATGCCCCATCTCATGAAGGGTTGCTCCACTTGAATTGGATGCAGGGGCATAGCAGACAATTTTTCCTTTCTTGAAAATAAAGCACATTTGACACACTCTCTTGACCAAGAATATGCATCTTTGAACAAGTTGGGCCAATAGTAACCAGCTCTCATGATTTTCCAAGCAGCAGTTCTTGGGGCAAAGTGACCTCCCGCAGCTCCATCATGAAATTCATGAAGCACCTTTCCAACCTGATCACTGTGAATGCATCTTAGTAGGACGCCATTAAGATCCCTTTTAAAAATAACATTATTTATCAGCATATATGGTATGGACTGCAATCTGAAGTATATTCTTCTAGCTTTGTTCAAACCATATGGACACTCACCAGTCTGTAAGAAATGGGTCATATTTTGAACCCAATTAGTTGTCCCCATTGGCACATCATCTTGAGCATTCTGAAACTCATTTGTATTAGTAAACACAACATCCTTTTCTAGTTTAGTTTTGCTGCTTGACCCAGTAGCAAGTTGTTCATAGAGGCCCTTTCCTCTAACCAATTTGGTGATCTTGATATCTACATCATACTCCATGACCTTAGTAATTCACCCTGCTCTTTTTTCATTCAGATCTTTATTCAACAGAAATTCCTTCACACTTGCGTGTGCAACCAGAATATGAACCTTATTATTTGAAAGCAAAGGTTTAAACTTCTTTAGACTTCTGATCACATCAAGAGCATGCTTCTCAACAAATGTATACTTTTCTTCATAATCAACAAGTATTTGACTGAAGAAAGCAATGGGCTATTCTAGATTATCCCTATTCTTCTGAACCAGCATAGCAGAGATTGAACTACTACTACCAAAAACATATAAAAATAAATCTTTAGAGAAGTCTGGGTTTACCAACGTTGGGGCAGATGCTAATGCCTCCTTGATTTCTCCAAAACTATGCTTTGCCTCCTTTGTCCAACTGAAAACTACATTCTTTTTTAACATGGCTGTCAAAGGTTGTAACAGGTTTGCAACATCAGGGATAAACCTTCTCAGAAAGTTGATTTTCCCCAAAAAGCTTTGCAGACCCTTCTTGTGATTTGGTAATGGTAGCTCCAATATAGCTCTGACTCTTTCATAATCAATGGAAACTCCATCTTTTGATACTATATGACCTAAAAGCTTACCTTCATGAACTGCAAAAATACTTTTTGTAGGATTGAGGGATATCCCATATTCTCTACACTTTTCAAAAACTTGCTTGAGGTGTGACAAATGTTCATCAGCTCTCTTGGAATAAACTGTAATGTCATCTATATAAGTCAGCATAATCTTGTTGATCAAGCTTTGGAATGCCATGTCCATGGCTCTCTGAAATGTGGCACCAGCATTAGATAAACCAAAAGGCATCCTTTTGTATGCCATGGTGCCCCACTTAGTTGTAAAAGTAGTTTTAAACTGGTCTTCCTCTTTAACCAGCACTTGATTATAGCCTGAAAAACTATTTAACAAGGAAAATCTCTCAGAACCAACAACTACTTGCAAGATTTGTTAAATGGAGGGCAGCAGGTAGTGGTCTTTTAAAGATGCTTGGTTAAGATCCCTGAAGTCTACACAGAGCCTTATTTCACCATTTTTCTTCCTAACTGGTACAAGGTTAGAAACCCATGAAGTATGCTTAATAGGAAAGACAATACCACCCTCAACTAATTTGGTCAGCTCTTTAATCATTAAGGGCTCAAGCTTGGGATTCAAGGGCCTTTGTTTCTACCTTACTGGCTTGGCATTAGGTTCTAACTCAATTGTGTGCTGAGCAATATGGGGATCAAACCCTTTCAAATCTAAATATTCCCAAGAAAATACATCATGAAATTCTTGGCACAAAGCAACAAAAGCTTGTTTATCTTTATGTGAACAAATTTTTCCCATCTTAAGGAGCTTACCTTTGAAAATTTCCAGTTCTTTGTAATGCTCTTCTTTGATTTGCAAGCCAGCTTTACCCTTTTTAAGCTGTTCATCAGTACTGAAAATAGACTCTAAGGTAACAATACCTTTGGGTAACTTATTTGTCCTCAACTGTATGACCTGATCATCATACCGTTGCTTAAGTTTTGCTTGATTCACCATGGAGAACTGATCTTCTTCGAGCAAGAAAGAAAGGATATGTTCATCACTATCAAAGACTTGCCAGTGAATGTTGTTATCAGGAATTGAGGGTCTGACCACAACTTTCACATACTGTTGCACTCTCTCTTTTCTAATGTCATCTGGAATATCAAACTGTGCCCCAATGGCTGCAAGCCTATCAGCATGCTTGTTCTGATTTCTTGGAATAGACACTAAGTTAAAGGCATCAAAATCCTCAAGCATGTTCCACACTATGTTTCTATAAGACTTCAGTGTGTCATTTTTAGCAACATTCAGGCCTCTTACTTTCCAGTGAATGTTGTTATCAGGAATTGACGGTCTGACCACAACTTTCACATACTGCTGCACTCTCTCTTTTCTAATGTCATATGGAATATTAAACTATGCCCCAATGGTTGTAAGCCTATCAACATGCTTGTTCTGATTTCTTGGAATAGACACTAAGTTAAAGGCATCAAAATCTTCAAGCATGTTCCACACTTTGTTTCTATAAGACTTTAGTGCGTCATTTTTAGCAACATTCAAGCCTCTTACTTGATTAACAATTAATTCATTGTCCACATAGACTTTCAAGCTGGTTATTCCTCTCTTTCTTGCCCACTCTAGACCTTGAACAAGGCCCTCATATTCAACAGTGTTATTGGAGCATGCAAAAAAAAAATGGAATGCAGAGTAGTACCTATCACCTAGTGGAGAAATCAACATTACACCTCCTCCTGCTCCATTCTTACTTCTGGAACCATTGAAGAACATCTCCCATAGTTCACTTAGTGGCTGCAAGAATTGATCTGCATCTTTCTCTAGGTTTGGAATCTCTGTGTTAGGCTCAAGAATGACATAGTTGCCCATACCAGCATCTTGAATGAGGTCCTCAGGACTGTCCAATACATTTTCAACTGCCCATTCATGTAGTAGCACGTCAGGAACAACTTCTGATTGGAGTTCTTGAGCAACAAACTCATTGTCAGTAAAAGCAACACAATTTGCATTTGCAGCAGAAGGAGCAACATTGATGGGACTTGGGTTATATGGCTCAATATGATCTTTGGCCAACCTTTCACATTTAATGGTAACCTTGGTTCCATATCTTGTTCTAAATAACATATGTGACCAATCAGCTGACACATAACCACCTATCTTGGCTGTAAAGTCTCTTGATAAGCATAAGGAAAAGAAAGGTGGAAGGTCTATGACACATATGTCTTGGGGAACTAAAATGTTAGGACAAACATGAAGGGTAAGACTTAAATCTTTAATGATACCCATTGTACTAACAGAGGTACCGTCCAATTAGATTACTCCTTTTTCTAAAGGCTGATATTTTAGCCCAAGCTTGTCAGCAATCTGTTTTGGCATCATAGAGCTACTAGCTCCACTGTCTACCATACAGTTATGAACTAACTTATCACCAATAATCACTGACACATAAAAGGGGGGTGGTTTAACTTCTTTTACTGCCTCTTTGCTGGGCTGCTTATCATTTCCTTGAGGATTATTTGTCAAGACAGTCCTAATTTGACCTATTGGAGAATCATATTGATCAAAAATTTTCAAATTTGATAGGGCTGACTGTAACATATCCTTTTGACCTGGGATGGATAATGAGTCCCACATGGACATTGTGACATTCATTTTTTTCATACTATCAAGGATATTATAAGGTACAATTGGATTTACTGTAGGATGTACCTTTATACCAGTATGATTAGCCTGCAGGTGTGATTGCTCCTTGTCTATGAGTTGCTGATTTCTTAGCCAAACAGGAGCCACTCGAGGTGTAGATGGTTCTGTAGTCGCTGCCTTTCTTTTGTCAGCCGCTTGACCAAGTTCAAAAGCTCTCTTCTTTGCCCTGGTGTTAGCTGCAACTGGAGGATTATCTTCGTTCAACCCACAAAATTCTTAACCTTGCTAGTTAAGTAGGGTAGTATCATTGCTAAATTGGTCCTGATGTTGTGGGGATGCATCATTGCTTGCACCCTGTTGTGAACTTGAAGCATTCTGTACCATAAGTGCCTGGTTGATCAGTCCGTTTGAGCAAGTGGCCTGATTATGAGGTTGGTTACAAGGGTAACACCATTCATAGTCTGCTGCTAAGTTGTTTTGGATAGGAACCAACTCCTTGGTCACACTAACAGGGGCTGGAGCATAGGCCTGAAAAGGCCTTGTGTTCACACTCTGTCTTGGGCCCTAATAATTTCCTTGATACTATTATTTATTACCTTGATATATTTTTTGCTGGCCTAAATTCTGCTGTTGATAAGGCCTACTATATGATTGCTGCTTTTCTAAGCTTACAAACTTGTTACCAAAAGACTACAATAGACTTTTGATTTCCTGTAACTCATTTGGAGAACTGGAAGCAGCATTTTCTTGTGTTACAACAATTGGAACAGCAGCTGGCAGCATTGGCACAGCTGGTAGAGGTGTGAAAGGAGGTATTTGCAAAGGAATGTTTGCATGAATCTCTGGAAATATAGGCATTGGAGGCCTAGGAGCGAGTTTACTAGCTTGTATTAAGCTATTCTCAGCTCTGATTGCTATTTCGAAAGCATCTGGCAAGGACACTCCTCCCATTGATTATATCATGATAGCTATATCGCTGTTCAGAGCCCCTCAAAAGTATAAAAATGCATATTCTAGAGGTGGCCTTACCGTTGCAAGGATTCTATCCCAAGTTCTTTGAAATATGAAGTTGAAGTTGTTCATCTGTTCTTGTGAAGCCCTCTTAACTGTAGTCAATTGTTCCAATAGAGACAAGTTGTCAGACCTATCTTGAAATTTTTTATGTAACTTGTCTCCAAATTCATCCATGTTGCAATTGAATTAACTGGTAGGCTTCTATACCATTGCACAGCTCTTCCCTTTAGTGAAGCAGCTAGTAATCTCACTGCAACATCCTCTAGGGTTATGTGATGGACTCCACATAATGAAACCACATCTCTCATATGTTCAATTGGAGTAGTTTGATCTTCTCCCATGAAAATTGGAAGACTCTTCAAAGCTGCCATTGGAATATCATTATGTTGTTCCAAGTTCAAAGGACTCCCTCCATTGAAAGCAACAATGGGTTGATTCCTTGGAGTGGCCATTGGAGGTATCTGAAGTGGATTTACTTGTATAGAAAAATGGGATCCCACTAATGGAGGAGTGGACTGAGTTCTTCTGGTATAGATGACCGTTGTTCCTCTTTTTTCTATTGCTATGCCCTTCCTTCTTGGTGGTGACAGCTGCAAATATTCAAAGGGCCCTGAGCTGCCTCTCGTCTGAACTTTTCTCATAAATTGAAGAAGGCGTTGATTTATGGAGTTCTTTTTCTTTGTGGAGTCGCCAAGTATTCCAAAGGGCTTCTATAAGCCTAAATTTCACTAGTTGCATACTAAACCAACAGTTCAATCTAGTTCGCTATCCCACCGGGCGTGCCAGAACTGTTATCACCTAGAAATGCACCCTATGCAAAGTTGTAAACTGAGCTTTCTAGTGAAACATTGGATCACTCCGAGGTTGTGGGTCACTTGAGATTGGAGTGAACCTCTGGAGAAGGCCGACTTCCTTTGTGTTATCACCTAAACTATTGATTCTTTGATGGTAAAGGGAGAAGGAAAATTCATAAAAATGGAACTAAACTTATGGTGATACACTGTATTAATAAGAAATCATGAAACAGACACAGGAAGAACATACACTTGAAAGCCTAATTGCTATTCTCAGAGCAACTTCTTTTAGAATTAATGCTTTGGTCCTAACAGGTTTGGTCTACATACACATCTTGGGAAGAAAAGATTGATTTCACAACCTTAAGGCATAAGTGCAAAATTACAAAAACATAGTTAAAGACTTGCATGTTCAAAAGAAAGATACATAAATGAGAATCAATACAAACATGAACACAAACTTCCGAGGTAAACTCTATGTTGTATTTAGGATTCCAGTTGAGTTAAAGAAAAACATACATTAATTGAGAAATGATTAATTAAAAAATCACTAACTCTTTAGAGTGTGTAATCAGAACTGTCTACAAAAAGGCAAAAAATGCCTTATATATCAAACTGTATCAGCCCCTTAGGGCTTACCAAAAATATCAGGGGCTAAAAAAAATCTGCCCCTTAGATTTTATTGAATTTCAAGCTGCACCCTACGTGTCCATGTTGGTGTCAAAAAATTTCCTTCAAGGGACTCCCTTATTGAACATCTTGCAACCACTGCCTTCACTTTTGCTACTCGTGTCGATGTTTGAATCTCTCTGCAGTCAAGCTGCTTTGAATGCTCATGAGCTCACAATAGATACCTATTGTCTATCATTCTGTTGATCTTCTTCATTTGGTTGATCCACCACGGCTTGCTTTTGGCTTTCTTTGAGTGATCTACATGTAGACACCCAGGCGGTCAAAACTTCTCCTGAAAAGAATTGCATCTTGGAAAGACACTAGAAGTGTCTCACCGATGCAATTAGGTGTCTCTGCAGCTATCAACATATCATAGAACAGTCGGTGAGAGCTCATTTCATTTACCCCGAGCTTACTCTTCTCCCCCAGGCTCGAGCTACTTTGGCTTTCGGTGAGACCTTACCGGATCAGAAAGACCTCATGGCAATGGCTTTGTCTTATGGCAAGCTCCTTTTTAGTTGGCAAGACATTCGTGTGTCGGTGAGATGTTTTACCGAAGGTAAAACATTACCCTGAACACTCTTTATCTTCGGTAGGACTTGATTGATGTCACCCCAAACACTCTTTATCTTCACTGAGCTCTACATTCCTTTTGCTAAAACTTTATCAAGTTGGTAGGACCTCATGGCGATGCCCCATAGTCATACCGATATCTGCTTTTGTCGCTGAGACACCCACACTTTGCCGAGACCTGATATAGAATTTCTTTTCCTTCGGTGAACTCTTCATTCGACAAGACACCTAGCGAGACCCTTCGTTATCGGCGAGATATTGGCCTGTTGGCCAGACTTCCCTCCGGGTTCCTTTACTCTTAGCAATGAGCCACTTTCTTTTGGTTGAGGAGACATTGTGCCTTTGCCAAGACATCATGGCGAAACTTTTTTTTCTTGGTGAGCTTCCTTTTCTTGTCGGGGAGACAACCCTACTTTGGCAAGACCCCTTGCCAAAGTCTTATTCTCAGTGAGGCCTTTTATTGTCGACAAGACTCCTGCCGAACTCTCTTTCTTGTGCTGATGCCACCTCCTTTGATTTCTTCGGCATGACCTTTATCCTCCGACAAGACATTTTTTTGAATGCTTTATCCTTTGTTGAGACTTTTCATTCTCTGAGACATCATAATGTTGGCCAATCATCACCCCGATGGTGAGACGTTACACCAAGGGCACCAGCCCTTCCTGATAGCCTTTCCTTCATGTTGGGAAGACATTAAGCCTTGCCAAGACTTCATGGTGACTTCATTTACCTTTGCCGAAGTATCCATCTGTCGCCAAGAGTTATATCGAAGGCTTCACATCCATCGGCGAGACATTCATACTTCGGTATAACCTTATCTCGAAGCCCGCTTCCTTTGTCGACACCGCTTCAAGAGTGATTGTTGGGGAGACCTTCTTACTTCGATATAACCTTATGCAGAAGTCCTCTTTCTCGGCGAAGTCTTTTTGTTGTCGGCGGGACTCCTGCCGAAGGCAACCACATCGAGACTACCCTTTCTTCTTTCGGCAAGACCATCTCCACTGGCTGAGACCACATGCCGATCCCTTTGCCCTTTGCCGAGCTCTGATGTCGGTGAGAGATGACGAGTCGGGGAGACCCTATCTTTAGTGACACTGCTTTTCTGTCGGGGAGACATAACCTTTTCGCTAGCCTTAAACTCTTGCCAATATGTTCCATTCAACCTCCGATCAGTGAGACAAAGCAATTTCGCTGTGACCACATACCGATCGTATAACTTATGTCGATATAATCCTTTTCTGTCGCCAAAACAAAAGAGAATGTCATGCCGATAGATGCCTAGAGATGGATCCCGATCGTTGTGATATCAAATAAGTCTTACCGATATGATCTTTCTTGTGCCGGTCGGCAAGACACAAAGTGCTCGATGAAACAACATGCCGATAGGGATTACTTACGCCGATGAAGCTCCTCATGAGTTAGTTGGTGAGACCCGATTCATTCGGTAAGACCTCTCAATGGTGAACATAACTCATGCCGATAGATCTTTCCACCATCACCAAGACCACATGAATGTCATGCCGAAAGATGCCTATATGTAAAAACAAATCATTATGACGTCAGAAATGTCTTGCCGATAGGCAATACAAACATTTCAAAAATGGATCGGGGGGACACTGCCATTCTCACGCTGATATTTTCCCTGGTTTGAAGCATTCAGACCTAATGGAACCCCTGTGACATGATATTCTGCCTGATTGAGCCTGAGGGTGAAAATTAGGTAACAGTAACTATACTAATGTAAGTTAAACAATTTACAATATAAATGTACCTGCCCCTGATCTACGATGCTTGATGGTGGAGTGCTCGACAACCCCTTGGGTGGAATCAACGTGGAAGCTAATTGATTCACCTAAACCAACATAAATATTTCAAACATATATGTGATTCAATTATAAATTTAAAAATCAAGTAAAAAATCATTTCATATATAATTTAAAAAATTGAAATCAAAATACCCCATAAGGGTTGCCAAGTAGGACTGGTGTTGATGTATGTACTCATGGAACAAATGATTGCCCCATCATTAGTGTCATTTGTACACCAAATAGTTTGATTGTTAAAATGTATTGAAAACTTTTCTTTGATATATACATTCATCAAAATTCTTATAAAATGAACAAGTAGATGCATATTTTTACCTATGTCGCAGTGTCCTCAGGGTGATGGTTTGTTGTAAGAAACTCTACAAATGAACTGATGTGACCAGATGAACCACCAAAATCTCCATGTCCACCTAAACTAGGTGTGGCCTAATTAGGTCCATAACATACTTGATGGCAACTAGTACATACATGTGGGATGGGCCTCGACACTCCTGGAGTGGTACTTAGACCAGCTCCATAAAACACTCCTCCATCATCATCGTCTTTATGCTCCCCACCCACTATTGCAGAAGCATGCTGATCAAGGTCTCTTGTGAGTGTACTAAGGGAACCTAATGTCGAGACCACAACTCGATGATGCATAGGTGTGGGAACGGGAGGACCAGAAGCAACAACAAGGGGTTGTGCATGCACAAGGCATTGGAGATCAACCCTTGCCCCTAACCTCTATTGAGGCATGCTACCACCAACACCTTGAAATGATTTAAAATCAAAATAATTGGGATTTTTCCCCATAACAAACTCTACATACAATTTCCTCAAAAAATACAACGGGCACTCCCAATTAGCCTGTAGGGGACTATCAAAAACCATATACCATCGATCCCAAAAATGTACAATCATTTGTGGATGTATGCACCACCTCATGGACATTCTATATTTGTTGGGAGGAATAGGCTATTGAGTAATGGGGTTGAGAAAGTAGGGGGCTAGGTGGGATTTCATTAAATTAAGGTCTAAAATTTGTTTATAAGAGAGACCGTCAACATAAAATTGTCTCATCTAATCTATGTCTGGTTGATGCCTATCTAGATTAGAATCAATGGTCCTGATGGCATCCACAACGTTTTGCATCACAGATGAAAAATGTCTCACATGTGGTGGAATCAATGCTTGACTCTGCATAGCATTGATTTTATTTTCTATGGATGCAACCTAATCATTTATGTGTGCTTGCAAGCGAGCCTCGTTAGATGCAACAGGTGCTGGAGGTGGCATATTAGGTGGATTGGGAGGTGGAGGGGGAGGTGGAGGGGGAGGTAGAGGTGGCTGTGGCTGAGGTGGTGGATTGATGATATCATCAATGTTAAAATCATCCATGATATGAGATATAAGTGCACCTACATTAAATTATACAAAATTAACATACAAACTTAAAAAATTACAAGAAATAGTTAAATTTGAAACACACATGCAAATTTGTTTAAATAGGATGTGCATACATATATTAAGATCATATAAAATTGAAACACACATATACATTGATTGAACTTGAGCATGTGCATACAAAATTCAAAATTTAACATGTACATACATTTAAAATAAAAAATACGATGCATAATTTGCATGCGTACATCATTAAACTAAACTATGTACATACATACAAATTTTAGAATTTAAGAACTATATGCTATTTTAATACATGTGTACATACTAAACAATAAACTTGAAACATTCACAAAGAGCTCATTTTATGTCTAACACACACACACACACACACACATATATATATACAATTTTCAACAAGAGAAATCATGATCTAGTAGATAGTCATAAAATATATACTATTATAAATTCATCATTATAAGTTCATAAATTCCACCAAATTCATAAATTCATGTCACTAAAAATATCCATCTAGAACCAAAATCATAAATTCACGTCACTAAAAATATGCATCTAGAACCAAAGTCATAAATTCACGTCACTAAAAATATCCATCCAACCAAATTTATAAATTCATCACACAAAATATCCATCGTTCACCAAATTCATAAATTCATAACTATTTAAGATCATTGTCTTAATTTAGAAACTATTGTGGCTCTCTATTGCATCTCTTCATTTCTTTGCATTTTCCTTTTTAGAATCAGAAGTTCTCCTCTCCTCTAGCCATTGTTGATGCTCATCTAAGATCCCATCCATAGCCCTGACAACATCAACAATGGTTTGCATCCTAGATGCAATCATCCTCACAGGTGGTGTGGCACATTCTTCATTTTGAATAATGTTTATTTGATCTTGGATGGTTCTAACATTGGAATTTATTTGTGCTTGCAAACGAGCACCATTGATTTCAAGTGGTGGAGGTGGGGGGTTATGAGGTGGAGGTGAAGGTGGTGGAGATGGATGGCGCAGAGGTGGATTGCAAATATTATTGAGTCAATCCATGTGATCTCTAAGATATGAGTGAACCTGCATTAGATTTGTAATTTCAAAATGTAAGATACATGTTTAGGAAATACCCTAAAACCATTCAATATAGATGGTATGATTGAATACAAATGATAAAATATGCAAGCCTCATTTATGTCTAAGGCATGTTACTTGAATGAAAATACAATTAACTATTAATATAGGACAATTTATGAATGTTATAGGGTTTAGGGTTTAGAGTTTAGGATTTAGGTTTTAGGGTAATAGGATGCCTTAAGGGGATCTATGTAGTAAGGTCCTAGTACAAAATGACATGGCTTTTAAGTGAATACAATTTGGTGAAGATGTCCAAGGCAACCAAATTTCATTAAGGTCCGAGGCAACTTCACCAAATTTTATTCACTTGAGCCATGTCATTTTGTCCTAGGAACTTACTAGACATAGATCCCCTTAAGCCATCCTATCACCCTAAATGTAAATCGATCAACCTAGATCATGATTTATCTCATTCATATTATAATCTTGCATGATCTTATTTGTTGCCTTGGGAAACTTCACCAAATTTTGAGAACCTATCCCCTTAAGAAATGTCATATTAGGACGCTAAGAAATTGAAGTTCTGGTTTAGAGATTTGATAGGATGGCTTAAGGGGATCCTATATAGTGGATCCTAGGACAAAATGACATGGCTCAATTGAATAAAATTTGGTGAAGTTTCCCAAGGCAACCAAAATTAAGAGCCTAAGAAAAAATGATGGCTTTAGGGTTTACGGTTTAGAGTTTATAATTTAGGGTTTAGGGTAATAGGATAGCTTAAGAGGATCTATGTAGTAAGATGCTATGATAAAATGAAATGGATTAAGGGAATAAAATTTAGGTGGAGTTGCCTAAGGCAACCAAATTTCATTTTAAGCTCCTATGAAAAAATGAATGCTTTAGGGTTTAGGGTTTAGATTTTAGAGTTGAGGGTTTAGGGTTTATGGAACTTAGGGTGAAGTTTGGGTGGCCCTTGGAATAATGGACTTGCAAGTTATTGAGCACCATTTTCTTGTGGAGCAGTTGATTGAGATAGCTCTTGTTTCAAATGGCAGACACAGATCATGAAATCTCATTCATATTATAATCTTGCACGATCTTATTATTGTTAAATTTGGTCGCCTTGGGAAACTTCACCAAAATTTGAGAACTTCTTTGATCCCCTTAATAAATGTCATATTAGGACCCCTTAATACATCGATTTACAATTTAGGGTGACAGGATGGCTTAAAGGGATCTATGTCTTGCTGTGAGGAGTCCTAGGACAAAATGGCATGGATCAAGTGGATAAAATTTGGTGATGTTGGCCAAGGCAGCAAATTTCATTAAGGGCCTAGAAAAATGTTGTCTTTAGGGTCCTATGAAAAAATGGCATAGCTTAAAGGGAATAAAATTTGGTGGAGTTGCCTAAAGGCAGCAAATTTCATTTTAAGGTCCTAGGACAAAATGAATTCTTTAGTGTTAAGGGTTTAGATTGTAGAGTTCAGGGTTTAGGGAACTTAGGGTGAAGTTTGGGTGGCCCTTGGAATAATGGACTTGCAAGTTAGTGCCTAGTTTATGAATATTTTTGATTTTATGAATAGATTGACTATTTGCATAATAGAAACACACAATTATGTATTATTAAGATTGATTTTGATGTATATTTTAACTGGATATTCTTTTAATTGAACATAAGATTATTTTATTTAACATTTTTCTCATTAATATTTCCCCCTTAAATGAATTTTATAATATAAAATTTATAATATAAAATTAGTTAATGTTGAATCAAGTATTTTTATTTTTAGATTGCTTGGAGATTGAAAGAACCTAAAAGAAAGAAAAGAAAAATATTTAGATTATTTTATTGTCTAGGTAACTAGTGCAAAAATTGAGATTTTAGACTAACCTAGAAGCCTAATTAACAAGTAATTGACTAGAATGAGGGTTAAGATTGTCCAAAGACAACACACAACACATGCAAACAAGAAATGGAAACAAGACATGACTAAGAGAGATCAAAACATAGGAAAAAGGGAGGGATCAATGATAAAATTTATGAAATGTAACTATTATTTAACATATTGTTTTCTAATTTAATTATAATTTAACATTGAAACTAAAGTGTAACATATCATTTTCTCCATACAATGCAAATGAAATTTAAAACATTTAAATTTTGCAAATGAATTTTCTTGAGCTCGAAATTAGGGTTTTCAAAACCAAAATGATTTGTTTGATTTCAATTTAGGGTTTTAGCAAATTTTTTTGTTTCAATTCAATTTAGGGTTCAATTTCTAAGCAATTAGGGTTTTAATGCAATTTTTCATTTTATTTCAAACTAGGGTTTTCAAATTCAATTTTTTGTTTGATTTGAATTCAGGGCTTCAAAAAGCTTGATTAGGGTTTCTAAATGCAAATTTTTATTTCATTTCAATTTCTAAGGTTTTGAAATGCAATTTTTTTTGTTTCGTTTCAATTAGGGTTTTCAAATACATTTTTTTTGGTTTGATCGAACAATTTAGGTTTCAAAAGCTAAATTTTATTTCTAAAATACAATTGAAGGTTTCATTATTTTATTTCTATTCAATATCTTCAGGTTTCATTGCATTTTTTCATCTATTTCTATAATTCCTCATTTCTATTATAACAAGAAATAAAATGCTTAAAATGTCAAATAAATTAGAAAAAACATGCTAAAATCAATTCTACTATTCACAATTTCAATAAAAATGAAAAAATGCAAAAAAAAGGGGTTGGACGGGTACCTGGAGGCTATTTTTGGAGGTCACTGTCACTCAGAACTTGGGATCCTATGCGCTGCTAAAATGAAGGTTTGTTCATTTAAAAAAAAAAATACCATTACAAAATGATATCCAGATTATTACAAAACGGGATCCTGATTTTTATAAATTAGGATCCCATTTCATACTAATCAGGATCTCGTTTCGTACTAATCGGGATCCCATTCCCTATTCATCGGTTCGAGACCCTCTAATAAACGAGATCCTAATTTTTAAAAAGTGGGATCCCGTTTAAGATTTAGGCTCAAGATCCCAAATCTAAACGGGAACTCAATTTTTAAAAATCGGGATCCCGCTTATAAAAATCGGGATCCCGCTTATAAAAATCGGGATCCTGTTTTTGCAATGCTAATTTCATTTTTTCGGCTAAGGCAAAAACTTCCACGTTATGTGGACTCAACTTTGTGCACTTACCCAATATTTTGTTTTCCCAATTTTGACATTGTTGGCCAATTTATGCCAAAAATAAAAAAAAATAGCTCCTTTAAGGAAAATGGAGGCTAGGAGAGGGGTGAAGATGTGACTATACGACTAACATCATGCTGATGTCAGTAGGAATACTCATCAAATATTTTTTTGACTAAAAAATCAGTGGTCGATAAAATGTGCAAGCATTGGAATATGCCAATAGCCACTAAAATATTCACTATAGATTTTAGTTGAAAATGAAAAAATATGGTCAAAATATTTGATTGTTGCATCACGAGAAGGGGAATATACTATCGAAAAAAATTCCTATCACCTGTCGGGTTTTATATGCTGACATTTTGAGAGCCGCAACCAATCAACTATTAATAGCCACTTGAAAGAGTTGGGTCCCGTCGTGATGATGTGACCATTGGAAGTGATATGCGCAAAAGTATAGCTTGCTCACACAGGTAGTGTGCAAGCTCCTTTTTATGCTTTTTTATTTATTTTGGTAAAAAAATTAAAAACTAGAAAATAAATTTTAAAACCCTGTATGTACTTGCATGATGCAGGAGCATCTTGGGAAAAGAGTCATCCACATCACCCAAAAATAATTTGGCCTTGATTTTACATGTTTTTGTTTGTGTTCGATTTATTGAGCTCAAATCGTTTCGATCTTGGTGGTCATTTGGAGCAGAATTGGATGACATTGTTGTCATAGGTTAAAAAAATGTCATTATAATTTTGACATTAAAGATATCAAGTTTCCACAATCAATATCGTATATTTTTATTACTTCTGGTTTTGATTGTGTCAATTTTTTTTGCATCAATGTTAAATGAATTTTGACATTGATTCGGTATTATGATCCTTCAAGTATTTGGTGGAATTAGTTGATTATTATCTTGTAATCACATATTTATTAGACTATTTTACATGTTTTAATTTATTTCAAATAAGGAAAAAGAGGATGATGCCTCATGTGTTGCAGGTATGCAATATACAAGTAGTAATTGATGATTTCTCAATACCAATTCAAAATACATTTGCAAATTTAAAAGACTGGAAAATATAATATTGATGTTTGGAAGTGTAGAAGTTTTTAAATGTTAAAAATTGAAGAGGAAGAGTCATATTTTCCTCATGGGTTTGTTTTGGAAAAAAACATTAGAGAGTAAAAGTAAAATTCCACGCCATAGTAACAAACAAGAAAATCGCGCCATAGAGTGGAATGGGAAGATACCATCAAGAAGATATATGACTATGCATCACATGCATGGAGAAAAGAGGGAAAAAAGAAGGCCAGGAAGGAGGGTGAAAAACCCACATGAGAAGGTAGGAGAGGCATCAAGTGAGATTTATAAAGGGGTTGTGAATAGGTTGTGAAAGAAGCATCCATCCTGAGAAGAGTGAGTAGGAAAAAGACAAGGGAGGGTGGTGCTATTTGGAAGTGGTTTCTCAAGGATCTTATTAAAATTTGCAATAAAAAAAAAGTGCAGAGGAAGAAGTTTGGGCCAAAAAAGGGAGACCAGATTTAATATGAAAAGTTTAAATTTATTAGCATAAGAAATATAGATGAAGATGGTAGTGGACGCTGCGAGAAAAAGAGGAAATAGAAGCTATGTTAGAAGGGTGGGGCGGTCAAGAGAGAGGTTGATAAAGTGCAGATCCAAATATAATGTGTAAAGATTAAAAGACAAACATAATGAGGGTTATGTTTGAATGAAACAGAGTATATGGTAATTGAAGGAAATTTACACCAACAAAGGAATGCATCTATTGAAGGAAATAGAAGATGCATAGATGATAGAAGGAGAGGGTGTGAGATAGGATAGGTACACGACTTGTGAACATAAAGAAGTGTCAAGGCAAATTGAATAGAGAGGGTAAGAGATATTAAGCTAGGCAATTAAAACAAAGCGATATTGCAAAAAAAAGTGTGGAGAGAAAATAATGTGAGGGAAAGTTGTGTACATGAATTAATATAGGACAAGGCTATGGAAGTCTGAATGATTGAAATTGTAATTAAATTAATAAAATCCAAGTTTTTTTGTAATCTTTATTTTATTGAATGTTAAGTTACAACATGTTTTTTCTTGTGAGATTCATTTTGTGATTTGGTTGGTTGAGAGAGCGGAGTACTCTCTTGCACCAAATGGTATCAAAGTGATGGGTTCTGAGTATGTGGACAAATTGTTGAACATGAGGTAGTCTACACCAGGACCTGCAGGTGGAAGGCGATTGTTAAGAGCTCGAGAGAATTATTGTAAGTGTGTGAAGTCCTGAGCGATTGAAAGCTAAAATTGGGAAGAGATCAAGTTTTTGTAGAGCATGTGAGTTGAAGGTCGAAATAGACGAAGATGGGATGGGTCATGAGGATACCCATGCAAATTCTATTTTGGGAGTAGTATTGGGAGAAAGTGGAGAATAAGAAGTTTGAAAAGATGGGACAGATAGTTTGTGAAGAAGTAGGAAAGATCAAGGCGAGGCTTGAGAAATTGGAAAAGAGTGTTGGAAAGAGTGAGAGGAAAGTGGTAAAGAGGAGCAAGAAGAAGAGCGAGGACAACAACTTGACATGAATAGAGGAAGATGTGAAAGCAACCCCTACTGAAGAAGTCGTAGTGAAGACATGTGTGGAAGCCATGGAGGAAGAAGAAGAAAGGAATGAGCAAGAGGAAGCAAGTGCAACAATAGTAGTTGAAGCTGGCGAGGATGAAGAATATTTTTTGTTGAAGATGTTTGTGATAGAGGATGAGTGGATGAAAAATATTGCAGTTGCAACGAAGGGAGAAGAAAGAAAAGTTGTAGCTAATGAGGATGTGGAAGATGTTGCAGTGAAATTCGATGTTGCAACTATGAATGAAGATGAGGTAAATTAGTTTTATGATGTTTTATTTTCAGATAAGATGGTAGAAGAAGAGATTGATAGAGAACAAGAGCATGTTTTAGATGTTACATGGTTGTGTGTAGAAATGGTAGAAGCGATCTCCTTATCAATTTCAACTTTCAAAAAATCAATATCTTTGCATATCTTTTCCATTTTAGAAATGAACTCAGACAAGATTTCTGAAGCCCATTCCATAGTAGCCTTCCCATAAGCTTTATATCCTTGCATCTTATCTACCATTTCTTTTTCTATGGAAGATGTTGGATTGAATGCGACACTAGTTTGACTAATGGGTTGAGGGAAAAATCTAACACAGACGTCAAGAAATTAGTTAGAATTTTTACCTGATGCTTAAGTTCATCCTTGCTTTGTTTGTCCCTAGTTGTTCTTTCTACCAATCTAGCAACTATCACCTAGAAATTGTGTAAATATCCATCTCTAGTGGAAGGCCCTAAGTTTACTCTAGTGATATTGAAATCACTAATAGTGGCTTGGATTGCTTCCTTCTGTATTGAGGGATGACCTATTTTGACATACATATTCCTAGTGCTACTATCCTCCAACAACCTAGATGTGATCTATAGTTTCTTAGGATTTGGGGTTCTTTGAACCAATTGGCCAACAAAATATTTGTCAAGGAGACTAAGTTGGACTGCTTTTCTCTTCTTAGCAAGGCCTACTCCAATAATGAAGTGGAAGTAGGTGTAGTTAAATATCTAGAGCTAGGAGAAGTGAATTGTAAGACTCTCCTAAGAGGAGGAGTATTAAAAGTTCCTATCTTAGGAGAAGAGGGTGGGGTAGGACCTACCCTAGGAGAATTTTTTTATTCTCTTGGAGGAGAAGACTTGGGAGAAGAAGGAGCACTCACATGTGAAGGGGAAGAGGATACATTAACTATTTATTCTTCATACACTACTTGTTTCTCCTTGTCTTTTTGTGTCTATTATTGGGTGTCTTATCCATATATTTTCTCTAGTAACCATTTCTTTGGAGGTTGTTCATCACCATCTCATTGTCCTTGGGTGATCCCACAATACTGGTTTACAATTTCTGGGAGATCTCATTTTTTGCTAAAATCAAATATTTTTAGAAAATATAATGATTTAAGCCTTGGAAAGTTCCATTTAAAGGATTCCAATTGAAGATTAGATCAAACCCCATTGGATAGAACTTTTCTAGTTTTAAACCATACCTATAACAGAGTCTCCTTTACACCTATCAAAATGTTGATAAAAAACCACTTTTGATTTACCTTTTGGGGGGATCAAATGAATTCATTTAAAATTTATTTTTTGTAAGTATGTAGTCCTTATTATAAGCTTCCCAAAAAGTATAATTTTAAATAAATTTAATTTTATTATTATATTTATTTTTATTTCTTGTGAATGTAGGTTTTTCACCAAAATCAAGCTCTCTTTACATGTGGAAAAATAGTAGATTATCAATTTTTTTAAATATTAGTGCACTAGATATTGAGTCCTTTGATCCAACAAAAAAAATTGAATTTTGATACATATAAAAAAATTGTGTTATACAATCTGCCTATTTCTAAATTGTAATTGGTTTGACTTCGAAACTTGATTAAGGAAAAAATATTCAATAAAACACTATGAAACCAAATGAAAGCACTAGATATCATAGTTAAAAATCTAAATTCAAAAAAATCTTAATTTTATCCTTCATGGAAAAAAAACTTATGTTGTATACAGTGAGCATCACTCAAAAATGGTGTTTACTGAAAAAACTAGTTTTCAAAGGAGTGCAATTTGATTCCAAAAAAATTGAAAAATAATATATTTAGAATCTACAAAAAAAATGTCACAAATCACTAGTTTGCATCATCTTCAAATTCCTCATGTTTTAGCCGCTATATGTGCCTGAAAGTGAAGATTTATTTAGAAAAAATTAGTTCAGTGTCCAGTTTGGCCAAAAATTGTAAACTAGTATTGTGGGATCACCGCCTCCTAGTATCAAATTTGTTGAGCAGACAATGATTGCATACTAGATGATGAAGGTATTTGATTGCTCTCTCCTTGATGTTGCACATCATGAGACTTAAGAGGAGGGGTATTCTACTTCATAATATTTCTTGTCACCTAATCTTGTATTATCCTAATTAACACTACAATCTTGGCTTCAATAGTCTCAATCTCCTTGATACTCCAATCTATAGAAATGAATGTCTGAGTTTGTATGTGATTGATAAAGATCTAGGATCTAAAAAATCATATTCATCATCATCTAGGCCTTGGATACCCCAATCTAATCTAAATTTTATTAATTTTCTTGAAGTTATCCTCATCCTATTTTTTCTATGGACCTCATATTCATCAACATAATCTACCTAATAATCTTCTAAATATAGAACATGATAGAAACCGGGACCCAATTGTAAGTTATCATTAACAAAGTTTTTGTTATCAAAAGGGAACCTTCTTTCATAGAACTACATTGTATATCTTTCTAAGGCTCTTTCAATATTAAGAGCATTGGACATGAAATTGCGGAGTAATGTCCAAGTTGAATAGGGAACTGAACACCCACCTTTTTTCTTTGTTGACATATTTTGTTTACTTTTGCAAGGTCTACCTACATACTTCAATTAGGAAAAATTTATTGTCAACATATTTGGGCATCTTGTAAGGCATTCCATTGAAACCCCCAATTTTGATATAAGTAAATATCTAAAATTGTATAAAATGGCTACCATACATGTCAAGTAATTTCACAGCTTCAGGAGGGATCCTTAGGCCTATGTCTCCCTAGATTTATGTAACCATCATCATGGTGAATGTGTCATTTACTCGCTTGAAATGTTTGTAACTCCTCTCTAACTAAAGCTTATCATAATAGTCATAGATCTGAACATCTTGATCATGTACTGTGAAGTGTTTTTGCCTTAATTGTTTTGAATTTTGGCTTGTACAATGTTTTTAGTTTTGGGTGTGCCCACACTCAAGTAGAGTTATCATAAAAGTGCACAATACACCACGTGGTGGTTGCACAACTTTCATATTTTGTCTCCCTTTTAGGAGAGAGTTCGGAACACGTGTTGGCTCGTTGAGCACTTTCTAGGGAGCTATATTCATGAACTCGAAAGTGTCCGCCTTTTTGACATGTCACCTCTTCGTTGTGGGTGGATTGCGTCTTCTATGGAGTGATATATTTTGGGGAGTTTGTTGGAGCTGGCTAGCCTTTTTCTTTTCTTGGTTTTTGGGATAGAAGCTTTGAGTCGGTGCCTCCAGGTGATGTGATATGTCAACTAGACCTTTTTGCCAGGTTATTTTTTTTAGGATTTGATCGTTTACAAGCCTCTATCTTTGCTAAATATCTGAAAAAAATCAATGCAATAGCTGAGAATTGATGAGAAAAGATCATTGTGAACTAACCAAAGACCTATCGGATTGTGTGCCATTAACTATCAAACACCTGGAAATATTGACTTTTGTGCTGAGGTGGTGTTTTCTTTCTTTTTTCTGTAGCTATATAAGGGAGGCGACGACACAATGAGGGGTTGGAATTTCAAGTTTCAATTTCCTTGGCTAAGAAAAGTTTCTATAGTTTTCTTAGGATATATAATTATTTTCAAAAGCACAATTGTAGAGCTACTTATCTCTGACATGTTATATCTTTTAAGGCTTAAACTATTGTCGGATTGGCATCTGACCTTTGTTTTAAAGTTCATTTGATATTTAAAGCACAAACTATTGAGGAGAAATTGTTGAGACTGTGCATGTATGACCTTTTTCAAGATTTCTTTCTTTATATTATCATTATGAATGAAACATTGTCTTGCAAGCTGAATCTGAATAGTTTAAGTAGTTGATTTCCATGTTGTATACTCGTATGGTAGAATAGTACAACTTGTGAAAATTGGATTATGTCATTGGACTTCTCTATTTTTATGAAGGGTTGTTGTCTTACTATATTATGTTGTATTAGGAGAGAGAACTCATGCAATTTTTGAATGATCTTTCTGTTACCCTAAGAAATATTTATGTTTGATCAGACCTTAATAAACACTACCTGTGGGAAGATTTGAAAGTCTACACTATGCTTGTTGTTAGCCTTTGTTGTTTATTCTCTTTCCAACAATGAAGGGTTGTGGCATTTTGTGTCTGATTATATCAATCATAGAAATGGTTGGGTTTGAAATTTTGTAAAAGCATTGGTGTATCGCCTTTTTCATGTTTTATATTTACATTTCTTTCTACCCTTTACTCCAAACCCCAAAAGAAGAGCTGACTTTCTATAAAAATCCTAGAGGTATTCAGTGAGGTGCAAATTAGCCCCCCCACTCATTGAATTTCCCATAAGACTGTCGGAGAGGTGCAAGCTTTGATGATCAATAGTTCTTTTTCTGGCACGCCTGGTGGAACAAGAAGTTTTTCGAACGCCTAATTAGAAGTAAAAAATATTTCTTGAATCAGGCTAATGAAGGAAACTGGAAGTTTCATGCCCAAAGTCCAAATGAGAGCATCTTCAAGAGGTCACTTCTAGTACTCTGAGTTACCTTCCTTAGTACCTAGAAGGAGAAGACATACAGGTTTTGTATCACCTGTAAGGAGCAATAGAGAGAGAAGTGAGAGCCCAGTCTTTAAAGCCTTATCTACCCCACCCGAAGGCTTGAACTTCCAAATTAAAATACCTGTATACCCGATTCATAGGAATCTTTTCTCTATGGCTCATGTACCTCGTCCCCCCCTAGAAATTTCATAACATGGGATAGTGGTAGCCCGCTATGACCACCCACACCCCCAGACATATGGCATACTATACCCGCTAACGCCCTTAAGGCTATTTCGAGATTCTCTAGAGAAGAATTCAAAACCCCTTCCAAACACCTGCAAGATATAGCAGAGGTGTGTAGGGTACATAACATATCAGAGGAGAACATCGCCTTGAGGTTGTTAGCTTCCTCTTTCAAAGGAAAATCCCAAGATTGGTATCGATCTTTGGCCTTGGGCTTCATCATCTCCTAGGATTAGCTTGGAGAGTAGCTTTTTGAACACTTCTCAGAGAAAGGAGACCACTCTTCATTGCTACAGCAACTAATTACCATCAAGAGAGCTCCATAGGAAGCCATGAGCGACTTTAACACCAAATTTCACAAGACCTGGCAAAGGATCCCCTTGACTGCTCGACCTCAAGGAGTGATGGCATTCATGTTCTATCTGAAGGCTTTTAATTTGGACATCGTGGTTATGATAACCTCCATGGGAGGAGACATCTTGCCTGACACATATGAGGTGGTGGTATGCGCAAAGAATAGTCTAATTTCTACCTCAACCTTCGATACCAGTGTTTGCAGAAATCTCTGATGCCACACAAGAAGATGGTACTCCAAGAACTTCCATTACATAACTGGCGTCGGTCACTCTGTAGTCTATGTATGTGTATCTCACTGCGCAAGCAAGTACGTCAGGCTCTTCCTTAATCGCGACAGACATTGTCGACATGAAGAGTCTCATGCAGAATTTCACTAACGTGTTGGTCCTTATCAAGTGATAGCAAGTGACACCTTTGAAGTAGACTACACAAGCCTATGGTAGGGGAAAGTTGTCTTATCAGTAGAATCCATACCAAGGACCCTCTAGAGGAGGAGGTCAACAAACATCATCCGCAAACCAGATAGTTCCGATCACCATGCCACTATAGAAAGTCAAGGATGGCTTGGGTAAAGAGCTAATCCCATGCCAGAATAATTTGGCAGAAGATGAGAATGTATGGTGCTTCCCATGTAGTGATAGAAATATGCCCCAAAATTTCCCAAGAGGGAATATGCAATAGAGGATAGTGGAGAAAATAAGCAAGGGCGTGCTTCCAAATGTAGACGAATATGAGTCTTCCGAAATGGGAAATGCTTGATTTAGAGCACAAATGCAAGGAATTTCCTTGGAACAAGAACTGGATATTGTGCCTGACCAAGCTCTATTTTCTTGGATGGAAGAAGATGCAGTGTTCACAAATGAAGCTCCAATGACTAGTTTTCTGCAAGTGCAGTCATATTATAACACAAGGTCCAAAAGGAGGCTCACAGGAGAGTATGTGCAACAAGATTTTCCACCTCTGCAACCACGTCAACCACCCCTATAGGAAAAGTAAGGCTCCATTGTCCATTGCCCAACCTTTTTTGCAGTCGCATAATCCACCATTGGCAGAAAAGGAGGCAGATAAAGCACCAAGCCCATTCACAATGGAACATTTCTTTCCAAAGACAAGAGAAGTACCACTATACAAGCCTAAGACTCAGCCAGTCAGGATGCTCAATGTATTGGAACAACTGAAAAGGGCACTTTCCAATGTTTGTGGGATGTTATATCCATTCCCAAGCAAAAGGAATGTCTTTAGGAAGCATTGAAGAATGAAGAACAAAGCCCACAGGTGGATGTAACTCAACCGTACAGTCAAAGTAGAGATAAAGGATCCATGCCACTCCCACAGGATTCGAAGGCAATAGCCTATGTGAATGATGGAGGAAACACAAAGGAGAAAGAGGTAGGAAAACCAAATCCCACACCTTTCTTTTTAACTCTTATTATGGGAGATAAGATTTTGCATAATAATATGATTGATTTGGGGGCTAGCATGCTCGTTATGCCAAAATAAGTGGCAGATGCTTTGAAACTTAAGAATGAACCCCTTGAAAAAGGAATCATGTAATTGGACAGGAAGAAGGTACCAACTGTTGGTCGGATAAAAGATTTATCTCTAACCCTCTTCTCATGTCCAAGCCAAACAATCACACAAGAAGTAGTAGTGATAGAAATTACCCCAGTTTTTAGAATGTGTCTTTCAAGGGATTTCACTGCAAAGCTTGATGGATACTTAGCACTTGACTGGTCCCACCTAATATTGAGAACCAAGCATGAGGTGAAGATGAAAATTCTTTTTGAATCCTTGTACCTTGAACACATTGCTGAAAATGCAAACTTGTGCTTTGAGGCAGCACACACCTCCATCTCTCAGCAAGAGAGATATTGTGTAGAAATGCTAGAAGATAAAGAAGATACAAGTGATCAGACTCCTGAAGAAGAGGTGTTGCTCAACCAATTCATTGAATCTGATCCATTCAAAAAATTCCATGCAATAGGGCTAGGCACATATGTGATTTTTGATGATGATTAAGTATTTACAAAGCTGATGAAGGATTGGGAGGGATCTGATGATCCATCCAATAATTGTCTATGGACCCTATATTTTGATGGTGCCAAGTGTAAAGCTAGCTTTGGAGCAGGTGTCCAAATAGTGTCTCCAATGGGATCAGAGATCCTCAAGGCTTACCATTTTTAGTTCTCATGCTCCAATAATGATTCTGAGTATGAAGCCTTGGTTCACGGGCTGATTCTAGTAGAGAGATAGGCACAAGAAGGGTACAAGCTTTCAGAGATTCAGAACTAGTGGTGAGCCAGGTAAGTGGACAGGCGACTGCAAAGAATAGAAGTATGAGATCTTACAGGCATTGGGTTTGGGATCTGATTGAGATTTTTGAAGCTTTCAACATACAAGTCATTCCCCGATCACAAAATAGTGTTGTTGATCAGATGGCTTCTATCGATTCGCAATTTGAACCAATTTCTGACCCAACAAAGTAAAGCATGGTACAAGTCATTGTCCGACCCTCAATTTCTGACAATGATGAAAATCGACAAGTCTTTGATGATGACATTCAAACTGCTTCTTTCATATAGAAATCAGGGATAGCTTTCAACTATTCACCACTAGGGATAGGATTTCCTGAAGATCAAATCATCCAATTGGAAGGGAACAAGCTTCCTTGAGGATTAATTTCTCTCTAAAATATCTTTGATTGTGAGGATGCAAGGAATGGCAAGCAAAGATTTACCACGGATGCAAGGGATTATGAACAACTCAATGTTGGAAGCGGTAGAAAGCTAAAATTCAGAAGGGAAGTTCCCCACAAGGACAAGAAAAGACTTAAGAATCTATGTTTCAAGTATGACGGGGTTATCGCCTAGACCTATGATGATCTAAGAGGATACGACCTGAGCATAATCCAACATACCATTGATCTGGCGGAAGGATCCAAACCTGTCTAATAGAAGTAAAGGACAGTCAACCTGAAGGTCAAAGCACTGATGGAACAAGAGCTCACCAATCTGGTTGAATCAAAGATCACATACCCTATCAAACATTCCACTTGGGTATCGAATCTGGTTCTAGCTCAGAAAAAGAATGGTGATATCCAACTTTGTGTCAATTTTTGGGACTTGAATAAAGTCTCATCAAAAGACCATTACCCCTTGCCACTGATGGAGCAGATTTTGCAGACTGTGGCCGGATAAGAGGTGTTCTCTTTGCTAGATGGTTTCTCAGGGTATAATCAAGTCTATGTGAAGGAATCCAACTAACATAAAACAACATTTACCACTAAGTGGGGAATGTTCACATATTCAAAGATGTTGTTCGGACTTTCCAATGCTGGTGCACATTTTCAACGAGCAATGGATATTGCTTTTGAAGGATTGATCAACTAGATTATCCTCATATATCTAGATTCAACCTAACAATATTTTCAAAATCAAAAGATGATCATTTTGATCATTTGGAAAAGGTTTTCCAGAAATGTCAACAGTTTTGGATTTCCTTGAATCCCAAAAAATGTGTCTTCAGAGTACCTCAGGGTAAGCTCCTTAGCTTTGGAGTATCGAATGAGGGAATATAAATAGACCCCGAAAGGGTCAGATCTATAATGGAATTTCCCTTTCTAGTAAACCAAAAGTGACTGCAATATTTTATGGGGAAGATTAATTTTGTTAGTAAATTCATATAAGATTTCACAGGCATTGTGAGACCAATCACCTTGATGCTTAAGAACAACCTAATTTTTAGATGGAGTTTGGAAGGAAAAGCAGCTTTTGAGCAGCTAAAGATAGCCCTCTTTGAAGCCCCAGTGCTGGTTAATATGGATTTTTCCAAATACTTTCTACTCTATGTATATGGTGGCCAACATAGTATAGGTTTTGTGCTCACTCACAAGTGTGAGGAAGATGGTGGAGAGCATCTGATCACTTTCCATTCAAGGACCCTAAAAGACTATGAAGCCAAGTATAATTTTGTAGAGAATTAGGCCTTTGCCATTGTCAAAAGTTTAAAGAAATTCTAACATAGGTGGGGTCGGCCAACAAGATCACTATCCTCATAGTGCATCCTAGTGTGCGGGAATACATCATAGACGGACAAATAACAGAAAAAAGGGAAAATTGGATCACCAAGATCCTAGAATATGATGTGGACATTAGACCAACCAAGCAAGTTTTGGGAAGAGGCTTGTGTGAGTACATTGCATAGGAATCAAATCCCGAAGCGAACAAGGAGATTGATCAAGTTTACTCAAACCAATTCGAGTCTGAAGAGTCTTGGGTGGCTGATTGGACACAGTATATGCAAAAGGGATACTACCCAACCACTCTTCCACTTCATAAAAGAAGATACTACCAACTACAAGGCACCAAATATGTATTAATTGAGGGTGTATTATTTAAGAGAAATTATGATGGTGTACTACTCCGATGTCTCGACAAACTACAAGCAGAAAGAGTTCTCAAAGAATTTCATCACAGTCTTGAGGGTGGACATTTCTCTGCCGAGAATACTGCCTTAAAAATCATGTGAGTAGGATATTATTGGCCCTCTATGTTTACCAAAGCACATCATTTGGTGCAAAAGTGTACCCAATGCCAATATTTCGTTGGCAAAAGAAAGAATGCGGCTTTTCCCATGAGCTTGATTGTAACTGAGGAACCCTTCTCTCAATGGGGTTTGGATTTTATGGGAATGATAAATCCTATTTCCAGTGTTGGATATAAGTGGATCCTCATGGAAATTGACTACTTCACAGGGTGGACGAAGGCTGTAGCCCTAAAAAATGCCACAGACGAGGAAATTGTTAATTTCCTTGAAGAGCTAGTAGCCAGATTTGGCCCACCAAAGACCATCATATCTGATAATGCCCGAGCCTTCGTAGGTCAAGAATGTCAGATTTTGCTATCAGACACAATATTTTCCTCAAAACTTCATCAAATTACTACCCACAAGGGAACGGGTTTGCAAAATCAACCAACAAAAACCAAATTAGGTGAATCAAGCGTATTGAGTCAGAACAACAAAAGGATTGGCACAAACATCTACGAGATGCTCTATGGGAAAATTGGATTACTCCCAAGAAAATTTTGAAGACTTCCCCCTATGACCTGGTGTATGGAAAGGAAGTAGTGTTACCCATCTCCATAGAGATTCCTGCCTTACAACTACTGAAAGCCCTAGAAATTGAGGAAAGTGGCGAAATGGAAGTATGACTATTGGAGCTCCTCAAGCTAGAAGAAGATAGAGAAAAGGCCTATGAATCCATGATAAACTGCCAACAAACAGTGAAGCACTGGTTTGACAAAAAGAATTCTAACCTAGAATTGAAAGGGAGCTTAGTGCTAAAGTACGATGAGTGCACTGCAAAAATAGGGCAGCACACAAAATTTGAAGTGCTATGGAAGGGACCCTTCTGAGTTAACGTGTGCAAGAAAAATAATGCGTACAAACTAGAAGACATGGAGGGTAATGCTTTAGATATACTGGTGAATGACATTTTTATAAAGTTATTCCATTAAAATACGTAGTTCTTTAAAAAAATTAATAGTTATGTACCATATATAAATTTATTGTAGATACGTTCTAATTTTGACAATAAGCCTTCTGAGAAGAACACTAAAGAAACAAAAATTTGTATTATATTATATTTATCAAAAAAATTACAATATGATGCACAACCCAAGGCTCAGATTTAAACATGAGGCTCTCTCGAGCAAACAAAAAAGAGTAGTAGAGAAAAACGAAGCAAAATAGAGGAAACAAGCAAAAAATAGTAAAGTAAAGCCTCCAGCTATTGTCAACGAAGCAAAAAGGTTCGTTATCAGGTTCTTCATCTTCTTCTTCTTTTTCTTCAAGTTGCAAAAAGGGGGCTGAACACATGACACACATAGGCCAAACAACGTAGACCTAGGGTCTACTCGCCACGACTGTGCATTAGAAAGTCGAAGTGCTTCCTCCAGGAAAGTCCCAGAACACACTCCACTCTGTACTCTCACAACATAAAAGTGGCCATTGGATGAGAAGAGCAGCGGTGCATCTTAATGTCCATAGTGTGGAATTCAAAGAGGAAGGGCAACCAGGGTACGTCTATTCCAAAGTCTACGTGCCTATGAAGATCCATGGTGCTTGGTATACCAACACCGACGATAGCCACTTGCACTACCTCGCCGAGCCCCTCCATCAATGAAATGTCAAACATATGGTGACACAACTCAATTATCATGGGCTTGGACACATTTAGGTCCAACAGCGAGGCCATGAAGTGGGAAAGCATGTTATAGTTGCTTCGGAGCTGGTTTTCATTGTTGATGAAGTCCTGGACAACTACCCACTTGAATGCAACCATGATTAGGCAATCACACTTCTTCACTAGGCACTTAATTCGGTCACTAGTGACCTCTGCCACAAAGCAATATTGTGGCCTTCGTGGGAGGAGCCGAATGGGAGTGCCTAAGCCAACAAACATTTTGATAAGCAGTGAAAGATGGCAGAATGGGAAACAATGGAAAGCTTGCTAATTTTAAGAGACAATACTTTCAAATGAATGTTGCAAAAGGTGGCATAGTTATATATAGAAAGATAAGCCGGTGAACTCAACCAACGAAATGTCTATTTTTGGTTGGATGGCAACTGGAAAATTTGAAAGAAAAACGGAGAAGGGTAGATAAATCATATGGAGAATCTGATAGAATGCCTGGAGAAATAAATTTGGGTGTTGGGAGTAAATTCTCTTGTATGCCGATCGTTGACTTGTGCCCTTTTCCATCATCAGCACCAACCAACTTACTAATGAGAAAAGACATGGATTAGCGCGTTAAGTCTCTAACAAATTAATGGGTGCATCTTTTCAAGAGTACCTTGTATCACCTCAGCACGTTTCACATAGAGAAAAGTACACTTTTTGATGCAATGAGTTTATTTGATAAAAAGACGATGGAGGGAATGTACTAATTCCATTCTCATGTCATTTTTGGCATTCTCGAGGGATATGGATCTCCAATCCACACGTATCACCTAGGTGGTAGCATTTAATGGACCAACGGTAATGGCGTAGCGTTAACTACATGTACAAGTGAGAATTAATTGCACTCAAAAGTATATTTCTCCAAAGAAGAAAAAGGCAAGTGGTCGTTATCGCTAAAGAAGCCCTCTACAACTTTCTCATACAACCATGGCAGAAGCATCGGCCTCTGGTAGAAAATTCGTAGTTTCAAATAGAAGACCTAGTTATGTCAATATTTTTGGGTGCAACTTGTTCGCCAATGCCCCAACAATAGAAGAGCAACCTTTTGAGCATTGTAGAAAGGTCCAACCTAATAAATGCATCAAAAGAGAGGTGGTGTAAGACATCAAAGGATGCTGGAGCATGAACCATAAGAGGGTTTTGCATTTCGGCTCTCAAATAGTGGCTTGCCACAGTTTATACTGCCTATAGTACATCCTTGTCTAGAGTTGGTTGACACATGTGTGAAGAAGTTCAAGAAAAATACAAAGGTCATTGAGGGTTGAGGGGTCAAGATTACCATTTTTGCTAAAGCTATACATGATATGTTGTGTATCCCTATGAGCTGGGGTGCCGAGATTTTTGACGAAGAGAGGATGGATGTCTTGGGGGAGGACATGTTTAGGAAAACAAATTTTTATGAAGATGAGATGAAGGAAAGACCACAAAGAGGGCAAATTTTCTAGACTCTTTCGTGCAAGAAATTTAAGAAGGAAACACAGTCTATGTTCTCAATGTTGGCCTGGGTCTTTGGCCTCAATGATGATGAAGAGGTTAATCATTTCCAATTTTCCCTAGATCTTATGCTCAAATGTGAAAACTTCCAGAGGTACTATGATTTTTTTTATGTAATTGTTGGAAACATGAGGGAGAAACTGAAGAATTACAATACTAAGTCCAAATTCAGGTATTCTTTTGTCCTAGCTCATTTTCTTTTACATCAAAATTTTGAGTGGCTGGGAAAGAATGTACCAATATCTAGGCTAGATGAAAGGGGATGTATCCAGCCAGTTTCTGTATGGACCCCTGTGTTTTGGAGGACAGGGGATTTGTTGCCCCAGGCCCTATTGGCCATTTCTCTCAAGAGGTTATGGAATGGATAAAAGATCCATTGACCCCACTAGATTATTTCTTGGGTGAGGATTTCACATTCATCAAATTTCACGGCTTTCCTAGGGAGGCTTTCTAACTCCCCAAATTTGTAACATACAGGGTCTTTGTGTTGGAGGCATGCCGTCAGGTAACCATCATCAACAAGATTTATGGTGCTGGGAGGAACAAAACAAAGCTTTATGATCTTCCTCTCATAATTGATAAGAGTTTGGTAATTTTGACTAAGTGGAAGGCAGAGAATGAGATCACAAATTTATTGGTGGCGTTGGGCTTGTTCCTCATTTGTGACAAGTGGAATTATAACCCGAATGAGATTTATAGTTTGAGACACGAGGTTCAGGATTATTTCCAAAGAACAAGGAACCTGGGTCAAGAAAGCACAGAGATATACATTGACCTAGCTCACATTCCAAAAGAGTGAACCAAATGGTTGAGTTTCTACGAGCCACAGACAGAGTATCAGAGGAATCTTCTTATAGGAAAATTTCTCAATGCTCATTTGACGCACAAGGGATGGTCGGAAAGAAAAAAGGAAGACTTTTGGAGATTCTGATAGGAGATGAGGTGCCCAGGTACCCCGTTCAGTAACTTTCAACCGCTTGATGATGAATTCATAGACTTATATGACAAAGAGGCTGATTTCGACAACAACAATCCCAAAACAAGCCATGAGATCGATGAGGAACAAGTTCCACCTCAGATTTCTAGACCTCGGAAATCTGACAATTAGAGACTCGAGACGAAGGGATTCACAAGCTTCGTCTACCTCTAGCGCCTGAAGTAATGGTAAAAGGACCCAACGGTCTCCAAGAGGATCTACAATAGCTGTTGAAGGCCAAGTTTTGGAAGGATCTGCTGCCAGAGGATCAGAACGTGCTAGTTCCGATCATACAAAGAAAAGAAGGATTCAAGATCTGGGTGCCCCTAATGTACTGGTTTGACAAGAAGAAGAAGTCGAGTCCGTCTTACAGAACACTCTAACCACTATGGCTCAAGTAAGTTTCTCTCCCCCTCTTCTTCCTATTTCTGCATCTTTGGTCAATCCTTTGCCCCCTCCTGTGGAAAGGAATCCTCCATCCTCGAACCCTGAGCTGGTAATTCTGAATACACCCCCTATAATTTTTAATGAACCCATTGAAACCACCCCGCACGTTGAAGGAGCATCATCCGCCGTGGCCGCTGTTGTGTCTTTAATCGCCCTATCAAGGGCCCCTATTAAAATAGCTGATACCACTGCTTTACCCATCACTCCAAGACCATCTACTTTCAAGAAGACACCTCTCCATCAACCTGTTTCTTTGTTTACACCTACTATTTTTTCCCCTGCTTGATTTGGTGTTGCACCCTTTTCCATGATCACACTGCCTTTTGCATCCCCTCATGCTCACACATATGAAGTTTCCCCTACCTTCACCCTTTTTGGACTACCCCCTGGTGCTTCCATTGCAGTACAGAGTGTCGATGTCCCTCAAACTCTTTAGGGTCATTTTGATGATACCAAAGAGGCCCAAAAGGCTAGGAAGTAGAAATATTGTTGAAGAATTCTGAGAAGCCCTCAACAAAGAAGATTGAATCTTGCTTCAATGAAGAGCATAACTCCTTGCTTATTACTACCGTGAAGTTGCTTGTCTCCAAGCTTGAAGGGAAAATGCAGATGGAGGACTATGGCATTCATGTCGTAGGCCTAGATTTGAATGAAACTCACCCACACAACAAAGTGGTCCTAGCCAAAGCAACTCATAAAGTGGTATATGCCAACTATGAGAGGCTGGATAGTAAATTAAAGAAGCGCGAGGTGGAGTTGGAAAATGTAAAAGAAATGGTAAGCAAACTGGAGAATGAGATTCAAGCTAGAGAAGCTGAAGTAACCCACATAAAGAAAATTCAAGCCCAACAAGGAGACATGTCTAAGTTGCTTGTGGAAGCTCAGAGTGAATAGGTTCAACTTCATGCTAAAATTGAAAATCTAAGGAGAGAGCTAGATGATGCCCAATCTCGACCTTCCAATGATCTTTAGAGGATCTAGGTAGAAGTAGAAGAGTTAAGACAAGAAGTTGGAAGAATGAGCTCAGAACCAAAAAATTCCCTTCGGGAGAAAAGTGAAATGGAAGAAAGCACAAGGGCAAGAGAGGCCCAATTTAACCAAGAGTTAGCTACTGCACGAGGATATGGAGCCCTCCTATTAATGAAGAGGCTGATATCTGCGCACTGGGAGTGGATCGCAATTGGTATTGTTGTTCTTGGGCCCGCTTTACAATTTCTAAGAGATGTTCATGAATTGAATGCTAAGGTTGGTCTAATGGCCGATCACTATATGTAGAAATTCTCATCCCAAGTGGTAGATTCACAAAGTTTCATTATCAATTTGTGCATCACCACTGACCAAGTCCTGGAAAGAGCGGGAATTCCTGATCGGCAGGTCGCCTCCATCAAAGCTAATGAAATAATCAACTATCACAGGGTCACAATTAAATGTAGAGAATGCCAGAAGATGCTGAATAAGCGAGTAGTCAAGATCAAGAAGGACTTCGAAATCTTGGTTACTTACAAGATGCCTCCTCTCCTTTCACCAGATGAAGATGCACTGACAGTGGAGCAAGTCACTGATGTAATCCAACACAAAATTTGGACCTTTGCGAAGCTCCCAGGTTTGAGTGCAATTCCCACAATAGATGATGTTGAGCGTGAGGTCTATCCTCTTTCTTGAATCTATTATCACCTGGGAGCAGTTTCTTCTAGATGAGGATTTATCTCTTTTAAGGATATTTTCGATCTCGAGCAAGCATATAGGTAGATCTAAAACCTCGTTCTACCAACTGATGTAGATTGGAAGGCTCAACGCGCCACTTTCGGCAAACTCCAAGAACAACTAAAGGCCTAGTTTCGTGCCTCCACAAGTGAAGACCCCCCTGTGAGTTGCTAGAACTGTGAAGCATTTTTTCCTTAATCGTTTTAATTTTTGGCTTGTACAATGTTTTCAGTTTTGGGTGTGCCCGCGCTCAAGTAGAGTTATCAGAAAGGTGTGCAATGCACCACATGGTGGCTGTGCAGGTTTCATCTTTCATCTCCCTTTTGGGAGAGAGTCTAGAACACGTGTTAGCTCATCGGGGAATTTCTATGGAGCTATATTCATGAGCTCGAAAGTGTTTTCCTTTTTGACACATCACCTATTTGCTACGGCAGATTGCATCTTCTATGGAGTGATATCTTTTGGGGAGTTTGTTGGAGCTAGTTGGAGTTTTTCTTTTCTTGGTTTTTTGGATGGAAGCTTTGAGTTGGTGCCTCTAGGTGATGTGATTGGTCAACTAGACCTTTTTTCTAGGCTATTATTTTTAGGATTTGATCGTTTACAGGCCTCTATCTTTGCTAAATATCTAAAAACAATCAAAGCGATAGCTGAGAATTGATGAGCAAATACCATTGTGACCTAACCAAAGATCTACAATCGGATCATGTGCCATTAACTATCAAACACTTGGCAATATTGAATTCTGTGTTGAGGTGGTGTTTTCTTTTTTTACAGCTATATAAGGGAGGCGATGATACAATGAGGGGTTGGAATTTTAAGTTTCAATTTCCTTGGCTAAGGAAAGTTTCTTTAGTTTTCTTAGGATATAGAATTATTTTCAGAAGCACAATTGTAGACCTACTTATCTCTGGCATGTTATATCTTTTAAGGCTTAAACTATTGTCAGATTGGCATACGACCTTTGTTTTAAAGTTCATTTGATATTTAAAGCACAAACTATTGATATTTAAAGCATGTATAGCTTTTTCAAGCTTTCTTTCTTTATATTATCATTTTGAATGAAACATTGTGTCTTGCAAGCTGAATATGAATAGCTTAAGTAGCTGATTTCCATGTTGTATGCTCGTATGGTAGAATAGTAACTTGTGAAAATTGGATTATGTCATTGGAATTCTCTATTTTTTTGAAGGGTTGTTTTACTATATTATGTTGTACTAGGAGAGAGAGCTCATGCAATTTATGAATGTTTTTTCTGTTACCCTAAGAAATATTTATGTTTGATTGGACATTAATGAACACTGCCTATGGGAAGATTTGAAAGTTTGCACTGTTCTTGTTGTTAGCCTTTGTTGTTCATTCTCTTTCCAACAATGAAGGGTTGTGGCGTTTTGTGTCTAATTATATCAATCATAGAAATGGTTGGGTTTGAAATGTTGTAAAAGTATTGGCGTATCGCCCTTTTCATGTTTTATATTTACATTTCTTTCTACCCTTTACTCCAAACCCCCAAAGAAGAGCCGACTTTCTATAAAAATCCCAGAGGTATTCAGAGAGGCACAAATTAGTCCCCCACTCACTAAATTTCCCATAAGACTGTCAGAGAGACACAAGCTTTGATGATCAACATGTACTTCAATTGGTCTTGAACTTGGCCATGGTATTGTACTTGCAATATCATAAAACAAGTAGGAAGACATGTAAAACAACCGTCAATTGAGCAAAAAGTTAATATTCATTGAATGCATTTGATTACATATAAGTTGAGCCCATTCCAAATACTACTCGCCATGAATAACTATTTATATGAATAAATAAATCCAATCTTCAAAATCATGAGCTCTTTCACTATCTTCCTTGATCTATGTAGAAGCACAATTATGTCAAAAATTTCATCTGTAAAGTGGGTTCTTTGCAACTTCTTGGGCAATTGGGATTTTCACCTTTTCAGCGTAGAAAACAATTCACGAGTGATGATATTCTTGTATTGCCCCTTCTTTTCTTGGAAACACTAGGAGGAAGTGAAATCAAACTCCGCATATGCTTCCCTCTCTGGTATTTTCAAACATGAAGTGAAAGTATCCCTATTGATATATTCACTACTAGTTAGTTGTCACTTGTTCTGATATCTTTGGATTGAGGATTATAATGACTAATACACTCCAACACCAAGTCAATTTGTATTGAATTTCTACTAGAAAAGTTGTAACTTGTAGCAATCCACTCTCAATTAGTCATTAGGTATTTGGAGGTCTATCTTCATTCCCAATCCTCTCCCAAAATTCATCAAGGTTAATGTGACCTAGTTTTGTATCATTGATCTTTGGTACAATGTAGTACTTGATAACCTCAACAAATCTTCATAGCCCAAATATTTTAACTTCATGGCCAATAAAATACCAACAGATGTAGATGCAATTTGTACCCACAAGCAATTGAATTTGCTTATACAAGAAACTTATATAATACATGCAATTCTTTTGAACACACTAGGGCACTTACAGGTTGTTCTCTAATAAATTGTGGCTTAATAGTAGAAACACTATACATCTAAATTATGCTTGAGTGCTATGGATATTTCAATTGATGCTTCTCTATAATTTGTCTCCTTCATCTCTAGTGGAATCCTTCTCCAAATAATCATATAAATGAGATCTTGAAGTATCACAAGTCCTATATCGATGCCTGCAATGAATGCCTAAAGGTGGTAGATAGCCATTAATGGCACCCTTAATGGTTGGCGCGTGTGATATTTCCCATCTCACACTTCATTTTGATAATTTTTGAAACTTTGCAAGGGAATGGCTAAAATAGATTTTTGAGGAATTGAGATCTATTTTGACAACCTTGTTAGAGGCCGATAGAGGTTTCAAAACTTTTCATGTAAAGAAAAGTCTTCATCAAAACACTCTCCAAAAGGGTTTATATTTAACAATATGAATGATTTCGATAATTTTCATGGTTTTGACAACCCTGTTGGAGGCTGACAGAGATATTGAAACCTTTGTAAGGTTCTGAAATTCCCATTCTAGACTTGATTAAGATCTTTGCAATAACACCTTTCAAAAACCAACACTTGTTGAAGCCGGGAACATTGTATTATCTGACAAAAGAACTTAGGTTTTAAAACCTTGTTAGAGTTTGACAAGGGTTTTGAAACCTATCTGGAATTCTAAAACTTTAATATCTTGGTCAAAACTCAATCTTCTATTTATTATCGGTGTTTGGTTTGGTTGTGAAAACCACCTCAAGCATCGAAACGGTTGTGAAAAACCTTGAGTAAGCTAATAAAAAGACATTATTGGACTCAAATATAAAAGTGGCAGGATGAATTGAAGTTATGACAACTAAGGTAGAGCTCAGAAAGGTTCTCAAAACCAAATAAAAAGTCAACACTTTTAAAATAAGGAAAATTGCACAAACTATTTTAACATTAAAAGCAAGAGACATTGATTGATATAGGTAGTAGACATAACTCTATTGATAGATGATTAGTTCATGCACTCAATTGTAAATTGTGTATCCATTCTATAACTTCCAAGTCATGATAGATAATGGAAAGCAACTCTCTTGTGGTGGTAAGTGTCATCATATAAAACTTTCAATGGGAAATTAAAATCTAGATTAAAAAATGTTTTCTATTCCAATAGGAGGAGATGTAGTTTTAGGATTACAATGGCTTAAATAGTTGGGAACAATATCCTTTAATTTTCAAGAATTATTTATGAATTTAAACTCTAATGGAAACTTATAGGAGTAATGTCACCACCAAATCAAATTATTATATCCCATATTCATGAAAAAATTACTTATGAAAGGTTCCTATATAGTAAAGTGGCGAAACTAAATTTTGTAGAAGACAATATGTGAATACTCAACATCCACAGGAACTTCAAGAGATCATTCAAAAATATCAATTTTTTTATAGAACCTAAGGGTCTACCTCCAATTAGAGAGCATGATTATGCCATTGAATTAATACTTGGAAGAATTCCTCCTAACATTAGACCTTATTGTTATCCTTATGAATAAAAGACAAAAAATGAAAAAATTAGTAAAGGAAATGCTAGATTTTAAAGGAATTATATGTTCCTAGTTTTAAGTCCCTATTCAAATCTCTAGTGGTTATGGTTAAAATGAAAGATGAGTCATGGATAATGTGTCTTGATTATATGTAACTCAATAAGCTCACTCTTAAGGATAAGTTTCCTATTCCTACAATTGATGAATTATTAGATGAATTAAATGGTGCAATTTTCTCTACTAAGTTAGATGTATGTTCTGGTTTCATCAAATTCATATAAATGAAGAGGATATACATAAAAATTCCTTTAGAACACATGAGGGAAATTATGAATTCTTAGTAATTCTATTTGGTTTAACCAATGCCCCATCAAAATTTCAAAGCCTCATGAAATCAAACTTCACCCATTTCTTCACAAATTTGTGGTGGATTTCTTTGATGATATCTTTATCTCTATTAAATCATGGGAAGAACATTTGAAACATGTAAAGAAGATGTTACAAGTAGTAGAAGATAATACACTCCATGCTAAGAAATCCAAATATGTCTTTGGGGTAAAAAAAAAAGAATACCTGAGACATGTGGTGTCACATGAAGGTGTTAAGGTAGATCCCAAGAAGATTGTTGTAATAAAAGAATGGCCAAAACCTAAAAATATAAAAGGATTGAGAGGATTTTTAGGTCTAATAGGACATTATAAAAGATTTATTCATAATTATGATCATATCGTAGTACCCTTAACAATATTATTCAAGAAGGATTCCTTTTCATGGTCAGAGCTAGCCACTTAGGCCTTCCAACAACTAAAAGAAGCTAGATCACTCCAACCCTAGTAGTAGCTACCCTAGAATTCTCTGAATTTTTGTGGTAGAATATGATGCTTTTCGATAGGGAATTGGGGAAATAGTTATACAAGAAGGGCATCCATTAGCATTTGAGAGTCAACAATTGAAAGGAAGAAAATTGCTAAGGCCCACATATGAGAAGGAAATGTTAGCCATTATTCATACAATTAAAAATAATATGAATATTTAATGGGAAGGAATTTCAAAGTCAAGACAAATCATGAGAGCCTAAAATAACTATTCTCAACAAAACAACAAAAATGAGTTACCAAGATGCTAGGATATGAATTTGAAATCATTTATAAAAAAGGTAAATAAAACATTGTAGCCAATGCCCTTTCTCAACAAGAAGTAGAGGAAGAAAATATTTTTGATGATTCCTTAATACAACCAAAATGGTTAGAAGTTTCATGAAAAGAGTGACAACATGATCCTCAAATACATAATCTCATTCTAAAACTTCAACATGACCCATATTCTTTTGATAAGTATGTTTGGAAGAGGATTCGTTATGGTACAAGGATATATTATTTTATGTAAAAATTCTCATTTAAAAGAAGACATTAAATCTCAAATGCATTATTCACTAATAGGATATTCAAGGTTCTTAAAGACCTATCATCATATAAAGAGATATTTATTTTGGGAAGGTCTAAAAGGAAATGTGAAGAAATTTGTGGCTAAATGTTTGATATGCCAAAGAAATAAAGGCGAAACAATAAAGACTTCAAGCCTCTTACAACCATGAGTAATTCCAACAAAACATTGAGAGGAAATATCAATAAAATTCATTACAAGTCTATAAAAATCTAATAATCTTGATGTAATGTTTGTTTTTGTGGATAGGCTCACCAAGTAAGCATTTTTTTTTGGACTCTCTCATGCATTTCATGCTAGTACTATGGCCAAAATATTTATAAAAAATATACAAAAAATTATGAAATTCCCAAAATCATCGTGAGTGATCGTGACCCAATAGTCACTAGCATTTTTTGGACAAACTTATTTACAACATGGGGTATAAAAATATCAGATAGTTCCTCTTATCATCCATAATCAGATAGCAAAAAAAATATGAATAAATATTTATAAGAATGCTTATGTTGTTTTCCTTTGATAAACAAACACAATGGTCCAAATAGTTGCCATTAGCAGAGTGGTGGTACAACACGTCATTTCTCAAATCTACTAAAATGACTCCATTTGAGGCTCTTTATGGCTACCCTCCACCATTTGCTACTTCTTATTTATATTCTCATTCTAAAGCTCATGTAGTAGATGACTATATTCAACACCAATAAGAAATACTACAAATCCTTAAGGATAATTTAATCACAGCTCAAAATCGATTGAAACATCATAGTGAGAGGCATTTTAAAGAGCGAGATTGGGTATTTCTTCAATTGCAACATTATAAAAAAATTACCTTAAGAAACATAAGAACTTGAAGCTAACACCTAAAATTTATGGTCCCTATAAGATTTTCCATCGAATAGAAAGTGTGGCTTATAAGTTATAACTTCCACCCTCTTCCAAAATTCATCCTATCTTCCATGTCTCTTGTTTAAAGAAAGTAAAATATAACATACTCTAGTCCAATTAGAATTGCCAGAGTTAGATGAAGAAGGCAAGCTTACTTTAGAACTTGAGAAAATTATTGAGAATAGTAATAGATAACAATACTCCAGTCCATTTAGAATTGCCAGAGCTAGATGAAGAAGGAAAGTTTATTTTAGAACTTGAGAAAAGTATTGAGAAAAGAGTGAAACAATTATGAAATAGAGCTATGTCTGAGTTCCTAATCAAGTGGAAGAATATGCCAATTGAAGATGCCACATGAGAAGATAAACAATTCATACTAAAGAATCCATAATTATTAAGCATTTAGGATAATTCTTTTTTGAAGGGGAGGGGCATGTTAGGTCCCTAATATTCTATCTAATTTTATGACCCTAATATCATGTATTCCTAGGTATAATAAGTTAAGCACTTGTGACATGCTTAACCTTAACATTAATATTAGTTAAAACCATAAATACTCTTTATTAGGATGGTGTATGTCCTTAGATAGTTAAGCCTATAAATAAAAGGAATATGTTCCACCCAAATAATCATATAATCAATTATTGAATTCATATCATATTAGTTGTTGTAAGCTCTTCCCTTCTTCCTATGTGCATGCCAACTCTTTGTTTCCTTCTCATATCTCTTTTGATATGACATTTTGTATTTTTTTTTTTTATCATTTTGCTAGCCTCTTTATTGTTATATTGGGAGTTGTTTCCTCTAGAGTTTTTAGAGTTGTATATGTCTTATTTTTCCTCCAACTATACTTATTTTCCTTTCTTAGGGAGTTATATATATATATATATATATATATATATATATATATATATATATATATATATATATATATATATTTCATTATTTCTAGTAGTTTAAATGATTGTGTCAAAATTTAATTTCTCATTGAAAATATTGTTATTCCACCTCCTCTTCTTCCTTAGTTGTTTAAAGTTATGTAACATTTTCCTACTATATTGAGAGGTAAGGGAGTTAAGACATGTATATAAGGTGAAAAGTAGACCTTCTTCATATTCCCCATGTAAATATAAATTATTTCCTTCCCCCTTCTTCCTCTAGTTAAAATGGAAGAAGAAAATTGATTTTTGAAGATTTGTAGTCTTCTAAAAAACGCTTGTGATTTTTACCACTTTGATCTAGGTGATAATTAAAGGTTTGTGATTAATCACAATCATGCAAGTTGTTCTAATGATGTGTGCTCCATTATTCAAAATATTCTTGATCTAGGTAATTCTTATGCTTAGGAAACAAGGGAAGAGAGAAGACAGATGCTTGAGCTTTTTGCTTCCATGCATAATCTTTTGGATTATGCTAATAATCTTCTTTTCAAAACTTAGATGAAATGTAAATGCCATCATTAAATTTTGGAGGAACATATATCTTCTCTTAATTTGATAAATGCTAATCTTGGAGGATACTCTAACTGTAATGCAAACACTAATTCAAGATTTTCATGCAGTTCACCACGGAAAATCAATTCACTGTGGGAAAATTAACCGCCAAAAATTCATGCAATTAATTTTTCGCGCTGTGAATTGTCATGATGGTGAATTTTCCGCGGTGAATTGTTGATGGTGAATCTTCCGATGAATTACTGACGGTGAATTTGCCGTATACTGTGAAATTCATATGAAGTAATTTCATGAGAGCCAATATTCTACCATCCCACATAACTCCACACAAATAAAACACCACACAACTTATCCAATTTAGCAAATATTAAAAAAATATAATATTGCCACCATTTTTAAACTGGAGAGCGCGTGTATATATGCGTCTCCTCATCAGGTAACCAATTTTCCACGAGTTAAGTGCAGCCTTAAAACATGCTCAACTTATCCAAACACTTGTTTATTTGGTTATCGAATTTATATTTCGAGTCAATGTTATAGTTTGCCAAAATTTTGGGGAAATACTCGTTAGATTTTAAGGCAATATGCAATAAATATATCACAATCGTGAAATTGAACAATCGAACGGTTGTCCTTGCGAATTAGATTACGACTTTTCGAAAATGAAATTCCGTAAAGCAATTGCCTTGTATTGCGTTTCATACAGAAGTACAAGAGTAGTCCTATAAAATAACGATGAGAACAGCATGGGTGATGGTGCTGCTGCATGTGTCCTGCTACAATACGTTGAAAACAAGGGAAAACAATACAATAAAATATGTTGGATTTCAATCTATTAAAATTTATTAACAATAGAAATGAAAATCAATCATGAAAGAAAATGTAAACTATAATACGATGTCTATATGGAGAAATTCTTGTGGGAAAAAAATTCACATGGAAAAAGATCCAAGTTTATATTAATCCTGAAAATAATTACAGGAATACATCAACATATCCACTTAATTTCCGCAACATAATGGTATTCACATAACTTGCAAACAACCATCACACCTCTAACTCCAAGCACTAACTTAAAGAAAAGTACAAATTGGAAACTATTGCATGGTTTTAGAAAATCATTAGCATGGCCAAGTGAAGTATGGCACCCAAAATGGTCAAGGAACAAATCCCAATGTCTCCTTGGTTTTGGTCTTCTAGGTTTTTTTTAGTATATTCCTTATGTGTTGTCATATGTCTTAAAAAGAATATTTGACCACCTAAACTTGAGCACCCAAATTTGTTTACAACCATTCAAAGATACCCTATGACAAGTGTTCAAACCTGTCATAATGGTAGTCAAGATTCTAAATGTAACCTTCTTCTTACATGACCTTATGCATCATAGGAATCTACCTTTAATAAGTCTCATCTTGATGAGTCAAGATTCTCTTATATACCTTTCACTTATTTCAACCTGAATTAATAAATACAAACAAGATATTAAATATGAACATTATATATGTAAGGTTGAGACACCTTTTTTAACATTCTTTCACTTGTCAAACACCTTACAAGAGAAAAATGTAAACGCCAACATTGAAATCTAACAAGAAGATCAAATTAATCTCTAAAGGAATGAGGTTCATGATCCCCCTACACCAACTGAACTTCTCTATGCTTATTGACTTAGTGAGAGAATCAACAATGTGCTTTGAGGTGTCCACTTTCTATAGCATGACTTTGTCACTCTCAACCATTTACTAAATAAAGTGATATTTCACATCAATGTGTTTCATGTGAGCATGATACTTTGGATTGTAGAAAAACATTTATGGAACTCTAATTGTTGCATCCAATTCTATTTTGTTTATGCTAAAAACCAATACCTAAACATAATCTTTATAATCACACTACCTCCTTATAGGTATGTGTTTTAACCATGTACTTTTCTTGTATATAATGTACACTACAACTTTAGGTTATCATTTGTTTATCCCACTAATTAGTCATTTGAATAAAGTAAAGAGATAGGCAATCATAGACCTCTTGCAGTCTAGATCACCAACCCATGACCATCCTATTCACATCATCAGTCCTATGATAACCAATGCAATGGTTAAAACTTCCATGTAAATATTGAAAAACCCTTTTAACATAAAGTCTAGTATTTTTTACCAAGGTTTTCAACATAAACCTACTGGGTAAGTGCACCAAGATGGTTCCCAAAAAAGGGGCTTAAGTGGCCACTTTTTTTCTGAAATCAGGAAATACTGACCTTGGACGTGAAATTGAGGATAGCTACACTCAAATTTTTTTGATGGAACAAAAACAAGGACCCATGATTGCTCAGGTCTACTTTTCTAAACTACTAATTTATTTTGAAATGGTTGGGTTGAGAGT
>VDFB02058242.1:391044203-391070905 GCA_007258455.2 Sequoia sempervirens
AAGGAATATAATTTATTCTCAAGAAAATTGTGTTCACTAATATTTGGCTCTGATAAGCATCTCAGCACCAAATTTCTCTTCCATATTTGCACCCTTCATGGACATTGATTAAGATAGAGTCTCCCTAATGAACTTGTCATATGAAAATTCTTGCAACAAGATCACAAAGTATCTTCTGCACAAGCTCCCACTCAAATTTGGATTAGTTCAAAAAACCCAACAACCCACAATTGGAACCAAAGGTGTTCATGCTTTGATACCACTTGTAAAGAAGCTAAGGTAGTGGAACAACTTCCTACACTATTCTTGAGAGGATAATAATGCAAAAATTTATAGATCTTTTTAAAAGTTACATAAACTTAAACAAAAATAAGCATGAATATCATGCATACTACAACATAGTGATTTACGTGGGGAAAACCCTTTCAGGAGAAAAAACCCCTCACTCTAAAATTTGTCCAATATATTATTCAGAAATCACAAAGATTACAATATGCTTGTAGATCAAGCTTCTCATAGGATTATCACCAACCAGAGATCTAGAGGCAACATGACCGCTATCAGACTCCCAGAATATATCACGATACACAGTCATAATAAAGTTCCCTCATAAAATAGGGTTTCCATCTAGGGCAAGACAAGTCAACAAAATATCTATCGTTAGATCTGAGACCTAATTATGAATGGTCTATATTTATAATATATCATTAATTTAATGTATGTCAGCAATTTAATATATTTTAAATCATTTTTGTTAACACACTCACATTTCACTCTACCCCATATTGTCATTATAGATTACACCTATCGATATAACTAGCTTCTAAGATATCTTAAATACATCCTATCAATAGTGAACCTTATATAATTGTAAGGTTGAGACACATTTTCCCAACAAGTAAGAGTTGATTGGATTTTATTTCTACTTAAGATAGGAAAATTTCTTAAGTAGGAATTGATGGGATTTGATGACTATGCTTAAGATAGACTAGAGTTCTTACACAAGTTTAGATTAAGGATGGGATCAACTTAAAGTCTTGAAATATTGGTAGATTGGATTTGAAATGGTTGATAGTGGATTAAGGATAGAATCCTTGGGTGAAGGATTTTTATGATGATGAAAGGATGTGGGGTATAAAGGAGATTAAGTCCTTAACAAAAATTTGATGTTCAAAGGATGATTTTTATTAAGGATTGGGGATTGAATGCTTGATTGAAATAGATAGATTGATAATGGGTGATTAAATTTGGATGAGGGGTAGATGGATTATATTAGGATTTGGTTGGAATGGGATTAGGTTGATAAGGGGATTAGATTAATATAATGATGAAGGTTGTGGATTAAGGATGATAATGGATAGAGGATAATTAGAACAAAGATGACTGATGAAATTGGATTAAGAGAGGGGGATTTTGTTGTGGATTACAAAGGATGATTAGGATAAGGACTAGGACCTTGATTGGATTATGAAAATTAATTAGGATTAGGGTCCTAAAGGATGGAATAGGGATGGGTTTGAGATAGATTGGAGTGATTAGGATATTTGGGATGAGATGGATTAGATAATTAAGGATGATTAGGGAAAGATGGGTTATATTAGGATGATTATGGGGATAGGTAGAATGATTGTTGATGATTAATATAGGATGATTAGGATGAATGGGAATGATTAGGATGATTAGGAATGATTAGTATGAGATGAATAGGATTAAAAGGAATTATTAGTATGAGATAAGGAATTGGATAATTGAACTTGGATGAAGGCTTTTTTGCTTGGCTAGGAGGTAGATTTGAAAGCACACAAACTAACATAATTTCTAGAGGAATTAGGAAGATGTGTATGCATTGGTTTAGCAAAAGAGGACACACCAAGAACTTTCACAAGCCTAGAATTATTAAAGTAGGAGTGTTAACTTAGTGTCAACCCACTAGCCAAAGGCTAATAGCTCAAGATTAGAGTAAGGAACTTATATTTCAAGATTCAATAGATAGGGATCTAGTGGAAAAAGGGCTCGCATTTTCCCTTTATTTTGAGGTCCTAATACCTTTACCAAAGAGCTTCTATCTCTACTTAGGGAAATACATGGTGAGTAACTTCAAGCATGATACTATACCTTGGACAACACTAAGCAATGGTCTAAAGGTTTTAAACTAGGATGAACAAGGTTGCTAAGGATTCATCTAAATACCTCAATGGTACATGAGCCCCAATTCATAGATTAAAGGGAATAATTCCAAATAGTTGGGAGGAGAGAGTAACCCACTCTCCACCTTCACTTCTCCAAGGTATAAATTTCTTAGAATCTTAGCCCAAATTGACAAGATTCCACTCCCAAGAGAGGTGTCTTTTGATTCACCTCTCATTTTTTATAGTTTTTCAAAATACAAGAGTTGAGTTCATCTCCTAGGGTGATGAAACCCCTAGGAATACCTTTTAAAAGGAATGATCCAAGTGTTTTTGGTCACCCAATATTGCATGAAGTGTAATGGGAGAGAAAACACACATTGGGTTCCTTGGGATAACAATGAAAATAAATAAAAGGATAAGTGATGTTTTTGATCCTCAAGGTCACACAAAGGTGCAAGAGTAGAGCATACACACTGCTTACCCAAATAAGTAGAAAACAATGTTTATTATCCTTTAGAAAAGAAGTGTGCAACTAAGACTAGTCAAATGATAATGCCTTGGATAAATGTAGTTGCAATTCAAATGTGTTAGTAGTTTCACAAATAATTTATTAGAGTAATGATTATGGTTGCAATAAAATGTATTAGAGATGACAATAAAACTCTTATAAATATCAAAAAATAATGTTATGATGCAACAAATAGATATAAGAAAAAGACATACTCATCACAAGATTGCAATTTATTTATTTATTTTCACCTAGTCAAGCAGATTTGATTATTTTATGGTGCAGGAGCACCAATCTTTTCTATGTTCTTCATTAAGTTTTTGATAGGTAGTGCATGTTAGGATGCTTGAAGTTAAGTATTTGAGCCCTAATAAGGTCCAATGTGACCATTCTATTTTAATTAATTAACTTTGAGAGGCTTTGTGTTCATCTTGTAAGGTTTACAAATCCTATGGAAGGAATTGTCAAAGTTGATAAGGTGGTGTAAGGTTGATAGCATGTTGTTTTCTAGTGCGAGTAATGTTTATTAGGTAAATAAGGTCTCATTATGCCATTTGTAATGGGTTGGGTGATTAAGAGGGTTAAAAAGTGTAAACCTTGCAATGTGTGTAAGAATGTTATCATTAAAACATGTAAAATTATGACCTCCAACGGTCATGAGAGATTTAAAAAGTAGTTGTAAGGTAGTTGTTCATTGGTTGGAAGAGGAGAATCCTTTAGAAGGGCATGACAACTCATTTATAAGGCTAGATTGAAGTTTTGGAGAATTGGCAATAAGAAATTTTTGTGTTTCCCTTCATCTTTTGAGTTTCTTTCACATTTGCATATCTGTATGAACCCATACAGCCAGATTTTGTAATGTAGTCATTCATATTTTGTAAAGTCCTGTATTAGCACTCTTTTGCATCATATTTGAAGGAATTTAGTAGAGTTTGGTGTTAGATATCTTTGTTTTCTTATGATAGGCCAAGAACACCCTATTTAAGGGTTTTGTAACTTAAATCATGTTTTAAGGGCCCTTACACTGACTGTGACCACTGTAACAAGTGTAATGGGCCCTAGGGAGTTTTAGTAGGTTGTAGGATGCAGGACTAGAGTTTTGGAGGAGGAATAAGGGAGATAAGGCTGTTGTTTTGTTGATTTTTGTTAAGAAAAACATATGAAAATGGGGCCTCTAACCTAGGGTTTGATAAAATCAATGAGTGGAGAAATTTATTCAACTTTTAAGCATATTGGGGTTAAAATAAAAGTGTTTGAGTTAGTGTCATGGTCTAGGAAGTTGTGCAAGTTGGACTTTGAATAAACCCTCTTGGTTTGGCTAGAAAATAAGGGTTTTAGAGTTGGCTATGTTGGAAGGGTCAACCCTAGGATTTGATTGTGGATCTAGAGGATTGATGGCATGTGAAATGCTTCCCCAAGGTTTTAGGTGTTTGTGATAAGTTTAAAGGGAGGTTGCTTTGTAATTTAGGCCTAATTAGCCTAGTTAGGTCAGCGTAGGAGTGGTGATTTCAGGGGTTTGTTCCAAAGGACTTGTATCTAGTTAAGAGATATGTTGTATAGATCTGAAATGGGTATCTAAATCCACCTTATGTTTTTCAAGTGGTTTGGGAAGTATTGGAGTTAAAGGCCAAAAACTTTTTTTGCACTGTTACTAGGTTACAAGGGTGAAAGTGAGAAATGATGTTTTTGATTGTTGTCAAAATTTGAAGACTATTTGAATTGCTAGAATAGGTCATTTTAATCTTGTTAGATTCCTCTTGAAGGCAGGTTGTCACTTTGATTGAGTTTGAGCCTCCTGGGTCTGCATCAGAGTGGTATCAAAGCACAATTGTAGATCTTGTGTTGGTGTTTTGAATTGGTTTTGCAGGTAGGTGAACATAGGATTGAGAAAATTCCTCCTAATGGGAATGTTGTTGCAAGGAAGATTGAAAACCATGACAAGGAGATAGAAGCCTTGAAAAGAGAGATGGCTGCTTGGAAGGAAAATAAAAGAGTGGAAGATGATGAAAGTGAAACTGAAGAAGAGGAGACTTCCAATGAAGAGGAAGAGATGGATCCAGATGATGTGAGAATGTTGAAGCTTTTGAAGGCTGTGAAGAAGGATGGACATGGAAAAATGGATGTGCCTATGTATGGAAGCAAACTTGATAGTGAAGAGCTCTTGGATTGGATAGGGGCTTTAGAGAACTACTTTGAGAGTGAAGAGATTGATGAAGAGCACAAGGTGAAGAAAGAAAAAACAAAACTGAAAGGACATACTTTATTGTGGTGGAATTTTGTGCAAGAGGAAAGGGAAAGAAAAGGAAAGAACAGGATCACTTCTTGGGAGAGGATGAAGACCAAATTGAAAGGTAAATTCCTTCCTTGTGATTATAATGTTCAATTTCTTAAGAAGTTACAAAATCTTAGACAAAAGGATTTAGATGTACAAGCATATACTGAAGAATTTTATAGGCTAAGTATAAGAACTAAACATGAAGAAGATGAGGAAGAAATGGTTTATAGGTACTTGAATGGCTTGAGGTATAACATTCAAGATAAGATTAACTTGTTGGCACCTAAATCAGTTGAACAATGCTTTTAAATGGCAATGAGGGCAAAACAAAAACTAAAGAGGAGACAAGAGAAGGTAGTAAGAGGGAGAGGCAACACCTCTAGGGGTAGAGGCACCACTTCAACATCAAGGCAGACCAAGGAAGAACTTAAAAAATGTTGATAAGAACAAGGAACAAGCACCTTAAGCAAGAGGAGGATGGAGAGGTGGAAGGACAAACTTCAGACAAAGGAGAGATTTCATTGAGTTTGTAGGAAGATGTTATAGGTGCAATGAATTTGGACACCCAACTTTTAAGTGTCCTCAAAACCAAGGTTCAACTTCAAGTGGTGATAGAAGGAGTGAAAGAAGAACACAATTGATTCAAGAGGAAGAGTGTGAAAGTTCAAGTAGACCTACAGATCCAGAGGTAGGAGAGGCACTCATGATGAGAAGGACCTTATTGCAAGCACCTAAGGAGGAAGATATGATCCAAAGAAGGAGCCTATTCAGAACCTCATGCAAATGCAAAGGTAAAGTGTGTCAAGTTGTTATTGATTTAGGTTCTCAAGATAATATGGTATCTATGGAGATGGTAGATAAGTTGAATCTAGAGAAGATACCTCATGTAGCACCCTACAAAGTTTCTTGGGTAAATGATAGTCAAACTTTAGTGGTGAATGAACAAGCATATGTAGATTTTCAAATTGGGGAGTATAAGGATACAGTATTATGTGATGTGCTACCTATGGACTATTGCCATTTTCTATTGGGGACTCCATCGAAATTTGATAGAAGGTCCATGTATGATGGTTGGGAAAACACCTATACAATTTGGAAGGATGACCAAAGTTTCAAACTAACTCCTTTGCAGGGTAGTGGAAGAGATGAAGGAAAAACTAAGGTTGTGATTTTTGGCAAAAAAGAGTCTATAAGGCTTAAAGACAGTAAGGACATCATGTTTTCTTATTTGGAGCAGGGTTATGCTATTGGGACAATAAGGAAGACACCTAAAAATGGTGCTAAGGCAGTGGTATTAAATGATGATGAACCTATTGAGGAGATAGGAAAAGGGTCTAAGAAGGTTGATGCTCAGTTAGAGGGGAAAAATGATGTGAAGCCCATGGAGAAGACAGATCGAAGAAAGGTTCATGGTAAGTTGTTGATAACACATCAAGAAGGGATTAGGAAAATGGAAGAGATCTTGATTGGGATAGTGGTATGTCCTATATCAACCCATGGAGTGGAAGGACAGTCAAGTTTAGATAGGGAAAAGGCTCTAAAAACTAAAAACACAATAGTGTATGGGACTGCACAAGCAAGGGCAGTAGGTTTGATGTCTGATTTCAAAGGTCAGAATGGAGTGGAACAAGTACACAAGTAGGGATAGAGCCTTGAGGGAAGGTATGTTGCTTGGACAAGGCAGAGGATGGTTGAAATAGGTCCTACATCCGTCACGAAAAGAAAAGAGATCAGAGATAAGTATCAATAAAAAATGGTAATAAAAGACAAGATAGTTCAGAGGAGCATTGGTAAGGGATGGTTTAGAGGCATGAAGGTAAGGAAATTCACTTGTTTTGATCTAAGGACAGATGAAAGACCACCCACTGGTCAGATTTCAAAGAAGGGGGCAAGATTCCATGCATATAGAGGCCAGAAGGTAGAGTGGACTGCAAGATTTCATTGTCCAAGTTAGATAAGAGGAGGTACAGGTCAGCATTGGCTTTGTGGAGAGAAAGTTGGAGCAAGATAGACCCATACTCATGAAACATGAGTCTTTTTATTGTGGTGAGTATGGTGCAGGAGCACCAATCTTTTCTATGTTCTTCATTAAGTGTTTGATAGGTACTATGTGTTAGGATGTTTGAAGTTAAGGTTTTGGGACCTAATAAGCTCCAATGTGACCATTCTATTATAATTAATCAACTTTGAGAGGCTTTGTGTTCTTGTAAGGTTTGCAAATCTTTTGGAAGAAATTGTCAAAGTTGATAAGGTGGTGTCAAGGTTGATAGAATGTTGTTTTATGGTGTGAGTCATGTTTCTTAGGTAAATAAGGTCTCATTAGACCATTTGTAATGGTTTGGGTGATTAAGAGGGTTAAAAAGTGTAAACCTTGCAATGTGTGTAAGGATGTTATCATTAAAATGTGTAAAAGGTGTGTTTATGACCTCCAATGGTCATGAGAGATTTAAAAAGTAGTTGTAAGGCAGTTGGTCATTGGTTGGAAGAGGAGAAGCCTTTAAAAGGGCATGACGACTTGTTTGTAAGGTTGGCTTGAAGTTTTGGAGAATTGGAAATAAGAAATTTATGTGTTTCCCTTCATTTTCTGAGTTTCTTTCACATTTTGTAGATCTGCATGGACCCGTATAGCCAGATTTTGTAATGTAGGTCATTCATATTTTGTAAAGACCTTTATTAGCACTCTTTTGCATCAGATTTGAAGGAATTTAGTAGAGTTTGGTGTTAGATATCTTTGTTTTCTTGTGAGAGGCCGAGAACACCCTGTTTGAGGGTTTTGTAACTTAAATCATGTTTTAAGGGCCCTTACACCGACTATGACCACTGCAAAAAAGTGTAATGGGACCTAGGGAGTCTAAGTAGGTCATAAGATGCATGACTAGAGTTGTGGAGGAGGAATAAGGAAGATAAGGTTGTTGTTTTGTTGATTTTTGTTAAGAAAAACATATGAAAATGGGCCTCTAACCTAGGGTTTGATAAAATCAATGAGAGTGGGGGAATTTCTTCAACTTTTAAGCATATTGGGGTTAAAATACAAGTTTCTGAGTAGGTGGCATGGTCTGGGAAGTTGTGCAAGTGGGACTTTCAATAAACCCTCTATAAGGAAAGCAGTAGTGCAAAAAATGCCTTCCTAATGCAAAATCCTCAGGAGAGAAGTGCAAAAAACCTCATTTAACAATTTACATAAATTTGAGATGCACATTCATAGAACAAAAGAAGAGACAAAATAGATCACACACATAGAGATAATACCAGATATACATGGGAAAACTCTTATGGGAGAAAAACCCACCACACTAAGTAAAGTCACTTTGTATTACAGTAAATCAATTACATATAGAGTTACAAACTTCACTCTTAGATGTTAGCTCACAGCAGCATCCCCTTGGTCGACCTCCAATCACAGACTCTTAGTTCATTACATACACTCACTATTACAATGCTTGTCAAGCATACAATGAATTAATCTCACATCACCCAACCAAAAACCATTAGGGTTTTATTTAATTTTTATTCCTTCACCGACAAGCTTCCTCCATCTCAAGTTACGCACACTGCCATGCAACACAAATTGGGCCGCCCAACATTAGATTTTGGTTACAGAGAATATTATTACATTCTCACTTTGTCAACCCCTAAGTTAGAATATGCATTTAATGCAAATATATCGCTTACAAAAAATATAGCTTTCGACCAATGATTGTTGATTTACAACAATGATGTAAAATCAACAAATGAAAACATGCCACGTGTCAACACATCACTCATCCATCACTTTGACAATCATACCAAATTATCTATCATTCCTTGTGGTCTTTCTACCGCACCACCGCTAGCCATCCAAATGACCCCTGAGGTATGGTGGTATCCCGTGCTACCGCTAGACAGGTGAGAAGCTCTCGCAGTATGGCAGTATACATTGCACTACTGCTGCACATCCAGCGAACTCCTGCGGTATGGTGGTAACTGCACCACTGCTAACTAGTGTAAAGACACCCATGGTATGGTGATATCCACCGCACCACCGCTATGTATTCAACGAACCCTTGAGGCATGGCGGTACCCACGCTACCACGTCTTAGCTTGAAGACACCTACGGTTTGGTAGTATATACCGCACTACCGCTAGCCATCTAAGAGATCTCTGTGGTATAGCAGTACCCTGCGCTACCGCTAGTCATCCAAGAGACTCCCGTGCTACTGCTAGTCATCCAAGAGACCCCCACAGTATAGTGGTACCCTGCACTACCACTAGTCATCCAAGAGACGCCCGCGGTAAAGCGGTACACTGCACCACCGCACCTCTGCTTGAAAGTTCCCACGGTATGGTGGTAAGAGAATGAACACCAAGGGAAATCTGCCAAGTCTTTAATAGAGGTTCAAGCCAGCAAGTTGAGGCACATTTTCCAACAATCTCCCACTTGGAAAAGACTTACTAGCTTCCTCCAAACTCGCACTCAATGAAGATCATAGGCCCCAAGGCCCATCAAATTGGCACACCACCTGTACTTGTCTGTGCTCACAGTCTTTGTCAATGCATCAGCGAAATTCTCTAGAGTATCCACCTTTTCCAAATTAACCTTTCCATCATCCACCATATCACAAACGAAATGATACTGTACATCAATGTGCTTTGTCCTAGCATGGAAAGTGGGATTTTTTGTCAAATAAATAGCACTCTGACTGTCATAGAAAATCATAATCTTCCCTGCATTAAACTCGATATCTAAACATAAATGCCTAAGCCAAATGATTTCTTTGTAGGAATGTGTTATTTCCATATACTCTACCTCAATAGTAGATAAAGTGACTACAACCTACCACTTGCTCATCCAACTCATTGCTCCACCAAATAACATGAAGATGTATCCACTGGTGGATTTGCTACTTTCAATGTCCCCTACCCAATAAAAATCCACATAACCATGAATGCTAAGAGATCTTTGTGATCTCGCCGAGTTGCCATGATAGCACAAAGCAAACTATGAGGTACCATTTAGATATATGAAAATCCTCTTCATAGCATCCCAATGCGACCTTCCTAGATTAGCCATAAACTGACTAAGAACTCCCATTGCTTGGGAAATGTCTAGCCTAGTAAAGACCATTGCATACATTAAACTTCCAACAACACTTGCATATGACACCCTGGTCATGTCCTCCATCTCAGCAGAAGACTTTGGACATTCTTCAATAGATAGCTTCATTCCTTGCAACACTGGAACAACTAGCTGCTTATAATCAGTCATTCCAAATCTCTCTAGGACAATATTGATATAATTACTTTGGCTGAGCCAAAGCTTTCCATTTCTTCTATCCCTTTTTATTTCCATCCCTAGAATATACCTTGTTGCACCTAGATCTTTCATTTCAAACTTTGTAGACAACTAAGACTTAAGATCAGAAATCATAGTCTTACTATTTCCTATGGACAACATATCATCCACATACAAGGTAATAATAAGCACACGATAATTTTCAGTTTTGTAATACACACAATGATCAGATTTTGATCTCACAAATCCTAATGACAACACAAAGGTGTCAAACTTTTGGTACCACATTCTAGGTGATTCCTTCAAACCATATAGAGATTTCTTTAACTTGCAAACCAAGCTTTCTTTACCTTTTTCAACAAAGTACTCAGGCTGGGACATATAAATTTCTTCTTCCAGTTCTCCATGGAGAAACACTGTCTTCACAACCATCTGCTCGATCTCTAATTCATTCATGGCTGCAAGTGACAAAAGAAATCTAATAGATGTCAGCTTAGCTATAGGAGAAAATATTTCTCCATAATCAATTCCCTCCACTTGGGAATAACCTTTCACGACCAACCGAGCTTTATACTTTTCAACACTGCCATCTAGACCAATCTTCTCCTTAACTATCCATTTACAGCCAATAGGCTTTCACCCTTCAGGAAAAGGTACTAAATCCCAGGTTTCATTCTTCTTCAATGATGCCATTTCTTCATTCATGGCTTCCAACCAAGAATTTGAATTAGACATATTAATTGCCTCTTTCATAGTCCTAGGCTCATTAGTGCTAGTAATCAAAGCATAGGCATAGTTTGAATCCAACATAGAAAATCCATACCTATCAGGTTGACGCTTTTCACGTGTAGACCTCCTTACAGGCTAAGGTTGTGGTTCTTCTTCAGAACTCTCAGAGTTGCTCGAACTCTCCTCAGTTTTAGGTACACCATGTAGTTCCTCTTTATCTAGAGTTTGAGAAATCTCAACTACATCATTCTTCTTCTCCTTTTTATCTATCTCTAGCTGTGGATTAGGTACTGAAGGCTTCAGCTCATGAAAGATTACACTTCTACTATTCAAAACCTTCTCAGTAGCTAGGTTCCAAAGCTTGTATCCTTTCACACCAGCACCATAGCCAATGAAGATACATTTAATAGCCTTGTTCTCCAACTTTTATCTTTTCTCATTCAACACATATGCATATGCCTCACAGCCAAAGACACGAATATTTCTTAGAGAGGGCTTCTTACCAGACCATGCTTCCAAAGGCGTTTTGTCAACAAGAGCCAAACAAGGTGAATGATTTACCAAGTAACATGTTGTAGCCACAGCCTCAGCCCAAAACTTCTGCTCTAGACCAGCACCGCTCAACATACTTCTCACTTTTTTCATTAGCATCTTGTTTAACCTTTCAACATCTCCATTATGTTATGGAGTGTAAGGCATAGTTTTATGCCTTTTAATCCCATGGTCTTTGTAGTTCCTTTCAAAATCTGTAGAACAAAACTCACCACTATTATCCATCCTCAAGCATTTGATTTTCCTTCTATTCTAATTCTCTACCAAATTTTTAAACTCTTTAAATTGGTTGAACATTTCTGATTTACTCTTAAGAAAGTACACAAATGTCCTCAAAAAATCATCAATAAAAGAAACATAGTATCTAGATTTTGATAACGAAGGAACATTCACTAGACCAAATACATCAGAATGAACATAATCTAGTACACCAAAAGATTTATGAGGACTCGAATAAAATGAAACACGATGTTGCTTTCCATAAACACAATGTTCATAGAAATCAAACTCAAAGTTACAATCAACAAGCCCTTCAACTAGATTTTTATTTTTCAAGGTTTTTAAACCTTTCTCACCTATGTGACAGAGTCTATGATTCCACAACATGTTTTTCTTCGTTGGGAGTTTCACCTCCAAGGAATTTGCACCTAGAGGAGTATCATTGTCCTTCTCTACACGAACAAATTTGCTTGACTTTACAGAGACTTTGTTACATTGAACAGGACGTGCATCCAGCTTGTACAGAGTGCCTGTGTGTACACCCTTAGCCAACACCATTGCACCTCTAATCATCTTATAGCCTCCACTCGAGAAAGAAACTTGCACGCCAGCATCATTCAGCTTGCTGACCGAAAGTAGGTTACAAGCCATACCTGGTATGTGTAGTACATCGCCAATCCCTTTGATTCTTCTATCAGGGAATTGGAATTTGACTCTTCCATGACCAACAATTTCCAGAGTTGAATCACTTGCTAGGTACACCTTTCTACCATCATACTTTTCATACTTAGTGAACCAATCTCTATGAGATGTCATGTGAAAAGATGCACCTGAATCAATCAGCCATACATCATCTGATGCCTGAGTTGCCAAGGCTACAATGAAGGAATTTGCATCACTCTGAGAAGAATCATTGTCTAAAGAGTTATTCTTCTTCTTCTTTTTCTCCTCACAATCCTTTCGGATATGACCAAACTTCCCACAATTCCAGCATTTCACCTTGGACTTTTTACCAAGAGACCTTGATCTCCCTTCAGATTTGGATTTAGACTTCTTGTCCTTATTCTTGCTTCTCTCCTTCAATCTACCCCAAACAACAAGAGCCTCCTTGGCCATCTCAGAAGACTTCCTCTGCATTTCCTCTAACAACAGCGAGGCAACCACGTCTTCCATCTTGAAAGTAGTTGTTGTACTTCCAATAGCCATTACCAAATGATCCCAAGTGTCGGGTAAGGAACATAAGAAAAGCATATAGAGATCTCCCTCCTCTAATTTCACACCCACAGACAACAACTGAGCAACAATTATATTAAATGAATTTAGATGGTCTGCTACAAATGCACCTTCTTCCATCTTCAAGGAGTACAACTTCTTCCTCAAGAATAACTTATTCACCAAAGACTTTCCTTGATAAATGTCACCAAGTTTCTTCCATAACAAAGCTACAGTCTTCTCCTCATGGACGTTCCAGAGTACAAAATCGGCTAGACAAATTATTATCAACCCTCTAGCTTTTCTGTCTGCAAGGTTCCATTCTTCTTGCTTCATGGTTTGTGGCATAGTTATAGAAACAACAATCCAGAGGTCTCTATCCACCAACAAGTCTTTCCATTTTGAGTTTCCACAACTCAAAATTACCACCATTGAATTTTTCAATTTCTACTCTACCTAATGTACTTTCCATCTCAGACTGTAAACTAAGTAATTGGTTATTCCTTTGCAAGACTCCCATTGAAACAGGATTAGCACAAAAAACCAGCCCTACTCACAAGGATAACACAACTGGCCAGGCTCTGATACCACTTGTAAGGAAAGCAATAGTGCGGAAAACGCCTTCCTAATGCAAAATCCTTAGGAGAGAAGTGCAAAAAACCTCATTTAACAATTTACATACATTTGATATGCACATTCATAGAACAAAAGGAGAGACAAAATAGATCACACACATAAAGATAACACCAAATATATGTGGGAAAACCCTTACGGGAGAAAAATCCACCACACCAAGTAAAGTCACTTTGTATTACAGTAAATCAATTACATAGAGAGTTACAAACTCCACTCTCAGATGTTAGCTCACAATAGCATCCCCTTGGTCGACCTTCAATCGCAGACTCTCAGTTCATTACATACACTCATTGTCACAATGCTTGTCAAGCATACAATGAATTACTCTTACATCACCCAACCAACAACCATTAGGGTTTTATTTAATTTGTGTTCCTTCACTAACAAGCTTCCTCCATCTCAGGTTATGCACACCACCATGCAACACAAATCGGGATGCCCAACATTAGATTTTGGTTACAAAGAATATTATTACATTCACACTCTATCAACCCTCGAGTCAAAATATGCATTTAATGCAAATATATGGCTTATAAAAAATATAGCTTTTAGCCAATGATTGTTGATTTACAACAGCAATGTAAAATCAACAAATGAAAACATGCCACGTGTCGACACATCACTCGTCCATCACTTTGACAATTGCACCAAATTGTTTGTCGTTCCTTGTGGTCTTTCTACCATGCCACTACTAGCCATCCAGACGACCCCCAAGGTATGGCAATATCCCACGCTATAGCTAGACAGGTGAGAAGCTCCCGTGGTATGGAAGTATACACTACACTACCGTTGCACATTCGGCAAACTCCTGCAGTATGGCGGTAACCGTACGACCACTAACTAGTGTAAAGACACCTACAGTATGGTGATATCCACCGCACCACCGCTAGACAGCCAACGAACCCTTGAGGTATGGCGGTACCCACACTATCGTGTCTCAGCTTGAAGACACCCATGGTTTGGCAGTATATACTGCACTGCCGTTAGCCATCCGAGAGACCCCAACAATATAGTAGTACCCCACACTACCGTTAGTCATCCAAGAGACCCTCGCGGTATAGCAATACCCCGCGCTACCGCTAGTCATCCAAGACACCCCCGCGGTAAAGTGGTACACCGCACTACTGCACCTCTGCTTGAAGGTTCCCGTGGTATGGCGGTAAGAGCATGAATACCAAGGGAAATCTACCAAGTCTTTAACAGAGGTTCAAGCCAGCAAGTTGAGGCACATTTTCCAACACCCTCTTGGTTTGGCTAGAAAACAAGGGTTTTAGAGTTGGCTATGTTGGAAGGGTCAACCTTGGGAGTTGATTGTGGATTTATAGGTTTGAGGTCATGGGAAATGCTACCTCAAGGTTTCAAGTGTTTGTGATAAGTTTAAAGGGAGGTTGCTTTGTAATTTAGGCCTAATCAACCTAATTAGGTCAGCGTAGGAGTGGTGATTATAGAGGTTTGGTCCAAAGGACTTGAATCTGGTTAAGAGATATGTTGTATAACTCTAAAATGGGTATCTGAATCCACCTTTTTTTGTCAAGTGGTTTGGTAAGTATTGGAGTTAAAGGCCAAAAACTAGGTTTGCACTTCTACTAGGTTACAAGGGTGAAAGTGAGAAATGATGCTTTTGATTGTTGTCAAACTTTGAGGACTATTTGAATTGCTCTTATTGTCTCCTAGAAATGCACCCTATGCCAAGTTTACAAAAAAACTAAGCTTTCTAGAGCAACATGGGATCATTTCAAGGCTGTGGGTCACCTATAGTTGAAATGAACCTCCGGAGAAGGTCGGCTTCCTTTGGGTATCACCTAAACTATTGATCTTTGTGAGGTAAAGGGAGAAGAAGTGCATACAAAATGAAACTATACTGAACTATTCCTATGGTGATACACTGAGTTGATAAGAAATCAAGAAAATGAAAACAAGATGCAACCACACTAAGGAAACTAGACTACATCTATTTTACTTACTCAATCATAACTCCATTAGACTTATGCATCACTCTTGATAGGTTTGATCTACATACATATCTCAAGAAGGAAGAAACAAACTTCACAACTTTTTGGTATGGATACAGATTTAGAAAAAACACTGTTAAAGAAATACATACATAAGCTAACATACATAAATGAGTGTGGTAAGAGCATTAGTACTTGTTTTCAAGGTGAACTATGTTTTGCATTCCAGATTTCAGTTGAGTTACAAAACATACATTTAGTCGAGAAAGGATTGAAAAAAATCACTAACTCTTCAGAGTGTATAATCTGAACTATCTACAAAAAGGCAAAAAATGCCTTATATATTAGACTGTGTCGGCCCCCTAGGGCTTACAAAATATCAGTCTCAAAAAAATCTATCCTAAGATCTTTGATTGAATTAAATGTTGCACCCCTATGTGTCTTTGCTATGTGTGTTGGTGAAAAACTACTGCCTGGAGAAACCCCTTAGATCTTTTGAAGCTACCGAGTGTATTTACTTCTGGTCCTTGTGTCCACCTACTAAATCCCCCTGTTGAGTGCCTTGAATGCTCTTGAGCCCAAAACAGATACACGTTGATTCTCATTCTGTTGATTCTCTTGGCATTGGTCAAGCTTCCAATGATTCACCCGTAGCTCTCCTTGATTGGCTGGGCACACTACACGTAGACTCCTCTTTGGTCAAAAGCACGTTCAATCAAAATCGCATCTCGGCGAGACACTGGAAGTGTCTCGCCGATGCGATTATGTCCCTCTGTAGCTATCGACACGATGTGGAAACATTGATGAGAGTCTTTATCAAGCTTCAAAATTCATACCGATGTTGCCTCTGTGGTCGCCAAGATAGCCAATTGTCCGTGAGATGATTTACCGAAGGAAAAACATTACCCTGAGAACCCCCTCATCGCTTCGGAAATAGCTTATTGATATCACCCCAAATGCATTCCACTCCACCGGGCTCCAAATTTCTTTCGGTGAGACATTATCAAGTTGGGAAGACCTCATAGCGAGGCTCATTGTCTTTCTGATGTTCCTCCTTTCGCTGAGACTAGACCGTGTCGATAAGACATTACCGCGACGGCTGGGAGCTCCGCCGATGTCATTTATGTTAGGGAGACCTTCTGCTAGTCGGTGAGACCTCTAGTCAAAACCAAAATACTTCGGTGAGCTCCCTCTTGTTGGGAAGGTATCTTGTCGATCTCTCTTTTCCTCCTTGGGCTCATTCTGCATTGGAAAGACCTTTTGCATCGCTAAGACTTCATGGCGATCCCACCATCCTTCGCCAAAACCAACATCTTCTGCCGATCCTTTGCTTTTCAAATACTATCGGCGTGACCCCTTGTTGTCGCCGAGACCATATGTCGAAATCCTCATTCTTATGCCGATCCTTTTGCTTCGGTATGACTTACTGGTCATCAAGACTCTCTCTGAATGCTTCGTTACGTTGAAGGCTTTTTAAGTCGGGGAGACTCCGACTGCTTGCTGGGACCCTATGGCGATGGCTTCAACTCTTAGTGAGGCCCCCTTGCTTTCTTCGGTGTGACCTTCATCCTTCGGCAAGACATTATGTCGAATGCAATATCTTTTGCTGAGCTCCATTTGTCAACGAGACATCGCCGAGTCGGGGAGACCTTTCTCCAACTTGGAATGCTATACCGAAGGCCTTCTCATCGATGAGACTTATCGGGTCACTGAGACCTTCTCCCTTCATTTTGTCTTTCGATGGGTTCCCTTTCATGTTGGGGAGACATCTTCACTTCGGCATGACCTTACGCCGATGTCAAACGTTCTCGGCGAAGTCTTTCATGGTCAGCAAGACTCCTGCTAAAGGCAAACATATCGAGGCCCCCTTTCATTCTTTGGCAAGACATCCTCCTTTTGGCGATCTCTTTGTTGTCAGCGAGACATCGGAGTTGGGGAGACCTTTCTCCAACTTGAATGCTACGCTGAAGGCTCCCTGTTGTCGACAAGACACCACCGGTTCGCCGAGACCATATGCCAAAATACATCTCACGCCGAAACCTTATTGTTGTCAGGGAGACTTCAATTGTTCGCTGAGACCCTTCACCGAGTGTCATAAGTTATCCCGACTAACAATTGAATGGCCTATTGGCCAAAGATCCCAACGCGATAAGAGGTCATACCGAACCCCTCCTCTCACAGCGATAGGATTTGCAGCTTTGTTCAGCAGGACAGAAGCTAGGTCACAGCGACCTGTTCAAAACGGAAAGTAACAAAGCAGCCAGTCGGCCAGATAGTGAAGATGATTTGCAGCTTTGTTCAGCAGGACAGAAGCTAGGTCACAGCGACCTGTTCAAAACGGAAAGTAACAAAGCAGCCAGTCGGCCAGATAGTGAAGATGTCATGCCAACCTGGCTCTAATGGAGGTTTAGTCTATAACTACTGAGGCACATTTCCAATAGAGCAGGCCTCTTAACTGAATTCCTTGTGAAATGTCATCAAACGCATGAAATAACTCTTAATGGAGATATCCCATTTGGCCCTTATGAGCATCTACAACGTAGATGCCTTGCCTGATTGAGCCTGAGGGTGATAATTAGGTAACATTTCTGATGACCTTTGCTGGATGTTTGCCTACTAAACATGAAGCCCAGTAGTCTAGGATTATCCATTGGGCATGGAGTCGTTAGAAGGCTCAGAAAAAAAACAAAATATCAGTCTTACACATGGCCTCAACTCCCTGAGATCCATAGGTCATAACAGGTTGCCAAAAAACAAAACAGGGGAAAGCGAAAGAGAAAAAAATGTGCCATCACAACACCCAGGAAATAGAAAATAAGTAACCTGAAGTGCAGAAACACTTATTGAAAACATAAACCTAAACTAATATGTACAATAGAGGAAATCCATCAGACTTGAAAACAGGGTTTAAGGTGTATCCCATTGACTAGGATAGGAAGTACTTCCCCATTTGTTGTAGCCAGTTGATAAGCGTTGTGCTCCTTATAGTCTCTGATAAGGAATGGGCTTGTCCACAAGTTGTCAAACTTGGTGTGATGGTCTGGCCTGCTTTTCAAAACGTCCCATTTGAGCACGAGGTCTCCCACCCTAAAACTTTTTTTCTATATCCCTTCTGTCAAATGTTTTCTTTGTTTGGAGCTGATGATACTCCAAATCCTTCATTGCTTTGTCTCTTAATTCCTCAAGTTCCATGAGCTCTGCATATCTCACGGACATTGGGTCTTGTTCTTCAAACATCTCCAATTGAAGTATAATGTCAAGGGCTGGGAGCTCCATAGAAAAGGGCAATCTTGCCTCTCTGCCATAGACTAACAAGTAGGGTGAGTTAGCAATAGACATCTTAGGAGTCACTCTGTCTTCCCATAGTGCATACTTTAATTTGATGTGCTAGGTCCTCTAATTATCCTCCATTTTTCTCTTGATAATCCTAATGAGATTCTTATTTGTGCTTTCAGCTAGGCCATTACCCTGAGGGTAATAATTTGAGGATGTATTTAGATGAATACCTTGTTTAATGGCCCAATCAGTTACTCTTAGACCCGTGAATGCAAGAGCATTATCAGATATGATGGAGTCATGAACTCCAAATCTGGTGACTATATCCTCATAGAAGCTCAACATTGAAGACTCTTTTGCTTCTTTCAAAGGTATTGCTTTTGTCCATCATGTGAAATAGTTTGTAGCAGTCAGCACCCACTTATGACCAGCATTGGATGGTGGGTTTATTGGTCCAATGAAATCAATTCCCCATCTCATGAAGGGCTGCTCCACTTGAATTGGATGTAGAGGCATAGCAGGCAGTTTTTCCTTTCCTGCAAATAAAGCACATTTGATACACTTTCTTGACCAGGAATATGCATCTTTGAACAAGTTGGGCCAGTAGTAACCAGCTCTCATGATTTTCCAAGTAGTAGTTCTGGGAGCAAAGTGACCTCCTATAGCTCCATCATGAAACTCATGAAGTACTCTTTCAATTTGATCACTGTGAATGCATCTTAATAGGACACCATTCAAATCTTTTTTGAAAAGAACATTGCCCATCAGCATATATGGTATGGATTGTAGTATGAAGTATCTCCTTTTGGCTATGTTCAAACCTAGTGGACACTCGCCAGTTTTTAAAAATTGGGTCATATCTTGAACCCAATTAGTTATCCCCATAGGCACATTGTCTCGAGCATCCTGAAACTCATTTGTATTAGCAAGGATAACATCCCTTTCTAGTTCACTTTCACTACTTGACCCAGTAGCAAGTTGTTCACAGAGACCCTTGCCTCTAACCAATTTGGTGATCTTAATATCTACATCATACTCCATGACCTTAGTGATCCACCCTGCTCTTTTTTCATTCAGATCTTTATTCAATAAAAATTCCTTCACACTTGAGTGTGCCACCATGACATGAACTTTATTATGAGAGATCAAAGGTTTGAATTTCTTCAGGCTTCTGATCACAGCAAGAACATGCCTCTCTACAAAGGAGTATTTATGTTCATAATCAACCAAACCTTGACTGAAAAAGGCTATTGGTTGTTCTAAATTCTCTTCATTTTTTTGAACCAATATTGCAGAAATGTTACTTGTGCTACCATAAGCATACAGATAAAAATCTTTAGAAAAATTGGGATTTACTAGTGTAGGAGCTGCTGCTAAGGCCTCCTTGACCTTTTCAAAACTATTCTTTGCATCTTTTGTCCTTAACCGAAAATGTATTCTTCTCAACATAGTTGTCAAAGGCTGTAAATGTAGTTTGCAACGCCTGGGATGAACCTCTCAAAGTTGATTTGGCCGAGAAAGCTTTGTAGACCCTTCTTGTGTTTTGGTAATGGCACCTCAAGTATGGCTCTGACTCTTTCAGGGTCAATAGTGATTCCTTGCTTTGACACTATGTGTCCTAATAGTTTCCCTTCATGAACAACAAAGATACTCTTCTTTGGATTGAGAGATATACCAAACTCTCTGCATTTTTCAAAAACTTGCCTAAGATGGAACACATGTTCATCAACATTCTTAGAATATACTATAATGTCATCTAAATAAATCAACATAATCTTGTTGATCAAACTTTGAAATGCCATGTCCATAGCCTTCTGAAATGTGGCACCAGCATTGGATAAACCAAAAGGCATCCTTTTGCGTGCCATGGTGCCCCATTTAGTTGTAAAAGCAGTTTTGAACTGATCTTCTTCTTTAACCAGCACCTGATTATACCTTGAAAAACCATTTAATAAGGAAAATATTTCAGAACCAGCAACCTCTTGCAAGATTTGTTCCATGGAGGGCAGCGGGTAGTGGTCTTTCAAAGATGCTTGGTTAAGATCCCTAAATTCTACACAAAGTCTTATTTCGCCACTCTTCTTCCTAACCGGTACAAGGTTAGAAACCCATGAAGTGTGTTTGATAGGAAAGACAATACCCCCCTCAACTAGTTTAGTCAGCTCTTTAATCATTAGGGGCTCAAGTTTAGGATTCAAGGGCCTTTGTTTTTGTCTTACCGGCTTGGCATTAGGTTCCAACTCAATTTTCTGCTGAGCAATATGGGGATCAAACCCTTTCAAATCTAAGTATTCCCAAGCAAAGACATCATGAAATTCTTGACATAAAGCAACAAAAGCTTGTTTATCTTCATGTGAACAAATTTTGCCTATCTTAAGAAGTTTACCTTTGAAAATCTCCAGTTCTTCATAGTGTTCTTCCTTGATTTGCAAGCCAACTCTACCCTTTTTAAGTTGATCATCAGTACTGAAAATCTAATTTTAAGGTAACAAGGCCTTTGGGAAACTTCTATTTGTCCTCGATGGATGACTTGATCACCATACTACTGCCTAAGTTTTGCTTGATTTACCATGGAGAACTGATCTTCTTTGAGCAAAAAGGAAAGAATCTATTCATCACTGTCAAAAACTTGCTAGTGAATGTTGTTGTTAGGAATTGATGGTCTGAATACAACCTTCACATACTACTGCACTTTCTCCTTTCTAATGTCATTTGGAATATCAAACTATGCTCCAATGGTTGCAAGCCTATTAGCATGTTTGTTCTGATTTCTTGGAATAGACACCAAGTTAAAGGCATCAAAATCTTCGAGCATGTCCCACACTCTATTTCTATAAGACTTTAATGTGTCATTTTTAGCAACATTCAGGCCCGTTACTTGATTTACAATTTATTCGATGTCCCCATACTTTCGTCAAGCTATTCTCCTTTCCTTGCCCACTCAAGGCCTTGAACACGACCTTTATATTCAACATTGTTATTGGAGCATGCAAAAGCAAAACAGAATGCAAAGTAATACCTATCACCCTGTGGAGAAATCAACATTGCACCTCCTCCTACCCCATGCCTGCTCCTAGAACCATTGAAGAACATCTCCTAAAGTCCACTTAGTGGTTAAAAATAACTCCATTTGTATCTTTCTCGAGGTTTGGAATTCTATATCGCCTAAGAATGGACATAGTTTCCATACCAACATTTTGAATGAGGGTCCTCAGACTGCCCAACATTTTCAATCGCTTCATTCATGCAAAGAAGACGCCAGTGAAACAACTTCTAATTGAGTTCTTGAGTAGCAGCTAGTTCACTGTTAGAAAGAATGACACAATTTGTGTCTGCAGTAGTAGGAACAACATTAATGGGACGTGGGTTATATGGCTCAATGTGATCCTTAGCCAATCTTTCTGATTTAATGGTAACCTTGGTTCCATATCTTGTTCTAAATAGCATATGTACCAATCGCCTGGATAATGCAACCACCTATTTTTAATCAGAAGTCTCTAGATAAACACAAGGAAAAGCAGTGGGAGGTCTATGGCACATATGTCTTGAGGAACTAAAAAATTTGGAAAAGCGTGGAGGGTGAGATTTAAATCCTTGATAATACTCAAAGTATTAACTGAAGTACCATCCAATTGGATCACTCCCTTCTCTAAAGGCTGGTATTTTATTCCAAGTTTGTTAGCAATCTGTTTTGGCATCACGGAGCTGCTAGCTCCACTATCTACCATACAGTTATGAACTAACTTATCACCAATAATCAATGATGCATAGAAAGGAGGTGGTTTAACTCCATTTTCAGTCTCTATGCAAGGCTGTTGATCATTTCCCTGGGAATTATTTATTAACACAACTCTAACCTGACCTATTGGGGGCTCAAATTCATCAGACATTCTCAAACTTGACAGGGCTGACTGTAACATATCCTTTTGACCTGGGATGGATAACAAGTCCCACATGGACATTGTAACATTCATTTCTCTCATACTGTCAAGGATATTATAAGGTACAGTTGGATTTACTTTAGGATGTACCTTTATACCAGTATGATCAGCTTGCGGGTGTGACTGCTCCTTGTCTGGGAGTTTCTGATTTCTTTTCCAAATAGGAGCCACTCGAGGTGTAGATGGTTATGTAGTCGCTGCCTTTCCTTTGTCAGCCGCTTGACCAAGTTCAAAAGCTCTCTTCTTTGCCATGGTGTTAGCTGCAACTGGAGAACTATCTTCGTTCAACCCACAAAATTCTTGACCTTTCTAGTTAAGTAGGGTAGTATCATTGCTAAATTGGTCCTGGTGTTGTGGGGATGCATCATTGCTAGCACCCTGCTATGAACTTGAAGCATTCTGTACCATAAGTTCCTGGTTGATCAGTCCGTTTGAGCAAGTGGCCTGATTATGAGGTTAGTTACAGGGGTAACACCACTTATAGTCTACTGCTAAGTTGTTTTGGATAGGAACTAGCTCCTTAGTCGCACTAACAGGGGCTGGAGCATAGGCCTGAAAAGGCCTTGTGTTCACACTCTATCTTGGGCCCTGATAACTACCCTGATACTATTGTCTATTCCCTTGGAATTGCTACTGCTAACCTTGGAAGGGCTGACTTGAGGCCTGAATCTGTTGTTGATAAGGCCTAGAATAGGACTGTTGTTTCTCCAAGTGCACCAACTTGTTACCAAAAGTTTGTAAAAGAATTTTGATCTCTTGTAACTCCTGTGATGAGCTTGAATCAACACTTTCTTATTTATCAATGGTTGGAATAGCAGCTGGCAGCGTTGGTACAACTGGTAGAGATGTGAAAGGAGGTATTTGCAAAGGGATGTTTGCATGAATTTCTGGAAATATAGGCATTGGAGGCCTAGGGGCAAGTGTACTAGCTTGTATTAAGTTGTTCTCAGCTTTGATTTCTATTTTGAAAGCGTCTGGCAAGGACACTCCTCCCATTGATTGTATCATGACAGCTATATCGCTGTTTAGAGCCCTCAAAAAATATAAAAATACATATTTTAGAGGTGGCCTCACCGCTATAGGCATCCTATCCCAAGTTCTATGAAATCTGAAGTTGAAGTCATTCATCTGGTCTTGTGGATCCCTCTTAATTGTAGTCAATTGCTCCAGTAGAGACAAGTTGTCAGACCTGTCTTGAAATTGCTTATGCAACTTGTCTCCAAATTCATCTCATGTTGCAATTGAACTGACTGGTAGGCTCCTATACCATTGCACAATTCTTCCTTTTAGTGAAGCAGCTAGTAATCTCACTGCAACATCCTCTTGGGTTATGTGATGGACTTTGCATAATGAAGCCACATCTCTCATATGTTCAATCAGAGTAGTTTGGTCTTCTCCTGTTAAAATTGGTAGACTCTTTAAGGCTGCCATTGGGATGTTGTTGTGTTGTGCCAAATTTAAGGGGATGCCTCTATTGAAAGTGACAAAGGGTTGATTCCTTGGAGTAGCCATTGGGGGTAGCTGAATTGGATTTACTTGTATAGCAAAATGAGATCCCACTAATGGAGGAGTAGACTGAGTTCTTCTAGAATAGATAGCTGGTGTTCCTCTTTTTTCTATAGCTCTGCCTTTTCTTCTTGGTGGTGACAGCTGTAAATATTCGAAGGGACCTGAGCTACCTCTTGTCTAAACTTTTCTCATAAACTGTAGAAGGCACTGATTTCTAGAGTTCTTCTTCTTTGTGGAGTTTCCAAGTATGCCAAATGACTTATATAAAGCCTGGTAGTAGCTGGTCACATACTAAACCAGTAGTTCAATCTAATTTTAGTCCCACTAGGTGTGCCAAAAACTGTTGTCACCTAGAAATGCACCCTATGTAAAGTTGTAAAAACTGAGCTTTCTAGTGAAACATTGGATCACTCCAAGGCTATGGGTCACCTGAGATTGGAGTGAACCTCCGGAGAAGGCCGACTTCCTTTGGGTATCACCTAAACTAGCGATTCTGTGAAGGTAAAAGGAGAAGGAATGCATACAAATAATGAAACTAAACTGAACTATTTCTATGGTGATACACTGAGTTAATAAGAAATCATGAAACAGACACAGGAAGAACATACACTGGAAAGAAAAAGACAACATTTTCACTTACTTATCATAACCCCTTTAAACTCATACACTATTCTTAACAGGTTTTCTCTACATGCATATCTTAGGAAGGAAAGATGAATTTCACAACCTTAAGTATGAATATAGATTTTTAGAAAAACACAGCTAAGAACTTGCATAGTCTAAAATACAAAAATGAGAGTAATACAAACATTAATAGTAGCTTCTCAGGTAAACTCTATGTTATATTCCAGATTCCAGTTGAGTTACAAAACATACATTTAGTCGAGAAAGGATTAATAAAAATCACTAACTCTTTTGAATGCACAATTTGAACTATTTACAAAAAGGCAAAAAATGCCTTATATACACCAGACTGTGTCGGCCCCTTAGGGCTTACAAAAATATCAGGCCTTGGAAAGATCCTCCCATAGATATTTTTGACTGAATTAATGTAGAACCCTACGTGTCCATGACGGTGAAGAGTCATCCCTAGAGAAGCCTTCTTCAGATATTTTATAGCTACTGCATTTATTCTAATCTTGGCATCGTGTCCTATTTGAACCACCTCGGATGAACACCTTGAATGCCCTGAGCTTAGAACAAATACGTGTTGCATTCACATTCAGTTGACATTGTTCATCCTGGTTAGACTACCACGACTCATCTTAGCTCCTCCTAGTTGGTCAAGCATATTCCGCTCAGGCTCTACAAGTGGTCAAAAATCTTTTGAAAAGAATCACATCTTGGCGAGACACTGAAAATGTCTCACCGATGTGATTATGTCCTCTGAATTCATCAGCATAGCATGTGACAGTCGATGAGAGTTCTATTGAGCTTGTAAAGTCACACCAATTTTACTAGAGCCATCGACAAGACACCTTTTATTGCCAAGAGGTCACAGCGGCTTTAACGAGTAACATTGAGATCCCTTTCTATCTTTGAGACCACCCTCATTCGGGAAGACATCCTTATATTTGCAAGACCTTATGCCAATGTCAAGCTCTTTCGGTGAGGTCTATACCTTCTAGTCAGCAAGAGACTATTAAAGTCTCCCCGAATGCATTCTTACCTTACTGAGCTCTGTATTCCTTTCACCAAGACATGATCAAGTCGAGAAGAAACCATAGCGAGGATCAAATGTTGTACCGATACTTGCTTCTATCGCTGAGACCATACCATGTCGGCGAGACATCATGCCGACAGTCGGGCGCTACACCGATGTAAAAGTCAGGGAGACTTTTTTGCATCGGTGAGACTCCCTGTCGAAGGCTCCCACCTAAGCCAAAGAATCCATCCTCCGCCAAGTCGTTCACTTATTGGCAAGACATCACCAAGTCAGGGAGACCTTTCTTTGACTTGGAATGCTATACCAAAGGCCCTCTTATCAGTGAGACTTTAACGGGTCGCTGAGACCATACCCAAATGCTTTGTCCTTTGGCGGGCTCCTTTCTTATCGGGGAGACACTCACACTTCGGTATGACCTTATTCCAAAGCTCTCCTCCTTTACCGACGCCACTTCAAGAGTGATTGTTGGCGAGACACTACGAGTTGGGGAGACCCTTCACCAATGCTTGCTCCTTATGCTGATAGTGCATCAACCTGACGATTGTCAGAAAAACCTTACGGATCTCCAAGACTTCTCTTCGAAAGACAACTCATGTCGAAACCTTCCCAGTTGAAGCACTCGGACTTGATGGAACCCCTGCTAGTCGGCGAGACCTCTAGAAGGTCTAGGCGACATTCTCCTTAGATGATTTCATGCTGAACCTTCCTAGGGCAGGTTTTCACACTAAGTTCCCCGTGACCTAGCAACAGATGTAGGATCCTTGCCCTTGTGTGAATGTTCCATTGGCCTCTAAAGATCTAACATATGATTATCCTGCCTGATTTA
>VDFB02058242.1:391071005-391268508 GCA_007258455.2 Sequoia sempervirens
AAACTCTAAGGCACAACTCATCAAATCCAAAGAACTCATGGGTTCCACTATGCAAAACTCCATATGTGGGTTGCCATTTATCAAATGCCACTACTTAATAGCTAGCCTCAATGTCTTTCCACCTCACAACGCTCGCATGTCCCAAACCTACAAGAGCATCAGAGCCTCATCAAATAACTCAAGCTGCTTCATGACCTATTTCTACATGTGCTTAATCATTCCTTACAAAATTTTCCTTTCAAACAAGTCATGTGGAATTTCTATTATAGGTGGTCATTTGCGGGATTCTATGGCCCCAACGTTGCCCTGCTCCAAGCTACTCCTAACAACTTTCACCCAGGGGAAACCTACACCCCTAGTCCTACATTTGCATAAATGATCCAAATAAGCCCCAAAAATCATACAATGATGAATTTTATGATCTTTTAAGGATGTATGAATGGATCTAACCTTGAATTTGCAAAATTTAACTAATGTTTGCCTCCTTTATATGTGAAAACACTTACTATACTTTGTGTGTGCAGGGTTTATGAAACCAACTGAGGTAACATTAGGGAATCTCATTGAGAAGACCAATAAGGGAAAGAAGCCTGCTCACATGCCAAGAGGAAAGGAATAAAAATAAAAGATGAAGTATCAGTTCCATGGGGTGGAATGCACCTCCAAGCTCACTTCCACTTGGGACACAGTGTCAGATACTGACTTGGGACATGTGAATATAGACGAATTCAAGAAAAGGGTGATGGTGAGTCGGACCATAGAGGATTCTTGAAGAATCAAGTGAAGTGGTCTTGTAAAGGCAGCCAACTTCCCTCCTACAATAATTGCCCCTAAATTGTTCATGGCTTGTCAGGAGTTCTACTACTCCAACAAAAAAATCATTGACAAAGATGGAAAAGTACTGGAAGACCTTTTTTCTAAGTCTATTGGCAAGACATTTGACATCCCGAAGTTTGAAAAAATGGAAGAGGTAGAGAAGGAATTTCCCAAGGGCATGTGGAAACAAGACCCTCTAGCATGCAAAAGAACAATCAACCAACATTGGTTGAAGGACAAGAGGGGCAGTGCCAACAAGGTACCCCAGAAACTATTCAGAGGTGATTTCTTCAAAGAGTACCATGATCTAGTTACTCTTCTAAGAAGAATAATGGGCTTGCCAACAATCACCTTCTTCAAAGAATGGATGTTCTACTTCGTAGAGGAGAAAATCCAAGGTGAGGCAAAGTTCCATTGTGCCAAGATGATCAATGACAACATGCACAATCAACTCATGGCTGTTAAGAAAACCTCTCAATTTTATATGACCTAGTATCTAGTGTACCTCCTTGTGGATAAATTATCATATAAAGGACTCTTTTGTGCAGGCCCACTGGGGACAAAGAAAGGAGAACTTATAGTTTATGACTGCTATCCTCAGCTGTAGTACATGATGTTCAAGAAAGATATAGGAGAGTAAATGATGCTTTCATTGGGCACATAATTAGACTCCTAGGAGGATATTTTAAGAGGAGAGTTTTGCACAATGCAAAGGAATTCATAAAGGGATTCAGGTATTTTTTCATCCATTTCCCAAAGTTTACCAACATCAGAGTTGAAGGGTTCTTGGGAAGACCCTACCAATTACTGCGCTACCCCAATGACTGAATAATCTTGTTGGAAATCTCTCGATAGCTACAAACTACCCACACATTGTTGAGTAACAAGCATCGAGTTGGGATTCCATATCCCCTGACCATTGGAAAAGGAATGTATTCATGTCCCGACACCCAATGTGTTGAATATTTAGATAAGGAGCTAGTAGAGTACAACTTGGACCCCCACACAAACCAAGGAAGAGTGGATCCTCATGGGAAGCTAACGAAATGGGTTGGGAAGCAATATGCCCACTAACCCCATGTTGAGGAATTTTGGTCCAATTGTAATGATGACAAGGAGGTACGAATGAGGTACTATATGAGGATGATAGCCCAGTTTGTGAATTCAATAAATCTATTCCCCATGCCTGATCAAATAGTGGAAGAAGATGACATTATTGTTGATGACAGATACAATCTCATGGCTGAACTACCCCTACCCATCATTGATTGGTATGAAGAAGAGGTCACTGACCTTGACATCCTTACCAGACCCATTGAAAATAGAACAAGGAAATGGGTAGATGAACAAGTTGTTCATCTCAAGGAGTAGGGTATAGAGTTGACATATGGTGAGCTCAAAGAAAAGCTTGAAAGTGAAACTAACAATGGCATAGCCACTGGCTCATCAGATGAAGCTCCCAAGTCCCCACCAGCCACAAGATCTAAAAAGAGGAAGGATGTGCCTGAGCGTAAGCCTAAAAAAAAGGAATATTCTAGAAAGCCAACTAAGAGGCAATCATCTAAAAGAGTAAAAAGAATGGGGACATTCATGCTTGAGATTCCTACCATTCAAGAGGAGGAACATCATGAAGAAGAAGAAGAAGAAGAATCCAAGTAACTACATTCACACCTACCACTTCCTCTGTCATTGCCACTGCCACCATCACCACTGCTCCACCTTCCGCCTCTCGAGATTTTCCCATTTCATCTCCACCTGCCATGGACATCTCAGTCCACTAACCTCCATCTCACTGACTACCCCAATAATAACACTTGACTCCTCTTCCACTACTTCCTCATTATTGTTTTCCTCGCTCCCACCTTCGTTGCCCATGTTCTTTACTCTATCACAATCTATGCCTTCAATTTTTGTGCCACCGCTTACCTTGTCACAATATTTCATGGTCTATATGCAGAATGTTCCCATTGAACTCTTTGGGGTAATCCTTGACCCCAAGGTTTAGGCTCTAATGGACCAAATTATTACTTCCCTACCTCTTCCTCCACCACCTATTGAGCCACTAAAAATGGAGGCCATGATGTAGATCTTGTAAGAGATAGAAAGAAACCAGGTAGAGTAGCATAGGGATGGTTCAAAGGAGATAGTTGATGAGCCTGAGGATTCTAATCGGGATGATTATTTTAAGCACCCAAAAGGCAGGCTAAATATAAACTTGGATAAAGTGGCTTCTAATGAGGAGAGGTCCCAAACTTCTAGAGAGGATGTTGAGGCTCTAGATGAGTGTTATGTGATAGAAACATCATATCAAGAGTCGGATGAAGAGCCACCCCAACAACACAAGGATGGGAGTAAAGAGGCTAACCCTGAGAAACACTGCTCTGAAGAAGAAAATGTAGATACTAAAATAGATGTGGAGATATTAGATGAGCCTCCACTAATTATCCAAGACATGGGCCTGATCTAAGAAGAAGAGGTACCTATAGAAAGGGAGGAAGAGAAATAGAAACAAGAAGAGAAGGTTTCCCAAGAAGAGAGCTCTGAGCCTAAAATTAGTGTCGCTATTGCATAGAAGAAAGGGTTCCCCAAAAGGAAAGAATCATTGAAGAAAACATCAGCAAAGAGAATGTGGAGATCACTAGGCCCAATGTTGAAGGGAAATCTCCACCTGAAAAAGGAACTAAGTGAAGAAGAAAAGCATGATGAAGAAGTTCCGAGTGATGAGGAAGATCAGCCTCGAAATGAGCAAGAAGAAGAAGGTGATCATGAATCACACAAGGGTCAAACTTAGATTCCTAACTGACTAGAGTAGCAGTTGAAGAAGAAATATCTTATGGTCGTAGACCCAAAAGCGAGGCTAGAGGAAATTCTAGCTAGAGAACATACAAGGAATAGAAAGGAGAAGAAGCCCAAGATCCACTCTCATATCATGGTGGGTGCTTCTAGGTCTAGAATGTTGCAGGTCACTACTCCAGTAGTCGGTGGAGGTAAAGGAATCGTAAAAGGGAAATAATACCAAATATCCATGATTAACTTGGGCCAAGTGACCCATGCATAGAAGATAAATGAGTTTCAAGGGACCATCTCCACTATCATCCAACAAATGAATAAGGACCAATCCACCAAAGAGGAGTTGAAAGAGCATGTGGTGGACTTGACCACCTATATTCAATAGTAGACATCCATGGAAGAAGAAGCTCCTGCAAAATCATCTACACCCACTCTCCTCTCCAAGGAGGAGCCGAGTAAAATGGAGAAGATGAAAAGTTGGACCAAGTCCACTATGGATTGGTTCAACTGGGTGATGTATAATGGTGACATGGGCATCTTCCATGCTGCCCAGATGTTTAATAAGTTTTGGGGTTTGTAGAAGCAGATAGAGGACATTATAAATACCTACAATAACTACTTCAAGTTATACAGGATTGCTTATCCTAAGCTCCAAAGCGTCCTCAAGCTCTCCTAGGGAATATGGGAAGAGGAGTTGGAACTACTAGAGGATGATCATTGGCTCATGGAAACATGGAAGATGGGACTAGATTACAAAAAGGAGATCCTAGAGAAGGCCCTGCATGAGCTAGAGCTTGATATTGAATGGGTTGTAGAGCACCAAACTGATAGTGAAGATTACTTGAAAAGGATGGAAGACTATGAGATTCCCACTCTAGAGTTAGATCCAAAGAGAATCAAGCCATTCTTTCATAAGAAGATGGAGCAAGGGGTTGTGGACGCATTGTCACCATATTTCATGGGTTTTGCTGCAAGGGATTTCACTCAGTTTTAGGTTATCAAGGTGACACCCAAATGCTCCAAGCACTGGGATTAGGTCACTAAGAGATCCTAGAAGATAACAGTTCAAATCCTTTAATCTGATCTCATGAAATGGGACAAACTCTAGGCACTGATTGGGAAGTTCGTGGAGTACGTTACTCTCCAAAAGAATGTTGGAAATCTAGTTATAGATGATGAGTATTTGAAAAAATAGTTGTAAAGGTTCACAGTCACTACAAGACAAAACAACTACAGTATGAAGGAAACTAGATGACAAAATAGGCTAAATGAAAAAATAGGGAAGAAGATAAAATAGTCTATTTTAAATTGTGAAATATTGGGGGTAGATGAAACCCTAATGTAAAATCAATCTGATGCACACAATGTAAATGAATCTTTTCCATTCATTTTGCTTTTGGAAAATTAATGAGAAAAGCATTATTTTGATGGTTTCTTGTGTTTTCTTATTTTGTGTGCATGATTCATTCTCCCAATATTAGATTTCAGCTTCATTGTTCTTAGTTTTAAGTTGATTCTAGTTGTTAGTTCATGTTGTTCTTTAATGGTGAAGAATGCTATGGTGTTTGATGTCTTCCTAGTGCATATTTTTTTTCTTTTTATTGCTAATAAATTGTTGTGTAAAGTTAGTCTGAGCACCATTTACATTGCTGCAATTAAGTTTAGCTATTGTTCATGCTTTAATGATGAATGAATGGTTTGAAAATCTGAAAACCTTAAAAGATTGCACTAGTTTCATGAGACTATAGGCTATCCTTGGTTAAGTGAAAATTAGTTTGAGGAAGTTTGTCCACTGCACCATCCTCCATTGTTATTGTTCAACATTAGTTGCAGGTCTAGGAAACTTCTCATCCCTTTTTCCTTTTTACCTTTCTTTGAAAATTGAAGTTTAGAAAAAGTTCCAGCATCACCACAAAGCTAAATCTGATGGCAAAGGAGGAGTTTTAGTTTGCTGTCCTGATCTTGTAGTAGTGATCCTTCATTCTAGAATTCCCAAAACTCCTTTTGTAGACCCAATTCCTTCCAATCTTAGTGAATCATAAATTCCCTTTGTGATTACCAGCAAATCACATCAACCAATTGAACTATTCCAAGCTTAGTCATGACCTAACACCCGAGAGACCTTGGGGTGATCTCTAAAACTTAGTTGCAGAAATTACCTTTCAAGAGAGACATTGTACTTGTGTTTTTTCTATGTTGAGAAGTGAAAAAAAACCCATCAACAGAACTAGCACTAGAAGGAGGGAAGCTAAGATAAGCTGGATTGAATTAGGTCCTTCTACCCTCAAAGGTTTCATAGAGTGCTTAGATCCACACCAAACAAGGGAGAATTTCAAGAGTTAAAGGCCCCTACTAAGGCTAAAAGAGCCAAGAAAGGGGAAGCATCAGCTTGAGCCCCATCCACTCGACCTCCATCCCCTCCATCTCCTTCCATCCATCCATCTCATTCCTCCACTTTGCTCCTTACAACACTTATGTCCTCCCATTCACTCCAAACTATCTTTTCACCCTTCACTTTCCACAGCCAAGGTGTTGCCCTAGTTACAACCCCACTTCAATCCTAAGTTACTGTAGCACAACAATCATAGCCTCCACGTCCCACGATGGCTTGGCTGGGTAACAACCTGTCCCCATTGTCCTTCAATGATTACCATGACATGCCAAAGAATCTGGAGGGTTTTTTTAGCAAGTTCCACCCGCATGATCCACAAAGGATGAAAGAAGAACACATTAAAATCTTCTAAACAACATTGAAGGACATGCAGATTGAACATGAAGATGTGGCTTGTAGGATCTTCCCTTAATCATTAGGGGATGAGGCTTTCTATTGGTACATCCACCTACCAAATGGATCCATTACTTCTTGGGATCAAATGAAGAATTCCTTTCTATAGAAGTTCAAGCTTCCTATCAGCCCCACAAAATTATATGCATAGTTCATGTCCGTCAGGAGGGAATTCAATGAGCCTATTAGCTCATTTAATGAAAAATTTCATAAGGTCTTCATGAAGCTGCATCCACCTTATGTGATTGATGATTCCTCCACTCGACTAGTGTATTATGTTGCCTTAGATAATCTTACATTTTCCTTGGTAAAAAGGATGCACCCACTGCCTGCTAGGTTTGTAGATGCATATGCAGAAGCAATCACAACAAGCACAGACTTGGGGTATCATATTGTAGGTCCACTTCCCTCCTTGGGGCTAGCTACCAACCCAACTCAAATCCAAGGGCTTACTCATGCCTTGACCCATCAGATGCCTATGTTGGACTAAGTTCCATAGCTCCTGATCATGCCACACCTAGGACAACCATTGAATCAAACACCTTCAATGCCTCATTACTTGCAGCCTTCCCAACAACAAGCTTATTCTCAACAACCTCAAGTTCCCTCATACTTGCAACGCTTTGAGTTCCCAATTGCTCAACATAACCAGCCTATCACACAACCTATATTCCTTCAGAATTCAGTGTCATAGAAGAATAATGTAGAGAAGGATCAAATTGATGAGCTAACCGAACTAGTCAAGAAGTTGTCTACAGAGATGAAAAATTTGAGAAATCAAAATAACCATCTACAAGCCTCTCAAAGGGGCATCCAAGCCAACCTCAACCAGGATAATTGTGATTCTAGTGCACCTTTTGGACATAATTATGAAAGAGGATAGAATTTGGGACAAAATTTTGAAAGGAGGCCTTCACAAAGGAAAAACAAAACTTGGAACACTAGGCCAAACAATGGAGGTGTCCCTACACCCCTTGATCAATTGGGTGGTATTGATAAGTCTACAAGTGGAGTCTACTGGGCTGAGGTTGCCTTGTCAGGATGGTGCTGGATCCACAAGACAAACAAGAATTTTGAGTTGGATTGTGTAGAATTCCAAACTGTCAATTTTTTTTTTCAATTGGAAGTCTAGAATGCAACTGATGGCTTAGGCTGTAGAGAGTTGGCTCCTTCAAAGCCATATGATTCCTCAGTGTTGGTGGTCAACCAAGCTTCTTTCCCACAAAGTGAAAGCAACATGCCTAAGAAGGAGCTTGCACCCAAATATGAAAAAGGGAAGGAGGTAAGTAATGAAGGCTCCTTATCTCAACTTTTTGATTCAGTAGATAATGGTCCCATCGACAAGGAAGAACCACATGAGGATGAGGTTCAAAGGTTCCATCAAAGAGAAACCCCATACAAATTAAGGAATAGGCAATTTGGCAGTCCTTTCACTATCTCCATTCCTCCCAACAACTTCAATACTTTGCCTTACCCTAATGCCAACAACAATCCCACTTATCCCCACATGCCTACTCAGTACTTCAATAGAAATAGGAAGCCAATCAAATACAAGATCAACCCATTAGTTCTTCCGAAGGAAAATATTCTGAAGCGGAGATTGAACAAATGGGTGAATACGTAGCCAAAGAATTCAAGAAGGTTAAGTTGAGTCTTTCAGCCTATGAATTACTCAGAGTCCCAACTGTCATAAATTCCTTCTTTAGAATGCTCAATGGGACTACTCCATCAAGACCAACTCCATAGGTACCTGCGAAGAGGGTTTCATTCGATACCTCCTAAAGTGAGCCTATGATTAGGTAAATCTTGGGAAAGAAGCCTGATCAATCCCCGAATTATCAAGTAAGAAAAAAACATATCAAAGACCAAAATCAAGCACAAACCAAAGATAAGAGCAATGATAAGGAAAAGGCTCAAGTAGCCCTAGCTGATGTTCCAGTAAGGTTATTCCATGGGAAATTGGAGACCCCTCCTTTTATTAGAACACAATTATCTATTGAGAGGGGGGTGAATCAATAGATATTAAAACTTTTAGTCCTTAAAAAAATTTGCAGATTCAACCTTAAACTCAAATGTGTAGATTGAAACATGAACAAATATAGTAACCACAAGCACAAGAGAGATCAACACATAACACCAGATATACATGGAAAAACCAAGATGGGAAAAACCACAGTGACAAAATTTGCTTGAGTCTACTACTCAAATCCAACATCACAAATGAAATCTCTGTTACAAAGTTTAGGGCTATAAACCAAGGAAGCTTCAACTCCCTAATTTAGAAGCTACAACTTCAATGATGCTACTACACCCTATTTTAGGAGCTACAACTCCAAGGAGACTACAATCACCTAGTCTGAGATACAACTCAGTTCAATGAGGCTACAACCTCAACAAAATTACAAGTTCATATGTGCATACAATTAACTTCTGCTCAACCTGAAAATGCACCATTACATTCAATGAATTGTTGCACACCCTGCAACTTGCACTACTACTGCTTAAGCTTCACTCTCAATAACACTCCCCTAAATAACAAACCTAGATGATAGTTTGTGTTGTGTCTAGGTTACACAAATATATGCATTCAATATATGCACTCGTAACTCTCTCTCTCTACTTCACTTCTTATAGATTACCACCCTTAAGACAATTCTATGATTGTCTTCTTTTTCTTCTCTCAACTGATCTGAAATCTCTGCCTTGAGATTCACACCACTATTCAGATCTTCTCAAATCTTCTGCTAGGGTTTCCTTCACTTGTAAACTTCACTAGCAAGCTTCATTTTCCTCGAGCCACAGACACATTTTTCTAGCTCATAATTAAGACATATGATAGGTTTTACCAAATATTTCCATATCTTGCATCGAGCATCCCATCATTTAATTCGGTTACATAGAATTTTCCTCATTCTCTCTATTGAATCCTAAAATCTAATTATGCATTCAATGCATCCTTCTGTTCATTTGATCTAATCTTGATTCTTGTCTCTGTGGTCATCTGAACTATCAACCTGTGTATCAAATCTCATTACAATTGTTGTTGAAATAGATAGAAAATTTAATTATCATTGCCAAGTCGGTTACTAGTCGAATTCCTTATTCACACTCTCAAAGTTGTTTCAGATTTCTATCTTTGAATTCTTGCCATTGATCTACTATCTTTGTTCCATGATCCTATGCTTTCCACTCACTGTTGCAACTTTAAAACACAACCATCCAATAAATGGCTGTTTAAATCTCTATCATTGATCACATAACCATCATGATCACATAGTGCATCTTAATAACCTTAAATCATGACCATCGGATCAACCTTCTTCAAATCCTTCAATATTGACTAATGGATCTTCTACCTTTTGATCTCCACCATTGATCATATTCATATATCATTCACTATACGCATGGTCCACCAAGACACACGTCCAAAATTCACTCATCCTGTGAGCTTGAAAACGGACCCACACAAAACTTGCAGGGTTAGCAAGTTGCTGGCATTTGTCATCAATGTCATTGCGACCTAATTCGTAACAATGATGTGAATTAGCATATCGAGTAATCATTATTTACCACCTGTTTATCTCCTTCACAATCTATCAGTGTATCGAGTCCCACCAGATTCACAACAAGCACTGTCAGATCTTCTACATTCAATCACTGCCATTCATCGTTATGCATACACCATCTTCCACCATCTGGTCCCACCAGACTCTTCAACAAGCACGATCTAATCAACAAGGGATAAACTACATCATTCCTCACTGATATCGTGGGTCTTGATTGGGCCCCACCAAAATTATAGCGGGCTGCGTGAGCTTATACCATATGTTCACTGTCACATCACTTTCCACTAGCTACAACTACTACCTTCATAGGTCCCACCATGCATTGACCATCAATATCCACCCATCATGGATTAATCTCCACTGCTCTTTGCTGACCCCATGGGACTTAGCCAAGATCCACCAAAAACTCAACGGAATGCAGGGGCACTATCCAATCCTCTTGATCACAATCGTTGATGAAGCAAAGACAAATATTTTCTTGGGACTTAGGAAATATTCAACGTGCCAAATATTTTCTTGGTTGGTAAAGCAAGGTGAAAGGGCCAATCAACCTGACAACTTCAAAGGATTAAGTATTAACTTAAGCGACTTGCAACTACCTTAACTAGTCAATATCAAAATAGAACTTTGTGAACACCATGACTATAAACTCCTACACATGTAAGGTTTTATTGATAAAACCTAACACCTTAGAGTAGAAATAAAACATGGGTGCATCCTTCACTTTCTCGACCTACACAATACCTTTCTAGAAAGCTCTCGAGAAACCCAATTAAAATCTTCCATTAGATCTGTTGTGCAGTTTTTTGCACACACACCCCACTTGGAGTAGGGACCCTCTTTTCGGATGTCTTTTAACCTTTGGTTTCATTGGATTTATCATTTTAAGGTTTTGACATGTTGGTCTTGCTAGCCTTGACCTTGCCCTGAGGCATGAATTGATTGAAATTGAGTTTTTAGCAAACTCCAGGTTTTCACCTGGTTCTGGGATTTTCCAGCTCCGGCGGATTTTCCCGGGCCCTGGTTCTTTGTCTGTTCCTGGCTGGATTCTCCAATTCCAGGTTTCTGCTTGATCCCGGGATTTTCCGTTCCGGGTGGATTTTCCCGGACTTGGCCAAAGTCTCGAACATCGCCATGTCCTCGGTTTCTGCATTTCCGCAAAATTCCTGTCCATTCGGATTTCTGCGTATTCCCAGATTTTTTGAAATTCCATTTTGGGCTCGGGTTTCCAGATTTGTCAGAAATGTCTTGTCGCGCATTAATGACTAAGGTACCTTCACTCAGATGGGTATATGGGTGGATTTAGGGCACTCTGAACATCATTCTAACTTCGTTCACTCATCTCCTTTTGCTCTGGCAATCATAAATTCTCATTTGTGCTTTGAAGATTGACTTGGATTGTTTGCATGCAAATTGGTTGGAGCCCTGTTGGTTAAAGTTTATGTTGCTAAGGACGCGCTTGTTTCATGGTTTCTTCCTCTAGCTCGAATTTCATCCGCTTTGATCCATGGTAGGTTGTCGTTGGCTCCTTCCTTTTATTTTGCTTGATGATTGAGTGTTTCTGTGCTGATTGATGATAATTTCGGGTCGGCCCTTGCTTGATCTTGATCCCATATTTATAGAATTTGGATTTGACCTGTTTTGTTGTAGAATCCTATTTCCCATGCCCTATGAGATCCTTTTATCCATTGGATGGTGTATGTATCCTTTAGACGGGGTTTTGGGTTAGATTGCTTGCTTTTTAGTGCGAAATTTGCTATTATGCGAAGTTAGGGTTTTCCTCGGTGTTCGGCCCAGAACGAAGGTTTCATGTTGCTTGAGTGATTTTGTCCCTATATCACGTTGACTTCCCCGTCTTGTGAAGATTCAAGTGCTTTAGGTAAATCTTTAGTTGATACTTTAAACCTTAAAGCTTGCTCTGGTTTTAATGGCGGAGGTCGGGTTATTCAGATTAGGGCATCATTATTTTGATATAGGGATTCATCCTTTGAGAGTTTTGAGGGTCGAAAATCCTTTGCATCCCGAGTTTTGTTGATTATTGTCAGTTTCGAAACCATTAGAACTCAGGAAGGGAAGATCCCGTGGTCATTTAAATTTTGGGTCACGTTTCGCCATTTTTCGGGTCTCGAGGTCGTCGCAGAATTCCGCTGCTTCTGGATTTTCCCAGTTTGGGCTTATTCCGTAGACTGGGGTTATTGTCGGAACATTCTAAGCTGTCCATGAAAATCCGTTCCATCCGGATTTTTCCGGATTTCCTATCTGGCTGCGTCCTTTTTGATGTTTCGATGATAGGATTAATGGAAAGATTGTTTAATGCTTATCTCTTGTTGCTAATGAGTGAATTCCATGATTATCTTTCGATCTTTCATCTGTACTAATGATCCATTTGACTAATGATGCTTTGGCGACAGGAATCCATCTGGGTCGGATTTCTCTGAAATTCTGCCCCGACGGTATTTTCCCAGTTTGCATGGTTTTCCCGGACTATCCTATTTCTCCAGATCTCAAAGGATTAGTAGTTGGCAGTGGATTTTGATGGATTTATATGATTTGTGCTAACTTTTTGGATTGAAATATGAACAACAATTCAATACTAATGATGATTTTTGGATGTGCAGGCCGAATCAAGCAAGGCAGCTGCTGGAAAGTCTAAGGGTGGCGCAGGGGCATCGTCCATTTCTGAGACTGAATGATTGACACTAGACATGAAGAACCAGCTCCCCAAAAGCAAAGTGTCTTCTGTGTGGGCTGACGTATCTGACACTAATGTTGGTGCCTGGCGATATGAGGAGTTCAAGCAGAGAACGATAGAGAGGGACTTGTCAGCCTTGAGGCAAGGGATGATGAACTCCGGATTGGTGCATGTGGCAGGTTTCCCTCTGGCGGTCCAATGTTACGAGTTAATCTTGGAATGTGCTAGACAATATGATTTCGATACACAGCGGGTGGTTAGCACTGAGGGAAGGGTCTTGGCCAACTTCAGTCCGGCCTCTATTGCACAAGCTTTCAGCATGCCGGATCTTCCTTCAGTGTGTGCCTTGAATATTGACACTGCCAAGACATATTATGAGAATGAGCCCATCAAGGCTCAACAGATAGTCAACTCGTGGCTGGAGAAGCCCAAGTCCCATTATTCAAAGTTGCCCAAGCAGTTGCACAGGGTTAAGTTCAGATCAGATGTATATGATGCTATCACCTTCTTGAGCAGAGTGGCTGGTTTGAGGACTACCGGGGTGCTAGAAAGTTGGATGGTCCACGTGATAACCAAGATCAAACAAGGGACCAACTACCACAGGGCATGACTCATCAGTGCTGAGATTGATAGACAATTGAGGAATGTCCTGGAGGCAAAGAAATTCACTATGTCCTCATATGTAATGTATGTGTTGGCCATCTCCTACCCATACAAAGGTCTGAATCCTAGGGGAATAGTAGGACAGGATATAATCTATGAGGTTTATCCGGAGTTGCATCTGGGGCACAAAGATTACAGAAGGGCCAATGATGCATTCACGATGCATATCACCCAGACACTCCAGAATGCTGAGCACCTTAGATTGTCCAATGGAGCCAAAGGGCTAATAAAGAACTATGGAGCCTGGTTCATCCAGTTCCCTACCTTCACCTACCTCAGGATTGATGGATGCTCGGTTGCCCCTTATAGGTTACCCCGGTATCCTACTGACCACATTGTGCTATTGGAAGTTGTGAGACAAATCTGTGAATTTGATGCTGTGGTGAAGAGGGAGAAGCACAACACAGGCTTCGGAGGAGACTTCCCTCTCACGATTGGTGTGCCAGAGGTGTACCCCTCTATTCAATCAGCCCATACTATAGGGGAAGAACTGGCAGCATATGGTTTCTCCTTCCATTCTAAAAGGATGAATTTTGATATAACAGGAGAAGCGCAAAAGAAAGCCACCAGGGAGTACAGGCACAAAGATGACTTGGAAGATTATTGGGTCAATATCAAGGACGACCTTGATGCGAGAAAGAAGAGGTACTCCAGGCTCCCTGTGGAGGTAATTAGGCAATACAACGTCAAGTTAATCCTGGATCAATTGGATGATGGCGGAAATCTGGTGCAGGACCATGCCTATGAGGCAGTAAAAAACAAGCCAGCCGGGGATATTAACTGGAATGAGGATGAGATTACAGAATTGGAGGACCTAATGGCTCCTGTGATGAAATTCACTCTTTCTTGGGTAAAACATAAAATTTGGGAATTGGAGAACGCAAAGGTAGCTTGTACCTTCGAATTGATGGGGAATCTCAACCCCATGTCAACTTTTGAGGAATCAGGGGAAGATGACCCCAAAGGAAAAACAGTGAAGACCTCACCGTTCAAGATCAAGGTTAGAGGTCCCTAGAGAGTTGAACCTGAAACAAAGAGGAAACCGAAAAGGGAAGCAAAGGTGGAAGACCTTGACAATTAGCAAGTCCTCTGATGAGGAGGAGATGGAGAAAGCAGAAGAGGAGGATGCTCCTCCACCACCTAAGAAGACAAGAGCCACAAGGACTGCGAAGAAGAAAGATCAGGCTGCTTCAAGTGATGAGCCTCCAATTATCAATGTGGAGAGTTCCAGAGGGGAGAAAACAAAAGTTTATACCAGGAGATCCAGAACTCCCTCTCTGAAGGATATTGTGCAGAAGAAGGATTCTCCTCCGAGGCCACCAGTTGTGGAGCCATCCAAGTCTGTTTCTCCTCCACCGAGCATACCTGAACTGGGAAATCCTGGTGAACATGAAACTAGCGGGGAAGTAGAACCATTCAAGGAGGGGGGACTCTTCAATGAAGCAGCAGAGCTGGAGGTGGAAGAGGAGGAACAACATACTTCTCCTTTGGTGCATTATGAGGATTCCTCGGAAAGTGACAAAGGTCGTGGATCGCCTGGGCCGGAGGAAGATATCCTTGCTAGGACTCCATCACCAGTGCTTCCAGAGTTAGGATTTGAAGAGGCCGACCAAAGTAGGCAGCTTCCAGAGAAAGAAGATGATAAAGCAACTGCAGAAGAAGAAAAGGTGACGGAGGAGCCGGAAGATGCAAGGATAGAAGAAATCCGGACTGACCCTGTAGCCCCAGACTGGTTGGAGAAGGAACTTGCAAGGAAGAAGCAAGTGATTGTTGAAGATACTCCCTTAGACTGGGATGAGTTGTCAAAAATTGGCAAAGGAAAGAAAAAGAAAGCTGCCAAGGTGATCTCAAGGGTGGAAAGGGATGAAACGCACAACAGGGTAGTCCACATCGCCACTCCTGTGGCAGATAAAATGAGAGAGGATATTACAAGCCAAGATTATGATGTGCAAATGATTAACCTTGAGCCTACATCCGTGGAGCAAGATATTGAGGAGTTTGAGGGGTCCAGTGCGGTGATTGTTGACTGATTGAAGAGGGAGACTCAGACTAAACGTGAACTAAAGAGGGAAAATGAAAGGTTAAGGAAATGTTTGGAGGAGGTCATGAAACGTTTGCAGTCTCTCCACCCTTCTTCTTCTGCCACTCCTGGTTTTCTGCCTAAGGAAACAATCTCCGGGATTGAAAAGATGAAGGCCTCAGCTCAAGCTGCCATAGATTGGCTGGTGGATGTCCAAACAAAAGGGGATGATACTATTAGGGAGATTTTATCTGTAGGAAAGGATGCAGTCCCGACGAAGGAGCTGTTAGAGCATATCTTGTCTCAGGATAAGGATGATATGGACCTCCTGTTGCAGAAATCGAAGGTTATCCTAGGGCATGGAAAAGAGCAATTGGCTAAGGATGGAATCCTTCCTTCCCCCAGGTTGGATGAGCCGTGGGAATGGTTCGAGGCACTGCAGATCAGGCATAAGGCTCTGAAGAAGATACAGAAATGAAGGAAGTCAATTGACGGTGAGCTTACTGCGGTCTATGATGGATGCATTGCCTTCTTTGAGGTAATGACAGGGAGGAAGAAGATAGCTCCTAAATATCTGAGCTTGGAACAACTAAAGGAATGGTGGCATGAAGTTTATACCCCATATGTAGAAGGAATTGTCACTGGCCACTAGCTTGATGATGCAGCCACCTACATGGTAGTGATGGACAAGTATCTATCCAGCAAGGAAGATTGGAGTAAAATTGTTGAGCAGTCCAAGGAAGAAATCGACTCAATTAAATGCTGACTCAGGGTCTTGCCATTGCCACCTGTTGCTGAATTGGATGGAGTATTCTTGAAGGTCCAAGGGTCGTCAGTTCAGAAGAAAGATAAAGGGAGTAGCAGTTAATGCTCATTTCGAGATTTGTGCTTCCCTATTATCATAGGGCATGCATTGGACCAAAATTCCTTGGGGACTGTGTCAAAGCCGACCTGGATGATGGCATTTAATGTGTGCCTTAGTTTGTTTTTCCTTGGCCGACCTGTTTTGGTGGTTTTTATTATTTTGTAAAAATGTTTGGCTGGGCCAACATGTCTTGGGGGGATTTGCTATTAATAGGAATTTTTGCCTCTTTGTAAAGGGAGACATTAGCAAGAAGACATTAGAAATTAAAGAGCAAGAGTTAGAGTTTTTTGATTTCCTTGAAGCAAATAATGTATCAGAACAGTTGAATTGTTGCAGCATTTTGGTGATTAATACAATTGAAGACATTGTGATTTTCCTGGTGAAATATTTTGTGTTATTTTATCTTGCATGGTTCCCTTGTTCTATCTTTTAAATTGCTTTAAGACTTAGGGTTTAGTATTCAGAAATAAATTAGTTTCAGTTGGATAAATGATGTTTATGATTTCATATTTGGAATGTTTGTAGCTATCTCTGGTCTATACTCCCAGTAACTATCTGATTGTAGTAGGCTGGTAAAGTCAACCTGGACCGTATATTCAATGTGCTTAAGTTCGATTGTAGATGAATGTCTATGATTGGAAAATCTGTATTCCTCAGAAGATTGCATCGTTCTTGTAAGATTGCATTGTGGGTCAAACAAGAACTGGTTATTTGAGATAGGTCCATTCTAGATATATGTCATTTACATTGCTTGTCCTAGTAGTAGTTTAGATTTTATCACTTCCTCGCATCCCTATGTTTTACTGTTTCTTTATTATTTTGTTAGATTTAGGATTTAAGATCATCATATTGTCAGATCTGATAAGTTGAAAGATACAGTTTGCTTGTAGTAAGGTCCCTTTGTGATTACCAGCATTTTCGCATAATTATCTAAGTTTTTTTATGCATTGTTATGACCTAACACCTAAGAGACCTTGGGGTGATTTTTAATGATTTATTATTGAAAATAACCTTTCAAGAGAGATAGAATATTGCATTCTATCTGAGTTGTTGCTGTGCAGAAAACACCATCAACAGATTGGCGCTAGAAGGAGCGCCTGAATGAGCAGACTGGATCACTTTTTGAACGCCATCTCTCCAGAAAGGTTTAGGAGAAATACCAGATCTACCGCAGGAGAGGAAGATTTAGAGGAGCTACAGTTCCCCACTAGGTCAAGAAGGACTCGAGAAAGGGGAGAATCATCATCACCCATCCCTTCACCCGCATCATCCAGATCTTCACATCCAGAGGCTGAAGCCATACCCATCCCTGAAGCAGTTCCCATTCAGCATCCTCGGCCTGTCGTTAACCAACCACAACCACCTCCCCCACTTCTACCAATGGATTTCCTTGCTAATAATCCATCGCTCCTATTCTTCCAAGCCTACAATGTAATGCCCAAAAACCCTGAGCATTTTTGTTCAAAATTCCATGCCAATGACCCAAATAGGACTGCAAAAGAACATGTGAGGATTTTCCAAACTTGTCTCAAGGACAGAGGGATTATCCATGAGGATGTCGCCTGCAGGTTGTTTCCTTACTCACTAGGAGAAGAAGCCTTTTACTGGTACAACCATCTCCCTGCTGGTTCAATTCTTAATTGGAATGATCTGGAAACTGCCTTTTTACAGAAGTTCTGAATACCCATTAGTGCCAACGAGTTATACCTGCAATTCATCAAAGTCAAGAGAGAGGTCAACGAGCCAATATCCAGTTTCAATAATAGGTTTCACCATGCATATACCAGATTGCAAGACCCATATGTTTTAGATGATGATACTGCCCTGGGAGTCTATTATGAAGCTCTGGATAGCTTAACAACAACCTTTCTGAAATGGAGACCGAATCCTCCAGGAACCCTAACTGATGCTTATATAGAGGCTGTCAAGCTAAGTACAGATTTGAGACAACACTTGACTAGACCCCTGCCCTCTTTAGGACCAGTTGCGCATCCTGGCTAGGTTCAAGCAGTAAATCAGGCACTTACCAATCATACTCCAATTATGAACCCAGTTCCTCAATTACCCATGGTACCACACCCTGGTCACCCCATGAGCCAAGTCTCCCCTATGACAAACTTCCCACAACAGTAGGTTAATCAGCCCATGTATCAGCTGCAGCCAAATAGTTTCCCTGCTTATCTACAAAATTCTGAAGTATTACATCAGTCTATGGGATCTGCTACAATGTCTGTCCCTCCTTAGACTAACCCAAGCCGGCCCCCTTTTGTAGACTCGAATAAAGAAAGGATTGATGAAATGGCTGAGCAGATAAAGAAGCTAAACCTAGAGGTGACTTACCTCAGAAATCAAAATAGTCAGTTACAAGCTGCTCAGAAAGGCATGCAGTCCAATCAGAACAGAGAGTTTTCACAAGGCCAGAACTTTGACAGGGGACAACGTAATGACAGGGGATTCTATAATGATAGAGGATACAATCAGGATAGGGGTTACAACAATGATAGAGCGTTCAATAATGAAAGAAGGCAGAATTTTGATAAAAGTCAAGGTAATGGATCTGGATTTGATAAGAGGCAATCGCAAGGGCAGAACAGAACTTGGAATACAGGGCCCAATAATGGAGGAGTTCCCACCCCATTGGATCAACCTGCCAATCAGATTGTTAATCAATCTGCAAACCAGCCGGTCAGTCAAAAAAAACCTCCTAATGGTGTATATCTGGCTGAAGCAGCCCTATCAGGATGGTGCAGGCTTCATAAGACAAGTCAGCATTCAGAATTGGAATGTCCAGAGTTCCAAATTGCTGCCTCTATTTTTCAATATGAGGTAGAGAACAATGTGAATGGACAGGAGATTGTTCCTTCCAACTCATATGATTCTCCTGTGCTGGTATTAAATCACGCTCCTTTTCTGGCCAGCAAGGAAAATGTACTAGAAGAACCTGATTCCTAGGAAGATGAAACAAATCAGATATGTAATGGGGATGAAGTAGCTCGGTTGTTTAATGAAGATACAATGAATGACAATGGCCCCCTCGATCAGGAGGAAGCTTATGTTGAGGAAGTTCAGATGTTTCAGAGACAAGGATTGAGAGATATGCCTCATAGACGTCCACAGCCTGGAGGACCTTTCACCACTTCCATTCCCCCCAACAACTTCAGTACTCCTCCAGATCCTAATGCTAGTAACAACCCGTCTTATCCACATGTCTCCAAGCAGTATATTTCAAAGGAGAGACAGGCTCAAACCGACCCACAGAAGGAAAAGGCTGTCCAAGCTGGCAAGGATAAGGTGGAGGAATCATCTAAGGAAGTCTCTACTGATATGAGTGAGGAGCAGATGGCTTCATATGTTGCAGAGGAGTTCAAGAAACTAAAGGTAAATCTTTTTGCGTTTGAGTTATTAAGGTTCCCTGCAATTAGCAATGCTGTCTTAGGTACCTATGATGCAAATTCAAAGTTACTGGATAAGTCTTCTGGTGAACATGTCGGCCACACTTCCAGTTCCCAGTCTATGAGCACACAAAATCAGACCCAAAATAGGACTAACATACCCCCTGGAGATAAAGGAAAAGAAAAGGATAAGACTCAAGTGGCTCAAGTAGATACTCAGCCTACCTTGTTCCAAGGGAAAACAGAAACCCCACCATTCCTGATCTCTGTTCGTATATTCAGTAAGAATTTGCATAACTGCTTGTTAGATTCTGGTGCTTCCACCAATGTGATGCCCTTTGGAGTTTGTAGAGCTCTAGGAATTACACCTGCTGATTCTCAGAAGAAGGTGACTCAGTTAGATAGAACTGAAGTGAATGTGGTGGGAGAGTTAAACATGATCCAAATGCAGATAGCCTCTGATCCAAGGATTCAGCAGGTTATCAATATTCAGGTAGCTGATATTTCTGATGCGTATGGTTTGATTCTAGGAAGAGATTTTACGAAGGCTCTGAATGGTTATGTGTCCACTGATCACTCTCACATGTGGCTTCCCTGGAAAGGAGTGCCTAACTAGATCAGAATTGAGAGAGAGCCAAGAATGAAGTACATGATTACAGAATACCAAAAGACTTCAACAGAAGTTCTGATATCAGAAGTAGGAATGGGAAATTACCTGCTATCGGCTCAATATGAGGAATCAGATGCAGAAGAGGTGTTGATGCTACACTCGATGCCTACGGATGTTGAGACAGGGTCAAGCCATGTTGAAGTCTTGACAGAATTAGTTGAAGAGGAATAAGAATCTGAGGACAGACAGATCAGCCTATTAGACAGTTTCCAGGAATTCATTAAGCAGTGTATGGAGAATCAAACTCACCTGGGAAGAAGGACCAGCTTTAGGGAATTACTCTTACCAAATTGGTGCAGGGTCCATAATGCTTCCCATTTAGAATTGGAGTGTTGTTTGTGCCAGACAGCAGTAGAACAAGCACAGAAATGTTTAAGTCCAGCTCAGGTTGTGAAGGCAAAGACAGATGACCCGCAAGAAAAATATCAAGACCAACCTCCTGTAGCAACTGAAGAGTCCTCTAATACTGGGAAGCTAAAAGATATGACAAAAAAAAAACCCTTGCAGAATGCTGGACTCTCAAATTTGATGGATCCAAATCCAAGCATGGTGCTGGAGCAGGGTTTGAGCTGATCAGCCCAAAAGGTAAAAACTTCTTTGTAGCCCATAGGCTCCAATTTCATTGCACAAATAATGTAGCAGAATACGAAGCATTAATTCATGGACTTCTCATGGCACTTAAGAAAAAGGTTAAGATTCTACAAGTTTTTGGAGATTCGGAGTTAGTAGTCAAACAAGTGAGAAAGTAGTATTCATGCCATGATAGGAGAATGACCAACTACAGACATAGAGTGTGGGACCTCATTGAGGGATTTGATGCTTTTAATATCCAACTGATCACACGGAAGAAGAATCAAACTGTTGATTCTCTGGCTCAAGCATCAAGCACTCTGCAGCCTCTGTCTCTGTCAGGATTGAAGAAGTTTACTGTTGAATTGACTCCTGTGCCATCAGTCCCAGAAAATGTGACTAACTTTTAGGTATTTGAGGATGATAAGCACATTATGGACTTTATCACAAATATAGATGTTTTCGCTTCCCAAATCATTGATGAAACAAAACCTCAGGAAGCAGAACTGGATTTAGAAGGTGTGCTGAATCTAAAATCAAACACTATTCCCAGGGGAATGGTGCAGTTGGAACGAATTTTCGATATGGATAAGATTAGGGGTCAGGAACAAGAGTCAAAGAAGGAGTCCATCAGTGGACAGTGTGACACTCACAATGTGGGAACTGAGGATAATATTAAGAATATTTTCATTGGCAAGGTATGCACTCCAGAAGAAAGACACGGTATAATCAAAGCCCTACACGACTTTCTAGATATAGTAGCCTGGAGTTATGAGGACTTGAAGACCTATGATACATCTATCATAACTCATACTATACCCTTGAAGCTAGATGCTAAGCCTTTCAAACAGAGACAGAGACCTATCAATGCATTACTAGAACCACTAATACAGAAGGAAGTCCAGAAATTGTTGTCTGCCAGAATCATACTCCCTATCAGGCATTCAACATGGGTGGAAAACCTGGTTCCAGTAAGAAAAAAGAATGGAGAAATTAGGCTCTGCGTTGATTTTAGAAATCTGAACAGATCATCAGAAAAAGATAACTATCCAGTTCCCTCTTTGGACGAGGTGCTTCAAGTGGTTAATGGTTCTCAGATGATGTCCTTCCTAGATGGTTATTCAGGATACAATCAAGTGATGGTTCAGTATGAGGACAGACACAAGACAACTTTCACAACTAAGTGGGGTACCTTTGCCTACAGGAGGATGCCATTTGGACTCATCAATGCTGGAGCTACATTCCAAAGGGCTATGGACATCACCTTTAAGGATATTATAGGGAAATGCATCATCATTTATATGGACGACCTGACTATTTTCTCAAAGAACAAAGGGGATCATATCTCAGATCTGCACAAAGTGTTCCAAAAATGCAGAGAATTTGGCATATCCTTGAATCCCAAGAAGTGTATCTTTGGGGTAACAGAAGGAAAGCTGTTAGGGCATGTGATATCAGAGAAAGGAATTGCTATAGATCCGGAGAGAGTGGAAGCCATCCTAAAAATTCAGCCGCCTGCCAGCAAAAAAGAGATAAAGTCCTTCTTTGGTAAGATTAACTTTGTCAGAAAATTCATCACGGGATTTGCTGAAATTGTGAAGCCATTAAATGCTATGTTGAAACAAGATGCCAAGGTTGAATGGACTACAGAGGCAAAGGAGGCCTTTGCAGAAATTAAGAGAGCCATTGCTGACGCTCCAGTATTGGTAAGCCCAAATTATAGCAAACCCTTTTATATCTATTCATTCGCTTCAGACCACTCATGTGCTGGAATGCTTACTCAAAAGTTTGATGAGCGGAATGAGCATCCCATTGCTTTTATGAGTGCACCATTAAAGGATGCTGAGTTGAAATACCCAAGTGTGGAGAAGCAAGCATATGCCCTTGTTCGAGCAGTAAAGAAATTTAGGCATTATGTCCTCAGAAATAAGGTGTTTGCAATTGTTCCTGATTCCGCAGTTAAGTTACTCCTGATGCAGAATGAATTAGGGGAGCACAGAGCTAAATGGGTGACCATGTTACAAGAGTATGACATTGAGATCCAGCCTATGAAACTGGTAAGAGGGCAGGGACTCACCCAGACTATGGCAGAGATAAGCCCTGAATTATCTATTCAGAACTATAATGTTGAAGAGGTTTCCCCTGACGGCTAGTATGATGATATAGTGTATTACCTATTGAATCAACGACCTCCAGCTCACCTTAATGCAGTACAGAGGTGAGCCTTAAGGTTGAAAAGTGACGGTTTCATGTTGAAAGGAGCTGTTTTGTATAAGAAGAATCATGAAGGTATTTATTTAAGGTGTCGTGGGAAACAGGAAGCTGAGAGAGTGATGAACGAGTTCCATGAGAAGTACGGTACTGGTCATGGTTCAGCTATTGCTACTGCAAATCAGATTTTGAGGGCAGGGTATTACTGGCCTACATTATTCAAGGATGTTCATCAACATGTACGGACCTGTCACACTTGCTAGACTGCAGCAACAAGAGAAAGGTGTGCAACACTCCCGCTCCAACTAGTCACCGAGGTAAGACCTTTTGCTCAATGGGGTATGGATTTCATAGGCCCCATCAACCCACCATCTTCTGCGGGACACAGGTACATCCTCACCATCACTGATTACTTTACGAGATGGACTGAAGCTTTTGCTTGTAGACAATGCACATCAGAGGTAGTAATTGATTTTTTAGAATCTGCCATTCTCAATCGGTTTGGATGTCCTGTTGCTATTGTGTGTGATAATGGTCCTGCCTTTGCATCTTTGAAATTCTCAAATTGGTCCTTTGATCATGGCATTTTTGTGAAGTTTGCATCTAATTATTATCCCCAGGGCAATGGTCTAGCAGAATCCTCTAATAAGAACCTATTGACTGTTATCTGTAAACTATTAGAGAGGAACCCAAAAGATTGGCACACCCAGCTTCGGTTTGCCCTTTGGGCAGATCGTACCAGAGTTAAGTCCTCCATTGGTACATCTCCTTATCATTTAGTGTACGGTTTGGAACCAGTTTTCCCTATCCAACTCAAGATCCCAACTCTACAGTTTATAAATTAGTTTTATGATGAAGGGGACAGAAGGGAGGCTAGGTTAACAGAATTATTACACCTTGAGGAAAAATGAGACAATGCCTTGGAGAATTTTGCCAAACATCAGGGGGTGGTCAAGAGGTGGTTTGATAGGAGAGCTAAAGTCAAAGCCTTCAGGATTTCTGACCTTGTCCTATACTGGGATAAACCTCATGATCAAAAAGGGAACCATGGAAAATTTGATAAATTGTGGCTTGGCCCATATCAGATTGCCGAAATACTAGGAGATAATGCCTTCCATCTGAAGACTCTCACGGGAGAAGACATACCACTACCTGTCAATGGGCAGTATCTGAAACATTATTTCCAGTCTTGAGCTGTTTTCAGCTCTTTGCTTTGTAAATAGTTAGTTTAGGTTACTTTGATTTGCTTTGGTTAGGGTAGGTTTGCTTTGGTTTGTTTGTTTTGGTTTGCGTTGCTCTTGCTCTTGGTTCCTTTCCTTTTGGGGATTGTGGGTGCGTCTGTATGGTTATGGTGACAAAGCAGGACTAATGTTCTTGGTATTTCCCTTACAAACTCCAATCATCCTTCTAGGACACCCTGGTATGAACTCTTTACCTTCTGTCATTTCTCCTTACGCTGAAGCAAAGGTTTTCCAGTCAGTCTAAACAAAAATATATGGGGGTCTTATACTTTTAATCCTTAATATACCTGAAGTTGTAAAAGATCCTTATAAGGTCTGAACAGGTGAAAAATCATTTTCTGCTCTAGTGCCACTGTGGTTCTCAGCCCTGAGTGTGGACTTCACTGTTCACAGGTTGAATGAAGTGAGTGAAAAGAAAAGAAATATCAGCAAAATAAAAAAGAAAGAATATATATGAAAGTCAATAAATTTGAATTCAACTTATCAGGGGGATCTGAATATCTTTATCGGGGCTATAGACACCTGGCTGGCAGTAGAGCTATGTTCAGGAGGATCACAGCGATAATCTCATTAGGGCTATGGACGCCTGACTGGCAGCGAGGCTCTATCTAGGTCACTCTTAGAGTAAGAATCATTACATAGCCTGTTCATACCAAGTCTGGTTCTTCTTGCAACTAAGGGTAGGTAATAAATGCATATGCACACACTTAGACCCGGGTATAGGAATGTATGAATGGTTGGGAGTTTCTTTGTTTTAACTTAGGATGGTGGCTAGGTATTTGAGTTAAAACCATGAGTTCTGTGTTCTTGATTCCAGTTTGTCATCCAAATGCTCAGGAGTATTTCCCCAGCAGAGTCGCCATTTGTTGTGCAGTTTTTTGCACACACGCCCCACTTGGAGTAGGGACCCTCTTTTCAGATGTCTTTTAACCTTTGGTTTCATTGGATTTATCATTTTAAGGTTTTGACATGTTGGTCTTGCTAGCCTTGACCTTTCCCTGAGGCTTGAATTGATTGAAATTGAGTGTTTAGCAAACTCCGGGTTTTCACCTGGTTCTGGGATTTTCCAGCTCCGGCGGATTTTTCTGGGCCCTAGTTCTTTGTTCGTTCCTGGCTGGATTCTCCGATTCCGGGTTTTTGCTTGATCCCGGGATTTTCCGTTCCGGGTGGATTTTCCCGGACTTGGCCAAAGTCCCAAACTTCGCCATGTCCCCGGTTTCTGCATTTCCGTGAAATTCCTGTCCATTCGGATTTCCGCGTATTCCCAGATTTTTTGAAATTCTGTTTTGGGCTCGGGTTTCCAGATTTGTCAGAAATGTCTTGTCGCGCATTAATGACTAAGGTACCTTCGCTCAGATGGTTATATGGGTGGATTTAGGGCACTCTGAACATCATTCTAACTTCGTTCACTCATCTCCTTTTGCTCTGGCAATCATAAATTCTCATTTGTGCTTTGAAGATTGACTTGGATTGTTTGCGTACGAATTGGTTGGAGCCTTGTTGGTTAAAGTTTATGTTGCTGAGGATGCGCTTGTTTCGTGGTTTCTTCCTCTAGCTCAAATTTCATCCGCTTTGATCCATGGTAGGTTGTCGTTGGCTCCTTCCTTTTATTTTTCTTGATGATTGAGTGTTTCTGTGCTGATTAATGATAATTTCGGGTCGGCCCTTGCTTGATCTTGATCCCATATTTATAGAATTTGGATTTGACCCGTTTTGTTGTAGAACCCTATTTCCTGTGCCCTATGAGCTCCTTTTATCCATTGGATGGCGTATGTATCCTTTAGACGGGGTCTTGGGTTAGATTGCTTGCTTTTTAGTGTGAAATTTGCTATTGTGTGAAGTTAGGGTTTTCCTCGGTGTTCGGCCCAGAATGAAGGTTTCATGTTGCTTGAGCGATTTTGTCCCTGTATCACGTTGACTTCCCCATCTTGTGAAGATTCGAGTGCTTTAGGTAAATCTTTAGCTAATACTTTAAACCTTAAAGCTTGCTCTGGTTTTAATGGCGGAGGTCGGGTTATTCAGATTAGGGCATCATTATTTTGATATAGGGATTCATCCTTTGAGAGTTTTGAGGGTCGAAAATCCTTTGCATCCTGAGTTTTGTTGATTATTGTCAGTTTTGAAACCATTAGAACTCAGGAAGGGAAGATCTCATGGTCATTTGAATTTTGGGTCGTGTTTCGCCATTTTTCGGGTCTCGAGGTCGTCGCGGAATTTCGCTGCTTCTGGATTTTCCCAGTTTGGGCCTATTCTGCGGACTGGGGTTATTGCCGGAACATTCTAAGTTGTCCGCGAAAATCCGTTCCATCTGGATTTTTCTGGATTTCCTGTCTGGCTGCGTCCTTTTTGATGTTTCGATAATAGGATTAATGGAACGATTGTTTAATGCTTATCTCTTGTTGCCAATGAGTGAATTCCATGATTATCTTTTGATCTTTCATCCGTACTAATGATCCATTTGACTAATGATGCTTTGGCGATAGGAATCCATTTGGGTCGGATTTCTCTGAAATTTCGCCCCGACGGTATTTTCTCGGTTTGCATGGTTTTCCCGAACTATCCTATTTCTCTGAATCTCAAAGGATTAGTAGTTGGCAGTGGATTTTGATGGATTTATATGATTTGTGATAACTTTTTGGATTGAAATATGAACAAAAATTGAATACTAATGATGATTTTTGGATGTGCAGGCTGAATCAAGCAAGGCAGCTACTGGAAAGTCTAAGGGTGGCGCAGGGGCATCGTCCATTTCTGAGACTGAACGATTGACACTAGACATGAAGAACCAGCTCCCCAAAAGCAAAGTGTCTTCTGTGTGAGCTGACGTATCTGACACTAATGTTGGTGCCTGGCGATATGAGGAGTTCAAGCAGAGAACGGCAAAGAGGGACTTGTCAGCCTTGAGGCAAGGGATGATGAACTCTGGATTGGTGCATGTGGCAGGTTTCCCTTCGGCGGTCCAGTGTTACGAGTTAATCTTGGAATGTGCTAGACAATATGATTTTGATACACAGCGGGTGGTTAGCACCAAGGGAAGGGTCTTGGCCAACTTCAGTCCGGCCTCTATTGCACAAGCTTTCAGCATGCTGGATCTTCCTTCAGTGTGTGCCTTGAATATTGACACTGCCAAGACATATTATGAGAATGAGCCCATCAAGGCTCAGCAGATAGTCAACTTGTGGCTGGAGAAGCCCAAGTCCCATTATTCAAAGTTGCCCAAGCAGTTGCACAGGGTTAAGTTCAAATCAGATGTATATGATGCTATCACCTTCTTGAGCAGAGTGGCTGGTTTGAGGACTGCCGGGTGTTAGAAAGTTGGATGGTCCACGTGATAACCAAGATCGAACAAGGGACCAACTATCACTGGGCAGGACTCATCAGTGCTAAGATTGATAAACAATTGAGGAATGTCCTAGAGGCAAAGAAATTCACTATGTCCTCATATGTAATGTATGTGTTGGCCATCTCCTACCCATACAAAGGTCTGAATCCGAGGGGAACAGTAGGATAGGATATAATCTATGAGGTTTATCCGGAGTTGCATCTGGGGCACAAAGATTATAGAAGGGCCAATGATGCATTCACGATGCATATCACCCGGACACTCCAGAATGCTGAGCACCTTAGATTGTCCGATGGAGCCAAAGGGCTAATAAAGAACTATGGAGCCTAGTTCATCCAGTTCCCTACCTTCACCTACCTCAGGATTGATGGATGCCCAGTTTCCCCTTATAGGTTACCCCGGTATCCTACTGACCACATTGTGCTATTGGAAGTTGTGAGACAAATCTGTGAATTTGATGCTGTGGTGAAGAGGGAGAAGCACAAGACAGGCTTCAGAGGAGACTTCCCTCTCAGGATTGGTGTGGCGGAGGTGTGCCCCTCTATTCTATCAGCCCATACTGCAGGGGAAGAACTGGCAGCATATGGTTTCTCCTTCCATTCTAAAAGGATGAATTTTGATATAACAGGAGAAGCGCAGAAGAAAGCCACCAGGGAGTACAGGCACAAAGATGACTTGGAATATTATTGGGTCAATATCAAGGATGACCTTGATGCGAGAAAGAAGAGGTACTCCAGGCTCCCTATGGAGGCAATTAGGCAATACAACGTCAAGTTAATCCCGGATCAATTGGATGATGACGGAAATCTGGTGCAGGACCACGCCTATGAGGCAGTAAAAAATAAGCCAGCCGGGGATATTAACTGGAATGAGGATGAGATTACAGAATTGGAGGACCTAATGGCTCTTGTGATGAAATTCACTCTTTCTTGGGTAAAACATAAAATTTGGGAATTGGAGAACGCAAAGGTAGCTTGTACCTTCGAATTGATGGGGAATCTCAACCCCATGTCGATTTCTGAGGAATCAGGGGAAGATGACCCCAAAGGAAAAATAGTGAAGACCTCACCATTCAAGATCAAGGTTAGAGGTCCCAAGGGAGCTGAACCTGAAACAAAGAAGAAACTGAAAAGGGAAGCGAAGGTGGAAGACCTTGACAATTAGCAAGTCCTCTGATGAGGAGGAGATGGAGAAAGCAGAAGAGGAGGATGCTCCTCCACCACCTAAGAAGACAAGAGCCACAAGGACTGCGAAGAAGAAAGATCAGGCTGCTTCGAGTGATGAGCCTCCAATTGTCGATGTGGAGAGTTCCAGAGGGGAGAAAACAAAAGTTTATACTAGGAGATCCAGAACTCCCTCTCCGAAGGATATTGTGTAGAAGAAGGATTCTCCTCCGAGGCCACCAGTTGTGGAGCCATCCAAGTCTGTTTCTCCTCCACCGAGCATACTTGAACCGGGAAATCCTGGTGAACATGAAACTAGCAGGGAGGCAGAACCATTCAAGGAGGGAGCACTCTTCAATGAAGCAACAGAGCTGGAGGTGGAAGAGGAGGAATGACATACTTCTCCTTTGGTGCATTATGAGGATTCTCCAGAAAGTGACAAAGGCCATAGATCGCCTGGGCCGGAGGAAGATATCCCTGCTAGAACTCCATCACCGGTGCTTCCAGAGTTAGGATTTGAAGAGGCCGACCAAAGTAGGCAGCTTTCGGAGAAAGAAGATGATAAAGCAACTGTAGAAGAAGAAAAGGTGACAGAGGAGTCGGAAGATGCCAGGACAGAAGAAATCTAGACTAACCCTGTAGCCCTGGACTGGCTGGAGAAGGAACTTGCAAGGAAGAAGCAAGTGATTGTTGAAGATACTCCCTTGGACTGGGATGAGATGTTGTCAAAAATTGGCAAAGGAAAGAAAAAGAAAGCTGCCAAGGTGATCTCAAGGGTGGAAAGGGATGAAACGCACAACAGGGTATTCCACATCGCCACTCCTGCCGCAGATAAAATGAGAGAGGATATTACAAGCCAAGATTATGATGTGCAAATGATTAACCTTGGGCCTGCATCCGTGGAGCAGGATATTGAGGAGTTTGAGGGGTCCAGTGCGGTGATTGTTGACAGATTGAAGAGGGAGACTCAGACTAAACGTGAACTAAAGAGGGAAAATGAAAGGTTAAGGAAATGTTTGGAGGAGGTCATGAAACCTTTATAGTCTCTCCACCCTTCTTCTTCTGCCACTCCTGGTTTTCTGCCTAAGGAAACAATCTCTGGGATTGAAAAGATGAAGGCCTCAGCTCAAGCTGCCATAGATTGGCTGGTGGATGTCCAAACAAAAGGGGATGATACTATTAGGGAGATTTTATCTGTAGGAAAGGATGCAGTCCGGGCGAAGGCGCTGTTAGAGCATATCTTGTCTCAGGATAAGGATGATATGGACCTCCTATTGCAGAAATCGAAGGTTATCCTAGGGCATGGAAAAGAGCAATTGGCTAAGGATGGAATCCTTCCTTCCCCCAGGTTGGATGAGCCGTGGGAATGGTTCGAGGCACTGCAGATCAGGCAGAAGGCTCTGAAGAAGATACATAAATGAAGGAAGTCAATTGACGGTGAGCTTACTGCGGTCTATGATGGATGCATTGCCTTCTTTGAGGTAATGACAGGGAGGAAGAAGATAGCTCCTAAATATCTGAGCTTGGAACAACTAAAGGAATGGTGGCATGAAGTTTATGCCCCAGATGCAGAAGGAGTTGTCACCGGCCACCAGCTTGATGATGCAGCCACCTACATGGCAGTGATGGACAAGTATCTGTTTAGCAAGGAAGATTGGAGTAAAATTGTTGAGCGGTCCAAGGAAGAAATCGACTCAATTAAATGCCAACTTAGGGTCTTGCCATTGCCACCTGTTACTGAGTTGGATGGAGTATTCTTGAAGGTCCAAGGGTCGTCAGTTCAGAAGAAAGATAAAGGGAGTAGCAGTTAATGCTCATTTCGAGATTTGTGCTTCCCTATTATCATAGGGCATGCATTGGACTGAACTTCCTTGGGGACTGTGTCAAAGCCGACCTAGATGATGGCATTTAATGTGTGCCTTAGTTTGTTTTTCCTTGGCCGACCTGTTTTGGCGGTTTTTATTATTTTGTAAAAATGTTTGGCTGGGCCGACATGTCTTGGGGGGATTTGCTATTAATAGGCATTTTTTCCTCTTTGTAAAGGGAGACATTAGCAAGAAGACATTAGAAATTAAAGAGCAAAAGTTAGAGTTTTTTTATTTCCTTGAAGCAAATAATGTATCAGAACAGTTGAATTGTTGCAGTATTTTGGTGATTAATACAATTGAAGACATTATGGTTTTCCTGGTGAAATTTTTTGTGTTATTTCATCTTGCATGGTTCCCTTGTTCTATCTTTTAAATTGCTTTAAGACTTAGGGTTTAGTATTCAAAAATAAATTAGTTTCAGTTGGATAAATGATGTTTATGATTTCATATTTGGAATGTTTGTAGCTATCTCTGGTCTATACTCCCAGTAACTATCTGATTGTAGTAGGTTGGTAAAGTCAACCTGGACCGTATATTCAATGTGCTTAAGTTCGATTGTAGATGAATGTCTATGATTTGAAAATCTGTATTCCTCAGAAAATTGCACCATTCTTGTAAGATTGCATTGTGGGTCGAACAAGAATTGGTTATTTGAGATAGGTCCATTCCAGATATATGTCATTTACATTGCTTGTCCTAGCAGTAGTTTAGATTTTATCACTTCCTCGCATCCCTATCTTTTGTTGTTTCTTTATTATTTGGTTAGATTTAGGATTTAAGATCATCATATTGTCAGATCTGATAAGTTGAAAGATATAGTTTGCTTGTAGTAAGGTCCCTTTGTGATTACCAGCATTTTCACATAATTATCTGAGTTGTTTTATGCATTGTTATGACCTAACACCCGAGAGACCTTGGGGTGATTTTCAGTGATTTATTATTGAAAATAATCTTTCAAGAGAGATAGAATATTGCATTCTGTCTGAGTTGTTGCTGTGCAGAAAACACCATCAACAAGATCCACTACTCACACACACATCCTTTGTCATCATTCCAATGATCTCCTTTTCTGCATTTTCCCTTTTGACATCAATGACAATTATATGTAAACAATCTCCCCCTTTGGCATTGATGGCAAAACTTTAACTGCTCATCTAGGTACCACTGAAGCTCTGTACTAATCTGATTATTCACACTATAACATAGCATCTCCCCCTATGACATACATCTCTTCTCTTCTCAGTGAGCTTCTATTTTGCATCACATTTCTCCCCCTTTGACATCAATGGAAAAGGGTACACTCCCCCTTAGGAAATGCTCCATTTTTGACAAACTCTGCAACCATCAAGTTGTTACAAATTATAAAACAAGATTTTACATGACTTGATCATACTATTCTTAACTAGGGTTAAATAAATGATCAATGAAGCTCCCCCTAGATATATGCCCTATCACTAATGTTTAGTGATATGTGGTGGGAGAAACTACTCCCAACTTATGCCTCAAGTATTCAAACTATTCTGTAGGAAGAGGCTTTGTAAATATATCATCCACTTGTTCCTTGGTAGGAACATACTCCATGCGAACTTCCTTATCTGCAAACTTTTCTCTGATGAAGTGAGACTTGATTGATATATGCTTGGTTCTAGAGTGCATCATTGGATTCTTTGAGATATTAATGGCACTTGAATTGTCATAAAGAATCGAGATAGGCTCATTGTAATCTACCTTGCTATCCTTTAATATCTTCTTCATCCATAGGACTTGAGTATAACACACAACTACTACAACATATTATGGTTTTGTAGTAGAAAGGGTGACAAACTCTTGCTTTTACTCATCCAAGAAACTAGTTTTCTTACCAAAAAGAAGGCTTCTCCACGAGTATTCTTTCTTTCATTCACACTTCCTACCCAATCTGCATCTATGTATGTTGTTAAAGTGAAATCTTTGAATTTGGGATACCATAAACCATAGTCAACAATACTTTTGATGTATCTAAAGATTCTCTTGACTGCATTGACATGTGATTCTTTAGGTTCTACCTGAAACCTAGCTACCATACAAACCACTTGCATTATATCAAGCCTAGATGTAGTTAAATATAGTATACTTCCAATCATTGATCAATACAAAGTATGATTTGCATCAGGTGACTCATCTAATTTACTCAACTTGTAGCTAGTAATCATGGGAGTACTTACTGGTTTACAATCCTCCATGCAAAATTTTTAAGCATTTCTTTTGCATACTTGGTTTGTGATATAAATATACCTTTATCAGTTTGTGTAATTTACAAACCAAGAAAAAATATTAGTTCTCCTAACATGGACATTTCAAACTCATATTGCATGTTTGTAGCAAATATTTTGCACATTACATCATTGTCACCACAAAATATAATATCATCTACATATACTACAACAATGATCATTTTCTCACCTTCATATTTGAGATACAGATTGCTATCAGCACAACCTTTCTTGAATCCTTGTTATTGTAGAAATTGATCTAGTCTTGAATACCAAGCCCTTGGTGCTTGCTTCAAACCATACAATGCTTTTCTCAATTTGTAGACATAATAATCATTCTCTGATAGCTGAAAACCTTTTGGCTGCTCAATATATACTTCCTCTTCAAGGTTTCCATTTAGAAATGGAAGTTTGACATCCATTTGATATAATTTAAAACCTTTATACACAAAAAATGCAAGAAACATCCTAATATCTTCTAATCGTGCAACTAGAGAAAATGTTTCTTCAAAACCAATCCCTTCTACTTGTGCATATCCTTTGCACACTAATCTTTCTTTTTCTCTAACCACAACTCCTTCATTTAGCTTATTTCTGAACACCCATTTAGTGCCAATTACATTCTTTCTTGATGGTCGAGGAACCAATTCCCATGTTTTGTTCTTTTCAATCTGATTGAGTTCCTCTTTCGTTGCTTTTATCCATCTTTCATCTTTATTGGCTTCATCAAAGCTTTTTGGTTCAATCTGTGATAAGAGGGAAAATCTCACTTGTTCCTTGTTATTTGCAAGCCTTCTTCTATTCTACACACATTCATTCTCATCATCAATTTTTTGATCTACAAAATGATCCTTTTGCACATATTTTGCAGGTGCTCATTCAACCACTTCTTCATTCTCTTCTTCTTGTTCTTCTTCTTCTGCTACACCTATTTCATCCTTATTTGTCTCAATTTCAAGATTATTTCTGCTAGGCTTACATTAATTTGCACTTTCATCAACCTTGACATGTGCACTCTCTACAATTCTATGCAATCTCTTATTATAACACTTATAAGCTTTTCTTTGGCTAGAATACCCCAAAAATATCCCTTTATCACATCTTGACTCAAAAATTTCTAAATCTTCATCTTCTCATTTAATATAGCATTTACTGCCAAATAATTTGAAATGCTTGACTGATGCAGGCCTACCAAACCACAATTCATATGGAATTCTACCACTGTTAAATCTTATAAGTTCTTTATCATGAATGTATACAACAGTTTGTAGTACTTCTTTCCAAAATGTGTCTGCCAAGTTTTCCTCATTCAACATGGCTCTAGCCATCTCCATCACAATCATGCTTCTTCTCTCTACCACACCATTTTGCCGTGGTGTTCTCGGAGCTGAATACTCAAATTTGATTCCATGATCTTCACAATATTCCTTGAATTCACTTGAAATAAATTATCCACCTGTCTGACTTGAGACATTTGATTCTTCTCCTAGTCTCATTTTCTACCAGCTTCTTATAATCTTTAAATGCTTCAAATTCCTCAACCTTCTCCTTCAAAAATGTGACATATTCCATTCTGGTGTAATCATCAATCAACATCATGGAATATCTTTCTCCTTGAAATGCCCTTGTCCTAATTGGACCATATAGATTAGTATGAATTATCTCCAAGGGTTTTGTAGTAGAATAATCCTTTGTAGGAAACTTGAAATTTGTTTTCTTTCCTTGTTGGCATCCATTATAGATTATATTTTTAGGCTTTACAATCTTAGGAATATTTCTAACTAGACCTTTTGAGCTTATTTTTACCAAGTTTTCAAAGTTTACATGTCCCAGTCTTTTATGCCACATCCAACTCTCATCTGCTTGGCTAATTAGACATGTTTGGTTTTCCACTTCACATAGATTATAGACATTACTGTCAGTCCTTATCCATTGAGAAATTGTTTTACAATTCATTCTTATCTTGCATCCTTCAGAATCAAATACAACTTTATATCCATTATCACACATTTGGCTGACACTAAGAAGATTATGTTTTAGACCTTCCACATATAGCACATCTTTAGTTTTGTTCTTCCCATCTATGCTCAGAATTCCTTTACCATGAATCTTAATAATAGTATTATCACCTAGGCTTATTGAACCTCCTTTTCTCATTTCAAGTTTAATGAATTTATTTTTATCTCCAGTCATGTGCTAGAGAAACCACTATCAATAATCCATAGATCTTGTTCCTTTGCATGCAATGTTTTTTGTGAAATCATAATCTAAGTAGATTTCTTCTTTTCCTCCTTCCATACCTTCTTAGGTTTATTTTCAACCCTTTCTTCCTTTTTCTCAAGGACCTCAGTTTTATTTTCATCTTTGGAACGTTTGTTTTTCTTCTTCTCAAAATGAGCATTTAGTCTCACAAATTTTTCTCTACAATTTCTAGCTATATGACTGAAATTATTGTAATTGAAACAAACTACATTAATATCAGCTAAAGGAGAAAATGGATTTTTTCTTATGAAATTTGTATTTCTCCTTGGAATGACTTTACACTCTATAGCCCTATGACCAAAATTGTCACAAGTATAACAATACCCATTAAAATATGATGTGCACCTAGTTATGGAATTTCCTTTGACTGGATGAGGATATCTTCTTTGTCTAGGTCTCCTTGGATAGTGAACTCTTGTGAAACCATCATTGTCTATTCTCTTAGTATTCTGCTTCTTTTGTTGATCAAGAATCGACTAGTTAACTTTCTTGTCTTCAATTGGTTCCTTCTCTTTAATAGATTTCTCAACTGTAGTTGACTTCTCTTCATCTTTATAGGCTTCTTCTCTATCGGATTTTTCTCCACTAAGGATTGATTTTTCTTCTTCTCTAAATCTTTCATAGAGCTTTGCAAAGGCATCAATAAATGAATTTTTTCCTTTTTCAAGTCCTAAGCCTAATTTTTCTTTATTAGCTAGCTTTTGTGTACTTAGCAATTCATCTAGAATATTAGTACTACCTTTTAACTTCAAACCTTTATTTATCTACTCATTAGCTTTCTCCACTTGTTTTCTTAAGGAAACTATTAATGCCTCAAGTTCTGAGCATCTATCCATCTCATATTGCAATTTAGATTTCATGACAACTTCAACTCATTTGATCTCTTCTACATGAACTTTCAGACCAACTATCACCTTATTGGATTCCTCAAGTTCATGAGTTAATCTGTCAGTCTCCTTTTGATCATTCTTTTTCAGTTTCTTGTTTTCTCTCTTAAGATCATCATATTTATCTCTTATTTCATCAAGATATTCAAGAGAACTAATTAATTCTCCTTCAAGATCAACAACTGCCTCCTCTTTTTCTTCATGTGAATCCTCAATTTGTGCATCTTCCTGATCCTCACTTTCTTTAGCCATAAATGTAAATCCTCTTCTATCTTCTCTCATTACAAGGACATGATCTTTGTCCTCTTCTGAACTATCACTAGCATTAGATGCTTCACTTTCTTCATTGATGTACAAACTCTTTTTCTTCTTTCCAGAATTCTTCCTTTTAGGGTAAAAATATTTCTTCCTTTTACTATCTCCTTGTTTATAGTTATCCACTTTATCATATGGACATTTAGAAGAAAAATGACCTATTCTTCCACAATTAAGAAACTTGAAAGGGAGCTTACCTTTATACTTTCTGGATCCTCTCCTTAGTCTATTTATGAAGTTTGCTTCTTCCTCGTCGATTTCTTCATAATTAGATGCAATGACAAAAACTTTTTCTTTCTTATTAGCTTCATCTTTGACAACCTTAAATGCAGCTTCTCTCCTGGATGATTCAACTTCCGACATTCTCACCTCATATGCAGTAATTATGCCATGCATGTCATCAAGAGTGAGTTTACCAATTTCTCTTCCTTCTTCAATAACAAAAATCTTGGAGTCATATCTAGTTGTCATAGACATGTGAACTTTCAACACAACATCTTCTTCTTTTAGATCTACACCATATCCTTTAATGACATTCACCACATCATCAAATCTATGAAGATAGTCTACAATCTTCTCTTCTTTATTCATCTTTAAGCCTTCAAATTTTTCTCTCAACACTTGTAACTCTTCCAACTTCACTTTGGTGTTACCTTCATAGATCTTCAAATTTTCCCAGACATCATAGACAGTTTTACACTGCATAAGTTTGTTATGCACAAAATTAGACAAATTATTCATAATGATAAACCAAGATTTCTTATTGTCCTCATGAATTTTCTTTCATGCAAGATCAGTAGGAATAGTAGTAGGAATAGTATATTGGGTTTCAACAGATGCCCAAACTTCAGTTCCAAGAGAAACTAAGTATCCTTCCATTTATGAGCTCTACTTAGCATAGTTTGTTCCATCAAACCTAGGTGGATTGTTTAAACCTTCCTAAAATGCCATTATGTTCACCTATCCAAGATCTACCTAAGCTGATTAACCTTCTCCTAGGGAACCTAGGGCTTTGATACCAATTGTTAGAACAAAATGATCTATTGAGAGGGGATGAATCAGTAGATATTAAAACTTCTAGTCCTTTAAAAATTTTGCAGATTCAACCTTAAACTTAGATGTGCAGATTGAAACATGAACAAATATAGTAACCACAAGCATGGGAGAGATCAACACATAACACTAGATATATGTGGAAAACCCAAGATGGGAAAAACCATGGTGACAAAAGATGCTTGAGTCTACTGCTCAAATCTAGCATCACAAATGAAATGTTTGTTACAAAGTTTAGGGCTACAACCCAAGGAAGCTTCAACTCCCTAATTTAGAAGCTACAACTTCAAGGATGTTGTTACACCTTATTTTAGGAGCTACAACTCCAAGGAAGCTTCAACTCCCTAATTTAGAAGCTACAACTTCAAGGATGTTGTTACACCTTATTTTAGGAGCTACAACTCCAAGGAGACTACAATCACCTAGTTTGAGCTAAAACTCGGTTCAATGAGGCTAAAACCTAAAAAAAATTACAAGTTCGTATGTGCATACAATTAAGTTCTACTCAACTTGAAAATGTACTATTACATTCAATGAATTGTTGCACACCCTACAACTTACATTACTATTGTTGAAGCTGCACTCTCAGCAACACTCCCCTGAATACAAAACCTAGATGATAGCATGTGTTGTGTCTAGGTTACACACATATGTGCATTCACTATTTGCACTCGTAACTCTCTCTCTCTACTTCACTTCTTGCATATTACCACCCTTGAGATAATTCTATGAGTGCCTTCTTTTTCTTCTCTCAACTAATCTACAATCTCTACCTTGAGATTCACACCACCGTTAAGGTCTTCTCAAATATTTTTCTAGGGTTTCCTTCACTTGCAAACTTCACCAACAAGCTTCCTTTTCCTTGAACCACACATACAGATGTACAACTCATTATTAAGACATCTGATAGGGTTTACTAGATATCACCATAACTTGCATCAAGTAGCCCAAAATTTAATTCGATTACAAACAATTTTCCTCATTCTCTCTATCAAATCCTAAAATATAATTATGCATTTAATGCATCCTTCTGTTCATTCAATCTAATCTTGATTCTTGTCTCTACGATCATCTGAACTGCCGCCCTATGCATCAAATATCATTACAATTGTTGCTGAAATAGATAGAGCATTTAATTCTCATTGCCAAGACAGTTACCAGTAGAAACCCTTATTCACACTGTTGCAACTTTAAAACACAACCATCTAATAAACAGTTGTTTAAATCTCTGTCATTGATCACATAACCATCGTGATCACATAGTGCATCACAATAACCTTAAATCATGACCATTGGATCAACCTTCTTCAAATCCTTCAATCTTAACTGATGTATCTTCTACCTTTTGATCTCCACCATTGATCATATTCATATACCTTTCACCATACGTGAGGTCCACCAAGAAACATGTCCAAAATCTGTTGATCCCATGAGCTTGAAAACATTCCCACACAAACCTTGTGGGGTTAGCGAGATACTTCCATTTGTCATCCACATCATAACCACCTAATTCACAACAACGATGCAAATTATCATATCAAGTAATCAAGTAATCTCTTTCATTTATCAGTATGCATACGTCATATTCCACCATCTGGTCCCACTAAAATCTTCAACAAGCACCATCTGATCAACAAGGGATAAACTACATCATTCCCTACTGATCCCACAGGTCTTCATCAGGCCCCACCAGAATTCTAGCAAGTTGCTCGAGCTTCTGCCATCTATCCACCAGGACATCACTTTCCACTAGCTACAATTGCTACCTTCATAGGTCCCATCATGCATTGATGGTCAATATCCACCCATCATGGATTAATCTCCACCTCTCTCTACTAGCCCCATGGGACTTAGCCGAGATCCATAAAAAAATCAACGGAATGCATGGGCACTGTCCAATCTTCTTGATTGCAACCATTGATCAAGTGAAGACAAATATTGTCTTGGGACTTAGGAAATATTCAACATGCCAAATATTTGCTCGGTCGGTAAAGTAAGGTGAAAGGGTCGGTCACCCTCACGAATTCAAAGGCTTAAGTATTAACTTAAGAAAATGAAAACTTCCTTGACCATTCAACGTCAAAATAGAACTTTTGTGAATTTCATGACTATAAACTCCTACACATGTAGGATTTTACTAATAAATCCTCACACCTGAGAATAGAAATAAAACAATTTTGGGCACATCCTTCACTTTCTTGACCCACATAATACCTTTCTGGAAAGCTCTTGAGAAACCCAATTCAAATCTTCCACTGGATCCACACTCACACTCATCCTTTGTCATCATGCCAATGATCTCCTTTGCTAGATATTCCCTTTTGACATCAATGACAACTATATGCCAACATCATTCTTGACGACAATCAAAATATTTGGCAAGAATCTGCACAACTGTTTTCTTGATTTAGGAGCTTCAGCCAATGTCATGCCATTGGTGGTATGTAAAGCCTTAGGAATAACTCCTACCCATTTCTGTCGAAAGATAACTCAATTGTGTAATCAAGGGAAAAATCAGATTTGTTAGATGGTTAGATCAAATAACACTAAAAATCCATTGAAATAACGCAGTACAAAGGAAAAGTGATGAAAACAAATAGGAAAGATATTACCAAGAATCTCCATCTTCCATGCTTCACCTTCGTTACACCTCCTAGCTTGCAATAAATAAAGATGCCCTCGGATTCATGAGCAATTATGACAAATGACAAGACTAAAGCAAGTTTTGAAGGATTTACTCAAAATCTAAATGCCTATGTCTAAAAGCCTATGATTGACAATGCCTATGCCTTGATTAAATGACTATAATAATAAATAATGAAATTTCCTATGGAGATTTAAGTGTGAAAGCAAATGCCTATAATAACTATGCAAAATGTCAAAATGTGCGTGCGTTTGAAAAATGAGAAGAAGATGGCATTTTATAGAAAAGGCCATTTCGAATGGACAGACGAGATAAATCAATGAAATGAACGATCCAGATTAAACCTAAGAATCCCTAATTAGGGTTAGGGAAAAATCCTTAATCGAACGGTCAAAATAAAATCGGATCGACGGTGGAGAATAAATGAGACAATTAATTAAAGAAATAAAGATTTTTGAAAAAATCAAGAAGATAAGATTGCCTGATTTGCAAGATTAAAAAAATCAAAGAGATAAGATGTGGACTGAAGATAAGATTTGAAAAATCAAGAATCTGCCCGATTACTTGATTTTTTGGAAGATTAATTACTAATTTGAATTAAAATAATTCAAAATTATGGATTTTATGAGATAATAAATAATCTTTTTCAAATTATTTATCAAAATGGACTGACAGTCAAGATTGAGATGACATTTTAAATAATTTAATTTATTTAAAATGAGGGGAATATTAGATTGGCAATTAAATAATTAAATTTAATTATTTAATTTAGCAGATAAGACTAATTAATTAAATAAATTAATCAATTCATTTAATTAAGACGATTAGCATATTAAATAAATAAATGTAATTCATTTATTTAATAATCAGGAAGAATTAAATGCAGAAAGGGAAATTAAATAAATTAAGAAATTTATTTAATTAAGGGAAGACTTAGACAATTAATGACGTATTTAATAAATAAATAAAATTTATTTATTTAATAATCATGAAGAATAAATGACATGAATTAATTAAATAATTATGAATTATTTATTCAATAGTCGAATGTGGACCAAGGACATAATTAAATGTCATAATTATGCTAGGACGAAAGTGGTAAAAATAAAGCTTGCAGGCCTAGGTCATTTTTAGGTGTCTACATTTTGCCCCTCTTTGTCATAATGTTGCTTGTCTCATTGTGACAAAGAAAATAAGTCAAAAAATGCCCTAGTGCAAAATAAGATGAGGAAGAATGACGAGGAGGGTTGTGGTATGCCCCCTTGAAAGGATAGACGGGTTCGAAGAACATGGGTGTGTTCTCGAAATTGGTTAGAAGACTAGAATATGAAGAGACGAAGAAATTTTAGTGCAAAAGACATGAATGCAATGCCTATATGAGATGGGTGAGAGAAGATCACAAGACTAAAGAAGATGCATGTTAGTTCCTAGACCAAATCCTTCAAAACATTGCCATAGGACTAATATTCATTGCTCTTAATCATCATTGGGCAGTAAAAATGACACAAATGGACAACAAACACCATGATATGATGTAGACCAAGGTGTGCAAGGTCATCCACTTGAAAAACAGACAATCACAGACAAGGAATGTCCTAACTCATACTAAGGGCGAAGTTGCCCCAGTCTTTTTGTCAAGACAATCCATATACAGTAGTCAAAGAAAATAAAATAGCCCAGAAGACGTCATCGCACCTCTAAATCCTCCATGGGACATCCTCGAGGTAGCTAGTAACATGACCAATAAAGACAAGATAGTAAAAATATAAGACAAAATAGCCAAGATAGCCAAAAGATAAGACAAGAAAGACTAGAAAGATTAACAGCCATGTAATTTTGTTTGCCAATGTTTGTTTGCCAAAGATTGAATTATGTTGATTTGACAGTTTGGACAGTTTAAGAGTTTTTCCAATTTGACAGTGTTGACGGTTTGACGGGGCCTATTGTCAGGAAGGGCACATCCTGAAAAAGGCAAAGGACATTTTGACGAGGTCTAACTCCAAGAAGGACACATCTTGAAGAGGACCAAAGAGTGACGAGATTGGCATTGTTTTGACTAATATGTTTTGGCAAGTTGACTGATGTTGACTGTATGATTGATTGGCTTATGTTCTCTAATTTTGACCAATTTTGACATTGACGTTTCAAATGACTGTTTTGTGTCTGATTTTGACTATGTCTGACTTATTTGACTGATGTGACGATTGTGACAAATGTCATGATTTTACTTGGACCAACCTAAAAGGACTGACCTAATGTCTCGGGGACTCATCGACTGATGGCCTTGCCTATGTAGCAAATGCGCAGAGACAACGTAGTTCGACAATGACATGGACTAACTGACATGACTGACTTTGACTCCATTTTTAGGATTTTGACATTGATTTGGATGTTTTTTTGTTTTTATTTAAGACGTTTTATGATTTTTAGGTCTTTCTTTAGGACATTTTATGATGTTTTTAGTCTTTCTTCAGGACATTTTATGATTTTTTTGTCTTTTTTCAAGACATTTTATGATGTTTTTGTCTTTTTGTCGTTTTATAATTTTTTTTGGATTTTGACATTTAAGAGGATCGTGGAAAATGCATATGACTGATGCCTACACATGAGAATCCAAGGAGAAACATGATTGTGCCCCTAGTCAAGCTGAATACCAATTGATAGGTGATGACAACGTTGTTTGACGTGGGAAGGACACATCCCGAAACAACGTGAGGATGATGACGATAAAGTGACGAAAGTATGGAGGTCTACAGCCAGGCCAAGAACACAATCAAGTAAAATTTTGGATAATGTGCTTGTATGAATTAGACTCGTTACATTTGGAATGACTTGGTTAGGACTAGATGGGATGATGATTATCCTTAGACCGTTTGACAAGGAAAGCCAAGATAGGTGACATACATGAAAAGATAAGAGGTGGCCTTGGTAAAGGACGGCGGACATGAGACTAAGGGAATGTCATATGGTTTTCAAGGACTATGTCATATAAGGACAATAAGACTATGATGTTTCGTGAATCGTGTATGACCAAAGGATAGGCATGTCAAAAGTTTTCCCAAAGCATGATTTATGTGTGCCAGTTTTATGTCAAGACCAAGGTAGGTGGAAATGATATGGATTAAATGGTTGAATGCCAATGCCAAGAGGAAGGCCTAGGAGATGAGACAACTTGCCCCCAAGTGTAAGAGTCCACATAGATGATTTATTTTACACATGACACCTGTTTGCCAGGTTTTCATCATGGTACTTATCCAAGGCGCCTGTTTGCCAGGTTTTCACCATTGCATGAAATTTTTCTCTTTACTATTTTCTTGACTTTTTGATTTTATTTTTTTTGGTGTCACCAAGACGCCTGTTTGCCAGGTTTTCTTCAAGGTGACGATTTTTTTGATTTTTTGATTTTTTTTTATTTCTAATTTTGTGGATAGCCTAGATGCTTTAGATAACCACTGACTGTTCTGAATCCATTGACGGTGTCGATGTAGAGAGTGGTGCCATGATATTCCAATAATGACCTTGCTAAAGGAGTTGTCTTGTCAGGATCGTAACACTTGTATACAACTGATCGATGTCATTGTGATCCTTTCTGATACTAGAGTTGGCCTTATCAAAATACGCACATCGCAATAGAGTGCCATGAGAGTCCTTGTGGTAAAGAGTTGCTGCCATGATGTGACGGATTTGTGACGTGGGATTTTTGGACTTTAGGCGAGATGTAGGATTATGATAGATGATGGTAGATGTGGAAAGGTTGTTTGGACATTTGGATGAATGACTTTTTATTTTCCAAACTTGGGATGGTGGGTGACGGATTTTGGAGGGATGGTGTTTGGAACCAACACTTTTATATGTCTTGATTGATGACCATTTTGAAGGAGGTGGACATGTGTTATATGTGGGAGTCCTCTTGTATTGTGGCTCCACATTGTGATTGACTTTTTCTTTTGACATATTTTCTTTGCTTGATCCATCTTTCTTTGGGATCCATTTTAATTTCATTTGTCCACTTGTCCTTTTGTTTGATTCAATGGCCTTTGACATTTGATTTTGATCTTTTGACTTGTAAATTTTTTGTTTTTGTTGGTCCCAAAGGGAAGGTTTATTTATGATGGAATGACGGTTCATGGTGTGGGTGGAGGGGGTGTTGGCAGCAATCTTATGACAAGGATTTCTCATGGATTCCATTTTGACGTTTGTGTTTGACAAGGTTGCCCCCAGTATTGAGGAGGTACCACTGGCATCGTTTGATTTGTTGTCTGAGGAATAACCAAGACCTTGATGTCTGTAATTTTCCTGAAGCTGTATTGGTTCTAGAATTCCTTGCTCGTGTATGCCTAGTCCTTTGCCTTGATATTGCATGCTTTGATAGATTCTATTTGCGATGGAGTATTTATTGTTTTGAAAGCAAGATGCTAACCCATCATGATGTCTATGGACACTGTCACTTGTAATATTTTTGTCTACAAGAAAGCCTGCTCTGACAAAGATAGACGACCCTAGTTGATAAAGTGTCTTAGCTTCATTTTCATGTTGGACATATTCCTGACTGATATCTTTGGTCTGATCATGTTACATGTTAGGTTTAGATGATTCTGTTGGTGCTTCCAAGGCAATGTCGAAGCCATCATTATGTTTGGTGTCATAGAGTCCCATGATTTTAGCTATAACTTGATCATATGCCAGCATGTCCCTAGTGGAAGATTCTTTTTCTGGAAGAATATCATCTATGTGTCCTATGGAGGCAAGTGTCTCATCGTGGGAAGTGTCAATAGTCAAGGCTTGTATAGGGCCGGCAAGTGTTTGATCATGAATGGCATAAAGGTCAAGGAGTGGATCATTTTGGACTTCTTTGTCAATGGTAGGGTCTTGGTCAAAGATGGAGTTGTCATGGATTTGGACTTCTTGGTCAATGATGGGGTCTTGGTCAAAGATGGGGTTGCCATGCATGATATAGTCAAAAATAGAGTCGTTGTCAAGGAGAGGTGTGTTTTGGGTGTCATGATTGTCTTGAAGGACTTCATGGATGGACTGAAAGATAGGGTCATTGGATGAACTACCTTGTTCTTGACATGAGGGTGACATTATAAGGTCATGCTTTGGACTTTAATTTTGACATGTATCCTCAAGTTTAGACAATGGGATTTGACTTTGAGCAATGACAAAATTTTCATGACTAGATGTGGCTTGTGAGGGGATGACTTGAAAATGATTAATGGATGAAGGACTAGGATAGGACATGGAGACTTGGGCTGGACTAGTATGTGAAGGACTAGGATATGACATGGGTACTTGCATTGGACCTGTATGTGAAGGACTAGGGTATGACGTTGAGACTTGGACCAGATATGACATGGAGTCTTGGACTGGATATGTCATGGAGTCTTGGACTGGATTAACTATTGAAGGACAAGGATATGACATGGAGACTTCGACTGGATTGGTGTAAGGTTGATTGAAATAGGACCTCGAGACTTGGACCGGATCAGTATGGTATGATGTGGGGACTTGACATGAGTTGGTAGATGGTTGATAAGGGATGCAGACTTGGACGAGATTAATAGGTGAAGGACTAGCATATGATGTGGATGTTTGGAATGGACTAGTTGATAGTTGGCTTCCCTTGTCAAAGTTAGGATAAGGGTGATAAGTGGATGTTTGTTGTGAATTATTGGTAGGATTTATGTCAAGTGACTGTTGATTGTGAGGGTAGACAGATGGTGGCAAAGTATTTATGTCAAAGCCTTGTGGTAACTTAGCCCCTTCATCCAAAAGCATGGCTAGATACCTTTGAGGGTCACGTAAGATATATTTTTTTGCAAAGGAGACTATGTCAGGATTTTGCGTTGCAGCTTTTATGTCTTTCCAATATACTTGTCCATTTTGGTCTCTTTGTATGAATGGTTCAAAAATATTTTTTGATGAAGATTGCATGTTCATGTTGTGAAATGGATCATAAAAGGTCCAATGTTTGACATGGTTGTTTCTAGATGTTTGACCGTTGTTTGGTTTGTTTCAGTATCCAGAAAACACTTGCAAGCACGATATTTTGACTGTAAGCAAGCACACATGAGACAAGTACAATCCTAAAAGGCCAAAAGGCCAAGGGTTTGTATACTTGGTATAGCCCACCGATATACCCCGGATTGGTGATAAACAACTTTCCTTCTCGAGAGCGGATATCTTAGAAATTTGGTGGCATTGACTCCCCTCCACGGCTCATTAACGTCATTCAAGCACACCAAATTTAGATTCTTTGGGTAATGACATCCCAAGAATTGCTATCTCTACTCAAGGGGATCAGTAGTGAGTGTCTTCGGGCATGATACTATACCCTACACTATACCAAGCAACGACCAATAAAATGGTTGGACACTAAGACAAGAGGTGTTTAATTCGAGCATTCCGTTCATGGGGCATGATCCATGCGGCGAGAGTCCCCTTTCGGATCCATCTCGTCAGAACCACACTCGTGATTCTTGGGCTTTCTCCAAGAACCCACTTTTATATACCGGCTAGAAGCCCCTTGGTGTCAGGGTGCTACCAGTCTGAGTCGTCCTGGGGTGAGTACTTTTTCCCACCAGAACAGGCCCAAGTTCTAGAGTTAGTAACCATTTCTCTTACACCCAGGATCGCACGAATGCGCAAGGGGAGAGGATACTCCGATATACCGAATCATGAAGGGTAATTAACTAATAAAGATGGGTCTGGTGTTCTGATCATGAGGTTTTCACCAAGTGAGAGCATACTCACCTACCATCTTGCAAGCACAATCAATCAAAGAAGACGTGTTCTTTTTATATGCACCAAAATCAAATGTTTGCTAATCTATGAAAGAAAAATAAGCACAATGTTTGTTTATCTTGTCTTCGACATTTGAATATGAAAATAATGAATTAGTAATCTCTTTAATCAATGGTCTTCGACACACAAATGGGGATCACCACACGCTATAAGAGAAGATTAGTAACACAAAAATAAATAAATAAATAAAATATTAATGACAACAGCAAATTAAAACAGCGATAACTTGCTCAAAACTTAACAAAATTTTAAGTGGTAGATATCCATAGAAATCTAAATGATAGACCTTCAAAACCCAGAAAACTTTTTCCACAATTCTGCACAAGAAAAACGTTATAGACAAAAGAAAAACGCAGGTTTTAAAAGATAAATTAAAAAAATAGTGAACAGTAAAATAGCCATAACTTTCTCAAATCTTAACGAAATTTAAAACTGTTTGTAGTTCTAGAAAGCTAAGACCAATATCTACAAAACCCAGAAAATGTTTTAAATGATTCTATTCGCCCATTTTTTTGTGCTCAAAAGATGGTGACGGGATTTCATATGACGTCTTGGCTGTAACCTGCAAAACAGTGAAAGCAAACAAGAACACACACAAATTTCTCTACAAAATGTCAGGTTCACCAATGTAATCAAGGAAAAAATCAGATTTGTTAGATGGTTAGATCAAATAACATTAAAATTCCATTGAAATAACGCAGTACAAAGGAAAAGTGATGAAAACAAATAGGAAAGATATTACCAAGAATCTCCATCTTCCATGCTTCACCTTCATTACACCTCCTAGCTTGCAGTAAATAAAGATGCCCTCAGATTCATGAGCAATTATGACAAATGACAAGACTAAAGCAAGTTTTGAAGGATTTACTCAAAATCTAAATGCCTATGTCTAAAAGCCTATGATTGACAATGCCTATGCCTTGATTAAATGACTATAATAATAAATAATGAAATTGCCTATGGAGATTTAAGTGTGAAAGCAAATGCCTATAATAACTATGCAAAATTTCAAAATGTGCGTGCGTTTGAAAAATGAGAAGAAGATGGCATTTTATAGAAAAGACCATTTCGAATGGACGGACGAGATAAATCAATGAAATGAACGATCCAGATTAAACCTAAGAATCCCTAATTAGGGTTAGGGCAAAATCCTTAATTGAACGGTCAAAATAAAATCGGATCGACGGTGGAGAATAAATGAGACAATTAATTAAAGAAATAAAGATTTTCAAAAAATCAAGAAGATAAGATTGTCTGATTTGCAAGATTCAAAAAATCAAAGAGATAAGATGTGGACTGAAGATAAGATTTGAAAAATCAAGAATCTGCCCGATTACTTGATTTTTGGAAGATTAATTACTAATTTGAATTAAAATAATTCAAATTATGGATTTTATGAGATAATAAATAATATTTCTCAAATTATTTATCAAAATGGACTGACAGTCAAGATTGAGATGACATTTTAAATAATTTAATTTATTTAAAATGAGAGGAATATTAGATTGGCAATTAAATAATTAAATTTAATTATTTAATTTAACAGATAAGACTAATTAATTAAATAAATTAATCAATTCATTTAATTAAGACGATTAGCGACATATTAAATAAATAAATGTAATTCATTTATTTAATAATCAGGAAGAATTAAATGCAGAAGGGAAATTAAATAAATTAAGAAATTTATTTAATTAAGGGAAGACTTAGACAATTAATGGCGTATTTAATAAATAAATAAAATTTATTTATTTAATAATCATAAAGAATAAATGACATGAATTAATTAAATAATTATGAATTATTTAATCAATAGTCGAATGTGGACCAAGGACATAATTAAATGTCACAATTATGCTAGGACAAAAGTGGTAAAAATGAAGCTTGCAGGCCTAGGTCATTTTTAGGTGTCTACAAATTGGATAAGATGGAGGTAAACATAGTGGGAGAATTGAACATAATTCCCATGCAAATTGTGGTGGATCCAAGAGTCCATCAAGTTATAGATATTCAGGTTGTCGACATCCTAGATACCTACAAAATCATACTAGGAAGGGAATTCACTTGAGCCTTGAATGGTTATGCTGAACTAGACTATTCCCACCTATGGCTGCCCTGGAAGGGACTGCCTAATCAGATTCACATTCATCAAGAGCCCCAGATGAAGTTCATGATTACTGAGTACAATAGTACAAATGAGGAGTTGTTTGTAGAAATAGAGCTGGGCAATTACTATCCTGTTGCTTGCTAGGATGATGAGGAAAGTGCAAAGGAATTCCTCATGTTCTGTGATGCTCCCTTCAACTTGACTTCCCTCCCTAATAGCACATAACTCTTGGTCAAGTCTGATAATGAAGAACTCCAGGATGATGGTTGCCTTGGATTGTTGGATGGTTTCTAAGAGTTTATGTAGAAATGCATACAAGACCAACTTAGCCTAGGAACCAGGATGAAATTCAAAGATTTTTTGATGTTAGTTGTAAAAAAAGTTAGGAAATTATACTCCTGCCATGATCGTCAATTAGAAAATTATAGACATAGGGTATGGGATCTTATAGAAGGGTTAGGTGCATTCAATATTTAGCTGATCCCATGTATTAAAAATCAGACTGTTGATGCCTTAGCCTAGTTAGCTAGTACCCTTTAGCCCATGTCATTAACAAGCTTAAAGAAATTCACTATAGAGCTCACCTTTACCCCATCAGTTCCTAACAACGTCACCAACTTCCAAGTTTTTAATGACAACAAGCACATCCTTGATTTCATCACAAATTTTGATGTGTTTGCCACTCAAATCATTGATGAAGAAGAAACAGAGGAGACTGAGCTTGCAATAGAGGGAGTGATCAACTTGAAGACTAACACAATACCATGAGGCATGGTCCAATTAGAAAGAATCTCTGACCTGGATCAAATAAGGGACCAAGTTCAATAGACCAAGAAAGAATCAATAGACAACCAATGTGATGCTTACAACATGGGTATGACTGAAGAAGTTAGAAATGTTTTCATTGGAAAATTTTGCACCTCGAAGGAAAGAAAAGGAATTGTAGATTCCCTATGTACTTTTCATGATCTAATTTATTGGGGATATGAAGACCTAAAAACATATGATACATCAATTATCACTCATATCATTCCTCTTAAGCCAGATGTGAGACATTTTCGACAACATCAATGCCCAATCAATGCACTACTGGAACCTATTATCTTCAAAGAGGTTCAAAAGTTGCTATCCTCCTGAATCATCTTTCCCGTCAAGCACTCAACATGGGTAGCTAACTTATTTCCCATCAAAAACAAAAATGGGGAAATTAGACTGTGCGTGGACGTCAGGAATCTAAACAAAGATTCAGAGAAATACAACTATTTAGTACCGTCATTGGATGAGGTGTTGCAAATAGTTAATGGGTCTCAAATGATGCCATTTCTTGATGGCTACTCTAGATACAACCAAGTAATGGTGAAGTATGAAGATAGGCACAAAACCACATTCACCACAAAATGAGGAATTTTTTCCTATAGAAGAATGTCGTTTGGATTAATCAATGCCAGTGCCACATTTCAGTGCACCATGGACATAGCCTTCAATGATATCATTGAAAAAATCATCATTATATATATGGATAATCTCATTGTGTTTTCAAAGAAAAGAGGGGACCACGTCTCTGATTTGTGAAAGGTTTTTCAAAAATGTAGAGAGTTTGGCATCTCACTAAACCCAAAGAAGTGTATCTTCAGAGTAACTGAGGAAAATTTGTTAGGGCACGTGATCTCAGAGAAAGGGATCTCCATAGATCTGGAGTGCATACAGGCTATACTGAAGATTCAACCCCCTGGTAGCAAGAAGTAAATGAAGTCTTTCTTTGGAGAAATCAACTTCATCTAGAAGTTCATCACAAGCTTCACTAAAATAGTCAAACCCTTGAATTCCATGCTTAAACAAGATTCCAAAGTAGAATGGATGTCATAATTCAAGCAAGATTTTGAAGAAATTAAGAGGGCCATTGTGGATGCCCGAGTATTAGTCATTCTAGACTATTTAAAGCCATTCTATATCCACTCCTTCGCCTCAGATCACTCATACGCTAACATGTTAATGTAGAAGGATGATGAAGGAAATGATCATCGCATTGATTTTATGAGTGCTCTATAGAAAGATGTTGAATTGTGTTACCATAATGTTGAAAAGTAGGCCTATGCCTTGGTTCGTGGCATCAAGAAATTCTGGCACTATATTCTACATAACAAGTTGTTTGTTGTTGCACCAGATCCAGCAGATATGACCCTGCTAATGGAAAATGAGTTAGGAGAAAGAAGAGTGAAATGGGTCACACTACTACAAGAATATGACATGGAGATTCAGCCCATAAAGTTGGTCTGAGGGTAGGCCCTCACTCGCACAATAGCTGAAACAGGATGTGAGCTTATGGTGCAACAATACCACTTGGAGGATGTTTCCTTGGGTCAATGATAGAATGACATCATCTACTATCTGCTAAACAAGTGTTTGTCGTGGTTGCAAGGAGTCCAAAAGCGGGCCCTAAGATTGAAGAGTAGCAACTATATGTTGCAAGGAGCCATACTATACAAGAAAAATAATGAAGGAATCTATCTCAGGTTCCTTGGAAAAGAAGAAGCAGCCCAAGTGTTAAAGGATTTTCATGAAAAGTTCATAACTAACCACGGATCCATCCCCTCGACTGCCCATCAAATTTTGCAAGTAGGGTACTATTGGCTAGTGCTATTCAAAGATGCACACAACCATGTCAGATCTTGTCATGTCTATTAGACTACTACCACCAAAGAAAGAAATATTGTTGTCCCAGTCCAACTAGTTGTGGAGGTAAGGTCTTTTGCTCAATAGGGACTTGACTTCATTGGTGCAGTAAGCCCACCATCCTTTGTAGGGCACATGTACATTCTAACCGCTACTGATTACTACACTAGATGGACTGAAGCAATTGCATGTAGGAAATTTACAACTGAAGTAGTTACTAATTTTTTAGAAAGTTTCATTTTAAATCGCTTTGGTTGCCCGTTTGCTCTCGTTTGTGATAATGGTCCCACATTTGCTTCCCTTAAGTTTGCTAGTTGGGCCTTTGAGTACAGAATTATGCTTAAGTTTTCATCCAACTAATATCCTCAAGGGAATGGCCTAGCCAAATCCACAAACAAGAACCTACTAACTATCATACACAAATTGCTTGACAAGAATCCAAAAGAATAGCACACCCAGTTGCATTTTTGTCTATGGGAAAATCGCACTCATCATAAAGCTTCCTTGGGAAATTCCCCGTTTCAGCTCGTTTATGGCCTAGATCCTATTTTCCCAATCCACCTCAAGATACCCACACTCTAATTCATTAACACATGCTATGAGGAGGGAGAACACTAGGAAGCCCACTTGACTAAATTGCTACATTTAGAGGAAGTTCGTGACCAAGAAATGGAAAATTTCACCAAACACCAAGGTGTAGTTAAGAGATGGTTCAATAATAGAGCCAAATTAAAGGCCTTCAAAATGTATGATCTAGTACTATGTTGGGACAAGGCCCAAGAGAAGAAAGGGGGACATGACAAATTCGACAAGCTCTGGCTTGGCCCCTTTCAGATTTTTGAGATCTTAGGAGATAATGCCTTTCGTCTTAAGACCAAAACCAGAGAGGATGTCTCATTGCCTATCAACGAGCAGTACCTCAAGCATTATTTCTTTGCTTGATCTTTCCATGCTCATCCCTTTGTGTATATAGTTAGAGTAGGTTTTTTGGTTTGATGTTTTGCTTTCACTTTGCTTTCATGACTTTTTTTTTTTGCTGAGAGTATTTTATGATCTTGATGCAGTTGTTGTGTTTGGCTTGTCAGAGGGCCCACTTTGCTACCTGCTCTCGTTGGTTCCTTGTATAAGTCTTCGTTAGTTATCATGAATTTCTATTTTCCTTCATGAGGTGGGTTTCCTTACTTGAAGTCTAACTTGATTTAGGGTGGAACCCTTATTTGAATCCCTTTACATCTATCTCAGATTACACATGAAATACATCTTAAATACTCTCAATGAGCTATGCGATAGTCATCATGAAGCTTCAGAAAGTGAAAATATTAATTCTCCTCTAGTGACAACTGTGATTTCCAAACCCACGATGAGCTTTAGTGCTTATGTAGTTGAGAAAAAGACTATCAAAGTAAAATATTAAAAGAAAAGAAAAGAAAATAGAAAATAAAATGTTGAAATAGGAAACTGTGTGGGTGTGCAAGCAACTCTATCGGGGCTATGGACACCAAGATGGAAATAGAGAAATTTTCGTGGGATCATAACGAAAACTCTGTCGGGACTATGGATGCTGGACTAGTAGTGGAGCAATTTCCAAGATACTTTTGGGGTTAGATAATCTACATAGCTTGCCTTGGCTGATTGGTTTTTGACTAGTGTGGTCACTAAGGGAGGGTAATGAAACTCACTGCACACACTTTTGAGATATTTCATGACTCGATTCAACTAAGGATCTCATCCTTCTTTAAGTCCTTGGTTCATTTGAGGAAATTGGCTTCTGGTCTGCGAAACTAGAGATTCTAGGTTCTGGATGGATCCTTAACCTTGGAACGCTTGGGAGCATTCTCCTAGAAGAGTCACCATTTGTTGTCCATATAGCACACACGCCCCATTCAGACTAGGGACCCCCTCTTTCCTTTTCGCCTTCACTAGGTCATTTTTACCTTTGCCTCATTTTGCATACTCCTATGTCTGAGCTTAAGTTGGTCACATGCAATAAATTCACCAAAGTCCTCACTGAGCAAATTCACCTATCCAAAATTTGTTGTCTTTTGCCTTTGTAGAAATGTAGCTATACGTTTCCTTTAGCCTTTTTCCCCAGTGTTGGTCGAGCCTAGAAAACCCGCATTTGTGGGTCTCCCTCCATGGACTGCCATTCTTGTTCCACCACTAGTTAGTGGCTAACCCCAGGTTTCCACCCACACCACAAACCTCGCACTTGGTTTCGCTACCTGGGTCTTCACCGAATGGCCACACCAACTCAGATTTCTGCAACCCCACCAACCGACTTGCCTTTGTACCTATATTAAATGGATGCCATTAATTCCATTTTTCCTATGAATAGAAGCACTAGCGCTGTCATTTTCACCCTTTCCTTTTTGAAATTTCGATGGAGAATTAGGAGCTCCCACCCTCATGTGATTCCACATCGAATTTCAGCTAGATTTTCACCAGATTTCCACACTATTATAGGTATGGTCACATTTAAACCCTTTTAAAATGTTCTTTGATAGTTAGGGTTTTGAAATGTTGAAAATCTGCATAAATTAAACCCTACTTCCCTGCAACATTTCCTCAAACTCTTCACAATATTTGGCCCTGTGTGGGTAGCTTGCATCGATATTCAAAAAATACTTAACATCGGTCAAATCTATGTCCTCGTGCCCATGCGGAATCCCATTCCTCCATTGTCATTCTTCATGTGGTGGATAAATCCTTGTGGCCCATACAATCAACCTCATCATCCTTAAGAATAATTGAAAACCCTCGAAGAAATGACTAAGTCAATAAACCTTTGTGGGAATTCCCATGCAAACTTTTTCTTGTAGGCAGTTGCCACCCTATCGCCATTGATTAGAGACCAGACACTAGCATCCTTTCGCATTGTGGGATCCACCTACATTGTCGCTACTAATTGCACTGAGCCCAAAAGTTGTTAAAATCATCGAAGTCCAAACTATCTTGTGGGCCACTGTGTGCAACTCTTCATCCTTCGACTTCCATTATTTAACAGAGAAGTTACCACGTCCTCCCATAGTGTGGAATTTGTGCCCTTCATCACCTTCTCTGACTACAAGATCTATTGAGCAAAGCGCTAAGTCAAAATTGCATGCAGGCAATCCCATGCAGGAAGACATCATTGGAGGTTTTTCCACCTACTACTGCTATCTTACGTCTGAGCACCCACGTCCTCCCGCACTGCAAACCCCGTGGGAAGGTTTTCTCTTTTGAAAAGTTCAAATTCTACCAACACGAAAACTTAAGTCTACAGTCTCATTGTGGGCCAGCCTATGTAGACCATTACATGTGGACTGCCATCCCTTCAAAGCTATTCTTTAATGGTGAGCACCTCACGACAGCCCGATAATTTACCTCCACACTTTCCAAAATGATGAAACTCTAAGACACAACTCATCACATCCAAAGCACCCACAAGTTCCGCTATGCAGAACTCTGCATGCGGGTCACCACCTAGCAAATGCGACTACTTAATAGCTAATCCCAAATGTCTTTCCACCTGATGGTGTCCACATGTCCCAAACTCGTAAGAGCATTAGAGCCTCATCAAATGACTCTAGCTGCTTCATGACCTATTTCCACAAATTCTTAATCATTCCTTAGGGAATTTTCCTTTCAAACAAGTCATACAAAATTTCTACTGCGGGTGGCTATCTGTGGGATTCCACGACCCCAACGCCACCCTACTCCAATCTGCTCCTAATGACTTTCACCCAAGGGAAACCTACACCCCTAGGCCTGCATTTGTATAAATGATCCAAATGATCCCTAAAAAGTGTACAATGATACATTTTATGATATTTTAAGGATGTATGAATGGATCTAACCTTGAATTTGCAAAATTTAATTGATGTTTTCCTCCTTTATATGTGAAAACACTTACTACACTCTATGTGTGCAAGATTTATAGAACTAGCTGAGGGAACATCAAGGAAGCCCATTGAGAAGGCCGATAAGGGAAAGAAGCCTTCTTGCACACCAAGGGGAAAGGAAGAAAAAGAACAAATAAAGTATCAATTCCATGGGGTGGAATGCACCTCCAATATTGCTTCCACTTGGAAAATAGTGTTAGATACTGACTTGGGACATGTGAATATAGATGAATTCAAGCAAAGGGTGATGATGAACTAGACCACAGAGGATTCTCGAAGAATCAAGTGAAGTGGTCTTGCAAAGGCAATCGACCTCCTTCCTACACTAATTTCCCCCTGAATTGGTCATGGCTTACCGGGAGTGCTACCACTCCAACAGAAAAATCATTGAAAAAAGATGGAAGAGTACTGGTAGACCTATCTACCAGGTCTATTGGAAAGACATTTGACATCCTGATGTTTGAAAAAATGGAAGAGGTAGAGAAGGAATTTTCCAAGGGCATGTGGAAACAAGACCCTCTAGCATGCAAAAGAATAATCAACCAAAATTGGTTGAAGGACAAGAGGGGAAGTGGCAACAAGGTACCCCGAAAACTATTCAAAAGTGATTTCATCGAAGAGTACCATGATCTGGTTACTATTCTAAGCAAAGTAATGGGCTTGCCAATGGTTTCCTTCCTCAAAGAATGGTTGTTCTACTTTGTAGAGGAGATCATCCGAGGTGAGGCCAAGTTCCACTGGGCTAAGATTGTTAGCGACAACATGCACAATCAACTCATGTCCATTAAGAAAACCTCTCAATTTTATATGACCTTGTATCTAGTATACCTCCTTATGAATAAATTCCTGTATAAAGGACTCTTCTATGCAGGCCCACTGGGGACAAAGAAAGGAGAACTTAAAGTTTATGACTGCTATCCTCAGTTGTAGTATAGGAACTTAAAGAAAGAATATAGGTGAGTAAATGATGCCTTCATTGGGCACATTATTTGACTCCTAGGAGGATATTTTGATAGGAAAAAAGGCCTTCATAAGGGGATTTGGGTATTTGTTCATCTAGTTCCCGAAGTTTACCTACATCAGAGCTGAAGGGTTCTCGTAAAAACCCTATTGGTTATTGTGCTACCACAATGACCAAATAATTTTGTTGGAAGTCTCTCGGTAGCTACAAAATTCCCACACATTATTGAGTAACAAGCATCAAGCTAGGATTCCATATCCCCTAACCTTCAGATATGGAATGTATTCCTATCCTACCACCCAATGTGTTGAATATTTAGATAAGGAGCTAGTAGAGTACAACTTGGACCCACACATAGACCGAGGAAGAGTGGATCATGATGGGAAGCTAAAGAAATAGGTTGGGAAGCAATATACCGATTGACCCCATGTCGAGGACTTCTAGGAAAATTGCAATGATGACAAGGAGGTGCAAATGAGGCACTATATGAGGATGACAACCCAATTTGTGAAGTCAGTAAATCTATTCTCGTGCCTAATCAGATAATGGAAGAACATGACAATATTATATATGATAGATACAATATTGTGGCTGAACTACCCCTACCCATCATTGATTGGAATAAATAAGAGGTCGCTAACCTCAACATTCTCACCCAACCCATTGAAAATAGAATGAGGCAATGGGTAGATGCACAAGTTGTTCAAATCAAGGAGTAGGGTGCAAAGTTGATGTATGGCGAGCTCGAAGATGAGCTTGAAAGTGAAACTAATAGTGGCATAGTCATTGGCTCATCAGAGGAAGCTCCCAAGTCCCCACCAACAACAAGATCTAAAACAGGAAGCATGCACCCGACCAAAAGCCTAAACAAAAGGTGTATTCCAGAAAGCCAACTGAGGGGAAATCGTCTAAAAGAGCAAACAGAACGGGGTCGTTCGCGCTTGAGATTCCTACCATTCAAGAGGAGGAATTCCATGAAGAAGAAGAAGAATTCAAGCAGCCACATTTACCACCTACCACTTCTGCTCCCACTACTACTTCCATCGTCACCACTCCACCTTCCACCTCTCAGCTTTGCTCATTTTGTCTCTGCCCACTGTGGACATCTCAGTCCACCTCACCTCTACCTCATCGACTGCCCTGGTAATACCACTTGACTCCTCTTTCTAATTCCCCACTATCATTTTCCTTACTCCCACCTCCATTACCCACATTCTCTACTCTGCCACCAACTATACCTTCAATTTTTTTGCCACTGCCTATCTTGTCACAAGCTTTCATGACCTATATGCAAAATGTTCCCATTGAACTCTCTAGGGTAATCGTTGACCCCAATGTTCAGGCTCTAATGACCCAAATTGCTGCTACCCTACCTCTTCCTCTGCCACCTACCGAGCCACCAAAAATGGAGGCCACAATGCAAATCTCAGAAGAGATGGAAAGATGCCATGCAGAGCAGCATAGGGAGGCTTCAAAGGAGATATTTGATGAGCTCAAGGATTCTGATTAGGACAATTATTTTGAGCACTTGGAAGGTGAGCTAAATATAAACTTGGATAAAGTTTCTTCTAATGAGGAGAGAACCTAGAATTCTTGAGAGGATGTTAAGGCTCCAAACAAGCATTATGTGATAGAAACATCAAATCAAGAGCCAGATGAAGAGCCACCCCAACAATACAAGGATGTGAGTAAAGAGGCTAACCCTAAGAAACATCGCTTCAGAGAAGAAAAGGTAGATACTAACACATATGTGGAGATATTAGATGAGCCTTCGCTAATTGGCCAAGACAAGGGCCTGGTCTAAGAAGAAGGGGTACCTCCAAAAAGGGAGGAAGATAAAGAGAAACAAGAAGAGAGGGTTGCCTAGGAAGAGAGCTCTAAGCCTAAACTCAGTGTCGAGATTGCATAGGAAGAAGAAAGGGAACCCTAAAAGGAAAGCATCATTGAAGAAAATATCACCAAAGAGAATTTGGAGATCATTGGGCCTAATGTTGAAGGGAAAGCCATACCTAAAAATGAATTAAGTGAAGAAGAAAAGCATGATGAAGTTCTAAGTGATGAGGAGGATCAACCTCAAAATGAGCAAGAAGAGGAAGGTGATGATGAATCACCCAAGGGTCAAACTAAGATTCCTGACTGGATGGAACAATAGTTGAAGAAGAAAGCTCCTGTGGCCGCAAGCCCAAAAGTGAGGCTAGAGGCAATTCTAGCCAGAGCACAAACAAGGACTAGAAAGGAGAAGAATCCTAAGATCTGCTCTCATATCATAGTGGATGCTTCTGTGTACAGAACATTGCAGGTCACCACTCCAATATCTTATGGAGGTACAAGAACTGTGCAAGGGAAAGAATACCAAATATCCACAATTAACTTGGTCCAAGCAACTCGCAAACAAAAGATAGATGAGTTTCAAGGGTCGATCTCCACTATCATCCAACAAATGAATAATGACCAATCCACCAAAGAGGAGTTAAAAGTGCAAGTAGTAGACTTGACTACCTATATTCAACAGTGGACATCCATGGAAGAAGAGGCTCCTATAGAATCATCTACGCTCTCTCTCCTCTCTAAGGAGGAGCTGAGTAAAATGGAGAAGATGAAAAGTTGGACCAAGTCCACTGTGGATTGGTTCAACTGGGTGATGTACAATGGTGACATGGGTATCTACCACCTATTGGAAAAGTATGCCTCAAACATCATAGGCTGAAACCTCCATTGGAGCCAAGTCGGTATGACATCCATTATGTCTGGCCGACTAGCAGATTTGTAGCATCATGTTTTGTACAGGTTGCTGTGACCTTGCAGAAGTCTTGCCGACCGATTTCACTTTGGAGTATATCGCTATGACATAGAGCAGTTGTTGTAACCTTCACTGCATGAACATCTCTGGCTAATAGGCCATTCAATCAGGCATCAGGGAGATTCTTGGTTGTTCGCTATGAGCTCTCAACAATATGGAAGTCTTGTCGACGAGGACACACTTGGAGTCATCAGGGTAGCACTAAGGGTTTGCTAAGAACTCTTAGCGATTGATAAATGTCTTGCCGACAATATGTTACATGTTATAGTCTTCGGCGTATCTTTTGGTCTATTGGTAAGAAGTCTTACCAATGTACAAAGGTCTCACCGACAGAGGTTCAAATGTTGGTCTCGGTGTAACTTAGAGATCTCGGAGTAAAGTCTTAGCGAAGGGCGTATGTCTTGGTGACTGTTGATGGCTTCAGGGTGACAATAGAGATCTCAGAGAAACCTCTTGGAAAAGGTGTTAAGTCTTGCCGACTGTTCTTTGGAGCTCAGTATAACAAATGACTTCAGTATAACCCGTGGTGACTCGGCGTGACGTCCTGGAGAAGAACGATACTCTTGCCAAATGGTAAACTCACATCTATGAGACTTTTAGACCTCGCTATGATCTCTTGGTGAAAGTGATAGGTCTCGCCGACTATTTGGTGCTTCGGTGTAACACAAGAAGGCTTGTTGAGATGTCCTGGTGAGAGTGATAGTCTTGCCAAAAGGAAAAATGAAGCCGATACAAGTTGTAAGCTCGATGAAACATCTTGGCGATAACGATAACTCTTGGTGTCATCGATATGAAGACTATGTGGCATCGGCGAGACATTATTAGTGTCTCACCGAGATGCCAACATAGTGTGAACTCTTTTGACCATTTTGACCATCCTATGTGTAATCTTGTGGACCAATAGGAGAAGCCGAATCTGAACAGTTGGAAGATTTTTCGTTGTGACAGTTCTGTGAGGAAGCTCGACAGACATGGAACAACATGGTTATACTCTGTGATTGCAGATTGTGATTGGTTGGTTGCATCGACAGGTTGCTGGGTGGTTGTATGATCAGTAAATGTATTCTAATCTATAAAGACTATAACTTGAAGGTTCTTGTACAAGATTGTTCATGGTGAATGCTGTTGTAAACAAACACCAGAAAGATAAGCCTTACATTTGTATGTAATATCCATTACTATAATACAAAGTGATTTCTCTTAGTGTGGTGGGTTTTTCTCCTGTAAGGGTTTTCCCATGTATATCTGGTGTTCATGTGTGATTTTCAAATACACTGTTTCTAATATTTACTTCATAGTGCATCTTAATTGAACTGTAATTGAAAAATTTAAAAGTATATCTGCATTCTTCCCTGAGGTATTGACATTTGGAGAATTGTTTCTGCATCTAATTTTCCTTACAAGTGGTATCAGAGCCTAGCTAGTTGTGTTATCCTTGTGGGTACGTTGGGTTTTTTGTGTCAATTTCTATTAAGTGGGAGTCTTGTAGAAGTTTGTCAATTTCTTATTATAGATTGAGATAATCAAGAAAGATTGAAATAGAGAAGTTCAATGGCAGTAACTTTGAGTTGTGGAAACTCAAGGAGGATCTTCTAGTGGATCGTGATCTTTGGATTGTTGTGTCTGGAGTGAAACCTATAGGAATGAAGCAAGAAGATTGGAACCTTGCAAATAGAAAGTCTAAGGGGCTGATAAGGCTCTGTCTGGCAGACTCCGTTCTTCTCAATGTGCATGAAGAGAAGACCGCATCTTCTTTGTGGAAAATACTGGCATCTATTTATCTGGGGAAGTCCTTGGTGAATAAAATGTTCTTGAGGAAGAAGTTGTACTCGTTGATAATGCAGGAAGGAGGGTCTGTAGCTGATCATTTGAACACATTCAATATGTTGATTGCTCAATTAACATATGTTGGTGTAAAGACTAAAGAAGAGGATCGATGTATGCTATTACTGTGTTCTTTGCCAGACTCTTGGAATCATCTGGTGATGGCTATTGGTAGTACAACATCGAATTTCAAGATGGAAGATGTTGTTGGTTCTTTTCTATCAGAAGAGATGAGAAGGAAATCTTCTGAGATGGCAAAGGAAGCTCTTGTTGTCAGAGGAAGACCGAAAGAGAAAGGCAAGAAAAAGGACAAGAAATTGAAATCGAAATTAGAGGGGAGATCAAAGTCTCCTAGAAAGAAGTCCAAGGTGAAATGATGGAACTATGGGCAACCTGGTCATGTCCAAAAGGATTGCAAAGAGGAGAAAAAGAAAAAGAAGATCTTTTCCGATAATGATTCTTCACAGGCTGATTCAGACACCTTCATTGCTGCCTTGGCTACACATGCATCAGATGATGTCTGGCTGATTGATTCTGGTGCATCTTTTCACATGACATCTCATAGAGATTGGTTCACGAAGTATGAAAAATACGATGGTGGAAAGGTGTACTTAGCGAGTTATTCAACTTTGGAAATTGTTGGCCGTGGAAGAGTCAGAATCTAATTCCCTGATGGAAGAGTGAAGGGGATTAATGATGTAATGCACATACCAGGTCTAGCTCAAAATCTACTGTCTGTCAGTAAGTTGAATGATATTGGAGTACAAGTCACGTTCTCTCGAAATGGCTGCAAGATGACTAGAGGTTTAATGGTGCTAGCTAGAGGTGCTCGAATCGGTACCCTGTACAAGCTGGATGCACATGTTGTTCAATGTAACAGTGTGTCTAGAAAGTCACTGAAAGCTACTCATGGAGGTAAAGAGGGAACTATCCCTAATTATGTAAACTCTATGGAAGTAAAACTTCCAGCAGAGAAGACTATGCTCTGGCATCATAGGTTAGGCCACATAGGAGAAAAAAGTTTAAAAACCTTGAAGAACAAAAACCTGGTTGAGGGTCTTGAAGATTGTAATCTTGAATTTGAATTCTGTGAACACTGTATATATAGAAAGCAACATCGTGTTTCTTTTTATTCCAGTCCTCGTAAATCTTCTAGTTTGCTAGATTATATTCATTCAGATGTATTTGGTCTAGTGGATGTTCCTTCTTTATCTAAGTCAAGATACTATGTGTCGTTCATTGATGATTATTCAAGAAGAGCATTTGTATATTTTCTGAAAAGTAAATAAGAAGTGTTCAATCGATTTAAGGAATTTAAAAATCTTGTTGAAAATCAGACTGGTAGAAAAATAAAATGCTTAAGGACTGATAATGGTGGTGAATTATGTTCTAATGAATTTGAAAGATACTGTAAATACCATGGGATTAAAAGACACAAGACTACACCTTATACTCCACAATAGAATGGAGTTGCAGAAAGGTTCAATAGGACAGTGATGGAGAGAGCATGAAGTATGTTGAGTAGTGCTGGCTTGGAGGATAAGTTCTAGGCTGAGACTGTATCTACTGCATGTTACCTAATTAATCGTTCTCCAAACTCTACTTTTGTTGAGAAAACACCCTTGGAAGTGTGGTCTAGTAAGAAGCCCTCTCTTAGACATATTCGAGTCTTTGGCTGTGAGGCATATGCATATGTGCCGGATGTGAAAAGATCTAAATTAGAGAACAAGGTTGTCAAATGTATTTTTATTGGCTATAGTGCTGGCATAAAAGGATACAAGCTTTGGAATCTTGATAGAAAGAAGGTTGTATACAATAGAAGTGTAATATTTCATGAGCCGAAACCTTCCACCTTGGATCTACAGTCAGAGACAAAGTCAGAAAATAATAAGGATGTTGCTGTAATTCCTCCTACACCAGAGAAAGAGGAATTGAAAATTCAAAATGAACCTGAAACTGAGGAGAGCTCAAGCAGTTCTGAAAGTTTTGAAGAAGAAGAACCTCAGCCTCAGCCAGTGAGGAGGTCAACCTGAGAAAGAAAACAACCAGATAGGTATGGGTTATCATTGATTGATTCTACTTGTGTCTATGCTCTAATTTCTAGCACTGATGAGCCTAGGACTATAATAGAGGCATTTAAAATGTCTGATTCAGACTCTTGGTTGGAAGCCATGTAAGAAGAGATGGCATCATTAGGAAAAAATGATACCTGGAGTCTGGTGCCCTTGCCTGAAGGCAGAAAACCTATGGGTTACAAATGGGTATTTAAGAAGAAAATTGGTCTGGATGGCAGTGTGGAAAAGTACAAGGAAAGATTGGTTGCAAAGGGGTATTCCCGGGTAGAGGGAATTGATTATGGGGAAATATTTTCTCTTGTAGCTAATTTGACATCCATTAGATTTCTTTTGTCACTAGCAGTAGCATATGACTTAGAGGTCGAATAGATGGATGTGAAGACAACATTTCTTCATGGTGATCTTGAAGAAGAAATCTATTAGTCCCAGCCTGAGCACTTTGTTGAAAAAGGTAAAGAAAAACTAGTATGAAAATTAAAGAAGTCTCTATATGGGTTAAAGTAGTCACCTAGACTGTGGTACCAAAAATTTGATACTTTTGTATTGTCTTTGGGATTTGTGAGATCAAAATCTGATCACTGTGTATATTATAAAGCTGAAAGTGATTGAGTTCTTGTTATTGCTCTCTATGTTGATGATATGTTGTTCATAGGCAATAGTAAGCTGATGATTTCTGATCTTAAGTCTCAGTTGTCTGCTAAGTTTGAAATGAAAGATCTTGGTGCAACAAGGTATATTCTGGGGATGGAGATAACCAGGGATAGGAAGAATAGAAAACTATGGCTCAGTCAAAGTAAGTATATCAAGACTGTTCTTGAGAGATTTTGTATGAATGATTGCAAATAGCTAGTGGTTCCAGTCTTACAGGGAATGAAGCTATCTGTTGAGGACTATCCAAAATCTCCTACTGAGATGGAGGACATGAACAGTGTACCATATGCTAGTTTGGTTGGTAGTCTCATGTATGCAATGGTCTGTACAAGGCCAGACATTGCCCAAGCAGTGGGAGTTCTTAGTTGTTTTATGGCTAATCCTAGAAGGACACATTGGGATGCTGTAAAGAGAGTTTTCAAATATTTGAAGGGCACTTCAGATTTTTCTTTGTGTTACCATGGGAATTTGGTTGAATCACAAAGGACTCTTAGTATTCATGGCTATGTGGATTCTGATTGGGTAGGGGACATTTACGGCAGGAGGTCCACCAGTGGATACATTTTCATGATGAATGGTGGTGCAGTGAGTTGGATGAGTAAGCAACAGGCTGTAGTCACTCTGTCCACTACGGAGGCTGAATACATGGCAGCTACCCATGCTTGTAAAGAAGTAGTTTGGTTAAAATGTTTGTTTTCTAACATTGGTTTTGATGCAGGGAAAATAACTATTTTCTGTGATAGTCAGAGTGCAATTTGTCTGGCAAAGAATCCTACTTTCCATGCTAGGATGAAACATATTGACGTGCAGTACCACTTTGTATGAGATATGGTTGAGGATGGAAAGGTCAGTTTGGAAAAGGTTGATACTCTAGAGAATTTTGTAAATGCATTAATGAAGCTAGTGAGCACAGACAAGTTCAGGTGGTGTGCCAGTTCAATGGGCCTTAGTGCCCATGATTTTCTGTAAGTTATGTTATGCTCTGGAGGTGCCTGTGTGATCTTCATCAAGTGGGAGATTGTTGGAAAAGTATGCCTCAAACATCACAAGCTGAAACCTCCATTGAAGCCAAGTCGGTATGACATCCATTATGTCTGGCCAACTAGCAGATTCATAGCATCATGTTTTGTACAGGTCGTTGTGACCTTGCAGAAGTCTTGCCGACTTTCTCACTTTGTAGTCTATCATTGTGACATAGAGCAGTCGTTGTAACCTTTCACCGTGTGAACATCTCTGGCCGATAGGCCATTCAATCGGGCATCAGGGAGAGTCTTAGTTGTTCGCTATGAGCTCTCAGTGATATGGAAGTCTTGTCGACGGGGACACACTTGGAGTCATTGGGGTAGCACTAAGGGTTTGCTAAGAACTCTTAGCAATTGATAAATGTCTTGCCAAAAATATGTTACATGTTATAGTCTTCAGCGTAGCTTGTGGTCTATCGGTAAGAAGTCTTACCGATGTACAAAGGTCTCACCGACGGAGGTTCAAATGTTGGTCTCGGTGTAACTTAGAGATCTCGGAGTAAAGTCTTAGCGAAGGGCGTATGTCTTGGCGACTGTTGATGGCTTCGGGGTGACAATAGAGATCTCAGAGAAACCTCTCGGTGAAGGTGTTAAGTCTTGAAGACTATTCTTTGGAGCTCAGTATAACAAATGACTTCAGTATAACCTATGGTGACTCGGCATGAGGTCCTGGTGAAGAATGATACTCTTGCCGAATGGTAAACTCACATCTTTGAGACTTTTAGACCTCACTATGATCTCCTGGTGAAAGCGATAAGTCTCACCGACTGTTTGGTGCTTTGGTGTAACACAAGAAGGCTTGTTGAGATGTCCTAGCAAGAGCAATAGTCTTGCCGAAAGGAAAACTAAAGCCGATACAAGTTGTAAGCTCAGTGAAACATCTTGGCAATAACGATAACTCTTGGTGTCATCGATATGAAGACTATGTGGCATCGATGAGACACTATTAGTGTCTCACCGAGATGCCAGCACAGTGTGAACTCTTTTGACTATTTTGACCGTCCTATGTGTAATCTCGTGGACCAATAGGAGAAGCTGAATCTGAACAGTTGGAAGATTGTTCTTTGTGAGGATTCTGTGAGGATCCTCGACGGACATGGAACAACATGGTTATACTCTGTGATTGCAAATTGTGATCGGTTGGTTGCATCGACGGGTTGTTGGGTGGTTGTATGATTGGTAAATGTATTCTAATTTGTAAAGACTGTAACTTGAAGGTTCATGTACAAGATTGTTCATGGTGAATGCTACTATAAACAGACACCAGAAACATAAGTCTAACATTTGTATGTAATCTCCATTACTGTAATACAAAGTGATTTCTCTTGGTGTGGTGGGTTTTTCTCCCGTAAGGGTTTTCCCATGTATATCTGGTGTTCATGTGTGATTTTCAAATACTCTGTTTCTACTGTCTACTTCATAGTGCATCTTAATTGAACTGTAATTGAAACATTTAAAAGTATATATGCATTCTTCCCTGAGGTATTGACATTTGGAGAATTGTTTCCGCATCTAATTTTCCTTACACCACCTTTCCTAGATGTTCAATAAGTTTTGGGGTTTGGAGAAGTAGATAGAGGACCTGATAAAGACCTACAATAACTACTTCGAGCTGTAGAGGATCACTTATCCTAAGCTCAAGAGTGTCCTCAAGCTCTCCTAGGGAATATGGGAAAAGGAATTGGAACTGCCAAAGGATGATCATTGGCTCATGGAAACATGACAGATGGGCCTAGATTATAGAAAGGAGATCCTATAGAAGGCCCTACATGAGCTAGAGCTTGATCTTGAATGGGTTGAAAAGCACCTGACTAACAATGAAGACTACCTAAAAATGATGGCATACTATGAGATGCCTGCTCTAGAGTTAGATCTAGAGAAAATTAAGCCATTCTTTCATAAGAAGATGGAGCAAGGGGTTGTGGATACATTGTCACTAGATTTCATCAATTTTTTTGCAAGGTATTTCACTCATTCTGAGCAGGTTATCAAGGTGACACCCAAATGCACCAAGCACTGGGAGCAGGTCACCGAGAGATCTAAGAAGATAACCTTTCAAATCCTTCAATTTGATCTAATGGAATGGGAAAAACTCCAGGCGATGATCGAGAAGTTTGTGGAGTATACTACTCTCAAGAAGAATGTTGTAAATCTAGTTATAGATGATGAGTATTTAAAAACATATTTGTAAAGGTTGGTAGTCACTAAAAGATAAAACAACTATAGTGTGAATGCAACTAGATAACAAAATAGGCAAAATGAAAAAATAGGGAAGAAGATAGAATAATCTATTTTAAGTTGTGAAATATTAGGGGTAGGTGAAACCCTAATGTAAAATGAATATTTTTCATTCATTTTTCTTTTGGAAAACTATAAATGGGGGCATCTTCTCATTTTTAAAGAGAGAGATGAGTTGTTGTGTAAAGGCATGTTGCAAAAAGTTAATGAGAAAAACATTATTTTGATGGTTTCTTGTGTTTTATTCTCATGTGTGCATGATTCATTCTCCTAATATTAGATTTTAGCTTCATTGTTCTTAGTTTTAAGTTGCTTTTAGTTGTTAGTTCATGTTGTGCTTTAATGGTGAAGAATGCTATGGTCTTTGATGTCTTCCTAGCTTATACTTTTTGTTGTTTATTGCTAATAAATTGTTGTGTAAAGCTAGTCTGAGCATCATTTACATTCTTGCAATTAAGTTCGGCTATTTTTCATGCTTTAATGATGAATGAATGGTTTGAAAATTTGTAGACCTTAGAAGATTACACTAGTTTCATGATACAATAGGCTATCCTTGGCTAAGTGGAACTTAGTTTTAGGAAGTCTGTCCACTATAGCATCCTCCATTGTTACTGTTCAACATTAGTTGCAGGTCTAGGAAAATTCTCATCCCTTTTTCCTTTTGAACTTTCTTTTAAAACTGAAGTTTAGACAAAGTTCTAGCTTAACAACAAAGCCAAATCTGATGGCAAAGGAGGAGTTTTAGCTTGTTTTCCCGAACTTGCAGCAACTGTCCTTCATTTCAAGAATTCCCAAAACTCCTTTTGTAGACCCAATTCCCTCCAAACTTAGTGAATCATAAATTCCCTTTGTGATTATCAGAAAATCACATCAACCAATTAAACTATTCCAAGCTTAGTCATGACCTCACACTCGAGAGACCTTGGTGTGATTTCTAAAACTTAGTTGCAGAAATTACCTTTCAAGAGAGACATTGCACTTATGCTTTTTCTGTGCTGAGAAGTGCAAAAACACCCATCAATAGGTACTAGAACAACAGAGTAATCCTGAGCCAAATATTGTACCAAAGGATGAAGTATGCTCCAATAATCAAAAAGGTATGCACGCAACCAAGTTCTAGACTCTACATTTCGATGGGTCTAATTCAAAGAAAGGGGTTGGTGATGGTTTTGAATTAATTAGCCCAACTAATAAAACCTTCTTTGGAGCACATAGGCTACAATTCTATTGCATTAACAACATAGCTAAATATGAAGCATTAGTGAATGGTTTGTTAATGGCATTACGAAAGAAGCCTAAAACATTATGAGTATTTGGTGACTCTGAGTTTGTAATAAAGTAGGTTAGGAAGCAATACTCATGCCATGATCAATGAATGACTAACTATAGGGTAGAATGTTTTGATGCCTTCAATATTCAGTTAATTCCCTAAAGCAAGAACTAGGTTGTTGATGTGTTAACTCAGGCAGCCAGTACCTTGCAGCCTCTTTCATTATCAAGATTAAATAATTTCATAGTCGAGCTTACTCCCACTCCATCTATACTAGATAACATCACCAAATTTTAGGTCTTCAAGGATGATAAGCATATACTTGATCTCATTACCAACTCTATGTTGGAAAAATGAGGACAGATAACTAAGAGGGGGGGTGAATCAGTTGTCACAGAAACTCAATATTTTCTAACTTATCTTAACTTTAATCTCAAATATGATGAATAAGAAATTAGCCACAAGCAATTAACACATCAGAGAGACAAATAACACCAATATTTTTTACATGGAAACCTTGTTAGGGGAAAAACCACGGTGGATGTTAGTCCATAAGATTATACTCTATTAAAAGTATATTGAGAAATAATAAGGGGAATGCACATGCTTTCAAGCACACTGCCTAGAGCTCACTGCTCGAATACAGAAGAGGACTCATTGTCCAATAATAAAAAAATATGGATTAGATCCACAGAGTATGAACTTAATGAATAGCTTCTACACAAGCCTGATTACAGTTCCAATTAAGCACAAAAAAACCTTCGTCACTCTTCGCTCAACCTTCTTCTCTCTCTACTCTGCAATTGAATGATAGAAACACTATTCACACATTTACACTTTCTCTGGCATACATTCACACTCATGCACACACTAAATTTTCTCAACCAAATGCTCATATATATCTGCTACATGGGATTTCATCACAACTTAGTCAGCTAGAAAAATAAAACATATTTTCAATGTCGAACCAAATTTACAAATAAATTTCCAATGAAAATCCACCAAGTTCGGCCACAACATAGTGGAGACCCAAAATAACATCTTCAACACAAAAATACTATAATTAATTTCACCACGAAGATCCACAACACGCTACCACCAATATGCCAGCCAAGAACATGAAAAATCGAACATGCATAAGAAAGATCTTCAACCACTAGCTCTCTGAGTAATGTGAACGTACCACAAAGATAGAAAATGATCTAGAGACATCCAAGAACACCAAGAGAGAAAAAATAAGCATCTGCAATAACTAAGATTACCATAATCACACAACCTTCATTCAGGAACACTGATAGAGACCACAAAAACACTGTCAGACCACAACATACTCAAAACTTCACGTGGACCTCTGAAACTTCTGGTAGATGATTTAGAAACATTCAACAATAAACCATTTAATCCACATCATCTAATATTCAATGTACAGAACAAAGCACCTTCATGATTTGCATAGTTCCACAGGGAACCTAAAACACTTCCTTTTATAATTTTCTCAATATCCTCGACACATACAACCTCTAGTACACCAAATGCTAATAGTGTTTACATCAATGACAACCACATATCAAAAACCACATCCACAACATCCAACACTCTCCCCCTTTGGCATTGATGGAAACACATGATGTGAAAAATACCATCAACCCAACACACTTACTTCTCCTGCACTTCTCCTCTTAAAATATTTTTCACATTACACTTCTTCCCCTTTGAAATAAAAAAAAAAGGTACAATGACCTTTCCAAATACACACTTTGAACCACATATCTGCACATCTGACTACTCCCCCTGAGTAGTAGCCATGGAAACATCAATCTGAATTAGAATATAGCAATGAAGTTCACAGATTGATGCAAGCAAATGCATCTTTTAGTTCATATAAGGAGGGGTGATTACCCCTAGCATTCCTCTGAGATACTCAAAAGTATCCTTCAGAAAAGGCTTAGTAAATATATCTGCAATTTGTTCTTTGGTAGGAACATACTCTAGTCTGACTTCTTTCTCATTTACTTTCTCTCTCAGGAAATGAAACTTGATTGATATATGTTTAGTCTTAGATTGTAGCACTAGATTCCTTGAGATATTTATTGCACTTAAGTTGTCACAGTATATGGCAATAGGCTCTTCATATGTCACCCTGATATCTTTCAGCATCTATTTCATTCATATCACTTGAGTACAATTATTAGTAGCAACAATGTATTTTGCCTCAACAATAGATAGAGAAATTGAGTTTTTCTTTTTACTTAACCAGGATACTAGCTTCTTCCCTAGGAAGAAAGCACCACAACTAGTACTTTTTTTGTCATCTACATCACCATCTCAATCTGCATCAGTATATGCACATAAAGTGAGATCATCTTTTTGATACAAAAGTTCAAAGTCGACTATTCCTTCCAGATACGTGAAAATTATCTTCACAACAATTACATGTGATTCTTTTGGATCAGCTTGAAATCTAGAAACCATACATACAACATTCATAATGTCTAGTCTAGTTTAAGTCAAGTAGAGTAATCCACTAATCATTGACCTATATCTGGTTTGATTTTCCTTAGGAGAGTCATCATTCTGTGTCAACTTACATCTAGTCACCATGGGAGTACCAACAGGTTTGGAGTCATCCATTCCAAAAAAATTTAGTAGTTCTTTCACATATTTGAACTGAGATATGAAAATCCCCTTGTCCAACTATGTAACTTGCAATCCTAGAAAGAACTTTATTTCTCCAATCATACTCATTTCAAATTCATTCTTCATCTCATCAGCAAACTTCATACATAGATTATCATCTCCTCCAAAAATGATATCATCTTGACAAAAAATTCTATAATTAACTCCTTATCATTATCTAATTTGACGTATAAGTTGTTGTTAGTAGTACCTTTAGTGAATCCAAGCTTCAGTAGGTATTTTTCCAATCTAGCATACTAGGCTCTGGGGGCTTGCTTAACTCCATACAAATCTTTCTTCAATATGCAAACCATATATTCTTTGTCTATTAGTTGAAATCCATCTCGTTGTTCAATGTACACTTCTTCTTCTAGTTCTCCATTCAGAAATGCAGACTTTACATCCATTTGATAGACTTTATAGTTCTTGTGTGTAGCATAAGCAAGAAATAGTCTACAACTTCAATCCTAGCAACAGGGGCAAAGGTTTCTTCAAAATCTATACCTTCCATTTGAGAATACCCTTTACATACTAGTCTTGCTTTATTTTGGACCATTTCACCTTCTTCATTCAACTTGTTTCTGAATACCCATTTAGTGCCAATCACATTTTTGTCTTTAGGCCTCAGAAGCAGTATCCATATGTCATTCTTTTCAATCTGTGTTAGCTCTTCCTTCATAGCTTCCAACCAATGTTCATCTTGACAGGCTTCAGTGACATTTTTAGGTTCAATATTGGAAATCAAACAATATTCTTCTACAATTTTTCTTCTAGTTTGCACTCCTTTACTCTTGTCTCCTATAATTTTATTTTCAGAATGATTCAGCTTTATATACCTTGGAGTTTTGAGACATTCTTGAACTTCTGATTCTTCTGATCTTTCTTCTACACTAGCACTTGTTTGTGTCTCCTAACTGACTTGATTTACCGAAACAAATTGAGGTTGCTTCACCAAAACATATGGAATAATCTGAAGTAAATTTTGTGTCTGAGTATTCTTCCCTTGGCTTGTAATGTCTTTGTCTAAATCATAACTACAATGTCTGGATGATTTGCCATAATTCTCATCAACTATGACATTTTCACTCTCAACCATCTTTCTCAATATTTTGTTATAACACTGGTAGGCCTTGCTTTTAGTGGAGTAACCTAGGAAGATTCCTTCATCACTTCTTGCATCATTTTTTCCTATATCATCATCTCTTTTGATATAAAACTTGCTTCCAAAGATCTTGAAGTACTTAACAGTAGGCTTGTGACCAAACCATAACTCATAAGGTGTCTTACCAAAATTTCCATTAACATTTACCCAATTCAAAGTATACACAACGGTGCTTACCACTTCACTCCAGTACATCTGTGACACATTTCCTTCCATCATCATTGTTCTGGAAGCATCTAGAATTGTTCTATTCTTTCTCTCTACAACTCCATTCTATTGAGGGGTTTGGGGAGTAGATAACTATCTTTTAATACCATGGTTTTCACAATAAGAATTGAAATCCTTGGAAATAAACTCACCACCTCTGTCAGATCTCAGAAACTTGATTTTTAGACCTTTCTCATTTTCTGCCATGGCCTTGAAACTTTTGAACTTCTCCAATGCTTCACATTTTTCTCTTAAAAAGGAAACCCAAATCATTCTAGAGTAATCATCAATAACCAATATAAAATACCTTTCTCCATGAATACTTCTGACTCTGGAGGGACCACAAAGGTCAGTATGTAGCAGCTCCAAAAAATTGTTTGAATGAAACTATTTTCTTTGGAAGGAGACAATAGTTTGTTTACCCATCTGACATTCATTGCAGATTATATTAGCAGGCTTCAATAACTTAGGAAAATCTCTTACTACTTGAGTAGAGCTTATCTTGATAATGTTGTCAAAGTTTACATGACACAACCTCCTATGCCACAACCAAATTTCATCTATTTGAGCAATTAAACAACTTCCATTAGTAGTATTCAGATGAAAAATATTACCTTTTGTTTGTTTTCCTATTGCAATCATATTCCTGGAACTTCCACGTATCTTGCATCTTCCATCTTTGAACTGAAGATCATATCCCTTGTGAACCATCTATCCAACACTCAACAAGTTGTGCTTCAGGCCTTCAACATAGAGAACATCATCAGTGTTATCCTTACCACCAAGAAAAATAGATCCTCTGCCATGAATCACACTAGCATTGTTATCTCCAAATCTTACAACCCCACTGTCATACTTCTCTAGACTCACAAATTTTCTTTTATCACCGGTCATATGATGTGAGCACCCACTATCAATAACCCACTCATCTTTTTCTTCAACTTGGGCTGCAAGAGCTTTCTCATCTTTAGTAGATTTAGTAGCCATAGGATTATCTTCAATGGTAGCAATGAAATCCCATTCATCTTCTTTTCCATTATCTTTATCAAACTCATCATCAGTTACTGCTTCTTTAGCAAAGTAGCATCTCTTTTGGAATCTAGACTTTTTAGGCTTAGATCTAGGAACTCTTTAAGGACATCTTAATGCAAAATGACCTATTTTACTACATGAAAAACATTTAATAGGAAATACATCTTTATACTTACCTTTTCCTTTGCCTTCTTGTCTTGTAATTAGTGCTTCCAGTTCTTTTACCTCTCTTTCTTTATCTTCAAGCTGTTTCAGTTCTTCATCATACTTGGATATATTTTTGGAACTCTCTCCTGGATTATATTTTTGTCTGTTATTTCTAGATACAGTGGCCTTGAATGCAGATTCAGCCTTTGGTGTAGATTCACCAAATTCACTTGTTTCAAAAGCAGCAAGCTTCTCGATCAACGTGTCTCTTGTTATCTTGTTTACTGATTTGAACTCTTCAATAACATGAACCTTCATTTTGTAGGAGGGAGGCAAGGATCTGAGTACTTTAGACACAATTTCATCCTCATCCACAGAACCACCAGCACCTTTAATACTCATCACTATTTCATTTACTCTTTGCATAAAGGAAGTGATATTTTCATCTTCACCCATCTTTAAATTCTCATACTTGCCTTTCAAGCTCTATAGCTTAGCCATCTTCACCTGTGCATCTCCTTCATACAAGGTTTCTAGTTTCATCCAAATCTCATGAACTATCTCTAGACCCAACACATTAGTGTTATTCCTTGCATAACCACCACACTTTGATCTGGATCAAAATGGGTCCCCCTTTCTCTTTTGGTTTCTTTGTTGTGGGTCTTTTGCCTTTCCTCTTAGGTTGCTTCAGTCTTCTGCCTCAGTTGCAATTCAGGTCTTCTCTTGAGTTTGGGATTTTCCCCCCATCTGGATTTTCCCGAATCTCACTCAAGCTCTAGCTAAGCGCTGTTGTTCAGGATTTTTCAGTCCTCGCAGAATTTCGTGTGGACCGGATTTTCCTGATTTTGTCTTCTCCTTCATGGAAATCCGTCCCGCGTAGATTTCCTCAGAATCTGTTGAAATGTGAGGAAGTATGGAGAAGTAGGGCTGGTTAGTAAATGATAATGCATTTCATGTTTCATTCATGCTTTTTTTTTAAGGTTTCGCATGTTTCTCCTTGGTTAATAGTGATCGGATTAAGTTTCTAATGGGTGTTTTCATGCTTATTCCGCTGGAATCTGCTTGGCTCAGAATTCTCCAGAATTCCTCCCTGGCTTGGGTTCTGCGGGTCAGCCTGAAACCCGAACTGTTGGTATGATCATTTTTTTGAAGATTTAATGATACCCTACTAACATAGGATTCATTTTAATGATGATTTTGATTAATTAGCTACTGTTTGTATGATCTTCTCTATTGAATATAGGATTAAATCACATACAGGATGATATTTGTTAGGGGAGCTCAATTGGGGTGCATGCTTTAGTCCAATTGGTCGTGAAAATCCGCTAAGGCAAAGGTGAGCAAGACTTTCTAGGCTCTTACTGACTGGTGGCTTGGCTCTGACTGTTTGAAATCTAAAGAATCATAATACTCCCCATTGTGCATCTTCATTGGCATAGCGTGTTATCCCCGCCAAGATGTTTCGACAAGTTCACGAAGTCTCACCGACTAAGCAAAGGGTGTCTTCGGCATGAGTTGTTCTCTTCGGTGTGTGCTCTCACCGAATGCTCAGAGTCTTGCTGATGGGAAAGGGTCCGCATATCAGCAAAGCAAGTCATTTTCCAAGAGGTCTCGACAAATGGGTGTAGTCTCCCCGACAAAGGTGTCTCCCCGATGAGGTATAGTCACGAAAAAAAAGTGGAATCATTTGGAGGCTTTCGTTGAGACATGAGGTTTCTATAGGATGTCTTCCTGACAAAGGGATGTTATAGCGAAGCACGTGCAACATCAGAACCCATCTCGGCGTGACTACATCAGATGTCTCCCGAAATGGAAAATCTTCTAAGGATGATACATTCAGCAAGAGGTCTGTCCGAAATGAAAGGTCTTACTGAAGGATCAATCTTCAGTATGACAAAAGGAGCATGCTAAGAAGACTCAATGTAGAAAGTAGGTCTCACCGACATAGGGTGAAGTGACATCGACAAAGGGTCATGCTTTCACCATAGGGTCTTGGCGAAGAATGAGGGTCACATTGAAACAAAAAGGCTCTGGCTCGAGGAGAACAGGAAGAGGTCGGGAAGACTCTGAGTGAATGAAAGACTATGCCATGTAGTCAAAACAACTATGAAGGTCACGCCGATAGGATGTCCCTTTTGGGAGAGGAAAGGTATGCGCCAAGAGGTCTGGCCAACGGTAAAAGGTCTTGCCGACGACAAGCGGGGCTCGGTAAGAGAATAGGAGTTCAGGATAAGGTCTCCTCGACCCAGTGGAGTCTCACTGACACAGGGGAAGCTCGCCTAGAGATTTGGCCTTCGGCGAAACATCTCGCTGACTTACTAGTGTCACACTAAAACAATGAAGTCAGCCCGCTGCAGGATAAGGAAGATGTCGGGGAGACTCCAAAGGAAAATGAGGACCTTGCCATGTGGTCTTGTCAATATGCTAAGGTCTTGCCGATAGCGGTAGGTTCACAAATGAAAAGTAGATATCGGTATAACCATGGGGGATCGCCATGACCTTGGGCCGATTAAGGGGTCTTGCTGAAAGGAAAACGCACTCTGAGCCAGAGCGGGGGATACCATCGTTGTGACGTCCTTGCGATGAAATGAGGTCTCAGCGATAGGAAAATGAGCTCGATGTGACTTCTGGGCCCACTGAGACGTCTCACCGATTGACTTGTGCTATGCTGATGCCTATTGTAGGATGAAATTGCATCGGGGAGACACCGATGGTGTCTCATCGACCTGCAGATTAGGTCGAACCACTCTTGACTACTCAGAATCCGGTGTGGCAGCTGATCATCCAATCAAAGGGAGCTGAGAGGGACCTTTGATTGATTGACCGCCCATTTGGAGGGGACTAACAGAGTGCGACCAAATGTATTCTTTCTGAGAACAGTTGACGACGAATCTGTTTGGGTGATGGTGTTCAGATCTGCAGGGAGGCTCAACGACACTTCTAGAAGACAGTCAACACAAGCAAAGGAATCCAAAACAGAAAGGAAGCTGAGTGACATAAGAAACCATGACTCAGAGGGGCACCTATGGTGACCACTACTAACATAGGCAGTTAGTATTAATGGCGGGATATCTTGAAGCATTCAAGGTGACTCTACGAGGGATTTTAAAGGTGGACACGAAGATGCTAGAGTGAATGTTGCAGTTGTGAAAAGATCTAAAAAGGCTTATCCTATGAGTAGAAATCCTTCATCAACATGGACAACGAGGATTCACATTGAATGCACAACTGAATTTCTTCAAAAGATCTGAGAGCCAACTCTCCTACAGGATGCAGATATTTTGTAAACCCTAGTGCAGGGGACAGCGCATCCTTTCTTGTACATTCTGTATATAAGGCATTCGTGCCTCTTTGTAAAGGTTAGAACTTTTAGTGTTAGCACTGCTAGATAGTGAGGGATTAGAACTTCTAGAGATTTAAATAACTTTTAGAATGAGAACTTTTTAGAGTTAGAACTGTTAAGAGTTAGTTAGTTAATAGAAGGAAATAGTTGCATCTTGATTCTTAGTAATGAGAGCTTCTCTTGTCTTCTTGTTTAGCAGTTATGTTTCAGTACAGACTGTAATGTATTTTCTAAATTCTCTTAGTGTAGTTGGAAACAATATAGAGCCTCATATTCTCTGTACACTAGTGACTGTGCCAGCTTTGTAAATATTGTTTATCTATTTTAATAACAGTAGAAGCAATCAGAGTTTAATCTACTTCATGTTGTGTTCCTAAATGATATTTGTCTTAATTTTATCATCTGATTTGTGAAGTCTTCAATGAATGAAAGGCCATTTGTGTTTTATTTAATGATAGCTAAAAATTTGTTATTTGAATTAGCACTGTGAATGAAAGAGGTTGTGTGTCAATCACAAGTTCATCTTGTTCTACAATTTTAGTTTATAATTCCTTGAAGTTAGCAAGTCTGTTAAGATTAGATGAAGTATTGTTCTTTTCTATTTCAAAACCCTGATCTATCTTTTGTTGTTTCTTTAAAACCCCAGTTAAAGTAGGTTTTATTTCATGCTTAATCTTAGAACAATCCAGAAGTCCAATACCAGCAGGCCCCTTGAATATTACTGTTGCATTGACCACTGAGTAACATCAGTATAGTTGAGAGCCAACTACAAAGACCTTGGGAGCTAAGGCATCCATGTGTTGCCTTTCTCTTTCAGGAGAAGTAGAATAGTAATATTCTGCTTGCATTGTTGTGGTGCCAAAATCACTGTCAACAGGAACTGGTGCTAGAAGGAGGGCCTAGAAGGGCAAGCTAGATAAAGCTGGGTTTTCATCCCCAGAGAAGTCCCATAGAGTTCTTCAATCAGCTGAAAATCCACCACCTTTGATAGAACTCAAGACCACAATAAGACACAAGATTCATAAAACTAGGGAAATTATTATACCACCCTTATCAGCTTTGCTCACTCCACCAGGTTTTTCACCAATACCCCAGTGGATACCCATCAATCCACCATCATGTCCATCTCAATTGTCATCATAGCTAGTTCATCCCATACAACAGCTGGCTCAACCACCACCACTTCCATCAATGGCATTCTTTCAAAATAATCCCTCTCCATTGGGGACTATTCCTGGAGGTTTTCATGACTTTCCTAAGAACCCTGAGAAATTTTGTCCTAAGTACATTCATGGTGAGTCAAAGAGTGTTGAAGAGCACATACAAGCTTTCAAGGATGCTTGTACTAGAGCTCAGATAGCTCACTAGGATGTAGTTTGTAGGTTGTTTCCTTATTCCTTAGGGGATATGGCCTAAAATTGGTACCTTAATCTCCCTCAAGGTTCTATTCTGACCTGGACACACCTGGAAAATGCTTTTATTAATCAGTTCTGAATCTATGTGGGTCCAGCTCTTTTATATCACCAATTAGCTACCATCAGAAAGGAACGAGGTGAACCTTTGCCCTTATTCAATACCAGGTTCCAATGAATGTATAGAAGATTTCAAGATCCCTATTTAGTCACTAAGGATAGTGCCATTCAAGCTTACTTTAGGGTTATAGACCCCTTGCTGGGCTTGTTCTTGTAAAGGACCTATCAACCATTTGAGATTGATTCTCTATCCAAAGTCTATCACCTAGCTATCAAGCTACAACAACAAATTGGTTTTCAACAAGGAGGCCTAGGAGGAGGGTTCCCTTCAATAGGATATTAGATGCATAGCCCAACCCCTCCATTCAATACTATCCTGGGAATGTATCCTTCCCATTATGGACCTATATTTGAATTGCAAACTCATCCACCTATCCCATTCTTTGCTACTGGAACTTCTGATCTTTTTCAACAATCACAGCTTCCTCAAAGTTCCCATGGTCATCAAAACCAAATTGGAACACCTAGTCATGTTGACTAGCCACCTATTGTTAAGAGCGTGGAAAGTGAAAAGACAGTCCAGCTTACAATTGAGGTAGAAACCTTGAAGAAAACACTGTCTCAGGTTAAAAATGACATGGCTCAGCTTCGATTGAACCCTGTTCAAAGCCAAGGTAATTATCCCAATCAAAACAACAACAATCAGGGTACTTATCAGAATAACAACAATTATAACCAAAGGGGTTATCAAGGCCAAAATTCCTCTAATCAGGGGTATCAGAATCAGAATAGAGGGTATAATCAAAGGGCAAACAACAACAGACAATGGAACACATGGCCCAATAATGGGGGAGTTTCTCATAACTATCAAGCAAATGAGGAGAGATCACATACTGCAAACATGGCTGACCTCAACTTCATGACCAATTGGTGCAGGTTGCATGATACTTTGACCCATTCTGAGGTAAACTGCCCTCAAATGGAGAAAATTGTCAAGATGGCACACGAAGATGCCCACACCTTTCAGGGGAATTCAAACAAAGGAGGTGATTCAGTGGATACTGCAATGGCTTATGACATCTTCGAAGAAGAGCGCACATTCCCAAGGCAAGAAGAGAATGAACTACAGAAGGATTCATATGATGCCCAAGATTTTCAGAAAAAGGGAGGACACTTCCTGAGAAATCAAAGTAAGAGGCCATTCACTACGTCAGCACCTCCTAATAACATGGTGCCTCCAAATCAAAGTGCTGATAATAATCCTCCTCCACCTAAAGGCCCGCCTGACCTCCATAACAAGGGTAATTCCTTTGTTGTTTTCAAAAGTAATTCAAGTTATAATATGGAATTTGATGTTGTTTCTGAAATGCAGAAACAAAAAAATTCTTTGTCATTCTTTGACATCTTAAAGTGGTGCCCTACTCAAAGGGAGATTGTGCTGAAAGCTCTAGAACAAGCTGATAAGTCAAAAGGAAAGAGCAAGGTGGCACCTACTGGGGACGTGAATGCGGCCTTATACAGAAATAAGGTAGGTGCTCCACCTTTCCTTTTAAGTTTAAGAATTTCTGGGAAGAACCTACACAATTGTCTATTGGATTCAGGGGCTTCAGGAAATGTCATGCCATTTTCCATATGCAAGAAGTTAGGATTAAACCCCATTCAAACCAATAAGAAGGTCATTCAACTTGAGAAAATAGAGGTTAATGTGGTAGGGGAATTAAGAAACATACATGTTCAAGTAGGATCAGATCCTAGGATCCTAACCAACATAGATATTCAAGTGGCAGATATTCCCGAGACCTATGGTATGCTGCTAAGCCGAGATTTGATGAAAAATTTAGGGGGATATCTTTCCCTTGACTTTTCACATATGTGGCTATCATGGAAAGGGATTCCTAATCAGATTAGGATTGAAAGTGATCCTCGCCTCAAGCATATCATCATTGAGTATGATTTTCCCAATGAGGTGGCTTACTTTGAGACTGAGATGGGGGTTTATAAAAGAGAAGAAATTCTAACCTTCTCGGTTCTCCATTCTAAAGACATGTCAATGCAGAAACTCCTTGACTCCATGATTAATGAAAATCAACAGGCCTTGATTAGAAAGCTGCAACAAAACCAGCTGATCTTGGGAGAAGGGGTAGATCTGCAAAGTCTCCTACTCCCTAATTGGTGCAGGGTACATTACCAAAGCCATTCAGAATTGACTTGTCAACCCTGCATTAACCTTTTAAATCATATTTTCCAAGTTGAGGAAGTTAGCTCAAGTCATCTTGAGACTATTGCAAATCATTTCCTGTTTGAAGCCAAGGAAGCAACAATGTTAACCAAAAATGAGATACAGTCAAAGGAGGTTCCTCCTCAAATTGAACCCACCCCAGACACACTTCCAAATTAGCATATTGATGAGGAGCATCCCCAAGGTTTGTTTAACACCCCTGCACTCACAGATATACCAATATCCAAGGGGTTAACCCAAGAGACAAGTGAATGTCAAGAAGATAACCTTGGGCCACATGATACATCTGTACAGGGATTGGGAATTACTCCTAAGGAACCTACTGAACACCCATTCCTTGTATTTAATCCAAAAGATCAAGCAACCCCACCCTTGGCTCATTCTATCCAACTGCCCACAATGACCCCAAAAGGACTAACCCTAGCACACGATCAGTTACGGACCCTTACCTTTGATGGATCCTAATCCAAGATAGGCAGTGGTGTTGGAATTGTACTAACCAACCCTAAAGGGAAAACCTTCTTTGCTTCTTACAGGTTGCAATTTGGAGGCACAAACAACATGGCAGAATATGAAGCTCTGGCATGGGGACTAATGTTTGCACATAAGGTCACTGCCTTGATGGACAAGGGAGATTCAGAAATTGTTGTCAAGCAAGTGTGCAACCAATATACATGTCACAACAAGAGGTCGGTAGCATACAGGAACAGGGTATGGAACTTGATTGAAGACTTTGATGCCTTTGAGATTACCTTAATCCCTAGAGAAGAAAATTAGGTAGCTGATGCATTGGTTGTTGCTGCAAGCACCTTGGAACCTATGCAGGGCTCCAAATTCAAAAGATTCTCAATGGAACTGATGTCCACCCCACCTGTTCCTGACAATATCAAGAATTTCCAGGTCTTTGATGATGATCAACATATTCTGCCTTTCTTGGCAAGTTCTGATATTTTTGAGGGGAAAATTATTGATGATTCCAACAGGGATCAAGGAGATTGGAACCCTGGAGATTGTGATACAAAAGGGGTTCTTAACCTGAAAAGTAATAACATTTCCAAGGGAATGGTCACTCTAGAAAGAATCTTTGACTCAGATCCAAGGGATCAAGAGAAAATATCAGCTGAAGAAAAGGGAGGAGAATATAAAACAGTTAAGTTGGCCAATGTTGGCCCTGAAAGGAATGTCTATATAAGGAAGGCCTGCCCTGAAGCAATTAGAGAATACATACTGAAGGCACTTAAAAAGGATATTGCTGTGATTGCTTGGGGGTATGAAGACCTCCAGACATTTGATGCTTCAGTTATGACTCACACTATTCCCTTGAAGCCCGAAACTAAACCTTTTTGACAGAAGCAGTGCCCTTTCAATGCTTTGATTGAACCATTGATCTATAGAGAAGTTCAAAAATTACTCTTGGCAAGGATAATCTTCCCTATGCGCCATTCAACCTAGGTGGCTAACTTAGTCCCAGTTCGTAAGAAAAATGGGGAGATCATACTATGTGTGGACTTCAAAAATCTGAATAGAGCTTCAGAAAAGGATAACTACCCACTCCCTTCCCTGGATGAGGTACTACAGACTGTCAATGGAGCACAAATGATGTCATTCGTGAATGGTTACTTTGGATACAATCAGGTAATGGTCGACTTTGAGGACAGGATGAAGACAACTTTCACTACAAAGTGGGGGACATTTGCATACAGAAGGATGCCATTCGGTCTGATAAATGTTGGAGCAACTTTCAGTGCGCCATGGATATAGCGTTCAAGGACCTAATCGGTAAGTGCATCATTGTCTACATAGATGACCTGACAGTGTTCTCCAAGGATCGACTCAATCATGCCACCAACTTGGCCAAGGTTCTCCAGAGGTGTATCTAGTATGGCATCTCCCTGAATCCCAACAAGTACGTGTTTGGAGTCTCTGAGGGAAAGCTCTTGGGACATATAATTTCAGAAAGGGGAATCTCAATCGATCCAGACCGAGTCGAGTCTATTCTGAAAATCGCCCAGCCAGGAAGCAAGAAAGAAATGAAGTCTTTCTTTGGGAAAATCAACTTCGTGAGGAAGTTCATCACAGGATTTGCTGAAATCGTGAAACCCCTTAATGAAATGATGAAGAAGGATGCCAAAATAAAATGGACTGAGGAGGAAAAGGCCGCATTCGTGCAAATCAACCGATCCATCTCAGAAGCACCAGTCCTTACCATCCCTGATTACATCAAGCCATTCTACATTTACTCTTTTGCCTCTGAGCATTCATGCATGGCTATTTTAACTCAACGCAAAGAGGAGGTAGAGGAGAGACCGATTGCTTTCATGAGCTCTCCATTCAAAAACGTGGAAATCAAATACTCACCTCGGGAAAAATAGGCTTTTGCACTGGTTCGGGCTGTCAAGAAATTCTGACATTACATTCTTCGAAGTCAAGTTGTTGCTATAGTTCCTGATGCGGCTGTGAAGTTCCTGCTAATGCAGAGCGAGTTAGGAGAAAGAAGAGGCAAGTGGATGGCTACCTTACAAGAATTTGATCTGGAGATACATCCCATGAAACTAGTCAGGGGCATGGGTTTATCCCAGTCCATGGCGAACGCTAGCGACAACATCATCTGTCAGCAATACACAGCCCAGTCTTTCTCTAACGACCCCTAGTATGTTGATACCATTGGCTTTATGCTCAACAATCGTTGTCCAGAAGGAATGAATGTTACTCAAAGGAGAGCCCTGAGACTGAAAAGTTCTCATTACATGATCAAAGGAGGGTTGATGTACAGAAGGAATTTTGAAGGAGTATACCTAAGATGCCTTGATCATCAAGAGGCCAAGCAGGTGATCTCTGAGTTTCATGGGAAGCATGGCATAGGCCATGGTTCTGAAGATTCTCTGGCACACTAGATCCTCAGGTTTGGTTATTTCTGGCCTTGTGTATTCAAGGATGCCCATCAAGATGTGAGGACATGTCACAAATGTCAGATTTTTGCATGAAGGGAATGCCATCCAGCCATGCCTTTGCAACCAATCTACGAGGTAAGGCCATTTTCCCAGTGGGCATTCGACTTCATTAGGGTTATTAACCCAAACTCTACTGCAGGGCATAAATTCATCTTAACTGCTACTGACTACTGCAAAAGATGGACAAAATCCATACCCTACAAAAACAACACAACGGGGGTAGTGATCAAGTTCCTCACTGAGTGCATCACTACATGGTTTGGGGTACCCTTCGCTCTGGTATGTGACAATGGTTTTGCTTTCTCTTCTGCTGAGTTTATTTCTTGGGCATATGATCACAAGATTGTCTTGAAGTATTCCTCAAACTATTATCCACAAGGTAATAGAGTTGCAGAGCCTACCAATAAGAATCTCTTAGGGGTGATTAAGAAACTGTTAGAGCATAACCCTAGAGACTGGCACACCCAGCTTAGATTCGCATTATGGGAAGATAGGACTAGGATTAAGGCTGCCTTAAACACCTCACCATTCAAGCTGGTATATGGGCAAGAGTATGTCTTTCCTATCTATTTGCAAATACCTATCCTAGAGTTCATGCAGAAATTTTACTCCAGTGACAATAGGATAGAGGTAAGAGTAGCTGCTCTGTTAAAACTAGAAGAACAAAGAGATTTTGCTTTACAACAGTTCTTCAGACATCAGGCTATTGTCAAACATTGGTTTGACAAAAGAGCCAAGATAAAAGCTTTTAGGATATCAGACCTAGTACTATTATGGGATAAAGCCAATGAAAAGAAGGGCAACCATCAAAAGTTTGACAAATTATGGCTAGGTCCTTGTCAAATTGCTGAGATCCTAGGGGAAAATTCTTTTAGACTGAGTAGCCTAGCTGGAGAACCGGTTCCTTTGCCTATCAATGGGCAGTTTCTCAAGCACTATTTTGAGTCTTGAGGCTTGTTAATTTCTATTTTGTATATAAGTTTTTTGTTTTTCTTTATGTGAATAATTTTTTTGTCTCTTGTTTGTAAATAATTTTTCCATGTATATAAGTTTTGTGCTACAGCTTGTAAATAACTCTTTCCTTTATGTGAATAATCTGCTACTCTTTGTGTAAATAATATGGCTCTTGTATGTAAGTAGCTTGTTGTTTGTATGTTTGTCCCTGTCTCCTTTTGTTTTCTTTGCCTTTTGTTTTTTGTTTGTTCTATTCTTTGGGGGTTTAATCTGTTTCTTTCTATTTGAAGCTATGGGTTGTTATCTAAAGCATGCTATGGTCATTAGGAGAGAAGTGGTTTAGATATTTTCAAGTCTTCTGGTTGGATGATTATGTCCTCAATTCATTATTTCATGTTCATTGTCAATAAAGGTTGTGGGAAGTTTTAAAGACAAGGTGCCAAGTAAGAAATCCTTCATCAGCTCCCCTGAATTTGTCACAAATCATCAAGATCATCTCCTTTGTAATGATATATTTGTCCTAGGACTATGGTGTTGTAAGATTTGAGTGAAAAATCTGATCTCCCACGTGTTGTTGTGAGGTCCATGGTAGTTTTCAACCCAGATCAAATGTTAAAAATTTGACATATTGAAAAGATTTTAAATGAAATATCAGAAACTTCAAAAGAAAAGAGAAAAGAATTATCAAAAGAAAGAAAAGAGGATTGAATATGAATGGGTGATTCTAGTGTCTCTACCGGGGCTATGGACGCCTAACTAGCAGTAGAGCAATGCTATGAGAAAACTAGAGGTATCTCCGTCGGGGCTATGGACACCTGACTGGCAGCGAAGCAATGCCCAGGATATCATTGCACGACAACTAAAAGGAATCAACTCATGTAGCTCAAATCTTGCACATTATTATTCCAAAGATGAAGAAACTTTTATGAAAGGGTGATGCACAATCAAGCACACACATAGATTCATGGGTAGCCATTGATTGACTTACATTTGAGATTCTAGCTCTACCTTGCTTGTTATAACTGACCTAACTGGAGTTGTCATGTTCATGAACCAAGAGTTCTGGGTAACTGAATCCTTCAGATTCATGAAAATGGTTAAACCATTTTCCCAGCCAAGTCACCATTTGTTATGCCTTGCATAACCACCCAACTTTGATCTGGATCAAAATGGGTCCCCCTTTCTCTTTTGGTTTCTTTGTTGTGGTTCTTTTTCCTTTCCTCTTGGGTTGCTTCAGTCTTCTACCTCAGTTGGAATTTAGGTCTTCTCCTGAGTTCTGGATTTTCCTGAATCTCACTCGAGCTCTGGCTAAGCGCTGTTGTTCAAGATTTTTTTGGTCCTCGTAGAATTCTGTGTGGACCGGATTTTCTCGGTTTTGTCTTCTCCTTCATGGAAATCCATCCCGCACGGATTTCCCCAGAATCTGTTGAAATGTGAGGAAGTATGGAGAAGTAGGGCTGGTTAGTAAATGATAATGCATTTTATGTTTCATTCATGCTTTTTTTTTAAGGTTTCACATGTTTCTCTTTGGTTGATAGTGATCATATTAAGTTTCTAATGGGTGTTTTCATGCTTATTCTGTTGGAATCCGCCTGGCTCAGAATTCTGTAGAATTCCTCCCTGGCTTGGGTTCCACGCGTTGGCCTGAAACCTGAACTATTGGTATGATCATTTGTTTGAAGATTTAACAGTACCCTACTGACATAGGATTCATTTTAATGATGATTTTGATTAATTAGTTGTTCTTTGTATGATCTTCTCTGTTGAATGCAGGATTAAATCACATACAGGATGATATTTGTTAAGGGAGCTCAGTTGGGGTGCATGCTTTAGTCTAGTTGGTCATGAAAATCTGCTAAGGCAAAGGTCGGAAAGACTTTCTAGGCTCTTACCGACTAGTGGCTCGGCTCTGACTGTTCGAAATCCAAAGAATTAGAATACTCCCCATTGTGCATCTTCATCGGCATAGGGTGTTATCCCTGCCAAGATGTTTCAACGAGTTCACGAAGTCTCACTGACTAAGCAAAGGGTGTCTTCGGCGTGAGTTGTTCTCTTCGGTGTGTGCTCTCACCAAACGCTCAGAGTCTTGCTGACGGGAAAGGGTTTGCATATCAGCAAAGCAAGACGTGCACCAAGAGGTCTCAGCGAATGGGTGCAGTCTCCCCGACAAAGGTGTCTCCCCGATGAGGTATAGTCACAACAACAAAAGTGGAATCATGCAGAGGATTTCGTCGAGACATGAGGTTTCTATAGGATGTCTTCCTGACAAAGGGATGTTATAGAAAAGTGCATGCAACATTGGAACCCATCTTGGCATGACTACATCAGATGTCTCCCAAAATGGAAAATATTCTAAGGATGATACTTTTGGCAAGAGGTTTGCCCAAAATGAAAGGTCTTACTGAAGGATCAATCTTCGGTATAACATAAGGAGCTCGCTAAGAAGTCTCAGTGTAGAAAGTAGGTCTCACCAACATAGGGCGAAGCAGCATCGGCAAAGGGTCATGCTTTCACCATAGGGTCTTGGCGAAGAATGAGGGTCACCTCGAAATAGAAAGGCTCTGGCTCGAGGAGAACAGGAAGAGGTCGGGAAGACTCCGAGCAAATGAAAGACTATGCTATGGGGTCATAGTGACTATGAAGGTCACGCTGACAGGATGTCCCTTCGGGGAGAGGAAAGGTATGCACCAAGAGGTATGGCTGACGGTAAAAAGTCTTGCCGATGACAAGCGGGGCTTGGTAAGAGAATAGGAGTTTGGGATAAGGTCTCCCCGACCCAACAGAATCTCACCGACATAGAGGAAGCTTGCCCAGAGATTTGGCCTTCAGTGAAACATCTCACCAACTTACCAGTGTCACACCGAAAGAATGAAGTCAGCCCGCCGGAGGATAAGGAGGATGTCGGGGAGACTCCAAAGGAAAATGAGGACCTCACCATGTGGTCTTGTTGATATGCTAAGGTCTTGTCGATAGCGGTAGGTTCATAAATGAAAAGTAGATATCGGTATAACCATGGGGGATCGCCATGACCTTGGGCCAATTAAGGGGTCTTGCTGAAAGGAAAACACACTCTGAGCCAGAGCGGGGGATACCATCACTGTGACAGCCTACCGACGAAATGAGGTCTTAGCAATAGGAAAATGAGCTCGATGTGACTTTTGGGCCCGCTGAGATGTCTCACTGATTGACTCGTGCTATGCCGATGCCTGTTGTAGGATGAAATCACATTGGGGAGACACTGATGGTGTCTCACCGACCTGCGATTTAGGTTGGACCACTCTTGACTGCTCAGAATTTGGCATGGTAGCTGATCATCCAATCAGAGGGAGCTAAGAGGGACCTTTGATTGATTGACCTCCCCTTTGGAGGGGACTAATAGAGTGTGACTGGATGTATTCTTTCTGAGAATAGGTGATGACGAATCTTTTTGGGTGATGGTGTTCAAGTCTATAGGGAGGCTCAAAGGCACTTCCGAAAGATAGTCAACATGAGCAGAGGAATCTAGAACAGAAAGGAAGCTGAGTGACATAAGAAACCATGACTCAAAGGGGCACCTGTGCCAACCACTACTGCTACAGGCAGTTAGTATTAATGGCGGGATATCTTTAAGCATTCAAGGTGACTCTGCGAGGAATTTTAAAGGTGGACACGAAGATGCTAGAGTTAATGCTACAGTTGTCAAAAGATCTAAAAAGGCTTATCCTACAAGTAGAAATCCTTCATCAGCATGGACAACGAGGATTCACATTGAATGCTCAAGCAAATTTCTTCAAAAAGATCTGAGAGCCGACTCTCCTACAGGATGAAGATATTTTGTAAACCCTAGTGCAGGGGACAACACATCCTTTCTTATACATTCTGTATATAAGGCATTCTTGCCTCTTTGTAAAGGTTAGGACTTTTAGTGTTAGCACTACTAGACAGTGAGGTATTAGAACTTCTAGAGATTTAAAGAACTTTTAGAATGAGAACTTTTTAGAGTTAGAACTATTAAGAGTTAGTTAACAGAAGGAAAGAGTTGCATCTTGATTCTTAGTAATGAGAGCTTCTCTTGTCTTCTTGTTTAGCAGTTAGGTTTCAGTACAGACTGTAATGTATTTTCTAAATTCTCTTAGTGTAGTTGGAAACAATCTGGAGCCTCAGATTATCTGTACACTAGTGACTGTGCCAGCTTTGTAATATTGTTTATCTATTTTAATAATAGTAGAAGCAATCAGAGTTTAATCTACTTCATGTTGTGTTCCTGAATGATATTTGTCTTAATTTGATCATCTGATTTGTGAAGTCTTCAAGGAATGAAAGGCCATTTGTGTTTTATTTAATGATAGCTAAAAATTTGTTATTCGAATTAGTACTGTGAATGAAAGAGGTTGTGTGTCAATCACAAGTTCATCTTGTTCTACAGTTTTAGTTTATAATTCCTTGAAGTTAGCAAGTCTGGTTAAGATTGGATGAAGTATTGTTCTTTTCTGTTTCAAAACCCTGATCTATATGTTGTTGTTTCTTTAAAACCCCAGTTAAAGTAGGTTTGATTTCATGCTTGATCTTAGAACAATCCAAAAGCCCAATACCAGTAGGCCCCTTGAATATTACTGTTGCATTGACCACTGAGTAACATCAGTACAGTTGAGAGCCAACTACAAAGACCTTGGGAGCTAAGGCATCCATGTGTTGCCTTTCTCTTTTAGGAGAAGTAGAATAGTAATATTTTGCTTGCATTGTTGTGGTGCCAAAATCACCGTCAACAATTAGCCATCTTTGAATCTATTAGAGCACTCACCAGAGCTTTAATAGCCCTAACACTATTCTTATCATCTTTGATCTCATTAGGAGTTGAGCGACCATTATGAGGAATAATATAAGGATCTTTTGTAATCTTCCAAAAAGCTTCACCAATACACTTTAAGTGACATTGCATTCTAACTTTCCACATTGAGTAGTTAGTGCCATCAAATCTTTGACTGTCCTTCTTGAATGTTGTTGCCATCTCAGATCACCTCAAGCTTTTAGACTTCATTAGAGGAACCTGCTTTGATACCAATTGTTGGAAAAATGAGGATAGACAACTGCAAGGGGGGGTGAATTAGTTATCACAGAAACTCAAACTTTTCTAACTTATCTTAACTTTAATCTTAGATTTGATGAATAAGCAATTAGCCACAAGCAACTAACACATCAAAGAGTCAAATAACACTAATAATTTTTACGTGGAAACTCTGTTAGGGGAAAAACCATGGTGGATGTTATTCCACAAGATTATACTCTATTAAAAGTATAAAGAGAAATAATAAAGGGAATTCACATGCATTCAGGAACATTGCCTAGAGCTCACTTCTCAAATACAAAACAAGACTCACTGTCCAACAATACAATAATATGGATTAGATCCATAGAGTATGAACTGAATGAATAGCTTCTACACAAGCCTGATTACAGTTCCAATTAAGCACAGAAAAACCTTCTTCACATTTCGCTCAACCTTCTTCTCACTCTGCTCTGCAATCGAATGATAGAAACACTATTCACACATTTACACTTTCTCTGGCATACATTCAAGCTCATGCACACACTAACTTTGCTCAACCAATCACTCATATATATATGCTACATGGGATTTCATCACAACTTAGTCAGCCAAAAAATAAAACATATTTTCAATGTCAACCCAAATTTACAATTAAATTTCCAATGCAAATCCACCAAGGTCAGCCACAACATAGTGGGGACCCAAAATAACATCTTCAACACAAAAATACTTTAATTAATTTCACCACAAAGATCCACAGCATGCTACCACCAACATGTCGGCCAAGAACATGAAAAACCAAACATGTGCAAGAAAGATCTTCAACCACGAGCTCTCTGAGTAATGTGGACATACCACAAAGATATAGAATGATCTAGAGACATCCAAGAACACCAAGAAACAACAAAGAAGCATCCAAAACAATTGAGATTACTAGAATCACACAACCTTCATTTAAGAACACTAACAAAGACCACAGAAACACTGTCAGACCACAACATACTCAAAACTTCACGCGGACCTCTAAAAATTCTGGTAGATGATTTAGAAACATTCAACATTAAACCCTTTAATCCACATCAGCTAATATTCAATGTATAGAACAAAGCACCTTCATGACCTGCACAGTTCCACAGGGAACCTAGAACACTTCCTTTATAATTTTCTCAATATCCTCGACATATACAACCTCTAGTACACCAAATGCTAATAGTGTTGACATCAATTACAACCACATATCAGCAACCAAATCCACAACATCCAACACTCTGATGTTTTTTCCTCTCATATTATTAATGAAATAAAACCCAAACAAGCAAAATTATACATAGAAGGGGTAATTAACTTAAAGACAAACACAATTTTTTGTGGCATGGTATAGTTGGAGAGAATATTTGACTTTGATCAGATAAGAGACCAAGACCATCAGATGAAGGAGTCTTTGGAAAACCAATATGATACTTACAGCATGCACACCTCTAAAAATGTGAAGAATGTTTTTATTGGTAAAGTTTATACTTTGATTGAAACAAAGGTAATTATTGACACATTGCATATATATCAAGATGTTATTGTGTGGACTTATGAGGATCTTAAGATTTATGACACTTCTATTATCACACATACAATTCCACTCAAGGCTGATGTAAAGTCATTTAGGTAGAGGCAACGACCCATCAATGCACTACTTGAACCTATTATCTATAAGGAAGTACATAAATTATTGTCAGCTCATATTATATTTCTGGTAAAGTACTCTACTTGGGTTGTAAACTTGGTACATGTCCATAAAAGTAACAGTTATTTTTTTTGTGTGTAGATTTCTATAATCTTAACTGTGCATCAAAAAAGGATAATTACTCGGTGCCTTCATTGGATGAGATTGTATAGATTATCAATGGTTCCTAGATGATGGCATTCCTGGATGGGTATTCGGGATACAACTAGGTGATTGTCTAGTATGAGGATATACATTAAACAACATTTACTACAAAATGGGGAACCTTTGATTACAAGTGCATGTCTTTCAGTCTAATCAAAACTAGGGATGGATATTGCATTCAAGGAGTTGATAGGGAAATGTATCATTATCTACATGGAAGATTTGGCAATATTTTCTAAGAAGAGAGGTGATCATATCTCAGGCCTATTCAAGGTATTCCAAAGGTGTAGGGAGTTCAACATTTTTCTCAACCTAAATAATTGCATCTTTAGAGTAATAGAAGGAAAGTTGCTCGATCATGCAATTTTAGAGAAAGGGATATCAATCAACCTTGAGTGCATTTAGGCCATATTAAAGATTCATCCACTAGTGAGAAAGAAAGAAATGAAGCCCTTTAAAAAAACCAATTTCATAAGGAAGTTTATAACTGGTTTTGTCAAGATCATGAAGCCTCTAAATGCAATCCTAAAGTAGGATGCCAAAGTAGGATAGACCCTAGAAGAAAAAAAAGCTTTTGAAGAGATAAAATGGGAAATTGTTGAGGCCCCGGTCTTAGTTAGTCCTGATTATGAAAAGCCTTTCTACATCTATTATTTTGCTTTGAAACACTCATGTGCAAGAATTTTGATGCATAAAAAGGAGCCAAGAGACAAGCATCCTATTCCTTTCATGAGTGCTCCACTTAAATATGTTGAGTTATGCTATCCAAGTGTAGAAAAAACCTATGTATTGGTTTGTGTTGTCATAAATTTTAGACATTATATCCTAAGGAATAAGTTATTTTCAATCGTTCTGGACCTAGTTGTTAAGATACTTTTAATGTAGAATGAATTGGGTGAACGATAGGAAAAATGGGTAACTACGCTAGAAGAATAAGACAAGGAAATTCAACCCATGAAGCTAGTCAAAGGATAGGCACTAACATGCACCATGGTTGAGGTACATCCTAAATTAAACACCCAACAATACACCTCAAAGACATATCATCAAATGGATGGTATGATGAAATTTTCTACTACTTAATCAAAGCTACCCACCACACTTGAATATTGTCCAATGATGTGACTTACATTTGAAGAGTGGAAGTTATATGGTGAAAGGCACAATCCTGTATAAAAAGAATCACGAAGAAGTTTACCATCACTGCTTAGGAAAAGAAGAGGCAATAATTGTGTTGAAGGAGTTTCATGACAGATTCAGGACTGGTCATGGTTTTGGCCCTTCTACCGTGAATTAGATCTTAATAGTAGGTTACTTCTAGCCTATGTTGTTCAAAGATTCCCATACACATGTGCAGTCCATGTAGGTCCTAGGAAGGAATATTTCTAGTTAAGCATTAGTTTTCAATTATCTTATCTAGTTGGAATTCATTTAATGCTTGTGTTCTAGCTATTTAGAGTTAGTTATCTCATGTGATTGGATTAAGACACTTTTCATGATCTTGTCTAATCCTATCCCTCACCTTTCCTTTATAAAAAAGGCTTCATATGTACATTTCCATATTTAGTGTGGTTGTCATATTCATTTTGGAATTCTTGCATCCATAATAATAGCATGATATTTTTTCCATTTATCTCTTGTGGAAGTTATTTTTCCTTTTAGGTGATCTTGGGGTGTTGAGGATTTCACCATGAACTCCTATAGTTTCCTCTTTCTTAGATTAGCATAAAGAACCAATGGGGACTACCAAATTTCACACAAGTATCTTTTCATCAACTCTCTTAGACAAGAATGGAGGTAAAAAAAGGATTATAGACAACATATATGTCTAAAAGTCCAATAACACATCTAGATATAAAGGTAAGAAATATTCACACAACACATTTGAATGAGAGAAGAGGTATTGATTCAAAGGCATGAACTTGTTTACAATATTAGGTAAATGTAAAAATATACAAGAACCTAGTAGATAAATGAAAATGAGGAACCCTAAAAAAGTAGAGGATTAGGCCCTAAATATCCATGAGGAAGAGCTAAAATGACTATACAAGAAACCCTAGCCTCATGCCCAATAAAACCCTTACAAACACATGTCCTTGGAAAATCTTATCTACATGACCTAGAGGAATGAAAGAAAATTCTTCACACCTTTTCCATACCTCAACATTATGATATGTTGGTTTGAGTGTAGGTTTCAGAGCAAGGACACCTTAGAAAGTCATGCTACAACAACAATCTGTTAGGAAAGGGACTACAAATTGAATGGGGCACAATCAATTATCTCCAATTATTTATGGTAGATTCAGAGGTTGGTGGGTGATGAAAGAACACTAATGGTATTTTAGAGTGATAAGTAGAAGAAAAAACCTTAGGAATCATCCTTTTCCACTTGTTGATGATCGACATCGATGAAGGGGTAGGTTCTGAGAACCTTGTCAAGATCTAACATGGTTTTGGGAGCCTTGTTGGTCACTTAAAATGGTTTTGGAACCTTTGGAAACCTTTGATAAAAAATATCTTAACTTTTATTCTTTTTCTTTCTTTATCATTTGATTTATCTTTTCTTTATATTATCTCTTTGTCCATATTTTTCCCTTTTGATTCTCTTTATGTTGGTTCTCTATGTTGGAAAAATAATAGGTTCTAAAAACCTTTTCAAGATTTAATAGAGGTTCAAGAACCTCTTAGAGTTACTAAAATCTTACCTTTTCTACTTATTTGGCTATTTTGTATTCCATTTTCTTTAATTTTTAGCTCTTGAACCCAATTTTATAACTTGAGTAGGCTCGTGAACCTTATGTAATCATTGAAAAACACTTAAAATATTTTTCTAAGGCATAAAGGTTCATGAGGAGTGAATGTGAACTTGGGACAAGAACCTTGAGGTTCCAAGGTCCAAGTTCCACCTAGGATCTGGCTTTTGACAAAAAAATTGGCAAGACAAAACAAGGGAAGTGAGGCTTAGGGAGAAGAAGGAAACAAGAACTTGGAACCAATAGGTTCCAAGTTCCAACTAAGACCTAGCATCCAATAGGGACATGAGGAAGAACAACAATAGTGAAGAGAAAAGAGGGCCTAGAACCATTGATTATAGGTTCTTATTGGTTCTTGAGGCTCAGCAAGGACATCTAGAATATTGGAAAGAGTGGAGACAAAGGAGGACACATAATCATGTAGAACAATCTAGATAATTGAGAGGGGGGTGAATCAGTTATTATAAAACAATTTTCTTGAATTAATTCAGAGAAAACTTAAATCAATCAAAAAATAATCTAATGGATATGAACATGAAAGCACATGACAACACCATGCACAAAGAACACAAGAAATTACATGGAAACCCAAGAAGGGAAAAACCGTAGAGAATGCTAATTCTCAATTATAAAACACTGGTTAAGGTGACTCTGGTTGAGGTGATTTTTACAAGGGCTCATTGCCAAATTTCTCATTGTAGGTAAGGCTCACTACCTGACTATTACAACCAAATATAAAAAGGCTCACTTCCAATAGAAAACGACTCACTACTAGAGGAATGATGAAAGGGATTCCACCGCTGAAATAACTATCACCAATGATGACACTAGATAAAATCTCACTATTTGCTACCTTCGGTCATATATTTTTGTATACTTCCCAATGTATAATTTTTTAGATTCCCATTCATCACACTTTCTTTCATCGAGAAGAATCAACTTTTACTTATACCATTCCATGCTTTCATAGTCTCTTAAGTTAACCAAAAATATTGTCTTCCTAATATCCTAAGTTGGCCAAACACAATTTGAATTAGGTCACCAAAAAACATTCCCATAGTGGAAAGGAATGAAATGTGGACCAATCAGAAACTCCTCACTCAACTCAACATGTTATATTAACCATGATATCTAAAACCAAAGAATAGATATACATGTTACAATGAAAACAATGTTTTGGGATACATTAACCAATTTCTAGATCGGTCCATACCCATAAGAGTTTATCTCATTATGTTGCAAAATGAATGGGACTAGGAAAAGCATGACCAAAGATAGATCATCACAGCACAATATCTGGAGCATGCCAATCTGGATCACCAAAGCATCAAAATTGAACATTAATCAATCAATCAAGATATGTTGACATCAATGACAACCATTAATGAAAAAAATCAATAGCATCACATTCCAAAAATCTCTCCCTTTGTCATTGATGGAAACATCCATCAACAATAAACCAAACAACTCAATGTCAGCATCAACAACATCAAGGACCTTCTTTTCTTCTCCCCCCTTGAAACCAAGGACAACGGGAAAAAACTCCCCCTATGAGGAAGCCACCAAGCATTGATCTAGATAAAAAGTGAGAATATAATACCCTAGACCAATGCACACCCTAGTGTAAATTATTGTAGACTAGGAAGGGGCAGAACCCCTAACTTCTACTAGAGATACACAAAAGTATCTTTGCTCAATGGTTTTGTGAAAATATATGCAATCTACTCTTTAGTAGGTACATATTCAAGTCTTACCTCATTGTCCAATACCTTCTCTCTCAAGAAATGATATCTAATGGATATATGTTTCATTCTAGAGTGTTGTACCAAATTCTTGGAAATTTTCATTACATTGGTATTATCACACATAATTGAGATTGGTTCATCAAATGATATGCCAATGTCCTTCAGCATTTGTTTCATCCATAGTATCCAAGTGCAACGTGAGGATGTTGTAATGTATTTAGCTTCAGCAATAGATAATGATATAGAATCTTGTTTCTTACTTGACCAAGCAACCAATCGGGACCCAAGGAAATAAGCTCCACCACTTATGCTCCACCTGTTATCAACACTTCCAACCCAATCAGCATCAGTATAAGCTTTCAAAGTGAAATCTAAGTCCTTTGGATACCATAACCCCATGTCTTTTATACTCTTCAAATATCTAAAGATCCTTTTCAATGCAACATGTGATTCCTTTGGTTCTTGTTGAAGTCTAGCTGCTAAACAAACAACATACATAATGTCTAGTTTGGTAGCAGCCAAATATAACAATCCTCTAATCATTGACTTGTACATACTTGCATCAGCTTTAGGTGAATCATCTTCTTTTATCAACTTACATATCGTAACAATAGGTGTATAAACTAGTTTGGAATTCTCGAATCCAAACTTATTCAATAATTCTTTGGTATACTTGGACTAAGAAATGAAAATTCCTTTGTTATTCTGATTTACTTGTAGTCCAAGGAAGAAATTTAACTCACCTATCATAGACATTTTGAATTCCTTCTACATTTCATCTACAAATTTTCTACACATACCATCATTTCCTCCAAAAGTTATGTCATCAACATAAACCACAACAATCAACATTTGATCTGAGTGAATTCTATAGTATAAATTACTGTCAAAAGATCCCTTTTGAAATCCTTTTCCAATCAAGTACTTGTCTAATCTGCCATACCAAGCTCTAGGTACCTACTTCAATCTGTATAAAGCTTTTTTTAACCAGCAAACAACACCTAGGTCACTTTTGGACTTGAATCCCTCTGATTGCTCAATGTAGACTTCTTCCTTTAGTTGTCCATTCAAGAATGCATATTTTACATCCATTTGATAAAATTTGAAATCCTTAAAATCTACAAAAGCTAAGAATATCTAGATCACTTCCATCTAGGCAATAGGGGCATATGTCTATTCAAAATCAATGCCTTCAATTTGAGTGTAACCTTTGCAAACTAATCTTTCCTTGTTTCTCATTACCTTTCCATTTTTGTCCAGCTTGTTCTAGAATACCCACTTTGTTCCAATTACATTTTTGTCTACCAGTCTAGGCACAAGTTCCCAAGTCTGATTTTTCTCTATCTCATCAAGCTCTTCTTTCATTCCCTTCACCCAATTATAATCATTGCATGCTTCTTCCATAGTTTTTGGCTTAGTTTCTAAGAGTAGACACAATAATACTTGCTCTTGAGTTTCTTTTCTTCTTCTGATGATTCCCTTATTCTTATCTCCAATAATCTAGTTCTTTGAGTGGTTTCTCTATACACACTTTGGGGTTTTAGTTGTAGTTGTTAGAGCCTCCTTTGTCTCTTCTTCTTCTTTCTTATCCTTTTCTCCTTTTTTATCTAAGTCATCTAATTCATATTCAATATGTTTGTCAATATTTCTTTGAACATCTTCATCTACTTTCACATTCACACTTTCAGCTATCTTGTTTAGTCTCTTGTTGTAACACCAGTATGCTTTGCTTCTTGTAGAGTAACCCAAAAATATACCTTCATCAACTCTACTGTCAAACTTTCCAATATTTTCCTCATCTCTCCAGATGTAGCATTTGCTTCCAAAAATTTTTAAGTACTTTACTATGGGAGCTCTTCCATGCCATAGCTCATATGATGTCTTTCCATACTTCCTCTAAAATAGTGTTGATGGTGTTTTCTGCACAGCAACAACTCAGACATAATATGGAAATCCTATCTCTCTTGAAAGGTAAATCTCTATCAGCAAGCCTCAAGAGATAACCCCAAGTTCTCTAATGTTAGGTCTTGACAATGCATAAACAACTCAGTGATAAAAGTGAAAATGCTAGTAATCACAATGGGACCTTACTACAAGCAATAACTGGATCTTAAACTTATGTGATTTTGCCATATGGTGATACTTCAATCCTAAAAATAACCCAGATAATAAACAAATAGAAAAAGATAAGGGTTTGAGTGAGACCCTAAGATTAAATCTACTTCTAAGACTAACAATGAAAATGATGAAATACTTGAAATGGACCAATCCCTCATAAACTAATTCCTGCTTAACCCAGATAAATCTGCAATCTTACAGAAATAGTGCAATCTTCTAAGGCATTAAATATTTTTAGATCATGAACATTCATTCAAAACAACCCTATTGCAATCAAAATGAATAAACCTCCACAATTGAAATAAGCACAATAAATGTAAGGTCTAGGCAAACTTTGCAAAGAAACTAACAATCAACTAGCTGCAAAAAGTATGGACCAGGGATTGTTGTAAACACTTCAAGCATCAAACCATAAACACCATTGAATTAGATCTAACTCTACAATGTAAAATGTATCAAATAACCTTGAGCAATTTCAAAAGATGGAACAACAAGAACCATCCAAGATAAGTCAACATAAAGAGATCACTAGAAATCGCAATGTCTTCAATTGTATTGAATTATCCAATATTAGCAACAATTCTAATGTTTTGTGTTACAACACTTGCTCCAAAATCGACTAACTTCTAACCCTAATTCTTACTTTACTACCCTAATTTCTTCTAAGCCAAGAACTATCTCTAGTAACTTCCACTACCCTCACAAATGAGGCAAAATGACATATTTATAAAAACCCCCAAGATATGTTGGCCCAATTTAGATTTTACAATAATAAATAGCCACAAAATAGGTCGGCCAAGAGGAATTCAAAATAAAATGAATTAGCATTAAATTCTTGTGACTCATTCAAGTAGGCCTAGGATTTACAATGTAACTCGATCCAATGCATGTGAAGGACAAAAAAGCAAGGAAAAAATAAGCTCCGGATAAATAGGAAGCACAACTCCCAACTTCATCGATCATTAAGTAGCCCCTTCGCCCCTATCTTGATCCAATATATCTGGAACCTTGAGAAAAATACCCTCCAGGTCGGCCACAGGTGAATTAATAAATACTTTAAACTATTCATCAATTGAATTAATCTCCTCCAGAACTTCCTTGACGACCTTGTTAAATTCAGCCTACACTCAACAAAAACCACCATCAATAATATCCATTATAACATGAGGATCAAAATTAAGCCATCACCAATAATATATTCATCATTCAAATAAGAAAAGATCAAAATCAACCCAGAAATATCATTAATGCACTTTCTTCACAGTTCAGGATTTCAAGCTAACTAGGGAAAACTAGTCTGGGAGGAACTTCGAAAAATTCCAGACCAGGCAGATTTTCCCAAAGAAGGCATAAATATCAACAATAGATCATCAAAATGAAGAAAGAATGCATGTAACATTGTGTAATCTATCAGATTAAAGCATGGGATATTAAGCATTGATCATTAAATTCATCCATCTCATCCAATCTCTAAGTTCCACAAAGCTTTCCAGAGAATTCAGAAAAATCCGGTCGGACCGAAATTCTGTGAAAATAACAATACTGTATGAACTTCAGGGAAACGAAGTGACGAAGGAGAAATCTGGAAAATCCGAGATCGACGAAAATCTGCGAAGAAGGAAAGATTCTAGATTTTCAAGACATTCCAGGAAAACGGAGGGGACAAGAAAACTCGGGGAAATCCACCAGTGCAGGAAAATCCCAAAACTAAAGGAAAACCCGAATATCCACATTCTCACATGATCTCACTCAAATTGATCTAACGATCACAAATTTGAGGATCTGGGCTGAAATGCTACTTGTCTCAAATCATTCATTGATGGATCCAGACTCAAAATTCACTCTGTTAGAACTGTAAAATTTTGACAGTTTTACAAGTTTTTTATTGCCATGAGTTTCCAAATGAGTCCTTACCATAAACACAAAATCCTCTCTTCATAACATTTTTCCCATATTTTGTCTTTTGGTCTCGTAGAATCCATTTAGTCCTGAATATTTTACAGTATAATTCATATCGTCAAGAGATGGTGAGGGTCTCCCTGATCCATAAAGCATCCTTACTAATGTGTATCTTTTGTAGTCTATCAACAAGAGTGCAGGAATGTCATAATGAATATTTCATCTATAAACACATATCGGCAAGATGCAATTTATTGTCTCAGTGATAGAAATATCATATCGGCAAGAAAAGGTATCATCGGAATAAGTCATAACGAATTCATGCATGTCTTATTGACCGGTGCACAAGGAGTCATATCGGCCAGACTAAAAGTCATCGGAATGAAGTCTTATTGAAAGCATCAGGTCTTTCCGACAAAGCGCAAGAGGATTCTATAAATGATTATCGGGATGAAGTTATGTAGTCTTGCCGACCCATATGTCTTGTCGAATGTGGTTTCATCAGTGAGAAAGTAAATATGTCTCATCGACCAGAAAGAATACCAAAGGACATATCTCGGTGAGACACAAAATAATCTATGAAACATCTCCCCAACTCCAAAAGTCACAGCGAAACACATAAGATGAAAGGATATTTGTCGGTGAGACTCCAAATTTTGATGAGATGGCAGGACATTATAGCGATGTACAGTTCTTAATAGTCGGTGAGACCTCGAGGTTTCAGGAAGACTACAGGATGTTTTGATGAATAAATTAATGAATGTTGCTAAAAGGTTATCACCAAAGATTAGAAAATGTCTCATCGATAATAATATATGATGTGACAGTAAGAGCTTCGAACAAAGGACTTACTACACTCATGTTTCAACTAACACATTAATGGTGTGAAAGAGCATAATAAGGAGAATTCAATTGAAAACATTAGTGTGGAATCGATAGCGGAAGAGTTGGAAAGGTGAATGAAGAACCAGGGCATTCTTTTAGTCCGAAGGCTTCAAGAGAATACAGTAAGTTCTTGTGCCTTAGTTCCTTTGGTTTTAACTACTGTAATTTTGAGGAAATGAAATCTCCCAGCTTAGGAAAATCAAAAGGTAGAAAGCATGGTGAAAGCAGTCAACCAAAAGGAAAGAAACAAAAAACTGAGACAGAACATGAGGGCAATGAGTGAAGATTAAATCAGGACCTTGTTGACCAATTACTGGGTTCTGGACCTAAAGCTAGAAGATCTGCACAACTTAGGGAAGAAGTAGATAAACTGGATGATAAATGCAAATTCATAGGAGATGTTTGGACTGCAATAAGGGGATATGAGTTGTTTAATTTTCATTATCATCGGAGAAATCGTTTTGAACCAATATGCAACCCATGGAAGCTTAACTTGGGAAAACTAGTATGCCCCAATGTATTTGTAAATGTAGAATTGATAAAATTGTTAGCAGTTCATTATAATTCAAAACTCAAAGCTATATGTGACCCATCCGGGAAACCACAAATACATTTGTCAGAGGATGCAATAGGGGAGGTTTTCAATTTGGAAGGGGTTTGCAATGAAAAGATCATTTGTGAGGAGTTGGAAAGGGAGTTCTGGAGAATGGACATGATTTATAAGGGTTGGGGGTTTCCAATTCATAGGATTAGAGAAGATGGTAAACCAGTTCCTTTACAGGATAGTGATGGACCTCCTTTTCATGTTGACCTATTTGAATCTTATATAAAATACACTTATTTCTCAGTGGGCCAAGTATTGGGAATGGATGTCCCAGAATATATGTCAATTGTGCCTATGCTAATCTTAGTAGATATCTAGTACCACAATTCTAGGCCATTTGACTATGCCTCATACATTTCTAAGGGGCTTGATTCTAGATTAATGGCAATCAAGGGCGGAGCCTCTATCTTTCACCTCAGGCACTATTCACTGTTGATGCATATAGTGTTATATTTTAGACAAGATTTGGGATTGTGGCCCCAAGAATTGAGAATTTCTCAAATTGATAAGGAAGGTGCAACATTACCTATCCAATTATGGACTGCTATTTGGGACAGTAGATTTTCCAACTCTAGTTTTGTTCATTTTGAAGAATATTTTGTGAAGACATTGTACAAATTGTACAATCATCCATGTAATTATTCTTTATCTGAAGAGATAAAGAGATTTCTTCGGCCAAAGTATTTTAATGAGCCAATTGATCATAATTGGGGAGATTGGTATTGCTTGGAGGGAGCTACTATGATTAGAGTTTATGGGTTTGAAGATGCCCCATTCATTTTACCAAAGACAGTCCCGAACAGAATTACATATTTGGAAATTGTTAGACAAATGGATTATTCCAGTGTTATGAATCTTAGTTCCTTTGGGAAGCAGGATTTCATGCCTAGTACATTATGCTTTGGTGATTTTACTGTGTTGGCCAAGGAAGGATACAATTTGATCCTTGATAGACTGTTGCAGTACAATATGAAGAGAGGGCCACCCAGAAAGAACTTCGACCCAGAAGGGTATATTCATTCTGCTAAAACAAGGATAAAATTTGGAGGGTATCAACATGTGCCCTATCACTTTGATGATATGATTCATAATTTGGATGAGGAAGAAGCAGAGATGGTGGTCGAAAGATATAATCAAAGGTTGCAGGATGTAGAGTTGTCTTCTAGGGAGGAGGCATCTGAGGATAAAATGCCACAAGGCCAACCAAATAAAATATCTAGATTAATAACTCGACATTATACTTTCCCTACCAGAGAATTGAATACTGAAGAGAATGAAGAGGTAGATGCAAGGCATGTAGAATACAGATCATTTGTGTCTAATGATGAATTTGTTAATTCCCCAGAGTTTAAAGAATTTTTGTATAAAAAAAAGGGAAAAGGTTGATAATATTACTGTAGGCAATGAAGAGCAATTGTTGAATGATTTAAGGAAGTGTGTGGATGAGGAGATAATGGGTATGACCCCTGAAAAGGGGAGGAAAATGTTAGAAAATGCCGGTGTCATGATCTTTCCTAGGCTTGATCTCAATTCTACACTAATCTTTGATAGTTTCTTAAAAGACAGTAATGCTACACACAAGCGTAGTCAAGAAAAGGTAACATAAGTGTATGCAGGTGTAGACATCCAAATTTGGACACTTAATTTATCCAAATTTATCACTTTTCATCTAAACATCCTCTTATCTAAGTTAATTAAGTAATATTACTATTATTTAATTAATATCATTAATTTTGCCAAATCCCTAAGGTATTTAATTAATAATTAAATACCTTACCCTCCTTAATCCCCTTTTCATCAAATCAATTAAATAAATATTACATTTATTTAATTCCTCACATTTCATTTTCATCTAATCCTAATCCATCTCCTAATCTCTTCATTAAGAATGTGCACATGCCTAATCCTTGATTAGGATGTGTCACATCCTCCAACTTTTGCAAGTTGGCTTCTAATCCTCATGAACCCCTAATTATCCTCTAATTACTAATTATTTAAACCTAATTAGTACCTGGTCAACTCTCCCCATCACCCAAGAAATTTTTAATTCCTTTTTATTCATCCAAGGCTCCTCTTTTCCCCATGTGAATTTTTAATTCACTTTTATTCCTCCTAGAATCCCCTTTTCCCATGCATCTTCTAGAATCTTTGACTTGTCACATCAAGTCACATGTGACAAACTCCCACCTTTTTGGAGACCCTCTCTTATCCACTAGATTCTCTCCAAGCATGTGAATTTTTAATTCACATTTATTCCTCCAAGGAATCTTCTCATCTCCCAATGTACTTGGAAGGTACTTGTCCTTTCTCCACATCATGTACTCTCCTTCCACATCACCTACACATCATCTCACCCTTAGCCACTTCACATTCCACATGTCAAGATGTGAGGGCTTGTGAGTCCTCAACTCACCTTATCCCTTCATCTCGGCCTTGTTGGATAAATCTCAACCATTGAATTCTCTAGAGAATTCAAGTTTCTCTATAAATGCCCCCTTCTCTAAGGCATTTTTAAAAAACACTTAGCCATTTTGCAACTAAATGCTGCCATTTTATGCATTCATCTAGCCATCAATTTCATATATTTGCATTTACATCCAAACACATAGTTAAATCTTGCATTTAGCCATATCAAGAGCCATCAAGGAGCATACAAAGCAAATCAAAATCAAGGGCCAACCAAGGAGTTTCAACTGTAAAGGGAAGGTATAACCACTTGCAATTATTTTACACTTTTTATCTTTGCATTAACAAATTTCTCAGGTTAATCTTGAGGTGTTTCTTTATGTTTTTCCATTACATTTTAGTTGTTTAGAATAGGTAAAACATTTGGATATCACATTTCTGGCACACCCGGTGGGACCCACAAGCAGATTCCTCAATTTCACATTTGTTATTGTTCAGGTGTTTGCAGGATTACATCGCAAAAAGGCGACTATGCCTTCCTAGTGATTGTAGAAGGGCGACTGTGTCCTCTTGGTGACTGCAAAAGGGCGATTGTTCCCTCTTGGTGACTGTAAAAGGGTGACTACACCCTCCTGGTGACCGTAGAAGGGCGACTGCGCCCTCTTGGTAACCACAAAAGGGCAACTATGCCCTCTATTTTTCTGTAGAAGGGCAACTATGCCCTTGTCTGGATTTTTAGCTTACTAACATTTTCTGTAGAAGGGCGACTACGCCCCCTTGGCTAAACTTTCTATACTAACATTTTCTGCAGAAGGGCGACTATGCCCCTTGGCTAAACTTTTTGTACTAACATTTTATGTAGAAGGGTGATTACGCCCCCTTGGCTAAACTTTTTGTACTAATGTTTTCTGCAGAAGGGCGACTACGCCCCCTTGGCTGAACTTTTTGTCTTAACGTTTTCTGCAGAAGGGAAACTACGCCACCTTGGCTAAACTTTCTGTACTAACATTTTTTGCAGAAGGGCAACTACGCCCCCTTAGCTGAACTTTTGTGTATTAATGTTTTCTGTAGAAGGGCAACTATGCCCCCTTGGCTAAACTTTTTGTATTAACATTTTCTATAGAAGGGCAACTACGCCCCCTTGGCTGAACTTTCTGTATTAACATTTTCTGCAGAAGGGCGACTACACCCCTTGATTGAACTTTTTGTGTTAACTTTTTTACTGCAGAAGGGCGACTACGCCCTCTTGGTCACTGCTGAAGGGAGACTGTGCCCTCCTAGTCACTGCACAAGGGTGAATGTGCCCTCCTGGTCACTGTAGAAGGGTGAATGCACCCTCCTATTCATTGCAAAAGGGTGACTGCGCCCTTCCTCAACATTGCAAAGGGGCGAGTACGCCCTTAAACAACACATTTTGAAAGGTAAAATGACCATTTTAGTTTCATTTTTGCTCCCATTTTTTTGTTGTTTTCATGTACTAACCCCCTAACATTGTTTCTTGCAAGGATATTTGTGTTTTCGCTAACATTTTGCAGCATATTCTTGTGTAATTGGCGAGGAACGCGAGATAAGACAACTAACAGTTACTTGTAGGGCCATCCATTAGCTCAGATTTTTAAAACCATCCTTGTTGTTTTCGTTAATCTAAGAACATAGTTTAAATAGGGGGAGTAATATTCATTACTTGTTGTGTCTATCTTTTTGTGTTACCCAAAGGGGGCATTAGTTTGTTTTCACTTTCCCCTTGCACTTCGTGTGAGCCTGGGGAGTAGTTGGAAATGATTAGTGCTTTCTTTCTAGTGGGACCTACTTGGGGATTTCATCACCCCAAGGGACGATTCCAACCATGCGTACCGACGTGGTATATAAAGGGGGGAGAGCGAAATTTGTACCTCAATCTAGTCATGTCGTAATTGGCAGAGCGTCGAAGCTAGGGTGATACCTAGATAAACGTGAAGATTTGGTCTGAGCCCTTCAGTATCTCGCTGGGGTTTCCGACTCACGCTTGTGATGGGCTAGTGTTCATGGTTGTGCCTCACATACCGAGAGTATATCGAGGACTCCCTAGACACCTTGTGCATCCTAGATTAAGACCCCATTGGCCATACCCTTAACACTAATCATAGGATTGTGTTTGCTTGAAAGTGTTTTCTTGTGAGAAACCAGTAAACTTTTTTGACAAATTGGCCTTATTATTATCATTTTAAAGTCCTTGCCATAATCATTTTCATCAAACCAAGTCCCTGCTCACTGCAGAAGGGTGACTACGCCCTCTATTTTACTGCAGAAGGGCGACTGTACCCTCTGTTTTTCTATAGAAGGGCGATTGTGCCCTCTGTTTTACTGCAGAAGGGTGACTACGCCCTCTGATTTACTACAGAAGGGAAAATTTTCCCTCCTGAACAACCAAAATCGCCCCGTTTGGATCCGTTTAGCCTCTAAACCATCATTTAATCATTCCCAACCTTTATCTCATCATCCCAAGCCTCCATTTTGTCATTCTAAACCTCCATTTGATCATTCTAAACCTCCATTTTATCGTTACAAACCTCCATTTAGCCCCTAAAGCCCACGTTGAACCATTCTAAACCTCCATTTATTCTCCCCAAATGTCCTCATTCCATCCGCTTGTTTGAAATTTTCCATAATCCATTTGAAAGTCCATATCATCACCTAGTGAACTTGATTCATCAAAATTTTACCATTTGCATCACCAAACCCGTACCTCATAAACACCATTGATAATCAAATCACCTTAACCTTGTGTTAAAAAGTGGTTACCCAAATTGACCTTAGCACTTGAATTTGATTGTTATTCATTAACTTCAACCCAAATCAATTTACTTCCATCTTGAGGTGAATTCGGTGTCATAAGTTATTATCCTCGTCCCAAATCAATCCATTTCTATCTTGAGGTGGATTCGCTGCCATGATCATCCACTTAATCAATCAATGCTCCAAGTCACTAAGGGTAACTTTCTTTGACTAATCTAAGGGTCTCTCACATCTTTCATCATCCAATCATCCAAATCTATCAAACCCAATCATTTGATCAAATTACTTAGTCACCTAATCAATCAAATCACATCCGTTCAATCAACACAATCCTATAAATCTTAACAATCTGATTCAATTCAATCTATCCAATCAAAATCCAATCAAAATCCGATCCAATCAAAATCCAATCCAATCCAATCTATCCAAACAAAATATGATCTAAATCCAAATCCCATATCATCCCATCAAAATCAAATCTCATCCCATCACAATCAAATCATTCATCAAAGACATCTTTATAATCCACCCATAGTGCATTTGCATGCCTGTTCAAACTAGGTCACAAGTTAAGAAACAAACGGCACAACAACAAGGTCAAAATTCCCAAGAAAACATGTCTCAAGACCTTAATAACAATACAAATCCCACCAATGGTGCAAATATTGCTCAAGATCCTAACAACATCCCCCAAGATCCTCATAATGGTACTTCATCACACTCCAACACCAAAAATTAGAACAACTCACCACACGGTGAAGAGAGTATGGCTAATCAACCTGAACTCACGCTTGAGGAACATTTTAGTAATCCCGCCAATGTACAAATGACTGATCGTCTGTTTGAAAAACATGGGGAAGAAATTTTGGCCCACCTAATTGAGAAGGGTGACAAACCTCCCTCAGGTGTTGACTTATCAAAATATAGGAGCTCCACATCTAACATACCCCAAGGTTCACAAAATGTACCAGAGGGTTCGTACATCCCCAATGTTCCTCCAGTTGAGGGTTGGCATCAACTTGAATTTGGAAATGTTGTTCTTTATCATGTTAACCACCCCCCACATGCTCCAATCTCAATTATGGGGGGTCCTCAAGTGCCTGATCCCAATAATCCTTTCACCTATGGTATGCCACAAAATGTTCCACAACCTACGCCATTAACGCTAACAACACCACCTCTTTCGAATCAACCTCCCGTCAACACTAGGGGGACACCCTTTACCACATTGCTTCCACCTCCTGGGGCCACAAATCTACCATCACTTTCATATACATCTCAATAGCTTCATCAATCCAACCTTCCACCTCAATTACCTCCACAAGGCACGTCCCAACCAAATGTTTCGGTTGGTACCCAACAACCCCCTTTACAGAACACCTCTACGTTATCTCATCCACCTCATCAACAACAACCCCTGCATAACGCTTTGGTTTCTTCACAAAAACCACCATACCAATCGCAAGGCAATCCATCCTGACCTATCGCTCAGACCATATCCCCATTCCTCGCATCCATTTTACGTCTGCAGACTCAACCACAACACAACATCCCATCTCGGCCCACACAACAATTGACATCACAACAACCTCCTCAACACTATTATTATCATAATCAGCAGCAATTTCATCAACAACCACCTTATGTGGCCTACCAACAATTACAACAGTACCTTCAACACCAACAAACCAATCCACAACATCCCATCCAAGCTTCTCAGTAGCCTACCTCACACTGTTATCAAACAAATCCATACTATACCCTACAACAACAACCCCTGTATCAACAAAATCCCCAGGCATACCAACAAGGGATGTCATCATTCAACTATCAAAATTCGTACTTCAACAATCTGACACTCTCTCAGCAAGATCCTTTATCGTCCTATCATCCATATCCCTCCAACCCGCCACCGGTCAACTTAGATCTATTGGAAATCAAAGCCACTCTGAAGGATCTTCAAGCTGGGGCTGGCAAACAATCATTCAAATTTGAAGACATATGCCTGTATCCATTTGATCCCTCCATTTCATTGATCCCCTTCCCTAAACATTTTGAAATGCCAAAGTTTGACAAATATAGGCAGAACAAAGATCCTAAGGCTCACTTGCAGTAGTTTTACTCCCAGTGTCAAGAGGTTATGCACAATGACAACTATCTCTTGCACCTATTCCCACGAAGCCTGGCAAGCAACACCCTAGAGTGGTTCATGACCCTCGAAAAAGGGTCCATAAAATATTTTGCGGACCTGTCAGAAAAATTTGTCTTCTACTTCTTCAATTTGGAGGACACTGACACCTTAGATCTCCTCAAAGAGAAACAACGTGAGGGGGAAACCTTTACTAGCTACCTCCAAAGGTGGCGTGCACTAGCAAGCCGAATGAAAACCCCTCTGAAAGAGATGGACATCATCACTCTCTTTGTGGAGAACTCTCATCCCTACATGGCTCATAACTTTAGGTTACATTGTGTCACCACTTTTATGGAGATAGTGGAAAAGGGACCTATCCTTGAACGTGCCCTTGTTGCCAAAGGGCACATCAAAATACATAGCCATGATAAAGAAAGGTCATTTGGAGACAAGCCATGTTTTTGGAACAAGAACAAGAACACAGTGAATGATGGCGTGAGTGATACTAAACATGTCCAAGTGGCTAATACATCCCTGAGACAACAACCATCCTTACCTAATGCCATATCTGTACCGCAGGGGACACCTCGTCCTCCTCAACAATCAAATCAGAATATCCAGGGGAACACTAAGCGCCATTATGCTCAATTAGGGGAACCCCTGAGTGTTGTCTTCAATAAATTGTTACAGATCAATTATCCAATCACGTATCTTGTCACCAAGCCACTTGACGAATCTAAACCCAAGCCCGCATGGTTTAGGGAAAATGAATATTGTGATTTCCATAAAATCAAAGGAAACTCTTTCTATAAGTGTCAAGGTCTAAAAAACTATGTCCTAGATCTCATTGATCGAGGAGATATCAAGGTTGACACCAGTCAAGCTTCGTCACCCAATGCTCAATTGTAGATATATCAAAACGCCTTTCCAAACCATAATCAAGGCCTGAGCACCTCCAACAGTAATCACCAAGACAACAACACAAATAACGTGAGCTATAAGAATGTACCCCTCAATTACAAGGGTATTATTCATTACATTGAGCAGGTAGAACCCCGTGTATCCATGATACATGTCAAAGCCAAAGACCCTCAGTGTGTTGTTACTACACGACGAGCCTGCATCACTCTCCCTATGGCCTCTGCACCTACCCAATCAACTCTTGTAAGCTCTCAGTACAACATCCTTGATCACTTAGGAAAGACCCCTGCACATATCTCCATTTTGGATTTTCTTAAGTCTTCTCCTGTACATGAAGAAATCCTCAACAGAGCCCTACAGGAAACCCATGTAACTAATGACATTGATCCTACATGATTCCAAGCTTTGGTAGGACACCTGGCTTTATCTTATCAACTGCACTTCAGCCAAAATGACATGCCAAACATCAATGTCAATCATAATCGCCCCTTGCATATCGAAGTCGTGGTTTCCTGTCATAAAATAAAAAGGGTCTTGGTAGGTAATGGATCTGCCCTCAATTTTTGTACTCTAAAATTCATAAAATAGGTGGGGTATACTCAAGCTAATCAGATCTTCATGATCAAGGCCTATGATAATGCAGAAAGGAATTCAGAGGGAATTATCAGTCTTCCTATCCAAGTGGGACTTGTGGTTCAGTATACTACCTGTCATGTCCTTGATCTGGACTTGCCATATAATCTCCTCCTTGGCCGCCCATGTCTCCATGCTATGAAAGTCATCCCCTCCATGTACCATCAGTGCCTAAAATTCCCAGTCAATGGACAAGAAGTCACCATCTATGCTGACCCCCAACCATTTGAATATCGATGCACTTTAGAAGCATCATTTCCCCATTTACATTATTGTCCCAGGGTTGAGATGGGGGCATCCCAGTCATCATCCACTAATCCACCATCCACCACAATAGCCACTCCATCTTCCACCACTGATCCTACAGTCACAAAAGTCTAGATCATTGAAAAAGGGTGTGGTGAATACGAAATACATATTGCTCTTAATATAGCAACCATGCCACTGTCGCCACATGAGTATGGTCAACCTTCACATGCTACTCCAAAGGAAGAAAAGACTATCACCTTCTATGGTAAAAACATCCCTACCACCACTTTCAGGTCCCCTATTATCAAGATAGATGCACCACAAGAGGATATAAGTCAATGGGTATATCGATAAGAACCCCAACCAGATCCTCCTCTAAAGGAATACTTTCAGGAAGCATATCCGTGGTTAGCTAAGTTTGCAGAGAAATATAACTACCAAGGCAAGGGCCTAGGTAAAGAAGAAAAAGGGCGGTTGCAACCTATTGATATGTCAAAGCTGCTAAAGAACATAGGCATTGGGTACGACAGAAAGCAGAAAATCCCTGTAACATCATCTAATACTTCCAATAGTGTCGTTGTGGATGATGGCTCATTGGAAGACATACCCGAGGATGAATCCATCATATGATGGCGTCAATCACACTAACCTGTCATCCATGTTTGAATGCTTATCCGTCTATACCATTAACCTATCCCTTCACCACCCTAAACTTATTGATTGGGACCTACGTGAAATCACACCCGTGAATATGTCTACAGATACATATGTCAACCTCATGGGATTGGGGGAGGATGAACACTCCAGTCACAAAAATAAAAACAAGAAAAGTAAAAAATGGCCAGCTAGTGAAAACCTCCCCGAGGCACTTCCTGACCTTGAAAAAGTAAAAATAAAGGATGCATCCGATGGTGAAAACCTCAAAGAGGCACGAGAGGATGGAGATGTTCATCTTCCCCTTGTGGGAACTCAGTTATCTACACGATCGCCCATCCTAATTGAAGAGACTCAAGAAGTTAATCTGGGTACTGCTGAAAATCCTAAAATCATCTATGTAGCTAAATCACTCTCAGATCCAGAATATGCAGTCATTGTCCAGTTACTCCAAGAGGGTGTTGTTAGCTTTTCCTGGTCATATTCAGACATGCGAAGCTTGGACCCCGCTTTAGTGGTCCATCATCTAGATGTTCTCCCTGATGCCAAGCCTATCAAACAGAAGCTCCACAAGATGCACCCACAGGTAGCCTTATTAGTCAAGAAGGAATTGGATAAATTATTAGATGCAGGTTTTATGAGACCAATTGACTACTCTGAGTGGGTCTCCAGTATAGTACTAGTTTCCAAACCGAATGGAGACATTCAGATCTGCACAGACTTCAGGGATCTTAACAAGCCCTGCCCAAAGGATGATTTCCCTCTGCCTAACATTGACATATTGGTCGACCTCACAGTAGGACATGATAGGTTGTCCCTTATGGATGGTTTCTTTAGTTATAATCAGATCCGAATTGCACCTGAGGACCAACACAAGACCACTTTCACCACACCTTGGGGTGCCTTTTGTTACAATGTTATGCCCTTTGGTCTAAAAAATGTAGGGGAAACATATCAGAGGGCAATGACAGTCATCTTCCATGACCTCATCCATATCATCATGGAGGATTATGTCGATGACTTGTTAGGAAAATCCAGAACCCGAGCAGAACATCCTACAGTCCTGAAAAAGATCTTTGAACAGTTGGAACATTACAAGTTACGGCTAAATCCAAAAAAATGTGTCTTCGGTGTTACGTCAGGAAAACTGTTGGGTTTTATAGTCTCTCGAAGGGATATTGAAGTTGATCCCACTAAGGTAAAAGTTATTCTGGACATGCCACCTCCACACAATCTAAAGCAGTTAAGAAGCCTCCAAGGGAAGATGCAATCCATCTTTCGGTTCATAGCCCAGCTCGTGGATAGCTGTCATCCATTCACTCATCTTCTAAAGAAAGACTCCATCTTATGATGGAACCAACAGTGTCAAATAGGTTTTGATAAAATCAAGGAATATTTAGCTCATCCACCAATCTTGATGCCACCTATTCCAGGGAAACCACTCCTGCTTTATATCTTTGCCACTTTAGTAGCGTTGGGGGCATTGTTGGCACAACATGATGAGTCATCTAAAGAGAGAGAAATATACTACATCAGTTAGACACTGGTTGGATATGAATTAAACTACTCTCCCATGGAAAAATCCTGCCTCGCAGTAGTCTTCAGCACACAAAAACGCTGACATTACATGCTCAGCCATCTTGTCAAATTAATTGCTAAGATTAATCCACTAAAGTATCTGTTGTCCAGGACCATCTTGAATGTCTGTATGGCCAAGTGGGTCATTCTCCTAAGTGAATTTGACATAGAGTATGTGGAGAAAAAAGCCATAAAGGGATAGGTCATAGCTGATCAATTGGCCAAGGCATCATTAGTTGATGCTTACCCTCTGAACACTGAATTCCCAGATGAAGAAGTTTACACAGTTACGGAAGCGCCAGCTTGGACACTATATTTTGATGGTTCCTATACTCATAATGTATCAGGCGTAGGGATTTTATTAGTTACCCCTCAAGGTGACTACATTCCAAAATCATTCAAGATAGCATTCTCGTGTACCAACAATATGGCAAAATACGAAGCTCTCCTCACCGGCCTCCGAATTGCAAAGCAGTGGCACATAACTCATTTGAAAGCATTTGGTGATTCTTTGCTAGTCATTAAGTAGGTTAATGATGAGTTCCTAACCAAAGATGATAAGCTATTACCCTACAAGTGCATGGTGGATGATTTCAAGAAATATTTCACCTTTATACAATTTCACCAAATTCCTAGGGTACAGAATAAAGTAGCTGATGCAATGGACACTATCGGCTCCCTAATTGACATGCCCAAAGATCGGACGGAATGTGAGCTCCTTGTGGAACAACTTTTAATCCCAGCATATGATATCCCTGAGAATGACATGGTGTGCGACATTGTGGGTCCCACTTCCCCATGGTACTAGGACATATACACCTATCTCCATGATAATATTATACCCCTAGATCTTACACACAATCAACACAAATCCTTCGTTCATCACTCTTCTCAATACATTATTGTCGGTGATACGCTTTATCGTCTCGGGTATGATGGAATCCTCCTTAGATGTCTGAATGAGACTGAAGCCCACACTACACTAAAGGAAGTACATAGTGGTGTTTGTGGATCTCATTCAAATGGTATGGCTTTGGCCAAAAGAATTCTCTGAGATGAATATTATTGTCCTACATTAGAGCATGATGCTTGTGAATTTGTGAAGAAATGCCTTCCCTTCCAACAACATGCAGATTTAATTCATGCTCTAGCACAGGATCTTCAGCCCCTCCTAGCACCGTGGCCATTCTCTCAATGGGGTTTCGACTTGATTGGAAAGATTTACCCACCATCATTTGACGACCATACATTCATAATTACCACCACTGAATACTTCACTAAGTGGGTGGAAGTAATACCACTCTCATAGATCATCGGTATTCAAATCTCAAAATTCATCCTTTACCATATTCTCTGCAAATATGGTATCCCATCCACCATCCTCTCTGATAATGGAAAACCCTTCAAAAACCAAGCCATGAAACACCTCTACGACACCTTTCATATCCAGCATCGTTGGTCAATGCCTTATTACCCCCAGGGTAATGGTCAGGCAGAAGCAACCAACAAAACCCTTATCCGCATCCTCAAAAAGGTTGTCAATAACACTGGTCGAGATTGGCACCTCCATATTCATCCTGCCCTCTAGGCATATCGCACATCCATCCACACCCCTACAGGCGCCACCCCATATTCTTTAGTGTATGGTGTCGAACTTTTCTTGCCAATTGAAGTTGAGCTCCCATCACTGAGGATTTCTTTGAAGAATCTTATCAGCGAAGAGGATACTTGTGTTGCACGGCTTGCACAACTGGAATTACTTGATGAACGAAGAATCAAAGCCTATGATCATCTGCAAGCATACCAAAACCACCTCAAACATAATTACAATAAAAAGGTTCATCCTCGACAGTTCTAGGTTGGTGATCTTGTTCTTAAGGAGAACCAGCACACTCAACAGGATCATGATAAAAAGGGAAAATTTGAGGCAAACTGGTTGGGGCCTTACATCATAGCTGCCAAACATGGATTTGGGGCATATAGGTTGACTACTCTAGAAGGAGATCCCCTCGAAGAACCCATCAATATCATGCATCTGAAGAAGTTCTACACCTAAGTCTGCTCGGTAACCCCACCTAATCAGGAAAAATAAAAAAGTCAAAAATATCAAAAAAATCTAAAAATAGTAAAGAGAAATAAATTTGTCCTATGGTGAAAACCACCTTTTGGTGGTGCCTTGGATAAGTATGGATGGTGAAAACCTGGTAACAGGCGTCATCCGTAGAGGGCTTAATCATTATCTACCTGTAATCCTAGTTATTTTATGCTTTCATCCGCACTATGATCCTCACCCATCCCATCCTTAGTCGCTTGGTATGTTTTGATTGAGCATTGGACGACCCATCTAGCCTATCCCCCATCCTGAGTTTTTCAGTATTCCACTCTGAGCTTACATTCGTCCCCTCGTCGGTTGGTCTATGTCATCACATAGGATCATCCATTGTGTCAGTCTCCATCTAGATCTCATCCTATCATGTTAGTTTTTATATTCCTTGGTCAAACTACGTTGCCCTTGCGCTGTCACATAGGCAAGACTAATCATTTGATCTTCCCCCCAGGGTATTCTGACCATCACGTGTTGGTCATCTATCATCATTCTTCATCATCCTCTTTCTACTTTTATCCATGGTCAGTCGACAGCCTTTTATCGAACTACGAGGGCTCTATGCTTTCACATAGGCAAGGCTAATCTTTGATCAACCCTCGAGCCCTTAGGTCTTTAGGGTGTGTCAGTCTCATGTCTTGTCTTGCTTGTGTCATGTCATCAAGTTATTCCCTTATCTAGCTATTTCTTAACAAATGAGATCCACTCATATCATGAGATCCAATCAGTTTTGAATACCCTGCATCATATCAATATTTTAGTTTAGTAACCATCATCGATCTCAACAGGATACATCCTTCCTAATAGACCAAATCAATCCCATCCATCCCCTTGATCCTATGGAAAATGACATTTGACATTGATTGTGATCTTTTGATACTTTTGGCTTTTGTTTATCATTTGAGCTCCCTATCATCACTTGTCAAGGCCGCCATGATCCATCATATTATGGTGTGCTTTGATTGGTCCACATAGGGGCATATATTGATCTTCTTCTTTTTTTTGTCTTCTTGGTTGTCCCATGTAGTACCCACAAAGATCTTTGTGGTCTTTTGTTATGTTGGGGCATCCTCATGTGCTTGTGGTTATTCCAATACCTGGCCCGACCAAAGTCATGGTGACTTTGGGGTGTTGGGATAGCCTTCTTGTCTCTTGTGTTTGTTTCATGCATTAGACACTAATCCGCCTTGGTTCCACATACCCTAGCACTTGGTGTCTTATGCTATAGAAAAAATCAGTGCTTTGAAGATGGCAAATTGCATTAGTATTTCATTTCATTTTCCATTCTATCATCTTGCATGCATCCCCCATCCTCTCATCTATGAAAATCTTCCCATCCACTCATCCTTTGTCCTCATCTCACATCTCTATCCAATCCCCATCCATTCCATTTAGCCTGAATCTTCTAATCTTATCCTTGGTCCTATCCCCAGCCTTGTTACAAGCCTCGATCCAATCATCCTTATCATCATCCTCATCTTCAGGATGTATTCTTCCCTATCCTTTGGTGTTGTTTTGGGATGTATCATTCCCTTATCAACAACCCTTTTTATCAGGATGTATCCTTCTCTATCCTCATGTTGTTTTGGGATGTATCATTCCCTCATCAACAACACTTTCATCAATACTCATCAGAATGTATCCTTCCCTATCCTCATGTTATATCATTCCCTCATCGATGACACTCCATCCATCATCCACCTATTTTCACTTGTAGCTTGATTGGGGCAACATCATCTTTGTCTTTGCATCCATTTGTGCTTCCCAACCTCCTTTTTCCTTTTGATCCTTTCATATCCATCCCTTTGCATCCTCTTCCTCATCTCCCATTTCGAGAGCACATCTGTGTTCTCTTGAACTTGCATGTCCTCTCGAGGGGGCATCCTCAATCCTTAATCTTCATCTTCACCCCCATCATTTTTTTTCCTTCCTAGTCACTCCTTTGAAAGACTGGGGCATCCTTCCCAATCTAACCATCTTCTTTTGGGTTCCATATTTTAATATTATTTGAAATGATGCTGCTTCGTAACACCATCTCAAAGAGGGGCAAAATGTAGACATCCAAATTTGGACACTTAATTTATCCAAATTTATCACTTTTCATCTAAACATCCTCTTATCTGAGTTAATTAAGTAATATTACTATTATTTAATTAATATCATTAATTCTTCCAAATCCCTAAGGTATTTAATTAATAATTAAATACCTTACCCTCCTTAATCCCTTTTCATCAAATCAATTAAATAAATATTACATTTATTTAATTCCTCACATGTCATTTTCATCTAATCCTAATCCATCTCCTAATCTCTTCATTAAGAATGTGCACATGCCTAATCCTTGATTAGGATGTGTCACATCCTCCATCTTTTTCAAGTTGGCTTCTAATCCTTATTAACCCCTAATTATCCTCTAATTACTAATTATTTAAACCTAATTAGTACCTTGGTCAACTCTCCCCATCACCCAAGAAATTTTTATTTCTTTTTATTCATCCAAGGCTCCTCTTTTCCCCATGTGAATTTTTAATTCACTTTTATTCCTCCTAGAATCCCCTTTTCCCATGCATCTTCTAGAATCTTTGACTTGTCACATCAAGTCACATGTGACAAACTCCCACCTTTTTGGAGACCCTCTCTTATCCACTAGATTCTCCCAAGCATGTGAATTTTTAATTCACATTTATTCCTCCAAGGAATCTTCTCATCTCCTAATGTACTTGGAAGGTACTTGTCCTTTCTCCACACCATGTACTCTCCTTCCACATCACCTACACATCATCTCACCTTTAGCCACTTCACATTCCACATGTCAAGATGTGAGGGCTTGTGAGTCCTCAACTCACCTTAGCCCTTCATCTTGGCCTTGTTAGATAAATCTCAACCATTGAATTCTCTAGAGAATTCAAGTTTCTCTATAAATACCCCCTCCTCTAAGGCATTTTGAAAAAACACTTAGCCATTTTGCAACTAAATGCTGCCATTTTGTGCACTCATCTAGCCATCAATTTTATCTATTTGCATTTACATCCAAACACATAGTTAAATCTTGCATTTAGCCATATCAAGAGCCATCAAGGAGAATACAAAGCAAATAAAAATCAAGGGCCAACCAAGGAGTTTCAGCTGCAAAGGGAAGGTATAACCACTTGCAATTATTTTACACTTTTTCTCTTTGCATTAAAAAATTTCTTAGGCTAATATTGAGGTGTTTCTTTATGTTTTTCCATTGCATTTTAGTTGTTTAGAATAGGTAAAACATTTGGATATCACAACATGATATAAATACAATACAGATGAAGGATCATTAATGATTTGGGCCTTATATCCACCCCATAGGAAATTAGTAGTTATTGACACTGAAAAGGAATTCGGGTATGTCATGAATTTAAAGGTTGGAGAGGTTGATCTTGTGGCTACAATAGAAATTGGAATTAATATTGCAAAACTAAACAAGGCCCAAATTCAAATGTTGATTAAGGAGAGAGAAATGTACAAAACAAATAACGAAAGGATGTTGAGAGAAAATGATGGCCTAAAAGATTTGGTAGGTGTTACAATGAATTCAACCAAGATGCTTACTCAAGGTGAAAGCTCTCAGTCAAGAGATCATTGGGAAGGATCAAGTGCTTACTCCCAAGGAAAATATGATGCAATTGTAGCAATAATCAAGAAAAGGTAGGCCAGTTTAACATCTTGGTTAATAAACTCTGGGGAAAATATTCACATACCCTTGCTGCATTAAAAGAAATGAAAGGATGGATGAACGGATTATGGAGAAGTTTCAAGAAAAAAATCATAGAGATGTTTCTAATAGTGTAGCAATTGAAGCTGCAAATCATATTATGAATAAACATCAAAACTTCTATGAAGAATTGCAAGGGGATGAATAGGGATTGAAAAATGCCGCCAAGAGAACATTGATTAAATTCTCTGATGATAGAGGGGAACTAAAAGAAATGACCAGATGGAAAGGTGAGAGTGAGACAATACTACATGAAATCCTGAAGATAGCTACTGCGGAGGACACAACATTGGAGGAGGTGAGCGAACAAAATGAGAAGATGATAAAGATGGAGATCACAATCCAGAACATAGTTGGAGATGCGGATATGTATGAACGCCAGGATTATTTGGATCACCTATCTAAAACTCATTTATGGCTAAACAGAGCCTGATTATCTTTTAATCTATTTTTTATTTAAACATATGGCATTTCTGAAAGGACGCATCCTTTCGAGTATTTGATGTATAAATATCTGTTTCGGTAGCGAAACAAAAATATAAAAGATAAGATAGAATAGGAGAAGGATACAGTAGAATACAATGTTTCACAGATATGAGACTATGATGCATGTTTAAGAATATGGAGATATTAATTAAAATCATTTAATGTGGTGGTGTATTTCTGGTGTTAATTGTTTGTTGTGTTCATTGAAAGTATTACTAAAGTTGTCTCCAAGGTTGGTGCTTTATGGTTATTTAAATTGATATAACAAGTTTATATTCAATTTATCAGTGCACATTTTTTGTATCTGTGTGGTTGATTAATTGGTTCTTTCAAGAAAAGATTAAATCCTTTTAATTGATCATAGTAATCAGGGAAGTTCATCTGGATCATTAAGAAGAAATTGGTAGTCATAGTCTTGCATGTTTATACAAGTTATAAACTAAAATATATGCCAAACAATTTGAATGTTTTCTAGAAAGAAGTTTCTCATTTAGATTTCATTTGACTCCGCATACCCAATAAGGAACTAGTCTCTGCATTTTTCATCATTTAGTTTCATTCATTTTTTACATTTGTTAACTGAACATATTAGGTTTTAGTTTTAATATTGCTATACAATTTATACCAAATCAAGTTTTATTTGTCCACTCCCATCTGCCATTGTGGGAAAAAAACTTTGAAAGAGATAAGCACAAGTCAAGTCTGCCTCACTCATATAGGTACACCTGCCTAGGTCTAGCAACACCTGAAGAGTAGAAGGTCTAAACCATTTGACCTTGTCTATTACCCTGAAATGTATCAAGAGATTAGCAACCTCTTGAGGCATTTGATCTATGTTGGTGGTGGCTCCAAATTTGAAACCCTAAGGTTCCACCATGAATGCACAAAATTGACCCCCACTCTTCATTCATGTTCAACCAACCTAGATAAATTCTTTTGAAACCTTTAAAGCAAAGCTGTCATCGGGTGTGAATGAAAATAAATAACTCAAATCAATCTAGAATATCAATTCTATCGAATGCAAGAGACCCAGGACCAAAACCCATGGAAGAAGAATGATTCAAGAGGGCAGCGACTAGCATGATATCCAAACCTCAAGAAAATGCAAAGACACCCAAAAAATGCAATCAAAGTCAGCAATCTGAGAGCTTGAACACCAAACTTACACGCAACACTCAGAGGTTGAGCTTTCCCATTTGCAAAGCAAGACAAATGACATAGATATTTGACACAAATTCCCCTAAGATATCAAAAAACATAAGTTGTAGAATTCATATGACAACAAGCTCAGGGATCCAAGGTCGAGAAGAAATTTGGAAATTTGAGGGCTTGGCGGAATTTCGGAAAAATCCGATCACCAAGGAATTCCGTGAAGAACCAAAATCTCTGGAAACAATGAAAAATTGGCCTCGATGGTTTTCCAAGGTGTTCGAGAAATTCCAACTAGGGGGAATTTTCCCGAAAATAAAGAAAAACCCAAAATTACCTCAAAGACTTAGGATTTTCAAAATATTTCTTCAAAAGGGACATTTGCACAAGCAAGATAATCATTCAAGTGCATGCCAAAGCAACCAATTCCTCAAAAAAAAGGGCCAGAGCATAAAAAATTAGAGCAAGAGAGGGTCCCTACTTTCAGTGGGGCATGTGTGAGAAAACTACACAACATATGGTGACTTTGCTGGGAAAATGCTTTAGAGCATTTCGATGACGAACAGGAATCAGGAACCCAGAATCTCTAGTTTCAATCTCCCAAATTAGGAAAACAAATCAAAAATGTAAGATTAAAGAAAACTAGAACCAAAGGTAGAATGAACCTTCCATAAAATGAAAATCCAATTTTGTGCAAGTGAGTTCATTTCCCTCCTTGAGCTACCACAGAAACCAAGCTAAGTCAAGTTAGGCTACATAAAGATTCTAGCTTCATAAGCAACATGGATAGAGCCTTGCTTTCAATCAGGTGTCCATAGCCCCAATGAGGTTATTACTATGATTCTCCTGAACATAGCTCTATTGCCAACTAGGCATCCATAGCCCAGATAGAGATATTTAGATACCCCTAATAAGTTTAGTTCATCCTTTTGATTTTGAAAATTTTCACTTCTCTTTTCTTTTCACTTTTTCTTTTCAACCTGTGAACAATGAAGTTCACACTCAGGGCTGAGAACCACAGTGGCACTGAAGGAGAAATAATATTTTTCACCTAATCAAGACCTCACAAAGATCCCACAGCAACCTCAGGATTTTTAAGATGTATGAAAGATATAAGATTTCAAAATACTTCAAATTCAAATCAAACCAGTGACCCATCTTCTTTAGATCAAACATTCAGACTGCTTTACACTAACAAAAGATCTCAACCATCCATTCAAGACACATGATTAAAGTTCATCAATGAAATACCTAGAACAGTCCCAAATAATGAATAAGATTTCCATGCAGATGCAACACACCCAAAAGAAAACAAGAAAACCCCTAAAGCAAGAGCAGAGCAAAAACAAACCAAACCAAAAGCAAACCCTAAACTAATGCAACCTAATCTAAAGAAAGAAAGAGCAGAAAAGAAAACTTAAAGAGAGTAGAGAAATCTAAATTTATTCAAATCAAACTATATACAAAGAAACACCAAAATGACTCATCACCAAACATGATAAACTGAGACCTACACCTACTTGACTTTTCAGTGCATGAACAAGTAATAAGGTGAAAGTAACAATCCTTAAGAATGCAAACTTATCCTTATACTTAGCAAAGTAAATCACCAAATTGCAACATTCAAACTTAACCTTATTGATAGGAATAATCAGCAATTGAGGCAACTCATTGAAACCATGATCAATCCATACATAAGTTGTCTTTCCTAAACCTCCATAATCAAATTGATAAGATTCCTAATTTTCAGCAAGGAGAGAAACAACTTGATTTTGTATTGTTGTGGATTGAATATTGTGTTCATCACCTTGTACTTGTGAAGATTTGATATCCATGTCATCAAGAGGTCTCCACCAATGATGCAATATCCCTCTTGCATTCGAAACATGGGAAACAGGATTAGAATCTTCAATGAATAATTCTTGATAAAAATTAGATTGAACAGGTTCAGAAATGTAAACATGGAACTTTTCACCTATTTGAATGTCTTTGTGAGGGGTCAATGTTGAAAATGCAGAAGCCCCGTCATGTATAGTAACTTCCCCATCATGATGTTTGTCAGGAGGCCTCACAGACTGATCTATAAGCATTCCTTCACATACTTCAATGTGGTCAAGGTCGCCAACATTGACTGCAACATTTATGTTTTCAACATCATTTAGTTTTTCCTGCACATCTGTATGAATCACATCAACTATCTCATCCTTAATACCTAAAATCTAAAAAATTTCAATATTTAGTCCACCAACAGATAGAGAAAAAATAGAATTGGATGAACAAGAAAATTCCCTGAATTCTTTTATTGGCACTGGTTTAGGTTTGTAACTGTAACCCTCAGGAACCTCAGCTTCTTTATCCACAATATCAGATCCTACAATTTGCTTCATGGGACATTCATTAACAATCTGTTGAGGCTCCTCATCTAAAAGCTTAACCTCCTCCAAGGCTGCCTCAGCATTTACTGCTATGACTTTCTCAGATCCTATGCCAATTGAATTTTCTACTAGACATTCACCAGTAGCTTGTTGAAACTCTTTTATTGGAAACTCATTCTTCGTAGTTTGATGCACATTCTTTGTATAATATGACAACCATGCTTGCTCCTCCACCTCTTTTGTTGATTCTACCAATGCTTCAGCACTGTCAAATTTATGAATAGGCATATCATGTAACATGAGGATTTCCTCAGCCTGCCATCCTTAAGGGTCAACTGCTAGTACATAATTCCCCAAGCTTGTTTCAGATAGGAGTACCTCCTTTAAAGTATTTGTATCAGCATGGCTTGAAGCACTCTTTTGTTCAGAAAGCATATCTCTTTCAAGAGACATTAGTATTGTACCCCTGATTGCAAGATCCCTTAACAACTCACTAGCAAAGAGACTTACTTTGACTTTCTTGAGTTATTCTACCACACACTCTCCTAGTTGCTTTGCAGTTATGGTAGAACAGTTGTCTTCAAAGCCAACCACAAGTTTATCCCTATTGCTTTCAATGCTTCCTCCTTTATCAGATTGTCCTCCACTTATGAAATACTGAGTTGGCACATGATGGAATGATTGAACCTCTTCAGTTGTAGACTCTTCTTCATCGAGTGGACCATTGTCATTCTCCTCATTATTTCCAAAGGATTGAGCTACAAATTCTTCACTGTATGCATACCCTATTTCAACACTCTTGTCTTGTCCTTTTTCTGGTCCATTCTCTTCACTTCTTGGAAATGGGACATGATTCACCACCATAACTGATATGTCATAAGGATTAGATGGTACTATCTCATGTCCACTCGAACTATTGCTGGCATGTTGAACTTTCTACTGGAAAATAGATACAGTAGTTTTCAATTCTTGACAGTCTCACTTAGAATGTTGATTAGTATTATGAAGCCTACACCATCCTGACAAAGTTGTTTTTGCTAGATAAACTCCACTAGATTTCTCCTGATTGTTTGGATGATATAGAGATGTTAAGGCTTCTCCATTATTCTGACATGGTGGCTTCCTTCCATGATTTCTATCAAGATGTTTTCCTCTATCAAAGTTCTACCCCTGAGCTTGCATCATATCCCTATTGCTTTGATCATAGTTGGACTAAATCCCCCTTTGGGTTGCCTAGGATTGACTATTTTGGTGCCTTCGGTAGGTGACTTCAGTGTTCAACTTCTCAACTAGCTCTGTGAGTGCATCCAGCCTCTCCTTGTCTGCACTATTTTATGGATGAACAATACTAGCTGAATTCTGCATATAAACATTATGGAGCCCATGGTTCAAGGGTTGATTAAATATCTCAGAGCTCTGCAAGTAACTAGGTATATTAGCTTGCTGATGAAGAATGCAGGCTGGTTCATATTTGGATGGTAATTCAACATGGGTGGAGCTTGATTCTAGGACTAACCAGGTAATTGAGGGACCAGACTCAACATAGGTGTTTGGTTAGCTAATGACAAAGGTTTAGACAAGTGTTGCCTCAAATCTGTACTCACTTTAACAACCACATCATAAGCTTCAAATAGGTTTTCAGGAGGGTTTTCTTTCCATTTGATGAAAATAAATGTTAAACTATCCAAAGCCTTGTAATAAACCTCCCTGGCAGAGGCATCGTCTACAACATAAGGGGGTTGCAGCCTAGCATAAGCCCTATGAAATATATTATTGAAAGCCACTATTGGTTCATTTTACTCCCTCTTGACTCCAGTAAACTATAGAAGTAACTCATTAGCACTGATTGGGATCTTAAATTTCTGTAAAAACGCAATCTCCAACTAAAGCCAAGTAGTGATAGATCAAGCAGGAAGATGGTTATACCAGTGAAATGCCTCATCCCCAAGGAAATATTGGAAAAGTCTGCATGCAACATCCTCATGATTGATTCCCCTATCCTTAAGGGTAGTTTTAAAAATTCTAATATGCTCCTCTACAATCCTTTTGGGATCATTAATGTGAAACTTAGAGCAGAAAAGCTCAGCATTTTTAGGCATAGGATTGTAATGGTTGAAAGATAAGGGAAATGGGTTGTTCGCCAAGAAAGCCATTGATGGAGGTGGAGTTGGTAAAGGCTGATTTATGGCTTGTTGAGGCTGTTGAATGAGAATGGCTTCAAAATCAAATGAAGATGGACTTGATGAAGATGAGGATGATGGAGATGATGGAAGTGGCTGGGTGGATGATGATTCTCCCTTTTTGCTGGTCCTTCTTGACCTAGTAGGGCCTTGCAATTCTTGAAATTCCTCTTCTCTTGGTGTAGATTTGGTTCTTCTTCTGAATCTTTCACAAGAGATGGCAGGCATAAATTGATCCAGCTTGCTTATTCAGGCCCTTCTTCTAGCACCAATTTGTTGATGGTGTTTTCTGCACAGCAACAACTCAAATAGAATATGGAAGCCTTATCTCTCTTGAAAGGTAAATCTCTATCAGCAAGCCTCAAGAGATAACCCCAAGGTCTCTAATGTTAGGTCTTGACAATGCATAAACAACTCAATGATAAATGTGAAAATTATGGTAATCACAATGGGACTTTACTACAAACAATAACTGGATCTTAAACTTATGTGATTTCACCATATGGTGATACTTAAATCCTAAAACTAACCTAGATAATAAAGAAATAGCAAAAGATAAGGGTTTGAGAGAGAACCTAAGATTGAATCTACTTCTAAGACTAACAATGCAAATGATGAAATACTTGAAATGGACCAATCCCTCATAAACTAATTCCTGCTTAACCCAAATAAATCTACAATCTTATAGAAATAGTGCAATCTTCTAAGGCATTAAATATTTTTAGATCATGAACATTCATTCAAAACAACCCTATTGCAATCAAAATGAATAAACCTCCACAATTGAACTAAGCACAATAAATGTAAGGTCTAGGATAACTTTGCAAAGCAACTAACAATCAACTAGTTGCAAAAAGTATGGACCAGGGATTGCTGCAAACACTTCAAGCATCAAACTATAAACACCATTGAATCAGATCTAACTATATAATCTAACATGTATCAAATAACATTGATAAATTTCAAAAGATGGAACAACAAGAACCATGCAAGATAAGTCAACACAAAGAGATCACCAGAAATCACAATGTCTTCAATTGTATTGAATCATCCAATATCAACAACAATTCTAATGTTCTGTGTTACAACACTTGCTCCAAAATCGACTAACTTCTAACCCTAATTCTTACTTTACTGCCCTAATTGCTTCTAAGCCAAGAACTATCTCCAGTGACTTCTACTACCCTCACAAATGAGGCAAAATGACATATTTATAAAAACCCCCAAGATATGTTGGCCCAAATTAGATTTTACAATAATAAATAGCCACAAAATAGGTTGGCCAAGAGGAATTCAAAATAAAATGAATTAGCATTAAATTCTTGTGACTCATCTAGGTCAGCCTAGGATTTACAATGTAACTCAATCCAATGCATGTGAAGGATGAAAAAGCAAGGTAAAAACAAGCTCTAGATAAATAGGAAGCACAACTCCCAATGCCATCAATAATTAACTAGCCCCTTTGCCCCTATCTTGATCCAATCTATCTGGCACCTTGATAAAAATCCCCTCCAGGTCAGCCATAGGTGAATTAATAAATACTTTAAACCATCCATCAATCGAATTAATCTCCTCCAGAACTTCCTTGACGACCTTGTTAAATTTAGCCTGCACTCAGCAAAAACCACCATCAATAATATCCATTATAACATGAGGATCAAAATTAACCCATCACTAATAATATATTCATCATTCAAATAAGCAAAGATCAAAATCAACCCAGAAATATCATTAACTCACTTTCTTCATAGTTCGGGATTTCAAGCTAACCGGGGAAAACCAGTTTGGGAGGGACTTCAGAAAATTCAAAACTAGGCGGATTTTCTCAAAGAAGGCATAAATATCAACAATAGATCATCAAAATGAAGAAATAATGCATGTAACATTGTGTAATATATTAGATTAAAGCATGGGATTTTAAGCATTGATCATTAAATTCATCCATCTCATCCAATCTCTAAGTTCCACAAAGCTTTCCAGAGAATTTAGAAAAATCCAACCAGACCAAAATTTCGCAAAAAATAACAATACCGTATGAACTTTAGGGAAATGAAGTGATGAAGGAGAAATTGGGAAAATCCGGGATTGACATAAATCCATGAAGAAGGAAAGATTCTAGATTTTCAACACATTCTAGGAAAATGAAGGGGAGAAGGAAATTCGGGGAAATCCACCAGTGCAGGAAAATCTTGAAACTGAAGGAAAACTCGAATATTGACGTTCTCAAATGATCTCACTCAAATTGATCTAACGATCATAAATTTGAGGATCTTGGCTCAAATGCTACTTGTCTCAAATCATTCATTGATGGATCTAGACTCATAATTCACTCAAGGGAAATTTGATCTGTGTTGGTGGTGGCTCCAAAGTCGAACCCCTAAGGTTCTGCCATGAACGCACAAAATTGACCCCCACTCTTCATTCATGTTCAACCAACACAGATAAATTCTTCTAAAACCTTTAAAGCAAAGCTATCATTGGGTGCGAATGAAAATCAATAACTCAAATCAATCCAGAATATCAATTCTATCGAATGCAAGAGACCCAGGACCAAAACCCATGGAAGAAGAATGATTTAAGAGGGAAGTGACTGGCATGATATCCAAACCTCAAGCAAATGCAAAGACACCAAGAAAATGCAATCAAAGTCAGCAATCCCAAAGCTCAAACACCAAACTTACACACAACACTCATAGGTTGAGCTTTCCCAGATGTAAAGCAAGACAAATGACATAGATATTCAACACAAATTTCCCTAAGAGATCAACAAATATAAGCTGTAGAATTTGTATGACAACAAGCTCGAGGATCTGAGGTTGAGAAGAAATTCAAAAATTCGAGGGCCTGGCAGAATTTTAGAAAAATCCAATCACCAAGGAATTCCGCGAAGGACCAAAATCTCCGGAAACAATGCAAAATTGGCCTCGACGGATTTCCAAGGCATTCGGTAAATTCCAACCAGAGGGAATTTTCCCGAAAATAAAGAAAAACCCAAAATTACCTCAAAGACTTAGGATTTTCAAAATATTTCTTCAAAAGGGACATTTGCACAAGCAAGATAATCATTCAAGCACATGCCAAAGCAACCAAATCCTCAAAAAAAAAGGGCCAGAGCATCAAAAATTAAAGCAAGAGAGGGTCCCTACTTTCAGGGGGCATGTGTGTGAAAACTGCACAACAAATAGTACTCTATTAAGACTCTCTTGTGTGTATCGCTTCTCTCCAGTAGACCTATGGTAAACCTACTTCATTGATCATTGTTCTAGCTACTTCTTGAACTATCTGGTTCATTCTTTCCACTACACCATTCTACTATGGTGTTCTAGGGGCAGATAGTTGTCTTTTGATGCCATGTTTTTCACAGAATTTGTTGAATTCATTAGAAGTAAACTCTTGTCCTCTATCATATCTTAAACACTTGATTCTCTTGTCAAATTCATTCTCAACTATTGCCTTGAAAATCTTGAATTTTTCTAGAGCCTCTGATTTTTCCCTTAAAAATGAAACCTGGGTTAATTTGGAATAATCATCTATTAAAAGCATGAAATATCTCTCACCTTGTAAGCTTCTTGTTTTGGTAGGACCACATAGGTCAGTTTGTACGAGTTCCAACAAACTGGTAGATGATTCTTATTTTCTTTGAAACATTTGTTTGGTATGCTTTCCTTCTTGAAATCCTTTACAGATAGTGTTGTCTAGTTTGGCCAGTCTTGGAAAATCTTTGATTGCTCCTATTGAACTTATCCTTACCAAGTTGTCAAAGTTGATGTGACACATCCTTTGGTGCCAAATCCAACTGTCATTGGACTAAGATTATAAGCATATTTTGTAGCTCCTAGTTGATACCTATTCCCACTTATTCTTTTTCCAGCTACAATAACAGTTTTGTATCTCTTCTGGATCTCACAACCATCGTCTTGAAACGCCACATTATAGCCATTTTCACACATCTATCCAACACTCAGAAGATTATGATATAAATCTTTCACATAGTAAACATTGTTAGTGTTATGTTTTCTATCAAAGGTAATAGAACCAATCCCAACAATCGGTGTTGTTTTATCATCTCCAAATCTAACACAGCCTCAATCATATTTCTCAAGCTTCACAAATTTACTTTTATCACCAGTCATATGATTCGAACATCCACTATCAATCAACCATTCATCTTTGTTTCTTTTAACAAATAATGCACCTTTAGTGTTATCATTATATTTTCAACAAATATTAGAGATATCAAATATAGGTTCATCCTTTTCCACCAAAAACAATCAATCCTCATGATTTGATTCATCATCTGAAATATTGGCATTCTCATTAACATAATAGACAGGCTTCTTATTGATCTTTTTTAACTTTTTCCTTGTTCCTTTTTTCGGACACTTAGTTGTTAAATGACCAATCTTTCTACATCTAAAGCATTCAAGAGGCAACATACCTTTGTACTTGTCAATACATTTCTTCACTTTCCTTGTGAAGTTTGCTTCCAACTCATTTGAACTTTCACTATTTGGATCTTCTTCTATCTTTGTGGATTTGAAGGCTATTTCAGATTTATCCTTTTCTTTTCCAAATTTCCTCATCTCAAACGTAGTCAAGGTGCCAAATAGTTGCTCTCTAGTGAATTTCTTTGAATCATAAACTTCCTCAATAGCTGAGATCTTGTCACTATAGATCTATGGTAGGGTTATCAGAATCTTTTCCATTACATCTTCATCTGTCAGAGTGCCTCCTTGATTTTTGACTTCATTTATTGCACTACCAACTCTCTAAAAGTAGCTTGCCATATCCTCACCTTCTTCCATCCTCAATTTTTCATATATGTGCTTAGTTGTTAACTTCTTTGATAATTTGACTCTATCATTTCCTTCATAGATTTCTTTCAACTTTTCCCAAACTTCATAAGTGGTTCCCAATGAAATTATTTTTGTTAACTCAATCTTAGACAAAGCACTAAAGATTGCATGCCTTTCCTTTTCATTCTCTTCATATGCTACAATCTCATCCATAGAAGAAGTACCACTTTCCGGTTCAACATATTTTTTCTCAACAAATTTCCAAGTCTTGTAGCCTAGGGAGATCCGATAACCTCTTATCTACACTTTCTAGAAACTATAGCCAAATCCATCAAACATAGGAATTGTCAGTTTTTGCACCATTGGATCTACCACAAGTGCTTAAGCTCTTCTTTGAGGAACCAAAGCTCTGATACCAATTGTAGAACAGACAAGATAATTGAGAGTGGGGGTGAATAAGTTATTATAAAATAATTTTCTTGACTTTAATTAATTCAGAGCAAACTTAAATCAATCAAAAAATAATCCAATAGACATGAATATGAAAGCAAATAACAACACCATGCACAAAGAACACTAGAATTTATGTGGAAACCCAAGAAGGGAAAAACCACAGAGAATGCTAATTCTCAATTGTAAAACATCGGTTAAGGTGATTTTTACAAGGGCTCACTACCAAATTTCTCACTACAGGTAAGGCTTACTGTCGATGGGCTCACTACCCAACTATTACAGCCAAAGATAAAAAGGCTCAAACAAAAAATGGCTCACTTCCAGAAGAATGATGAAAGGGAATCCACCGCTGAAATTGTCACTAACGATGACACCAGATAAAATCTCAATGTTTTCTACCTCTGGTTGTATATTTTTTCATACTTCACAAAGTCTAAGTTTTTAGATTCACATTCATCACACTTGCTTTCATCAAACAAAATCAACTTTTACTTATACCATTCCATGCTTTCTTAGTCTCCTAAGTCGGCCAAACACAATTTGAATTAGGTCACCACAAAAAATTCTTGTGGTGGAAAGGAATGAAATGTGGACCAATTAGAAACTACTCACTCAACTCAACACACTACATATTAACCATGATATCTAGAAGCAAAGAATAGAATATACACATTATAGTGCAAATAATGTTCCAAAGTACATTAACCAATTTCTAGATTGGTCTTGACCCATAAGAGTGTATCTTATTATGTTACAAAATGAAAGGGACCAGAACAAGCATGACCAAAGATGATCATCACAACACAACATCTAGAGAATGCCAATCTAGATCACCAAAGCATCAAAACCAAACCTTAATCAATCAATCAAGATATGTTGACATCAATGACAAAAATCAACAGCATGCCATTCCAACAAACCATTGGTTCCAAGTTTCTATTGGGTTTCGAGGCCCAACGGGGACCTATTGAAGAAGAAAACCCCTATACTTAGCCATTTTTGGAGACTGAAACAAACAAAGGGAAAAAAACCACAAAAGACTCATTTTTATTAGGGGTTAGAAGGTAGGTATCCATCTTCTAACCCTAACAAGTGGTATCAAAGTGGGTCATATTTATCCTCTATAGAAAGGTCTCACGGTTGAGTGGGAGTCTCATGATTGAGTGGGAGTTATGGTAGACGAAGGTAAGTGGAAGGTAGAAAAATTTAATGGGAATAATATCAGTTATGGAAGATGTATATGGAGGACTATCTCTATTAGAAGAATTTATGGCAGCCATTTGTAGGAAAAGCCAAGAAACTGTCAACAATGTCTAATGAGGATTGGGATATTCTTGATAGAAAGGCACTTGGAAATATTTGTCTATTCCTGGCATAATCGGTGGCTTTTAATATTTCAAAATCGAAGACAACTAAAGAGTTGATGCAATCCATAGAAAAACTATATGAAAATACTTTAGCTTCAAATAAGGTATTTCTTATGAAGTGTTTATTTAATATGAAAATGGTAGAAGGTGGGTCATTTTCTAATCATTTAAATGAGTTTAATATGGTTAACAATCAAATAACTTCTGTAAATGTAAACTTTGATGAAGAAGTTAAGGCTCTTTTGATTTTGTGTTCTTTGAATGAAAGCTAGAATAGCTTGGTAATGGTAGTTAGTAATTTCATTTTTGGTTTGAATACACTGAAATTTGATGATGTTGTTGGTGTTATTTTGAGAGAGGAAATTTGTAGCAAAGCTCAGGTGGTTCATCCACATCAAGAAGTGTTTTGAATGCAGAAATCAAGGGTAGAACAAAGAAGAGAAGAAAGAATTCTGGAGGTCATGAGAAGTCACAAGGAAAATCAAAGGACAAGAGGTCCCAATCCAAAGAGAAGAAGGATTGTGGGTACTGTGGTAAGCAAGGTCATTTAAAGAAATATTGTTGGTCTTGGAAAAATAAAGGAGCCAAAAAGGAAGGCAATAAGAAACAAATGTGGTAAGTAATAAATCTAATGAGGATGCTTTGATTCTTTCCCTTGGTAATGTTGATGATTCTTGGGTGTTAGATTTAGGGGCTTCATTTCATGCTACGCCCCATATAAGTTATTTTTTTATTATTTCCAAGGGGATTTTTGGCTAGTTTATTCAAGAGATAATGAGCTTTGTCAGATTGTTGGAAAGGGAAGAATCAAGATCAAGTTGCAGAATAGGAATCATTGGCTACTAAAAAAGGTAAGGCACATTCCAAGGTTAAGCAGAAATTTAATTTCAAAAAAGAAACTAGATGATGAAGGTTGTGTTATGTAACAATAGGAAAACTCACTTATCAATTATAACTCTTAATTGCCAAAATAAATTTATTAGAATAAAATTATTATAAAAAGATGAGAAGTATGAGGAATGATTAAATTAATTTCATCACTATATTTAAATGGAATAACATAGATTTATGAATCAAGTGTATCAAAACAAGGTTACGTCATTTTAAGATATAGCCATATAATCTTACACGAGATTTATCATATCAACAATGCATGTAAAATTCAAATACTATAAAGCAATAGCAAAATAATGAATGCAACCACAATTGAACCATAACACAAATAAATTTCATGAGTGGAAAACCCTTGTAGGGAAGAAATACCACTTGTCAAAGTGCCTTACTAGCTTAATAAAATTCCTTTCTAGTGGTGCTCTCCTGGCTACAATTCTCAATGGTTATAAGGTGTCTCACTGGCAATGATCACATTGTCACACTTACATGACCATTCATTATACAATTTTGGATATCATATATTGCCCTTAACAACAGACTTATTGAAGTTCTTATACAAGTTACATAAATCTTCAAGCAACACTTCATGTTTTAACAAGGCATCATCCTTACATATGAGATTAAGGTAATGTCACCATTATCATATATCGCTCCCAAGTTTTTGCTAATAAGACAATTTACCTCCAGTTACCTTTCAAATATCATACAAGTATACTGATAACCGTAGATCAATCACATAAAGCTTCATGCAGGTAAACCTAGCACAACTAAACACACACACATGCCTACACAATTATAGTAAGAATATTTACTATTGGTTCATAGAGAGTTCAACAATGAGAGAATAAGGCTATAAGCGAGTTAAGAGTGTATAATAAACCATTATATAGGAGAAAAGTGTCATTATTGAACTAGCTTTAATAAAGTAAGGTATGGATCAGCATTTATGTATTTTTATTCATGATGCAACATCTAAATCATTTTAAACTTAAATAGAGTTAATATCTAATTGTTTCCCATGAACCTTTAAGATAAGTAAAGTTAAAAACAAGATTTAAATTTATGCTCTATTTAAGCTTGAAAATTTTTGAGAATATTGACTAACAATTTGAATTAAAAAGAAGGCAAAAATGATATGTGGAATATTCTGCGATGCAAGCCTTCATTCCTCGATTTTTGGTTTTATTTTATAACAGGTAGTCAAAGAATTGTTGGGGGATATATATATATTCAATAGAATATGTATACGAAATAAATGAAGTGAGATAAGACAGCAAAAAACTCAATGCAAAAGAGATCAAAGAAAATAATTTAGATAAAAAGATAAGATGTTTGAGATAAGATTAATTAATTTTAAGACTGACAAATGGAATAACATAGAAATGATGGGTAGAAAGCCATGTAAATGCAGGAAAATTGACCACAATTGAACAACAGGTAAAAGAACATGGGTGTGCTCTCGAAATTGATGAAAAGACTAGATATGCAGAGACAAAGAAATGTTAGTGCAAAAGATGTGAATGCAATGCTTATATGAGATGGGTGAGAGAAGATGACAAGACTAAAGAAGATGCATGTTAATTCCTAGACCAAATCCTTCAAAACATTGCCATAGGACCTTAATATTTATTGCTCTTAATCATCATTGGGCAGACTATTGTAATGGCCAAGAAACACCATGATATGACATAGATCAAGGTGTGCAAGGTCGTACCATCACGTAAGACAAACAGTCACAGACAAGGATGATCATGACTCATACTAGGAGCGAGCTTGCCCTAGTCTTTTTGCCATAATCAACCACATGCAGAAAAAAGACAAGGACAAATCATGGAAGTCGATGCTTCTCTAAATCTTGTTTCCAGGACATCCTTGAGAAACTAGTAGCATGATTGTCAAAATACAAAAAGAAAGAGTCCTTACCATGATATGTCATTGTTTTTCTAAATCCCAAAATTAGGACCTCGTGAGAAACTAGTAGTCATGCGTGTCAATTGACATGATACGTCGCTGCTTCTCTAAATCCTGCTTAGTGGGATCTCGTTGAAAAACTAATAACATGATAAAAGATCAAAAAGACAATTTGTCAAGTGTTTACCAAGTGCGTCTGGATGCCGAGTGCATTGATGTGTCAATGTAAATTTAAATGATGCCAAGATGACAAATGCCGAAGGTTGCCATATTTAGGAAGGACACATCCTGAATAATGTCGATGTCTAGGAAGGACACATCCTAAAACACCAATGTCAGAGTTTTGTTCTTCAGAAGGACACATCTGAAAGAACGTTGTTGTCGAGAGGAATGATCCTTAAGTGTCAGAAAGGATCCCTCAAAAAGGATGAATGATAGGGATGATGCCTAGGAAGGACACATCCTTAGGCACCAATGTCAGAGTTTTGTTCTTCAGAAGGACACATCTAAAAGAACGTTGTTGTCGAGAGTAATGATCCTTAAGTGTCAGAAAGGATCCCTCGAAAATGTCAAATGATAGGGACGATGCCTAGGAAGGACACATCCTAAGGCACCAAAGATAGAGGTTACTCTTCAGAAGGACCCATCTGAAAGGTAACCAAGAGTTGATAGTTTGATTGGTTGTGATAATTTGACTTGTTTTGACTAAGTTTGACTTGTTTTGACTGAGTTTGACTTGTGTTGGCCATATGTCGATATTGTCATGATGATATGTGCCCATGATATTGTCTTGCTGTGATAATGATTGTCATGATGAGTTTTGTTCATTTGGGAAAGATTCATGTTGTCTTGAAGACTTTTTGACATGTGTGCCAGTGTGATGCCATGAACCCTAATAAACTGACCTAGTGCGGCCTCGGGGGCTCATCGACAGATGGCCTTGCCTACATCATGCACTCAGAGACCTCATAGTTCGACGCGACCAATGACTTTGTCTTGATGAGCAAAGATTGCGTCATGATTTTATTTTGACAAACCTAAAAGGACTGACCTAATGTTTCGGGGACTCAAAATGGGAGTCTTGCCTATGTAGCAAGTGCGCAGAGACAACGTAGTTCAACAATGACATGGACCGATTGAATTGATTGACTTTGACCAGAGATGACACTGCGTTTGTGTTCGTCGAGCGGTCTGATGATTTGTTGTGGTTTTCTTCAGGAAGTTTTATGATTTTTAGGTCTTTGTTTAGGACATTTTATGATTTTTTTGTCTTTTTTTAGGACATTTTAAGATTTTTTTGTCTTTTTTAGGACATTTTATGATGTTTTTGTCATTTTGTCATTTTATGATTTTTTTTGGATTTTGACATTTAAGAGGATCGTGACAAATGCATATGACTGATGCCTACACATGAGAATCCAAGGACAAACATGATTGTGCCCCTAGTCAAGCTGAATACCAATTGACATGTGATGACAACGTTGTTTGAAATGGGAAGGACGCATCTCGAAACAACGTGAGGACGATGATGATAATGTGATGAAAGTATCGTGGTCTATAGCTAGGCCAGGAACACAGTCAAGTAATTTTTTAGATAATGTGCTTGTATGGATTAGACTTGTTGCATTTGGAATGACTTGGTTAGGACTAGATGGGATGATGATTATCCTTAGACCATTTGACAAGGGAAAGCTAAGATAGGTGACAGGCATGAAAGGATAAGAGGTGGCCTTGGTAAAAGACAGGAGACATGAGACTAATGGAATTGTCATATGATTTTCAAGGACTATGTCGTATATGGACAATAAGACTATGACGGTCAATGACATGATGTTTCGTGAATCGTGTATGACCAAAGGATGGACATGTCAAGATTTTTCCCAAAGCATGATTTATATGTGCCAGTTTTATGTCAAGACCAAGGTAGGTGGGAATGATATGGATTAAATGGTCAAATGCCAATGCCAAGAGGAAGGCCTAGGAGATGAGACAACTTGCCCCCAAGTGTAAGAGTCCACATAGACGATTTATTTTACACATGATGCCTGTTTTCCAGGTTTTCATCATGGTACTTATCCAGGGCGCCTGTTTGCCAGGTTTTCACCATTGGATGAAATTTTTCTCTTTACTATTTTCTTGACTTTTTGATTTTTTTGATGTCACCAAGACGCCTGTTTGCCAGGTTTTCATCAAGGTGACGATTTTTTTATTTTTGAATTTTTTTGTATTTCTAATTTTGTGGATAGCCTGGATGCTTTAGATAACCACTGACTATTATGAATCCATTGACGGTGCTGATGTAGAGACTAGTGCCATGATATGCCAAAAATGACCTTGCTGAAGGAGTTGTCTTGTCAGGATCATGGCACTTGTATACAACTGATCGATGTCATTGTGATCTTTTCTGATACTAGAGTTGGCCTTATCAAAATATGCACATCGCAATAGAGTGCCATGAGAGTCCTTGTGGTAAAGAGTTGCTGCCATGATGTGATGGATTTGTGACGTGGGATTTTTGGACTTTAGGCGAGATGTAGGATTATGATAGATGATGGTAGATGTGGAAAGGTTGTTTGGACATTTGGATGAATGAATTTTTATTTTCCAAACTTGGGATGGTGGATGATGGATTTTGGAGGGATGGTGTGTGGAACCAACAGTTTTATATGCCTTATTTGATGACCATTTTGAAGGAGGTGGACATTTGTTGTATGTGGAAGTCCTCTTGTCTTGTGGCTCCAAATTTTGATTGACTTTTGTATTTGACTTGGTGTCTTTGTTTGATCCATCTTTCTTTGGGATCCATTTTAATTTCATTTGTCCACTTGTCCTTTTGTTTGATTCAATGGCCTTTGACATTTTATTTTGATCTTTTGACTTGTAAAATTTTTGTTTTTGTTGGTTCCAAAGGGAATGTGTATTTATGATGGAATGATGGTTCATGGTGTGGGTGGAGGGGGTGTTGGCAGCAATCTTATGACAAGGATTTCTCATGGACTCCATTTTGACATTTGTATCTGAAAAAGTTACCCCCAGTATCAAGGAGGTACCACTAACATCATTTGATTTGCTGTCTAAGGAATAGCCAAGACCTTGATGTCTATAATTTTCCTGAAGCTGTATTGGTTCAAGAATGCCTTGCTCATGTATGCCTAGTCCTTTGCCTTGATATTGCATGCTTTGAAAGATTCTATTTGCGATGGGGTATTTGTTGTTTTGAAAGCAAGATGCTAACCCATCATTAGGTATGTGGATACTGTCACTTGTAATATTTTCATCTGCAAGAAAGCCTGCTTTGACAAAGATAGATGACCCTAGTTGATAAAGTGTCTTAGCTTCATTGTCATGTTGGACATATTCCTGACTGATATCTTTGGCCTGATCTTGTGACATGTCAGGTTCAGACGATTCTGTTGGTACTTCCAAGTCAATGTCGAAGCCATCATGATGGTCAGTGTTATAGATTCCTGTAAATTTAGCTATAGCTTGATCATTTTCAAATATGTCCATATTGGAATACTCTTGTGCTTGAGGAATATCGTCTATGTGTGTAATGGAGGCAAGTGTCTCATTTTGGAAACTATCAATAGTCGAAGCCTGTATAGGATTGGAAAGTGTTTGATCATGAATGGCGTAAAGGTCAAGGAGTGGATCGTTTTGGACTTCTTGGTCAACAATAGGGTCTTGGTCAAAGATGGGGTTGTCATGGATTTGGACTTCTTGGTCAATGGTAGGGTCTTGTTCAAAGATGGGGTTGTCATGGATAGGTGTGTTTTGGATGTCATGATTGTCTTGAAGGACCCCCTGAATGGAGTTTAAGATAGGGTCATGGGATGGACTACCTTGTTCTTGACATGAGGGTGACATTATAAGGTTATGCTTTGGGCTTTCATTTTGACATGTATCCTCAAGTTTAGACAATGGGATTTGACTTTGAGCAATGACAAAATTTTCATGACTAGATGTGGCTTGTGAGGGGATGACTTGAAAAGGATTAATGACCAAAGGATTAGGATAGGACGTGGGAACTTGGACTGGACTAGTATGTGAAGGACTAGTATATGACATGGGTACTTGCATTGGACTAGTATGTGAAGGATAAGGGTATGACATGGGGACTTGGACTGGACTAGCATGTGAGGGACAAAGATAGGACATGAGTCTTGGACTGGATATTTCATGGAGTCTTGGACTGGATTAACTGTTGAAGGACAAGGATATGACATGGAGACTTTGACTGGATTGGTATAAGGTTGATTGAAAGAGGACATGGAGACTTGGACCGGATCGGTATGGTATGATGTGGGGACTTGACATGAGTTGGTAGATGATTGATAAGGGATGCAGACTTAGATGGGATTAATAGGTGAAGGACTAGCATATGATGGGGAGACATGGAATGGACTAGTGGACAATTGACTTCCCTTGTCAAAGTTAGGATAAGGGTGATAACTAGACATTTGTTGTGAATTAATGGCAGGATTTGTGTTAAGTGAATTTTGGTAGTGAGGGTAGATGGACGAAGGACTAGGACTGATGGGTTGTTGGTACGAAGGACATTGATTTTTGGCTTGGATAAATTGTCTCCTAAAGTCTGAGGCTTCTTGGTATTGACCTCTACAGAGTAATTTGTATTCAATTTTACTAGCAAGCCTATCCATATCTTGGCAAAAGGAAGACAAGGTGGTGGATGTCATGATGTTGTTAAATGCAGAGTGATAATGATGTTTTTCTAAGGGAAATGACTAATGCAAGGTGATAAAATTGGTCAAGAAAGGATGCCAAATGCTAAGGTGACAATGAAGATGTTGACTAAGGAAAATGACCAATGCCAAGTCTAGATACCAAATGAGGACTATGATGGACAATACCAAGTCTAAGTTCAAAATGAGGACTGAGATTGTGTTTTGATGTCTTGTTGAAAAGTCTGAGTTGTCCAAGGTCGATTGTTTGTGTCCAAATTTGTGAATATTGTGTATAATGTTTTGAAAAAATCCAACAAGCACTTGACAAGCACAATGTTTTGGGTGTAAACAAACACACATAAGACAAGTACAATCCTAAAAGGCCAATAGGCCAAGGGTTTGTATACTTGGTATAGCCCACCGATATACCCCGGATTGGTGATAAACACCTTTCCTTCTCGAGAGCGGATAGCTTAGAATTTTGGTGGCATTGGCTCCCCTCCACGACTCATTAACGTCATTCGAGCACACCAAATTTAGATTCTTTGGGTAGTGACATCCCAAGAATTGCTATCTCTACTCAAGGGGATCAGTAGTGAGTGTCTTCGGGCATGATACTGTACCCTGCACTATACCAAGCAATGGCCAATAGAATGGTTGGACACTAAGACAAGAGGTGTTTAATTTAGACATTCGTTCGTGGGGCATGATCCATGCGGTGAGAGTCCCCTTTCAGATCCATCTTGTCGGAACCACACTCGTGATTCTTGGACTTTCCCCAAGAACCCACTTTTATATACCGGCTGGAAGTCCCTCGGTGTCAGGGTGCTACCAGTCTGAGTCATTCTGGGGTGAGTACTTTTTCCCACCAGAACAGGCCCAAGTTCTAGAGTCAGTAACCGTTTCTCTTACACCCAGGATCGCACGAATGTGCAAGGGGAGAGGATACTCCGATATACAAAATCGTGAAGGGTAATTAACAAATAAAGATGGGTCTGGTTTTCTGATCACAAGGTTTTCACCAAGTGAGAGCATACTCACCTACCATCTTGCAAGCACAATCAATCAAAGAAGACATAGGTTCATTTTAATTGCACCAAATAAAATGTGAGTTACACTACTAAAAATGCAAACACATTGTTTTGTTGTTTGGCCTTTGACAATCAAACCTACAAGACAATCTGTTAGTAGTTTAGTGTTTGTCTTCAACCCATGAATAGTAACTGCCACACGCTACAAGAAAAGATTAGTAACAACTATTAGAGAGTTAGCTAGTCACAACAAATCTGATTTTCAGAAGAAAAAAAATTGACAGAAAAATGAAAAATACAGAAAATAAATCCTGTCTAAAATCTCAAGAGGTTTCCAAAAAATTAAATAAATCAGAAAAATTTGCTGTTTTGCACCTGAAATTAATTAAAATCATAAAAAAATTATAAAAAATACAAATATCTTTAAAAATTATGATTTTTTTACTAGAGTCGTCTAATGTCATCCCAAATCTTCAAAAAAAAAATTGTGTTCAGATCTGTAACTGTGAGTGAGATATAAGCCAATCTTTGTTAAACACCAATTTTAAAAGATCTATTTTTTTGACTAATAATTTCACATCCAAATTTAAAAACTAAAGAGTGGAACCCTATTAAAATTTAGAGAGCTTTCCAGAAATGTAAACATATCTAAAAAATTTGATTATTTGCTCCCGAAATTAATTTTTTATTAAAAAAAGAAAAATAATTATAAAAAATGAAAACCAGATTCAAAAAATTTGATTTTTGGAATGAAAGTGCGCAATGTTGTCCCCAAACTGTAAAAAACAATTCGTGAGCAAATACATAGCCGTTTGAAAGTTATGGTCCAATCTTCGGCTTTGTCCACAATGATGCCAAACCTGCAACAAAAACCAAACAAGCCCTGCAACAAGAAGAAACCAACTCCAAAAATGGTTTTTTATTTGTCCAAATATGTCGGGTTCACCAATGTAATCAAGGGATTTCTAAGGATTTGGAGAGTGTTAGCAATAAACAATAAATAATAAACGAAACCCAAAGATTTTACGAAACACAAAGGAAGTAGACGAAAGAACAATTATACCTGATTGTTGATACCTCCATGATTCCCTTTCGTAATACCTTCTTTCTTGCTGGATTATGTTGCCATCAGATTCGTCAATCGAGCAATCTAAAATGCCTAAGCCCTACAACAAGATTTGAAAGATTTGATATGCCTAAATGACTATGTCTATAAACCAATGCCTATGTCTAAAATAATGCCAAAATCGAAATACTAAGATTGCCTATGACCATGAACATGAAAGTAAATAAATAAATGCCTATAGTAATTACGTCAAATGTGTCTGTCAAAAATGAGAAGAAGATGGCATTTTATAGAAAAGGCCATTTTGAACGGACGGACGAGATAAATCAATGACAAGAACCTAAAATGAACGATCCAGATTAAACCTGAGAATCCCTAATTAGGGTTAGGAAAAAATCTTTAATCGAACGGTCAAAATAAAATCGGATCGACGGTGGAGAATAAATGAGACAAATTAATTAGAAAATAAAGATTTTCGAAATATCAAGAAGATAAGATTGCCTGATTTGCCAGATTCGAAAAATCAAAGAGATAAGATGTGAACTGAAAATAAGATTTGAAAAATCAAGAATCTGCCCGATTGCTTGATTTTTAGAAGATTAATTACTAATTTGAATTAAAATAATTCAAATTATGGATTTTGAGAGATAATAAATAATATTTTTCAGATTATTTATCAAAAAGGACTGACAGTTCAAATTGAGATGACATTTTAAATAATTTAATTTATTTAAAATGAGAAGAATATTAATTGGCAATTAAATAATTAAATTTAATTATTTAATTTAGCGGATAAGACTAATTAATTAAATTAATTAATCAATTCATTTAATTAAGACAATTAGTGACATATTAAATAAATAAATGTAATTCATTTGTTTAATAATCGGAAGAATTAAATGACAAAGGGGAATTAAATAAATTAAGAAATTTATTTAATTAAAGAAAGACTTAGACAGTTAATGACGTATTTAATAAATAAATAAAATTTATTAATTTAATAATCAAGAATAAATGACATGAATTAATTAAATAATTTTGAATTATTTAATCAATAGTCGAATGTGGACCAAGGACATAATTAAATGTCATAATTATGCTAGGACGAAAGTGGTAAAAATGAAGCTTGCAGGCCTAGGTCATTTTTAGGTGTCTACACATATGATAAACAAGTAGTTCCCTTTCTCCATAATGTTTATTTTCCTATTTATCTTCAATAAACGAAACAACTTATTTAAATTTATATGGGTGAGCTTAAGATGTTAGATCTATGTTGACTTGCAATGAAATATTGTTATAGAGTTGAGTAAACATTCAATAAAAAAAAAATATAACTTGCTAATTTCATAATCACGTAAGTAATCATTTATTTATATATATAAATATAATTCCACATATCTACATGGATCTACCATGTTACTCATAAGATTCTGATAAAATAAGCTGAAAATAAAATATATGTACATGAGGAAACCGGTCAAATATAGAAATAAATCCAATCGCATAAGAGAACTCATCCTTTCACAATCTATCCAATACCAAATTCCTAGCATTACATTCCTACTCAATGTTGTAGTTTAATATTTATATGCAAATATATTTGTATATATATTTATATGCAAAAGTGAGTTCCCAGAGATCAAATGCTTACTGGAGTGATCATGATACAGGCATGTGTTCAGATACCTTTTAACAGAAGGATACATTTAATAATTGCTAAAGCATATATATATACACTTTTAGAAATTATCTATGCAAACAAAAGTATATACCTCTACAACTTTGTATTTCACAGTTTTGATATTCCTATCTATATACATAAACGTGTGTATATATATATAAAAATATTCATATTTAATAGTGGTCACTGAAGCATGTCATACACAAAAATTGCTAGGAGAATTTAGGGAGAGTATTGAAGTGATAAAAAAAATTACATATATTTTTAATAGTTTTCCAAACACTACCAAGGGGTTGGGCCATACTAGGTTGTTGACACCCATGGGGGTGCACTGTCTGTGGGGGGTAGCGCACTCTCCATAGGCTACAGCCTGTGGAGGGGTTGTTGCCTCCACAGGAAACCATCCCTACGGGGACGCACAGGCTTGGGGGGTTTTAAAGCCCTCCCCAATACACTTAAAACATTGCTCCAAAACAAAAACAACCTTTTCCACAATTACTTCGATTCAGAGTTTTAACAATAGGGACTCCAACAAAACAAAACGTAATATTTTCAGTTCAGTGTAGTAATATATAAAGGTTTACTCTCTCTCTCTCTATATATATTGAATAAAAGAAATAAAATTAAAGATGCACAACCATGACATTACAGAGCAATTAAATACAAATTTCATAATAGCAAATAATAGAAGAAATTGGGGTTTTCAAAAGAAGAAGACATTCAATCTTTCCAAAGGAAATCATCAATGTACACATTTGAAATTAAAAAAAAAACTTAGGAAAAGAATTCAAGAACCTAGGAATCACTTTTGGCTGAGTTCCCTCTTCATATCATTGTTCCTCTTTCTTGTTTTGCTAAGCTTTCCAGAAAAAATACTTCTCAGAGCACCCAATTTCAGTTATCTTTTTTCCCACAATAAAAGAAAATTATCCAAGCTATTATATGTTTTTGTTATAGTTTTCCTTTTTTTTTAAAGGTTTCACTTTAGTTCCCTTACCCTAATCTTTAAAATCAAGAATACATTATATTTCATGCACCATATTCATCTTTGATTAATAATAATAAAGAATTTTATTTTAATTGCAATTATGTAGTGAAGAATTGCCATCTTTAAATTGCAAAAGTAATATCTACCCTTAATAAGCAATAGAAAAATATTATTTACTTGCAAATTAAATATTTACTCCAAATAATTAAGAAAGAAAGTTCACTCAATTGGGAATAAAAATAATTATTCTAAATTAACCAAGTATTATCATTTATTTGGAATAAATAAATTCTATATTAAATTTTAATTAAATCCCTCTTTATTTTATTGTACTTTTATTTCAACACCAATTAATTTAATCAAACATTGTAGAATACGAAGCATAAAAATAGGGGTCGTGACATGTTACATTTAGTGATAAAAATTGGAAGGTTACAAAAGGTTCCTTAGTGGTAGAAAAAGGTGTGAAAGTAGGCACCTTATATCTTTGTACAGGTCATACTATTCCTTCTACTTTAACCATTGCAGATAAAAATCAAACAAGGAAGTTGTTGGAAAAAACAACTATAACAGTTGTTGCAGGTTCGACAATAGTTGTTGCGGGTTCTATAATAGTTTTAGGAATAGTTGTTGTGGGTCAGTAGGAAAAAAATCAAATAGTTGTTGTAGGTGAAACAACACTGTGGCATAATAGACTTGGGCACATGAGTGAAAAAGGTATAAAAGTGCTTCATTCAAAGAAATTTTTTCCAAGTCTAAAATGTGTTAATATTGATTTTTGTGAAAGTTGTGTGTATGGAAAACAAAAGAGAGTTAGTTTTTTCAAGGATGGGAAGCAAAAGAAAGATGGGAAATTGGAGCTTGTGCATACGGATGTATGGGGACCAACCCAAGTATCTTCTCTTGGTGGCTCTCGATATTATGTCACTTTTATTGATGATGCAACAAGGTATGGATTTATTTCCTTAGGCAAAAATTTGATGTATTTGAAACTTTTAGAAATTGGAGAAGCTTGGTTGAGAATGAGATAGGTAAAAAGTTAAAATGTCTCAGATCTAATAATGGTGGTGAGTATTGCAGCAAAGAGTTTGAAGATTATAGTTCCTCTAATGTAATTTGTAGGAAAAAATAGTTCCAAGGACTCCACAAGAAAATGGATTGGTTGAGCACATGAATAGAACAATAATGGAGCGTGCACGGACTATGAGATTGCATGTTGGGTTTCCTTTAAACATGTGGTTAGAGGTTGTAAATACTATTTTTATTTTAATTAATAAAGGTCCTTCTAATTCTTTTGGTTGTGGTATTCTAGAGGAAGCATGGATAGGTAAGAAGGTGAGTTATTCTTTTCTCAAAATCTTTGGTTGTAAAGCATTTGCACATGTAGATTCAGAAAATAGAACCAAGCTTGATGCTAAGTCAAAGAAATGTATATTTGTTGGATATGGCATTGATGAATTTGATTATAGGCTTTGGGACTTTGAAAATCAAAAAATTGTAAGTAGGGATGTCATATTCAATGAGAAAGTGTTACACAAAGATCAGTTGCAGCAACATGAAAAAAAAAGAATGATTATGTAGTGCTAGATGATACTCCAAACAATGATGTTCCAATCATTCCTCATGCTTCGCAACAACAACAACAACAAATACCACAAACTCCAGTGAATAATACATGATATTCAGGGATAAGTAGACCTCTAAAAATATTTTCTCCCTCTTTGTATCCTAATTTATTAATTGATGTTGGTGAACTGGATTGTTATGATGAAGCTATGTAGGTGGATTCCATGGTTTATTGGGAGCATGGAATGGAAGAAAAAATGGACTCCTTGTTGATCAAAATCAGACTTGAGACTTATGAAAGTTTCCTATAGGTAAAAAGGCTTTACCAAATAAATGGGTTTATAGGCTAAAAGAGGAAGATGGAGGTAAGAAATATTTAAATCCAAGTTAGTTGTAAAGGGATTTGCACAGAAAAAGGGAATTGATTTTGATGAAATCTTTTCTCTGGTTGTTAAAATGACTTCTATTCGTACTGTTTTAAGTATTGTGGCTACTAATAACTTGCATTTAGAAAAATTTGATGTTAAAACAACCTTTCTCCATGGTGATTTGGAAGAGAAAATATATATGGAACAACCACAATGATTTGAGGTCAAAGGTAAGGAGAAACTGGTGTGTATATTGAAGAAAAATTTATATGGCTTGAAGCAAGCACATCGGCAATGGTATATTAAATTTGATAGTTTTATGGGTGAGCATGGCTACAGAAAATGTAACTTAGACCATTGTGTTTATTTTAAGAGGTTAGATGATGATAGCTATATTATTTTATGTTTATATGTTGGTGATAGTCTTGTAGTGGGGTCTAACATGGATCACATAAAGGAGTTAAAACAACAGTTAGAAAATTCATTTTCTATGAAGGATTTTGGGGAAGTAAAACAAATCCTTGGTATGAAGATTAATAGAGATAGGGAAAACACAAAAAAAAATTTATCTCAAGCTATTTATGTTGAAAAGGTGTTGTAAAGATTTCACATGGTGAATAAAAAAGTTGTCAGGACACCTTTTCCTAGTCATGTCAAATTGACTAAGGATATTTGTCCAAAGACACAAGAGGAGGAAGAAAAAATGTCCAAGGTACCATATGATTCACCTGTAGGAAGTTTAATGTATTCCATGGTATGCCCGAGATTGAATATTGCACATGTTGTAGGAGTTGTTAGCAGTTTTATGAGTCATCTTGGAGTTGAGCATTGGAATGTAGTAAATTGGACTTTTAGGTATTTGAGAGATACATACAATAAATGTTTATATTTTGGGGGCTCTAATGTTGATTTAAAAGGCTATGTTGAATCAGATTTGGTAGGGGATATTGATACCAAGTGAAGTACAATAGGTTAAGTATTTAAAATTGGTGGGACAACAATGAGTTGGATTTCTCGGTTGCAAAAGGTGGTTGCTTTATCCACCACAGAGATAGAGTATGTTGTTGCAATAGAGGTGGAAAAAGAGATGATATGGCTACAACTTTTTATGGAAGAGTTGGGAAAACAACAAGCTGAAAGTTACTTATTTATGAATAGTCAGAGTGTTATACACCATGCAAAGGATTTTTCCTTGCACTCGAAAAAAAAAATATATAGTTGAGATATCATTTTATTTAGTCAATGTTGAAGGATGGATAGGTAAGGTTGGAAAAGATTCATACATATGAGAATCCAGCAGATATGTTTATGAAGCTAGTGACAAGGGAGAAGTTGAGCTCCTCTTCAACTTCAATTGGCCTTCATGGTTGAATTTATCTACAATAGAACAATAGGGTCCAAGGTGTTTATTTCTAGTGGGAGTTGCAAGGGCAGTGGTGTTATGATCAATCTCCAAGTGGGAGATGGTATGGGGTTGAGTTTGATCAGTCTCCAAGTGAGAGATTGTTGTGCTATGGAGACCACTCAGACTTAGATAAAATCTTCAACATTATCTTATTAACTAATTTACTGCACATAATAAATATATTTTTTCACTTGTATTTAAAATATCAGTTACAAACAATTATTAAATGTTGGAAATGAGTAGTTACAATATTTATTTAAAGACATCTACAAATAGTTATTGTAACCACCCAAAAGAAAACATGTTATTGGGTGTATGAGACAAAACTAATGGCCATGCTTTATTTGTAATTAATGGGACATGTGTGGGAACATGTTCCAATACTTGGTGATGAGTTTTGAGGGTGGTAGGTCATGAAAAATGTTAGCATAAAATTGCATAGCAGTGGCTGGAAAAACATAGGAAGCGTCGCAAATACATGCAACAAAGGCTATGTAAAATCAACAATGGGAAAAATGTGGAAAAACATTGTTGCATGTTGTTGCATTTTTTTACTTGTCCTTGCATGTCATTGTAAAGGTTATTTTCTAGGAGATTAATATATTTTAGACCCTGTGTTGGTGGATGTAGCCGGGTTTTGGGTGAACCAGGTTAAATTTTTTGTGTTGTCTTATTGCTACTATAATTATTGTGTGTTTTATTTCTCTATTTTATTGATCAAATTTTCATTTAATTGATATAAATATACCTTATAACCCTAACAATACTAACTATTGTGCCCTCAACACACATGCCCCATTTGGAACGGGGACCCTCTTTTCCTTCTCCTTGTAGGGTCATTTTGTCACCTCCTCATTTTGTGTGCCCTCATTTTCAGTGTCCTAAATGGTAAACATACCTCCAAAGTATCATATTGAGTTGACCGTGTTTCATCCCCTCCATTTGGCTAAGTCCTGGTGCCTTGCGGAGTCTCCTTGGCAGTTTTCCTCTACCATCGGCCTTGAGGCCTGGCGGATCTGCACCACCGGGTTTTCCCCTTGTCTTCCCTGTTTCAAACAGCGAAAGGCTTCCACCTTCCCAAACCCTAGAACTCGGCTCCCTCTTTACCATCAGTTAAAACTTATGAAAATTTGAACTGCTTTTGAAGCTTCTGGGCTCAACCATCTGGACTTCCGCGTCTGGAATTCTGTGCGGACTTCGCTGTTCCCGATAGAAAACCACAGATGAAACTCTGCCCTCCTGACCCCGAGTTCCCCTTCACCGCCGATGGTTTCTGAACTGAATTTTCAAAATGGCGAACTTGCAACATCCGCTCACCCATCAGGTCCCAAGATCCCCTTCACTGGTAGTTTGAAAAATGAATTTTAAAGTGGCCACCACCTCACATCTTTTCAGCCCCTGGACCTCCGACCCCAGATCTCCTGCCGCCATCTGCAAATTTAAATCCACCAACCAACCTGTTGGTCGTACCTGCATTAAATGAGGGAATTAATTGCTATTAAGGGTATAAATAAAGGGGCCAACCTGTCATTTTCATTTGTCAGGTTTTCCAGAGAGATCAGAGCGCTTTCCAGAGGAAGTTCACTACCTTTGTCAATTGCCGCCCTCATACCTGTTGCCATCATTTGTCGATCCTTGGTGAATTTAGCAGCTTCCCTCATCGGAACTTTGAGGTAGGTTCTCCATTCGCCCTCCATAGAGGTTTTTCATAATTTAAAATGCCTAAAATTGAATAACGTGGATTAAAAATGCATTAGATTGATGAATGAAAGCAATGCCTAAAATACCCATGTCTTGGAATCTTCGGAGATCCTCCAAAACACCCTCGAATCTGCATCTGGAACTTAACCTCATCGTGGCTATTCTTCACCTAGGGGCGTTCATGTCTTCCAGACTCGAGTCTTCCTTCTACCGCTGGTGAAACCTTAGAAAATACTTTTGCGAATGGCTGGACCCTCTGTCAGGGCTGGCTCCTCAAACTTCCTTCGTCCAATCGCCGTTAGAATTGCAAACTTCAAACGTTGGAAATCGGCCTCTGTTTTGGCCTCCCGGGCTGAAACCCCCAAAATTCTATGTCTGGGATTCCACAAGGCTTTCACGAATCCAAATGGTGAGCGTACCCCATCCACCTGAGATTCGGGGCTCGCCATGCTCTTCATTGTCTGGTGTAATACTCGCAAAGTTGACTTTCCAAACTTCTCTTCGGGTCCCAGTCCGTGGACCTCCATCCATGGACTTTCGTCATGGCTTCGCCCTTTCACACGGCCATCCAGTGATGACCTTCCACCTCCCATGCCCCAACCTTTCGTTCGCCATGAGGAATAGACCATCGAACTTTAACTTCCTCAACCTCGTCGGGCTTCAACATCTCAGATTCTATCCCACCTCCACTGGTTCAAAAGGGGAAAAACCTGCCTGCCTTTCCAACCTCTGGGACCCGGCTCCCTATTCGCTGAATGAGAACATAATGAAGAAAATTTGATGCCTGGGTTGCTCCCTCCAGACTCCCTTCTGTTGCTCATCGTTCTGAACGATGAAAGCATGGCGGCTTCCTGCCCCTTCAAGCCCGAGTGCCTCGAAATGAAATCTGAACGCCGACCGTCCTTGACCAACCCGAGTCTTGAACCCTGAAGTTCTGTCCCCAGAACTCCGTTTATTGCTGGTTGTTTCAAACAGCCAATCCCTAACGGCTTTCAACACTGAACCTCCAGGGGTCCCAAAATTGACCTAAACGGCCTCAAATTTGAATACTAACCTTGACCCACGTGCTCAAGTTCAACCCTCTTCGACACAAGCCTTTCGAACCACCAAGATTTGAAGTCGAGAGATCACCCAAATCACACTACCTTGTTCGCCTCTCCAAAACAATTTATGCCAGGGAAGTTCGGCCCTTCAGGTTTGGATTGTCCGAAGTTCCTCGAGTAAATGGCTAACGATATCTTGAAGTAAACATTTGATTTCATCAATCATACTTTGTCTAAATTGGATTTTGACTAATGCTCATGCCTTTATAATCAATCATACTGATTGTGTCCATGCTTTCAAGATATATGGAATCGAGTGCAGGACCCTTGGGGGGAACTGCAAAGAAGGACAAAGGAAAGAAATCAAGCAAGACTCCTCATGGGAAGGAGGATAAGGACTAGATGAAGTTCCAGTTCTAGGGTGAACCTCTACAATCAAAAATCACCACGGACTGGAAAGAAATCTCAGACACCAATATCGGCCACGTCGATATTGATGAGTTTACGCAAAGGGTCAGGATTCATCCCAAGACCGACAATGCCAGATTAATCAGGCAAAGTGGAATCACGAAGGGTGCAGGCTTCCCCCCATCTCTCATTGCCCCTGAGCTAGTCATGGCCAATCGCCAGGCCTACCAACCTGAGACAAGGACCATCGTTGATAGAGATGACAATATTCTAGCTGACATGTCGGCCGAGGGAATTACAAAGACGTTCCACATTCCTACCTTTGAAGAAATAGAAATTCCCACCATAGAAGAATGCAAGGTGGCATGGGACGACAACCCAATGGGCTGTAAGAGATTGATAAATCAGCATTGGCTCAAGGAGAAATGGGGCAGTGCTATGAAGGTTCCCCAAGAACTCTTCCGCAGCGATTTCCTCGAAGACTACCATGACCTAGTCACTATGTTGAGTAGGGTAATGGGCCTCCCCATTGCTGCATTCTTTCAAGAATGGATGGTATACTTTGTTGAATAGATCCTTTGTGGGAATGAGGATGTCACCACAAAATCCTCATTCTATCAGGGAGGTATGATAAGCGACTTTTCCATGAGTAGTTCATGAACGTAAAGAAGAGCTCCAAATTCTACATGACCTCCTATCTAGTCTATTCACTAGCATAACAAAGGCAGTATAGTGGATTGTTTGTAGCACCCGATGAGGAGCCAGGGAAAAGATTGAAAGTCTATGATAGACATCCCCAGCTCCAATTCAAAAAATTTAAGAAGGAATATTGTAGGGTGAACGACGCCTTCATTGGTCACATTATCTAATTACTTAGAGGGGATTTTGAGAGGAGAGTCTCTCATAGCGCATGGGCGTTCCTAAAGCAGTATGCTTTCCTTTTCCTATAATTTCCCAAGTTCACCTACATTCACACCCAAGGTTTCACTGAGAGGCCGAACAAGTTGCCCCGGTACCCCAATGACCTTATTAAACTATTGGAACTCTCTTGGTAGTTGTAGCATGCACACACCATCCTCAGCAACAAGCATTTGGCAGGGATTTCTTATCCCTTTACCTTCAGGCAAGGCATGTATAAACTACAAACCTCCCAGTGTGTTGGGAACTCAGGAAAGGAACTAGTAGAATACCATTTCCAACTACACACTGCTCACCCGTGGATGGACCCGTATGGGCACGTGAGAAAAGCGCTAGGACTAGAGTACGCCCATTTACATCATGTTGAGGATTTTTGGGCAAATTGCCAAGATGACAAAGAGGTGTGTGTCATCCACTAAATGAGGATGACTACATACTTCGTAAGAAGGGTGCAACTATTCCCTATACCGGATCAAGTTGAGGAAGATGAAGGAACCATCATGGATCTCCAGTATAATGTAGTCTCCAATCTATCGCTGCCTATGATTGACTAGGATGAATAGGAGGTCGATGACCTTGACATTGTGACTAAACCCATTGTGGCCCAAACTGAAGAATGGGTTAAATGGAAAGTGGCCCAGCTAAAGCAATGGGGAGTGGTCCTAACATATGAGGGACTCAAAAGTGAGCACAGTACCACTGAAGATGTCGCCACTACAGTTTCAACGGGCAAGACAACCAAATCTCCTCTGATCACCAGATCAAAGAAGAGGAAAGGAATGAAAATGAAATAGTCTCTGGATCCCAAGGTATACACAAGGAAGGATTTAGGAGGCTCACCTTCCAAGAAGTCCAAGCGAACAGGGGGCACCATAGGGAAACTTGTAATCCAAGAAGGTGAGGAAGAAAGGACAGATCAGCTAGAACCTCTTTCGGCTCTCCCTGTCTTGAATGCCCCATTGTCTCTCTCCCTGGCCATGGTCGCCACATCCCTACCGGTAGTAGAAATCTTAGTCTATCTTTCCCCTTCACCTCCAGTCGGGCCCATAATAGTGATTGAATCCTCCTCCACTGCCATGTCACCTATCGTATCACTCCCATTAGCTACAATAACAACACCAATTCCCACTCCCGCGTTGTCAGAGGCTTTCTCAAAACACATGCAAAATCTCCCTTTCGAGCTCTCCCAAATCCTTATGGACCCCACCCTTCAAGTTTCCTTAGCATAGGTCCTCACTACTGCCACACCCTCGCAACCTCCTATGGGACCACCAGCAATGGAGGCCACGATGTTGATCTTTGAAGAATTGGAGAGGCGGGAGCAAGAAGCCTTGAAACCGATTGAAGAGGAGGTCGATGAGTACCATGAACACCCAGAGTATGAACACTGGACAATTGATAGGGTAGCCTACAAAGAGGAAGGAACAAGCTCTTCTGAAAGTGGAGATGAGGAGGAGGATGCTGGCGGTAGGGTCATCGTACAAACCTTCGATGATGATCTTGAAGAAGAGATGGCCCGACAGCTAAAACACGATGAAGAAGAGGCAGAAAGGTCACCTCCCAGAGAAGGGCAGGAGGGCGACAGGATAGCAGAAAATGTAGAAACCCCTGCAGAGGAAAAACAACTAGAGATTGTGCCACCTCCTCCTACAGAAGAAGGGGACAGAGAAGAGGACCATCCCGAGGAATACATGCACAAGGGTGAAAAAATTGAAGAAATAAGAGAAAAGGAAATTGAGGTAGAAGGAAGTCCCCAAGGGAAATTGATTATTAAACTTCTTGTCAAACACCTCACATTCATCCTAGATTCTGATGAGGAAGAGGGGAACAACACCAAGATGAAAGGTGCACAAATGGAAGGCCTAATAGGGGAGGGTGAAGGTGATCAAGAGCCATCAAAAGAAGAGTCTGCCATGCCCGAGTGGTTGGAAAGGCAGCTTGAGAAGAAGACTCCCACTCCTAAGGATCTGAGGGTGAGGCTAGAGGCTATCCTAGCCCTAGCACAAAGCTCAACCAGAAAAGAGAAAAATCCTAAAGTGAGATCCAAAATAATGATGGACGCTTCTAGGTCTCAAACTGCACAGATGGCAAAGCCCGTGGTAGGCCAGGCTGGTATAAGCTATGACATTTCCACCATCAACTTAGGACCACTACCAGAGAGTAGAAGGTGGGGCATCTTGAAGAATCAGTAGCTACGGTGGTGCACCTGATAAAACAAGACAAGGTCTCAAAGGAAAAACTTAAAGCATAGGTGGTCACCTTGACGGATTACATCCAACAATGGTCTTTAGTGGATGACATGCCTACCACATCCGTGGCTCCACCCCAACTACTATCCAAAGAGAAAATTGACAAATTAGAAAAGAGAAAGAACTTGGACAAGACTACAGAGGGTTGGTTCTGACAAGTCCTGTACATCGGGAACATGGGTATCAGTCAGGCTGTTCGAATAGCCAACAAGTTCTTGGATCTACAGCAATCTCTGGAGAGCACGAAGAAGCTCTATACCAACTTCCTTGCAACATATGATTCCACCTATCCAAAGATTGAGGCCATCCTCTGGTTACCAAAGGCCACATGGGAAAAGGAGCTCGCATTCAAGAGTGATTACCACTGGCTGATGGAGGTGTGGAGATGATATTTTGATAATAGAAAGGAAAGTTTGGAACAAATAATGAATAAGGTGGATTCGGACATCGAATGGATCAAGGAAATTAGGGCCGAATGCACCCGATATCTGAAGCTGATGAGAGAGTATGACATGCCCGCGGTACAGATGGACCCAGAAAAGATAAAGCCTTATTTTCAGAAGAAGATGGAGGACGGGATGTCCAATGAGATAACAATGGAATTCATGAGTTTCACTGCCCGTCCCTTCGCCCAGTCGCAGTTGTTCAAGGATCAAGGTGTAAAGTATGATGAAGACTAGAAGAAGCTTGAGGATAATGCAAAAGAATGGAGTTACCAGATGTTGTGGTATGAGATCATTGAGGTAGACAAGCTCTAGCCAGTCATTCTAAAATTCATGGAATACGCAGCTTTGAAGAAGCAGGAGGGCAACCCTATTATCAATGAAGAGCTCCTGAAGGAATAGCTACAGCAAAAGACAAAATGCTACAGTGCTGTCACTAAAGGACAAAATAGGGAAAGGGACAAGAATGTAATTTTAAATTGTAATATACTTGGGGGTAGGTGAAACCCTATTTTGTAGTGAATCTTGGCCATTCATTTAACTTTTTGGGCACTATAAATAGGTGTCTCCTCTCATTTGCAAAGGGAGTTGAGTTATTGTAAAGACATGTTGCTGAAATTTATAATGAAAATATATCTGACTTGGTGTATTTTTTGATTTCTCCACATGTTTCATGGTTCAATCTCCACTGTTAGATGCTTTAGTTAGATTCACATTGTTGTTTTAGTTAGTTGTATCCTTGCTTTGACAGATTTTAGTCATGTTGCTCTGTGATTATAGAAATTTCTGTTGTGTTGATGCCTCCCAGCCCATACTTTTTGTTGTTTGTTGCTGGTAAATGGCCTTGCAAAGCTAGCCTGGGCTGAAATTTGAAGGCGCTCTTTGAATCTTTATCTTTATTCATGCATGTAAATGGAGGATGAATGGTAAAATATTTGCAGACCTTTGAAGATAGCATAGATTTTACAATACTGTAGATTTCTTGGTTAAGTGGAATCATGTTTGAAGGGAGCTGTCCATAGCAAAGAATCCATGATCACTGTTCAGAGTTAGTCATAGATCTAGGAACCTTTCCTTTCCCCTTCTCTTTTCCTTTTTTTTAAGAAACAACCTGTGCTAAGGTTCATTGCACATTGTAAAGCCAAACTTGAAGAAAACATCAAAGTTTTAGATTATTGTTCGAACCTACATCAAAGTAAACTTTAATCCCCATCTTAGAAACTTCAAATTTGAAGGCCCACATCACATCTAGCTACGTAAGTCTACCCTATGATTACCAAAAAAATCACATCAAAATTCAACTGAGGAATTCCATGCAAGTCATGACCTGACACCTGAGAGACCTTGGGGATATTTTCAGCAGTTTGCAGTTGGAGATTTCCTTTCAAGAGAGGTAGTGCACATACACATTACCTGTGTTGAGAAGTGTACAAAACACACATCAACACTAACCCTTTTAAATCTCTCATATTAGTTATAATTAAAGGAAAATGCAAGGGTGAATGAATTAACAACAATTTGGTGACTTCAATGGGATGTTTTCCTTTAAAATATGGGCTCTAAAATAATTAATTGTACATTGCCATGAAGACATAGGGCCTTACAAAAATTGAAATGAATTCCTCATAATAGACATTAGAATACCTTAAACAAAAAAAATAGAAAAAAAATGTGCATAATGCACTTGGAGGGATGCAAAACAATTGAGATCATACATTCTCCTTATGAGAATGAAAAGTGTGCAATAACACTTCTTGGGAAACAACAATAACAATCTAAGATGATATGTACATGATTAAAATAATTTCAAAATTAGGGTTTGAGTTGTATCCACTTCACTATGATGGGAAGAGCTTCACCATTCAACTTGGAGAGTTGGAAAGAATTGGCCTCCTTATAGCTATTTATGATATATGGGCCACTCCAAATGGAATCAAAATTTGTGGCACAACCACAATAGGAGGGTCCTCAAAGAGAACAATCCAAACCATGTAGCAAGAGTAACACAATAGAAGCAACACAAAATATGGAGGAAAATGCAGATGCAAATATTCTCATTAACATAAATCTTAGTTACAATCGGCCGGCAACATCCAAGCTTACGGATTCAGCTCACAGGCCTGATATAACATGTTAAAAAATACAACATTCCAATATACTCATATATGCGAGCTGAAATCTTATGAATCTAATCCGAGACTTATCTACTTATTATTCATTTCTTTTCTAATGATTTATTACAAGCTTTATACCATATCCGTAGGTCTAGAAACATCTGCGTCAGCCAAAGATCATCACAATCTCCTATAAAGGAAAATGTAACATGCACATGAACAGGTCGGCCTCAAATTTGAATTACTCCTCGGTGAATGTATAGGATGAAGTGTGGATCTATATTTAAGGTCGGGGTCACTCCATAAAACATTTAAAATCGCACCATTAAGATCCACAAGTCACAAGGACGATCCACGAATGATCAAATTAACCATTAGGTTTGAAAATTATTCTAGTGCCAGTTCAAGAAACTAACACTAAATCCAGAAGCAATAACTTGCCGAAAAATGATCCAATCACACTCAAATCTTGGAATAAGGAAAAATAACATGTCCAAAATGAAAATGTAGATCCACAAGGTCTAGTGAGAAAATATGATGAATCCACCAACATGAATTGAGCAAGAACTGAAAAAGAACAAAACTAAAAGAAAATATTTTTGGGTTGATGCAAGATTTCCAAGAACCAAGGATGCTCCTGCATCAAACATTCGGGGTTAATGAAAAGTGGGTCCCTCACTTTGCTAGGGCCAAAGGGAAACCAATATGGTCTACCTCAACCTGAGAAATCCAAGAAAAATCCTCCACTAGTTTTCCTTTCCACTTCACAAGATATTCTTTGTACTATTTCCCACGATTCTTCCTCCCATCTCTGATATCTAAAATCTCTTCTATCTCATTTGATTGCTACTTAGGAAACTGATTCTCCAATTTTTCTTTACTATCTTCACTGAACTCTACTTCATGGTATTGATGTAGAACTGAAATGTTGAATATAAGTGATATACCCATTCCATCTGGTAACTCCACTTCATATGCATTTCCTGAATCAAATTTCTTCAAAATCTTACAAGGTCCAAACTTTCTCATCTTTAGCTTATTGTATGTGCCAACTGGAAATATTTCCTTCCTCAAGTACACCATTACTTCATCTCCAACTTCAAACTCCTTATGTCTCTACTTTTCATCTACTTTCTCCTTATACTTCTAGTTCATATCTTCCAAATGTTGCTTGACTTGATTATGCACTTTCTTCATATGTTCTACAAATTCCTTTACTTTTGCACTCCTTTTATCTTCCATACTAATGTCTCTCAACTTTGATATACCTCTAGGATGAACTCCATTAACAATCTCAAAAGGTGTCTTTCCAGTTCTCTTGTTCACTGAATTATTGTAAGAAGACTCTACTTGTGCAAGGACTAAATCCCAACTTTCGATCTTCTCTCCAACCAAACATCTCAGCAAATTCCCCAAACTCCTATTCACTACCTTTGTATGTCCATCAATCTGTGGGTGAAATGTAGAACTAAACTTTAGATCTATCTTCAATTTCTTCCAAAGTGTCCTCCAAAACTAACCAACAAACTTTGTATCTCTGTCTGAAACAATACTCCTAGGTAATCCATGCAATTTGACCACTTCCCTGAAAAAAAATGTTTGCTACATGTATTGCATCTGTTGTCTTCTTACAAGGTATGAAATGTGCCATTTTAGAAAATTTGTCCACTACCAAAAATATAGAATCATTACCTATCTGTGTCTTTGGCAAACCAAGTATGAAATTGATGCTAATATCCTCCCAAGGTCTCTCTGGAACTGTCAAAGGCTTATACAGTCCAACATTTTGACTACTCCCTTTTGTAACTTGACAAACTCTGCAACTCTACAAAAATTTCCTAACATCCTTATGAATCTATGGCCAAAAGTAACTCTCACTCACCAATGCTATTGTCATATCAATGCCAAAGTGTCTTGACAATCCTCCACTATGTTTTTCTCTTACCAAGTTATCCCTCATTAAACTCTAGGGTATACACAATTGATTCCCTCTAACAACATATCCTCCTGAATGAAATAATCCAACCATGGACTCCTATCCTCTAAAAATAGTTCTTTACAAGCTCTCCAAGGTTCTACAAAATCTAGGTCTTCCTCATACAAGTTCTTCAATTCATCAAATCCTAACACCTCCACTCTCATCTTTGCCAGTAAATTCCTTCTCCTACTCAAAGCATCAACAACTCTATTTGACTTTCCACTTCTATGTTTCAAAACAAAAGTATAACTCTGGAAGAATTCTACCCATCTCATGTGTCTTTGATTCAACTTACCTTGACTGTTCAAATATTGCAATGCTTGATGATCCATATACAACAAAAACTCCTTAGGCAACAAGTAATGTCTCCACTTCTTCAAGGCTTGAACTATGGCATAAAAATCTTGATCATACATTGAATATCTTCTTCTAGCATCATTCAAATTCTCATTGAAATAAGCTACAAGCCTCCCTTCTTGACTCAACACTACTCCAATTGCATTTCCACTTGCATCATAATCTACTTGAAATACCTTATTAAAATCTGGTAAAGCCAACACAGGCTACTCAATCACCTTCTATTTCAACAACTCAAAACTTTGATCTACTCCAGATGTCCACCTAAAATCCTTCTTATCTCCTCACATTGTTTCTATCATAGGATTGTAGATAGAACTGAAATTCCTAATGAACTTCTGGTAGAAACTAGCCAATCCATGAAATGATCTTACCTCTCCAATGCTATTCGGTGTAGGCCACTCAACAATTGCTCTTACCTTCTCAGGGTTCATCTTCAATCCATCCACTGATATCACAAATCCCAGATATACCAATTATTCCTTGATAAAACTACACTTCTTAATGTTTATCAACAACTGCTCTTCCCTCAACCTCTGCAAAACTTGTCTTATATTCCACAGATGTTCTTCTCTATTCTTACTGAAAATCAATATGTCATCCAAGTAAACAATCACAAACTTACCCAAGAATTTCTTCAATACCTCATTCATCAACCTCATGAAAGTACTCAATGCATTTATTAGTCCAAAAGGCATCACCAACCACTCATACAATCCTTCATTTTTTCTTGAATGTTGTCTTCCATTCATCCCCTTCTCTAATTTTGATCTGATGATATCCACTCTTCAAATCTATCTTTTTAAAGTATCTAGCTCCACTCAAACAATCCATAATGCCATCCATCTGGGGTAAAGGAAATCTATATTTCACTGTGATCTTATTTATGGCTCTAGATTATGTACACATCCTCCATTCTCCATCCTTCTTAGGTGCTAACACAATAGGTACTACATAGGGAATTAAACTTTCTCTGATCAAACCCTTCTTCAACAACTCTTGCACTTGTCTATTCAAATCTTCATTCTCTGTCAGTGTCATCTGATGTGCTTCTTTATTAGGAAAACTAGCTCTAGGAATCAAATCCATGCAATGACTAATAATCCTTACAGGTGGCAATCCATCAGGTGCATGATCTAAAATGATCTCCTCATACTCTATTAGCAACTCCTTTATCTCTTCTAGTTTTTCTTCTACATGCCTCAAGTATTCGGCCTTCTTAGGAACCAAGGCATAACACATACTCTCATGTCTCAATCCATGTAGGAATCTCCTTCCATCAACCAAAAAAATTATAGCACTTGTACAAACCTCAACTTTAGGAACATCTTCCAATGGCAAGAAAGTCTGCTTCATCCCATTAGCAAGAATAGTATATATATTATTCTTTCCATCATGAATAGCTTGTCTATCATAATTCCAAGGCCTTCCCAACAATACATGGCATACATCCATAGGCATGATATCACACAAAACTTCATCATGGTAATTTTGTATCTTCAATTTCGCCAAGCATTGTTCACTTACCAATATCTTATGCTCATCTTAATTCCAAGCTATCTGATAGGGCTTCGGGTGTTTCAACCTTTCCAACTTCAATTTGGTCACTATTTCTTCAGAAACTAGGTTCTCAAAGCTTCCACTATCAATAATCACTCTACAACATTTACCAGCTATCTCACATCTGGTTCAAAATAAATTCTTTCTCTACAATGGTTCCTACTCCATTTCACTTTGACACAATTCTCTTTTATTCACCAACACTTCTCCATCTTCCGATTTGTTGGATGATCTAGCATGATCTTCCTCAACAAAGGTTGTCCTTCTATAGTTCTTTTTCTTCCTACTTATCTCTCCCTGATTACATTCAAATTCCCTATGTCCGTCTCCACCACATTTAAAATAAGTTCCCTTGAACACTCTTTTCTCTTTATCATCTTTTCTATAACCCTCATTCTGGTAACCACCATATCCTCCTCTTCGGTAAGAGTTTCCATCATCTCTATAGTATGAATTATCTTTCTTACTAACCTCCTTATCCTTATTCTAATCTTCAAAAGTTCCTCTTCCTCTAGTAAAAATTCTTCCTCTCTTAAATCTTCCACCTCTTCCTCTTTGTCTCTGCTCATGTCTTTTATTCAACTTCTCTTCTGCCTTTAGGACACATTGATATGCTTCCTCCACACTCTGCAACTTGATCAAACTAATCTCATCCTATATAGATGACCTAAAACCATTCACATATCTAGATACTTGCTCGATCTCATCCTCTGAATGTCCAAATCTGATATTCAACTTGGAGAACTCCTCAGTATACTCTGTCACACTTGATTCCTTCTGCTTCAAATTTTTCAATTTTTGAAACAAACTAATCTGATAATCTATGGGCATAAACTTTGTCTTCAACTTATTCACCATCCGATCCCATGACTTTATCTTTTCTTTTCCTCTTCTTTTCCTATCTATCTGCAAATGTTCCCACCAAAGGGATGCATGTCACTTCAACTTTGTACAATAAAATTTCACCTTCTTATCTTTAGTGGTGCCTTCAAAATAAAAACAGGTCTCCATCTCTATTATCCAATGAAGCAATTCTTTTGAATTAAACTTACCATTATAATCTGATGGATTGAAATGTGGTTTTTTGTTTGCTCTAGTTAGGGCTCTTATGAACCTCTCTTCTCCCTGATCCAAGCTAGGTTGATCTTCTCTTCCCCTTTCTTCATTTACTTCTACCTCTTCAGCACTCACATCATCAACTAGTTGACATCTTCTCTGGGTTGTTTCAATTGCATCTAATATGGCAGCAATTCCTCTCAACATCTCCATTAAAGTTGGGTCTACATTTCCACGCGCTTCATTTCCTCTAACATTTCTTCTTCCCGCCATCTTTATACAAGTCCTCTATAGCTATAGGTTGGATCCTCAATCTACCACCCCAAAACAAATCTTCAATAGGACTCCACAAATTCTAATGACCTCACACAAATTTAATCTTGCTCTAATACCAATTTGGCACAGCCACGGTAGGAGGGTCCTCAAAGAGAACAATTTGGACCATGCAGCAAGAGTAACACAATAGAAGCAACACAAAATATGGGGGAAAATGCAGATGCAAATATTCTCATTAACAAAAATCTTAGGTACAATCGGTCAGCAACATCTGGGCTTACGGATTTGACTCACAGGCCTGATACAACATTCCAATATGCTCCTATATGCGAGTTGAAATCTTACAAATATAATCCAAGACTAATCTAATTATTATTCACTACTTTTCTAATTATTTATTACAAGCTTTATATCATATTTGTAGGTCTAGAAACATCTGCATCGGCCAAAGACCATCACAATCTCCTATGAAGGAAAATGTAACATGCACATGAACAGGTCAGCCTCAAATTTGAATTACTCCTTGATGAATGCATAGGATGAACTATGGACCTATATTTAAGGTTGGGGTAACTCCATGGAACATTTAAAATCACATTGTTAAGATCTGAAAGTCACGTGGACAATCCACGAACAATCAAATTAACTGTTAAGTTTGAAAATTATTCTAGTGCCAGTTCAAGAAACTGCCACTAAATCCAAAAGTGATAACTTACCGGAAAATGATCGAATTGCGCTCAAATCTTGTAATAAGGAAAAAGAACATGTCCACAATGAAAATGAGATCCACAAGGTCTAGTGAGAAAATATGATGAATCCACCAGCATGAACTGAGTAAGAACTGAACAAGAACAAAACTGAAAGAAAATATTTTTGGGTTGATGCAAGATTTCCAAGAACCAAGGATGCTCCTGCATCAATTTGAATGTCTCCAAAACTTGGCTCTATCTGCATACCACTTTAATACCAAATCGCCCCCCTTAAACACTCAGTAAACTACCTTCTTATCAATAGTCCTTTTGACCTATTCTTGATGATTTTTGTGGGTTTACATCACTTTCTTTGTAGTTTCTTTGGTCTCCATCAACTCAACCAATCTTACTACCATGACATAATTTTCTAATAGATCTAGTTTTTTGGGATAAATAAAGAGCAAGCAACTCAAGTGACAATGTAATCCTTTCTTCCCTTCCATAAACAAGAATAAATGGGGTATTACCAATAGCTCTCTTTGGAGTGATCTTATCATCCCAAAGGGCTATCTTGAGCTTGATGTGTCAAGATCTTTGGTTGTCTTCAATTGTTATCTTGACAACCTTGATTAAGTTCTTATTGGTAGACTTAACTAATCCATTACCTTGATGGTAATAATTTTAGGATTTATTTAAGTAGACACCATGATTGATTTCCCATTTATTAATTTGGAGGCCCATAAAGTCATTATCATAAATTATAGTGGATGGAACATCAAACCTTGTGACCATTTTATCAAGGAATATCAAGATGTAGCATTTAGTAGCTTATTTTATTGAAATTACATTTTTATACCTTGTAAAATAATCTATATCTATTTAAACCCACCTATGGCTAGCATTGGAAGGTGGATTGGTTACACCAATGAAATATAAACCCCATCAAGAATAGGGCTAGTATTTTTGAATGGGATTAGAGGGAGGGAAACTAACCTTTTTTTTCTATAAAATAAAGCATGTTTCTTATTATCCCTCACCCATATATGGGAATCATTAATTATGGTTGGCCAATAATTTCCAAATCTCATGATTTTAATTGTAGAAATCCTTGTAAAGAAATGACCACTAGATGGGTCATCATGGAATTATTCCAACCTTTTAGCCTGATATTTTTCAATGCATCTTAACAAAACATCATTGATGTCTATTCTAAACATTATGCCACCCAATAGGAAAAATGGGATGGACTATAACCTAAATTTTATTCTCTTTGATCTACCCATTTTTGTAGGTTATCTTCCTTCCTAAAAAAGTGGTCATGTCATGCACCCAACTACTTTGAACATCAATATTAGTTGGTTGGTCCTCTTGTATAAAAATGGAAACCTATTCTTGAGCCTCAAAATTTTATGCAAGCTCTCACACAACCCTTTTCCCCTTATGAGATTGGTGATATTTATGTCTACATCATATTCCATGACTTTGGTGATCTATTTGGCCTTCTTCTCACCAATGTCTCTTCTCAAAAGGAACTCTCTGATGCTGCATGGTGAACAATCAACTAAATCTTGTTTTTGGAGAGTATATGTCTAAAATTTTGAGTGCTCTAACAACAACAAAGAATTTTTTTTAAGCAACCATACCCTAGCTCATAATATTTAATACCTTCACTACATAAATTGATTGGATGCTATAAGTTGTTGATGTTTAGCTATTTTAATTGTTGACATTCCATTCCATCTTATATGACTCATAAATAAGAGCATACCTTTGATCAAAGATGGAATAGATGATGTACCTTGAAGTTGATATGGAAAAGATGGTGTAACTCCTTCTTCACATGCGATTGATAATTTACTTTCAACTTGAGATGTGGTAGATTGTGTCCCTCCATCTTGACTTGTATTAGAGGACATGTATCCAACTACAGAATTCAAATCTCTCAATGCACGAAGGTTTTGCATCCATTCCCTTTTTTCCACCAATACCATATCTCTCATTGATGGTTCATGTACCTCTTCAATTGGAATGTCTTCTTCTATAGTTTCCAATTTACTCTTCTCAAAAAGTTATCTCATATGTTATGTTTTCTTTGCATTCTTAGCTTCTTGCTCTTCCTGTGTTGGTTTAATCCTTAACTATTTCCTCGGCATGACAAATAATTTTATTTATAGCATGAAAAAGAGATAAATATTAGTTCTTGAAAAATGAATCCATATAAATAAATGGAATATGTCATTCAACCCTTCATACAAAATCAATAAAATCATAATGTAGAAGAGTAAATGTCACTCAACCATGATGAATAAAAAATTGCACTAAGAACACATCGTAGGATTTTGATGCAACCTTTAAACAAAGCCCATATAATCTCAATGGCATATATTTCATTAGAAATTCAAATGAAACCTATACAACTCAATGACATATACACCATTAAAACTAAAAATAAAACTCATACAATCAAAACACACTATCATAAATATTTCTAACCATGATGCATGGTTAAGCACACTAGACACATAATGTAGGAGTTTTATGCATATAATTCATGATGGAAGCTTCACTCAAAAGGAATTAAAATCAAAGGATAATATATCATTCAACCTTAATGCACATCATATATGACATATTCAATTAGATCCATTACACACTGGAGTTGATGTCACTCAACCATGGTGAATGCACATGCACACTAGGCATGGCATAATAGTTTCATGTATATTAGCCATATAAATAATGTCACTATTCCTAATGCATAAGTGCACTAGGACACACCATAAGACTAAATAGCATGCATGGTATTGGATGATTTGTTGGCAACACAAGGGCAGACAATTGAGAGAGGGTGGTGAATCAGTTGTCACAAAAATTATACATATTAAACTTATTCTTAGATCTGATAATAAAACATGAAAGCATAAACCATCACCACATCAAAAATGCACATAACACCAATATTTTTACGTGGAAACCTTGTTAGGGGAAAAACCATGGTGGAGGTTAGTCCACAAGATTATACCTTGTTAAAAGTATTAAAAATGGGGAATGCACATGCATTCAGGCACACTACCTAGAGCACATTGCTCAAATAAAAAGGGCTTACTACCTAAAAGAAAACTCACTGTCTTACAGTCACATTCGGATTACATCCGAAAGATTTTGAACTGAGAAAATAGCATCTTCTAATGCCTGATTACAATTTTGGTTAAGCACATAAACACTTTCATTTGCTCACTCTTCTTCACACTTTACTTTTGTCTCTAGATGATTAGAACATTGTTTGCACACAAAATACATCACACACCATACCATCAAATGGTATAAACAATCGATCATATATATCTGCAACTAAGGATAACATCAACTACATGTAGGCCCAACAAAATATGAAACATGTACAAACTGCTGGCCCAAATCAATAAACACTTTATCAATGCAGACCAAACAATGTTGGCAAAAACATAGTAAGGACCCAAAACAACATCCTCAAATATGAAACACCTTAAAAAATTATGCCTCGCAGATCCACAACACACTACAATCACCCTATCGGCCATGATCATGAAAAAAATGAACTCATAGAAGAAAATCACCAATCGCAAGCACAACGATCAATGGAGACCAACAACATAGATAGAGAATGATCTAGAAACATCCACAAGCATCATGAATCAACACAGAAGCTTCTGCAATAACTCAAATTATGAGAATTACATCATCTTCTTTCAAGAACATGAACTAAAACAATAGAACAATTGTCAGAACACAGATACTCATAACTCAATCAAATATTCATGTGAACCTCTAAAACTTCATGTGGATAAACTAGATATACTTGACAAAAAACACTTTAATCTATAACCTCTTATCATCAATATACTGAGCTAGTCACCATACTGAACTTCATTGCATCACTGACAACCTGCAACTTATTTTATTACAATTTTATCAATATCCTTGACATATAAAGCCTTAAATATATTAATGGTAATAGTGTTTACATCAATGACAACCACATATTAGCAATATCCAACAATCTCCCCCTTTTTCATTGATGGAAACACATGATGTGAAAAACACCATCAACGATACTTTCTCTTTACACTTTCTCCCCCTTAAATTTTGACTCTTTTCTCCTTAACTCTTTCATAGTTTTTCACATGACTCTTCTCCCCCTTTGACATCAATGAAAAAGGTTCAGATTATCTTTCTCCACACAAGATTTGAACCACATTTTTGATCATCTGACTACTCCGCTTGAGTAGCAACCACGACAAAATCAATCTGGATCACAATATATTACTATGAAATGCATGGACTGATGCAAGTCAATGCATCTTAATTCTGATTAGGAGGGGTAATCACCCCTAGCTTCCCTCTAAGATACTCAAAAGTATCCTTAGGCAAGGGCTTGGTAAATATATCTGTAATTTGTTCCTTAGTGGGCACATACTCCAATCTGACTTCCTTTTCACTCACCTTCTCTCTCAAAAAGTGAAACTTGATAGATATATGCTTGGTTTTTTAATGCAACACCAGATTCTTAGAAATGTTAATTTCACTTGAATTATCATAGAATATAGCAATAGGTTCATCATACAAAAATTTGATATCTTTCAACATCTACTTCATCCACAATTTTTGAGTACAATTGTTAGCAGCAACAATGTATTTTTCCTCTGCAATAGATAAAGAAATGGCATTTTGCTTCTTACTTAACCATGGAATTAGCTTCTTTCCCAAGAAAAATGCACCACCACTAGTACTCTTTATATCATTCACATCTCCTGCCCAATCAACATCAGTAGAGGCACTTAAAGTAAGGTCATCTTCTTTAGGATACAATAGGCCAAAATCAACTATCCCCTTCAAGTACCTGAAAATCCTCTTCATAGCTATCACATGAGATTCCTTAGGATCAGCTTGAAATCTTGCAACATTGCATACTACATTCATGATATCAGGTCTAGTTTGAGTCAAATAGAGCAATCCACCAATCATGGATCTGTATCTAGTCTGATTTGTTTTAGGAGAATCATCATCTTGTTTCAACTTACATCCGGTCGCCATAGGTGTACCAATTGGATTTGAATCTTCCATACCAGACTTCTTTAGCAATTCTTTCACATACTTGGACTAAGATATAAAGATCCCTCTATCTAGCTGAGTAATTTGCATTCCCAAAAATAATTTCATTTCTCCAATCATAGACATCTCAAACTCACTCTACATCTCATCAGCAAACTTCATGCACAAACCATCATCTCCTCCAAAAATGATATCATCAAAAAAGACTTCAACAATCAAATCTTTATCATGGTCAGTCTTGAAATACAAATTACTATCAGCAGTACTTTTATTAAATCCAAGCTTCAAAAAATACTTGTGAAATCTGGCATACCATACTCTTGGGGTTTGCTTAAGTCCATACAATGCTTTCTTCAACCAGAAAACCATATCTCCTTGATCAGTCAATTGAAATCCATTAGGTTGCTCAATATACACTTCTTCTTCCAGTTCACCATTTAGAAATGTTGACTTGACATCCATCTAATAAACCTTGAAGCTTTTGTAAGCAACACAAGCAAGAAATAGTCTCATAGCTTCAATCCTAGAAATAGGAGAAATTTTTTCTTCAAAGTCAATTCCTTCCATCTAAGAATATCCTTTACACACAAGTCTTTCTTTGTTTCTAACAACTTCACCTTGCTCATTTAGTTTGTTCCAAAAGACCCATTTAGTTCCAATTACATTTTTATCCTTAGTTCTAGGAACAAGAATACATGTATCATTCTTCTCAATTTGCAGTAGTTCTTCTTTCATTGCTTCCACCCAATGTTCATCTTTGCATGCTTCATTGACACTATTAGGATCAGTCTTTGTAGATCAAATAGTATTCTTCTACAATCCTTCCCCTAGTTTGAACACCTTTGTTCTTATCACCTATAATTTGATCTTCTGAATGATTTAGTCTTACATACCTTGGAGTCTTAGGGTATTCTTGAATTTCAGGCTCTTGTGATCTCACTTCTGCACTTTCACAAGTTTTTTCCTCTCGATTTTCCAAATTCACTGGAATGATCTGAACTTGATTTAGAGATTGAGATTTCTTTCCTTTATTTGAATTGTCATTCTGATCATTTGAATCATTTCTATAGCTTTTGGATGGTCTGACTGTGTCTTCATCAACCTTGACATTATCACTTTCAATTACTTTCCTTAATCTCTTATTATAGCACCGGTAGGCTTTACTTTTAGTAGAATAACCAAGAAAGATTCCTTCATCACTTCTAGCATCAAACTTTCCTATATCTTCATCTCTTTTGATATAGCATTTTCTCCCAAATATTTTGAAGTATCTAACAGTAGGCTTATAACCAAACCATAGCTCATAAGGAGTCTTACTAGTATCACCTTTGGCATGTATCCGATTGAGAATGTAAACGACAGTACTCATAGTTTCTCTCTAGTAGATATGCAAAAATTTCCTTCTAGCATCATGGTCCTAGTAGCTTCTTGAATTGACCTATTCTTCCTTTCCACAACTCCATTTTGCTAAGGGGTCTACAGGGTAAATAATTGTCTCTTTATCCCATGCTCTTAACAAAAAGAATTAAACTCACCAAAAGTGAATTCACCACCTCTATCTGATCTCAAACATTTAAACTTCAAACCTATCTCTCTCACAACCATAGCCTTAAAAATCTTGAATTTCTCTAGAGATTCAAATATTTCCCTTAAGAAAGTAACCCAGAACAATCTAGAATAATCATCAATAAGTAACATGAAATACCTGTCTCCTTGTAAACTTCTGACTCTAGAAGGACAACACAAGTCAGTATGCACAAGCTCCAATACTTCATTTGAGCAATGTTGTTTGATCTGAAATGAAACTCTAGTTTGCTTCCCTAACTGACATTCCTTGCATATAGCATTAGTAGGTTTTATCAACTTAGGAAGATCTTTCACTACCTAAGTAGAACTTATCTTGATAATATTGTCAAATTTTACATGACACAATCTCCTATGCCACAACCAATTTTCATCAACTTGAGCAATCAGACAACTTTTACTAGTAGCACTTAGGTGAAAGATATTACCTTTTTTTTGTATCAGATGCAATCACATTTTCAGAACTCCCCAATATTCTACACTTTCCATCCTTGAATTGAAGATTGTATCCCTTGTCAACCATCTATCCAACACTTAAGAGATTATGCTTCAAACCTTCCATGTATAGAACATCATTAGTATTATGCTTACCATCAAGAGAAATGGATCCTCTATCAAGGATTACACCAACTTTGTCATCACCAAATCTTACAACACCACCATCATACTTTTCCAAGCTCACAAATTTACTTTTATCACCTGTCATGTGATGAGATCATCCATTGTCAATCACCCATTCATATTTTTCTTCAACTCTGGCAGCTAGAGCTTTCTCCACATTTATGCAACTAGTAGATTTAGTAGGTACTAGATCATTTTCCTTGATAGAAATAAATACCCATTCATCCTCAATTAAATTCCCTTTATTAGATTCATCATTTGTCACACCTTCATCAGTAGCATAATAACACTTTCTTTGGAATCTAGGCTTGTTAGGTCTTGGATTAGGAACTCTTTCCAGACACCTTGAGACAAAATGACCTATCTTATTGCAAGAAAAATATTTAAGAGGCAATTTCCCTTTATACTTGCCTTCTCCTCTAGCTACCCTCTTGACAATAAGTGCTTAAAGCTCGTCTAGTTTTCTCTCTTCTTCTACAATATCTCTCATTTCCTACTCATACTTAGACATTTTTCTAGAAGAAATTTCTCCTAGATCATATCTCTACTTATCTTTTCCAAAGATAGTAGATTTGAATGCAGATTCTATCTTAGGAAGAGATTCACCAAACTCACTTAACTCAAAAGCAGCAAGCTTACTAATCAACATGTCTCCGGTTACATTTGTCACAGTCTGGATCTCCTCAATAGTAGCAACTTTGTGTTTGTATGCAATAGGAAAGGATCTGAGAACTTTAGCAACAATCTCTGATTCTTCTAATGTTCCACCAACACATCTGATAATACACACAAGTTCATTCACTCTCTGCATAAAAGAAGTGATGTTCTCATCTTCACCCATTCTCAATGTTTCATATTTCCCTTTTAGGCTTTGTAGCTTAGCAATCTTCACATGGGTATCACCTTCATATAGAGTTTCCAAATTTTTCCAGATCTCATAAGCAGTCTTCAACTCCATTATATTTGTCATCTCGGAATCAGTCAGAGCACTCAACAATGCTTCCTTAACCCTAATATTGTACTTGGCTTCCTTAATATCACCTACAGTAGAAGGACCATTTTGTGGGATGATATACCTATTCTTTGTAATTTTCCAGTAAGGTTCACCAATGCATCTCAGATGACACTCCATTCGATTCTTGCACAAAATAATTAGTTCCATCAAATCTCGAACTATCCTACTTATATGTCATCATCTCAGATCACCTCAAGCGGTCAAGCTTCTCTGGAAGAACCTGCTCTAATACCAATTATTGGCAACACAAGGGCAGGCAATTGAGAGGGGGGGTGAATCAGTTGTCATAGAAATTATACATATTAAACTTATTTTCAGATCTGACAAATAAACATGAAATCATAAACCATCACCACATCAAAAACACACATAACACCAAGATTTTTATGTGGAAATCCTGTTAGGGGAAAAACCACGGTGGAGGTTAGTCCACAAGATTATTCCCTGTTAAAAGTATTACAAATGGGGAATACATATGCATTCAGGCACACTACCTAGACCACACTTCTCAAATAAAAAGGGCTTACTACCCAAAAGAAGACTCACTGTCTTACAGTCACATTTGGATTACATCCTGATGTAGAGCAAAGGAAGAAACAACAATACTTCAAAAAATTCTCATTCAATCCCTTACGAAAATCACTTCAATTTCTTTGAATTTCTTCATGGCTACAAAACCCAACTCTCCAAACTTGACCCTAAACCTTTATAAAACTCAAACCAGACCTTCATAAATCTTCAAAATCATCATTTTAACAGAAATAAATCAATTACACAACCTTATTTCTCTGTTTTATCAGATTTACCAATTATTTGCACCAAAAACTCAAATTTTGCTTGAAGGGAATCAAAACACTAAATCGGGTGTAATTTTCAAACCAGATTGAATCTCAAAAAAATAAATACATTTTTGAGCACCCATTTCGGCCATTAAAAACATATTTCATTTTTAGGTACATTTGTTTTGGAACACAGGCTTGTTGTTCAGACTTCTTTGTTACAAATTAGATTGAAATAACCAGATATGCATGCAAACAGTCACTTATAACTTTCACATATCAACAAATTAATCCAATCGCTCCAGTCAGAATTTATAAGATATCATTATGGACATTTTATCCAATTTTTAGTAAAATCCAACAGTTAAATTGTGAGAAACACGAATTTTACTACAAACTGTTACCCTATATTAGAATTTAGACTGTATTTACAAAAATTAGCATAACTTCTTTAAAAATGAACCAATCTGCATGAAACGAATTGGAAATGGAAGGTGATTGTTCCCTCTAACACTTAAAAATATTTATTCCATCATTTGAGGCCGTAAAAATCAGTACAAAGTCTGGAAACTGTGAATTTTCTGAAGAAAATTACAGAAAACTGTGCTTTCCATTATTCCATTTCAAATTTTCAATCACCCACAAGCTTACGAACATACAAAGAGCATTTTTAAAGATATTACAACATGAATAATCAGTTTCCAACTGATTTACAACTTCCCACTAATGTTTAGTCTCCCTAATGACTTTTTTTTTAACTCCCTAATTCTTATTTTATGCAACTCTTACATTGTTTTGCAATTTTGACATTATTTGTTGACAATTTTGCATTTTTCAAATTGACAAGACTTTAATACATTATAAATTACTTCAATGACCCTTATTACAAGGTGAAATATCAAATTGAACTAATTTTTCAAACTTTCCACTAGGAAATAAAATTGTCTCAAGGTGCTCCTGCACCATACTCCCGGCCAAGAAAAAGATCCAAGTCCACTTGGATTGATATTGCCAACAACCTTCGTGTCTGGTATGTCCTGCCTCAGATTGACCTTGCTCTTAATCACCTTCATCTTCACCTTTGGTTTAAACTTGTCCATGCAAATTATTGATCTACCATGCTTCCCCTTTGAAATCATATGCCTTACTCCTTCATACATCTCAAAACCATGCTTTTCCCTTTGTCCTTCAACCTGCAAACAATCCTTTGTCCAAAGCATTAGTAACACAATGAAATAATATAAGGTGACAATCATGATACCTCCATCATGCTACAACTCCTTGCAAACCTCTATGAACAATTCATCCATGATCATTCCCTTAACCAACTAAATGTCCTCAACCTCTAGAATCAAGTATATGCTCTTGATCTTCTCTTCATCTTCATGACTTGGATTATCTACAACTTCTTCTTCAATGAAGTATTCCCTTGCATCTTAAAAGGATTCTTGTTCTATCATTCTGATTTCCCTTCTCCTCTTTTTGATTATCTTGTGAATAGGCCATGAAACTTTCTTGTGTATTTTCAAGTGCCAACTCATTAAGTGCTTCATCTGTTGTTATATCTTCTTTATGGATTCTAGGAACTCTCTATCCATCATTTGCATATCTTGTTTAATCTCAGCAATCTCTTTATCAAACCTCGATTGTCTCTTCTTCTTCTTTCTCTCTTCCTCTGCTTGCAAATGCCTTCTCAAGTTCTCCATCCTCTCAAGCAAGATTCCTCCTTGCTTCACAACACACTTTCCTGCAAACAACCACCAAACACACAACTACAAACCAAAAACCACAACCAACTTATCAGCCCATATATTTTCTGGGATTTGATACCAATTTGATGTAGAGAAAAGGAAGAAACAACAATACTTCAAACAATTCTCATTCAATCCCTTACAAAAATCACTTCAATTTATTTGAATTTCTTCATGGCTACAAAGCCCAACTCTCCAAACTTGACCCTAAACCTTTATAAAACTCAAACCAGACCTTCATAAATCTTCAAAATAATCATTTTAACATAAATAAATCAATTACACAACCTTATTTCTCTGTTTTATCAGATTTACCAATTATTTGCACCAAAAACTCAAATTTTGCTTGAAGGGAATCAAAACACTAAATCGGGTGTAATTTTCAATCCAGATTGAATCTTAAAAAACTAAATACATTTTTGAGCACCCATATCGGCCATTAAAAACATATTTCATTTTTAGGTACACTTGTTTTGGAACACAGGCTTGTTGTCCGGACTTCTTTGTTACAAATTAGATTGAAATAACCAGATATGCATGCAAACAGTCACTTATAACTTTCAAATATCAAAAAATTAATCCAATCGTTCTGGTGAGAATTTAGAAGATATCATTATGGACATTTTATCCAATTTTTAGCAAAATCCAATGGTTAAATTATGAGAAACATGAATTTTACTGCAAACTATTACCCTAGATCAGAATTTAGACTGTATTTACAAAAATTAGCATAACTTCTTTAAAAATGAACCAATCTGCATGAAACGAATTGGAAATGGAAGTTGATTGTTCCCTCTAACACTTACAAACATTTATTCCATCATTTGAGGCCGTACAAATCCATACAAAGTCTGGAAACTGTGAATTTTCTGAAGAAAATTACAGAAAACTGTGCTTTCCATTATTCCATTTCAAATTTTCAATCACCCACAAGCTTATGAGCGTACAAAGAGCCTTTAAGACATTACAACATGAATAATCAGTTTCCAACTGATTTCCAACTTCCCACTAATGTTTAGTCTCCCTAATGACTTTTTTTTAACTCCCTAATTCTTGTTTTATGCAACTCTTACATTGTTTTGCAATTTTGACATTATTTGTTGACAATTTTGCATTTTTCAAATTGACAAGACTTTAATACATTATAAATTACTTTAATGACCCTTATTACAAGGTGAAATATCAAATTGAACTAATTTTTCAAACTTTCCACTAGGAAATAAAATTGTCTCAAGGTGCTCCTGCACCACATCCGAAAGATTTTGAACTAAGAAAATAGCATCTTCTAATGCCTGATTAAAGTTTTGGTTAAGAACATAAACACTTTCATCTACTCACTCTTCTTCACACTTTACTTCTGCCTCTGAATGATTAGAACATTGTTTGCACATAGCACACAACATACATCACAAACCATACCATCAAATGGTATAAACAATTGAACATATATATTTGCAACTAAGGATAACATCAACTACATGTCGGCCCAACAAAATATGAAACATGTACAAACTGTCAGCCCAAATCAATAAAAAATTTATAAATGCGAACCAAACAATGTTGGCCAAAACATAGTAAGGACCAAACACAACATCCTCAAATTAGGAACACCTTCAAAAATTATGCCTCGAAGATCCACAACACACTACAATCACCCTGTCAACCATGATCATGAAAAACATGAACTCACAAAAGAAAATCATCAATCGTGAGCACAACGATCAATGTGGACCAACAACACAAATAAAGCATGATCTAGAAACATCCACAAGCATCATGAATCACCATAGAAGCATCCACAACAACTCAAATTAATAGAATCACATCATCTTCTTTCAGGAACACCAACTAAAACAATAGAACAACTATCAGAACACAGATACTCATGACTCAATCAAATCTTCATGTGAACCTCTTAAACTTCATGTGGATAAACTAGATATACTTGACAACAAACCCTTTAATCCGCAACCTCTTCTCATCAATATACTGAGCTAGTCACCATACTGAACTTTACTGCATCACCGACAACCTGCAACTTATTTTATTACAATTTTCTCAATATCCTCGACATATACAACCTTAAAGACATTAATGGAAATAATGTTGACATCAATGAAAACCACATATAAGCAATATCCAACATGATTGACATAAAATCCATCTAATCAATCACATAGTTAATGTCATCAATCCTAATGCATAAGAACACTAGGCATATTGTGTAGCCTTTGTGGCATATTTCCTTTAATATCTAGCCATCAAAATTGTTAGATATTCACCATATGAGATTCCCACAACTTATGGCAGCTATACATTCATTGTTTCCAAACAAAACCTGAATATTGTGGGTCTAAAAATGTACATATCAGTCAATTTATGCTACTATACATTTCATATCAAACCATTTCAAAGGGTCTTAAGTTGGCTACACATTTCATATCAAACCTTAACTAGAATTTTCATTTGGATTATTTGTCATATATAAGTGAATTTTGTTATTTTTGGGTGAATTTGAAGTTGTTTCCCAACCATAGAGGGTTTGACAACAAGTTTGTAGCAATTACTTTAGAGAGTGTGAGGAAGATGAGGGAAATGTTGCAATAAAGAGAGCATTCAAGTAGAATATGGCAACCACAAATGTAAAAATAGTGAACCCTTCCACAAGGTTATGGAAAGGGATAAATGATTGGAAAAAGAAGCTCTTTACAAACAAAATTGTGGGCATCAATAGCCCAAATAGAGAAATCAATGACATATATAATTCAAAATGCAATCTTGAAACTCCTTGAAGACATACCTTCTACTAGTTATATAGAAGAATATAATGATATTAGATCCTACTACAATGAGTTTAGCAGAGGATATTGTAGAGGAAGAGATTAAGGTTAGAGAAGGGAGAATGCTCCTTGTTAGAAGTGTGGTAAACTAGGACATTAGACAAATGATTGAAGGAAGAAAGGAAGAAACTATGTGGATATTGCAGCAATGCAAACCATGATTTGTTTGGTTGCCCAAGAACTGCATTCAATACTATAGACACTAAAAAATGTCCTAATCAATGTCATACACTCGAATTGGATTTATTAACATCATTTCCTCTTTATCCATCCTCTTTTCACTCAATTAATTCAATTAGCCTAGCTAATTAATTAATTGCATCATTTTCATCTAATTGGCCTAATTAATTTAATTGGGTTAATTTGTCTCTTTTCGCACTAACACTTCATCTAATTAAATTAAATAAATTAAAATATTTAATTTAATCTCCTAAGTCATCTTATTTAATTAAATAATCCTATGTTATTTAATTAAATATCATATCATTTCCCTTCCCCTATTTATTAAATCATCTAATTTAATAAATATCTTCTAATTCTTCTATTCTCTAATTGCATAAATTAAACCTTTTTTAATTAGCAATTAAACTAATTATTCCTCTAATCAAAGATAATATTCCCATGGAATATTCTTTATCCTTTTTTGCATTGTAGACACATAAAAATGACCTAGGTCTACAAGCTCTATTTTCATCTTTTTCTTCCTAGCATAATTAAGACATTTTAATTATGTCCTTGATCCACTTTTGACTATTAATTAAATAATTCATAATTATTTAATTAATTAATGTCCTTTATTCTTCGTGATTATTAAATAAATAAATTTTATTTATTTATTTAATGTGTCACTAATTATCTAATGTCTTCCTATATTATTTTAATTATTTTTTTCCATTATGTCTTCTTGATTATTAAATAAATAAATTTTATTTATTTATTTAATACGTCACTAATTCTTAAAAGTCTTCTTATAATTAAATAAATTCTTTAATTTATTTAATTATTGCCACATTGACATTTCCCTCATTTAAAATAAAATTATTTATTTAAAATGGTCTTATTTTCTAATTTCCCTCTTTAAATAAATAATTCAAATTAATTATTTACTGTCATGTGACCCCATCTTTTGAATTAAATTAATTTTTAGTTCAAAATAGTCTTTTTCCTCCAAAAATCAAATAATTTCTATTATTATTTGATTTTCTAGCCACCTCTTTTTCTATGCCAATCTTATCTCTTGTCACATGCATTGTTAACCCTTGATTTGATTTTCTAAAAATCAATCCTATCCATTCATTTCAATTTTTTCCTAATGTTTCCCTAACCCGAATTGTGGGTTGTCATATTGAATCTTGTCCATTGATTCTAGGGCATTTCTCAACTTTTAATCTTGGCCATTCCCTCAAAATTGCATTTTCTATAAAATGTCAAATTTTCTCTCATTTTGTCACCTCATGCTCATGTTTTGTCATCTTATGCTCTTGCTATCTTGTCATTCTAGGCTATTTTTTGCATACTTCATAGTTGCTAGTTGCATTTGTGAGGTCATTTAGTTAAAATCCTTCAACATTTGCTTAGGGCTTGTCATAGTCAATAGATTGCTCACATCAAATCTGACGGCAACATCACATTTTCAGCAAGTTGAGAAGGTATAATGGAGGTTAGCCATGGAGAATGAAGACATTGGGTGAGATCTTTTCATTTTTTTTCATGTTATTTCCTTTGCACTTCATTATCACTTTAGGTTTTTATGTTTTGCATTTAATCTGCTAACCCTAGGAAAATTCCCATAGTTACATTGGTGAACCCAATGCCAAAATCGAACATTTTTTTTGTTTTTCTGTATGACATTTTCTGTTTTGCAGGTACAGGCACAACCACGATGCATTTTCTTTGTAGAATGACGTATTTGATTTTTCACAATGCATTTGTTCCCGCAAATGACGCATACACTCTGCTGCGATGCATATGACTTGCATAGTGACACATTTTTTCAACCATGATGCATTTGACTTATAGGTTTCCACATTTTTCTATCATATTCCAATGCACAAAACTAAGTTGTATTTGTTGTACAAAGTGATGCAATCGCTCTACTGTGACGCTTCATCTAGTAAACTTTTTTCTTTCAGATTTTTCCAGATTTGTCTTGACTTCTTTTTGCAATCTATTTTTTCCTTTCTGCAATCCGTTAGTCTAGGGATTTTCTAGTTACTAATGAGTTGTTGTAGCATGTGGCTTTGAGTCTTTTTTGGGTCCAAGGCATCTCTTTGAGCTACTAACTAGTGGTTTTGTAGGTTCGATTGTCCAAGATTTTGATTTTGAAAACATTATGTTTGTTCATTTTTAGATTAGGAAACACTTCAATTGCTGCTTTAAAAAGAACATTTGCTTTTCCTTTGCTTGATTGTGTTTGAAGGTGGTAGGTGATTATTCTCTCACCTTGTGCAAACTAGGTGATCAGAAAACCAGACCCATCTTATTTTATGTTTACCTCGATTCAATAATCAAAGTATCCTCTCCCCTTGTGCACTTGTGCGATCCTAGGTGTAAGGGAAATGGTTATTGACTCTAGAAATTGGGTCTTTCTTGGTGGGAAAAAGTACTCACCCCAAGGTGACTCAAACTGGAAACAAAGCTCTTTGGCTGAGCTATCCCTGGCTGGTATATAAATGTGAATCCTAATGGAAAGACTAGGATTACGAGTGCGGATGTGTCATACAGACAAAGTAGGATTCCCAAAAACCCTATTGAGCGTAACCTCTTTAGGATAGAATTCCTCCTTTAACAGAGCTTAATCTTTTCCCCATGTATGGCCACTTGAACGGGGGTCCCGAACTAAAAACTTTTGTGTAGTAGCCAAAATACTTTTGTTTGCTAGCACAACAATGGTTGTTGTGAAGGCATCCACATTCTCGTAGTTCTTAGTAGAGGTGATCAACCTGCCATGGGAGATTTATGGGGGTTGGAAGCTTGGTTCTCCTAAGAAGTAGTGCATTGTAAGGGGGATCTCATGCAACCAAGCTTCTGGATTCACACGCTAAGAATAAGTGTGGTTGGGGAAACCCACGTGGAATCTAGCAAATATTGTCCTTGCCAAAGCTAGGATTTTTCTTGTCTTATTTGTGCTTGATCAAGACAAAATATTGTGTTTGTTAAGTGTTTTCTTAGACATTCAAACAATCAAACATCACTTATAGATCTAGAAACAAACAGTCAACCTCAAACAATTCATATTTTTGACCAAAATTACCAACAAATTAGACTTTTTGCATTCTACACCGCATTTGTCACGACACATTCACTCAGTTGTATTGCATTCACTCTGCATAACACCGCATTCACTCTGGAAAAATGCATTTTCTTTGCATAACACTGCATTCACCTATCATGAACCACATTTTCTTTTTAGAAAACCGCATTCGCAATAGTGAGCCGCAATTGCTTTTTGTAGAACCGCATTCGCTAAAGCTAAGCTACATCTGCTATACTAAGACACATTTGTGACTTTAAATGACACATTTTCCTAGAAAAAACAAGAACTTTGTCACAAACTAGAAACAAAATTCAAATATGTCCAAACTATCTATAAGCATCTTTTTCCAGTTGTCTCTGTCAGAAACCAGAAAGAAAATTTCTCAAATTATTCAACCATTTGCATCTTTAGTTTGCATTTTACCATAGGGTCATCTTTGCAAATTTTAGTTTTATCCTTAGGCTTCACCACTTTCATTTTCAATCACAAACCAGTCCTTAGGTCCTCATTTCAATTTTATATTTTGGATTAGCAAAACCCTACCATACTTTGCAAAATATTGTCCTTCAAAAGTAGGTTATCATTGGACTTAGTCATCATTATCTTCTTTAGTCATTGTCCTTTCATGAGATCTTTCCAACTCATAATTCAAGTTAGGAAACCTTACTTAGATCAAGCTTAGGGTGGTTGAGAAACCTTCTTCCAAATCATTTATACCTTTGCATTTTCATACTTTAGACATTCAAGTCATTTTAGTCCTCACCTTACATATCTTATCCTTGAAAATCATAAAATATTGTCATAACTTCCATCTTAGTCCTCATTTGGCATCTAGACTTTGCATTGGTCATTCCCTTAGTCAACACTTTCATATTAGTCCTCATTGTCACCTTGGCATTTGGAATTTTTTCTTGACAACCTTATCACCTTTCATTAGTCATTTTCCTTAGGCAAACGTCATTATCACCTTGCATTGACATCCTTTATTCCAAAAAAAAAATTTAAAAAAAAAAAATTGTCATCTTAGTCTACATTGTCCTTTGGCATTAGTCATTTCCTTTAGACAACATTATCATATTGCATCCCTTATTATCAAAAATCCAAAAACATATTTTGCATTGTCATATTACATTGTCATCCCTTATTATCAAAAATCCAAAAACAAAGTGTCATTTAGTTGTCATTTTCATCCTCTTCCTAATTTGAGCAATCCCTTATATGGTTGAGACCAGGCTTCAAAGAAAGAGAAGACAAATGGCTAATTTTGGACAACACAATAACACTTATATATTTTCCAATGACATGAATCAAAACATGAATCAAGACACCACCTTTGTTAATCCTTTCAGTGAAATGAACATGCCTTCTTCGTCACATAATCCCTTTGAACCATTCATACATAAGGATGAACATGGACAAGTATTTGAGGAAGACCTAGAAGCCACAACCCAAAATACAGAAGCGACCTCCTTTGTGGAAGAAATGGTTTTACATGATAGAGACTGATATCTGGCCATACTTCTAAGTCAAGGAGCTAAATTTCCATGTGGATTTGACGTTAACACTTTGAGACCGACCTCTCCTAACTGCAATACCAACAACAACAACAACATTTCCAACACTAGTCAACCTCAAAAAAATATAAGCAATGCTTTGTATGGTGCTACCTCGCAAACTGCCACAAGTACCATTAATTCCACCTCCAATGACACAACCAATCAAAACAATTCCAGTTTAATCAATGCAACATCCGTTGGAGGGACACCAACTATGCTACAAGTCATGCCACAATAAATGCCAACAATTCCAACAATATCTTCACAATCAGTTGGAGCCACCTTTGGGTTCTCATCAATGGGGGCAAGCTCTTCAAATCCTATATTTGGAGCTTCATCTAGTTCCATGGGTGCATCATCATCAAATCCTTTCATTGGTACTTCATTCAATCCCTTCGGAGGAAGAAAATGACGTATCTTTATCCAAGGACCACAACGAAATGTCAACACATCAACACAAATTAATACCAATGCCTCTTAAGGGAAAAACATGAACATTCCCCATGGACAATTTCAACAATTTGGACAAGGCAATAAGAATACGCAACACATGGCATCATTTGGACTCTAAAATGTTCATGGTCAACATAATCCCTAAATTTTGACTCAAATGGACGGAGGGCACATTCTGACATATGCATCACATATTCACATCCATCAACATATACCTAATCAAAACTTTGAATACCAACAACATACAAATCAAAACACACCGTACATCTCGCAACAACACATCCCACAACAAATTCGGATCCATGGTATACCTATCACTCCCATGTGTGATGCAGCAAATAATCCTATAATTGATGCCTTGACAGCTCAAGTAGCTCACTTACAAAAGACCATAGAAAACATGCAAATGTCCAACAAGAAGTCACACATGTCATAGACCTATGCTTATATCCTTTTGACATAAATCTATACATGCCACCATTCCCTCCTGGATATGTGGCACCAAACTTTACCAAATATAAGGGCAAGATGAATCATGTTGAACATGTTTGAGAATTCATGACCAACTGTATGGACATTGCCTATGAACACACTTATTTAATAAGACTCTTCTCTAAGAGTCTTATAGGACCTACACTTGAATGGTTCTCCACTTTAAAAGGGATAAAAACATGGGACGAACTTAAAGAAAAATTTGTGAAAAATTATGCATATAATATTGACATGGACACCTCCATCACTAGCTTATGCACTCTTACACAAGAAGATGCTAGTGAAACTTTTATCCCATTCTTCCAAAGATGGAGAAGTCTAGCAAGTCCCTGCCATATTGACATATCTAAGAAAGAAAAGGTCGACATGTTTATTCAAACACTCTTAGGCCCATTGAAATATTGATTGCAAGTTCATTGCTACACAACCTTCATAGACCTAGTTGAAAAGGGTGTCTAGGTTGATAAAGCTCTCATTGCTAAAGGAGAATTAAAATATGGTCCTAAAAGCACAAACGCAAACCCATCTGTGAACAAAAATAAGTATTGGGTCAAAAATAAACATGTCACCAATAATGGTGTTGTTGATGCCAAGTTAGTGAACATAATAGGTCTAGTGCTTACCCTTAAAGGAGCTCAACTGCAAAACATACCAACAACAACACTGACTTCCCCCATCAATACCACTTCAAATAATCAAACCAGTCAAAATGGTCAAAGTCAAGGACAACCCCACCAAACAAGAAAGTTCCCGAAAAGATGCACATACACTGCTTTAGGGGAACCAATTGAAGACGTCCTTAAGAAACTTCTTCAAAATGGCCTCATCACACTTGAGGACCCTAAGCCATACAACCCAGGGAAGTTTAAACCATCATGGTGGGATGATAGCGCTTTCTGTGATTACCACCAGGCTAAAGGGCATAGGACATCCTCTTGTCGGCAACTAAGAAATATTGTGCAAGACCTTGAAAACTGAACAATTGAATTAGGTGGGTCACAATTTGCATCAAATTTAGACCATACTATTCACAAAAACCCATTGCAAGGCCATGGTTCTAATAAAACCTTCATATTAGGTTCAAAGACTAATAACAATCAAGCCAATTACGCTCGCGTTGCATTCGATTATTCTAGAGGAACCATTATAAAGTGTGTCTAATCCATTGATGAATATTTCAATACCATCACTACCAAAAGAGCACCTGAATTTAATGCTACTACCCGAAGTGGAAAAATCACCATAGCTGGTCCTCCTCCCTGACAACCAAAAATCACAATACCCATTCCATCCGCAAAAAAACCACAATTAGGCCCATCTACAAAGTAGTCCCAACCTAAGAGTCAGTTTAACCTTATTGATCAACTAGGAAAAACCCATGCACAAATATCCATACTCGAGCTGCTTCGCATTTGCCTCACACATAAAGCTATACTTGACAAAACCTTACAAGATTCCTCTGTCCCTCAAGACATTGACATCAACCAGTTTGATGCCATGGTGGGTTACCTCACTACACCCCATCATGTGACATTTTTGGATCAAGATTATTCATCACTTAAGTCCAATCATAACGATGTATTACACATTAAGGTTTTCATCCATAAGCATAAGGTCAGATGAGTTTTAGTAGATGGCGAAGAAGGAATGAATATATGCTCCTTAAAATTGGTTAAGGCTCTAGGATTTTCTGATGCTTGTGTAGACCCTACAAAGAGCATAGTCATAAAGGCATATGATGATGAAGAACGTTCTTCTTGAGGCATTATCTCTATTCCTATCAGAGTTGGACTGGTTATTGTGGAAACAACTTGCCAAGTCCTAGATTTAGAATTTCCTTATAACATCTTGCTTGGCCAACCTTGGATTCACGCCCTCAAAGTTGTTCCATCCACTTACCACCAATGCCTGAAGTTTCCCTTTGATGGCATAGAAATCACTATAGATGGAGACCCTGATCCCTTTCAGTACTGCACCAATCTAAGGGGTATTTCAGAACATCAAGTTCCCATCAACTGAGAGCCTCCTAGTTCATCTTCTTCCAAATTCATTGACCCTTCCACACTTGCCTCTTCGTCCACGTCCACTCCTTCCACATCTTCGGCCACACCACCATCCTCCTCACTTCCTAAGGCTGAGTCTACTGTCAAGATCCAAGACCTAGGCTATGGAGAATTCAAACTGAATACAACATATTGCATCACAAAAATACCCGTCTCCCAAGGTTTATGGTCGGCCTTGTTTTAGAACGGAACCCAAAGATATTTTCAAGGTCCCCCCACAACGACATTCATAAAATGGGGTGACATGAGAAAGGAAGACATTCAAGACATATTATCTTGGATTTACAGAGACCCAGAGAATCCAACCCCATTACCAGTCCAAATATATGGCAAAGGCTATGATGGTACTAGTGGCCTTGGAAAGAATAAAATAGGGAGGCGAGAACCTTTAATACCTTTCAAAAGACCAAAAAATCTTGGGTTAGGGTTAGGTTCACTTGAAACTGGTGATCAAAGTACCAATGGACTTTCGAGTGAGAGCATGAATGCTTCAGAAAGTGTCAAGACAGTTGAGGAATCCCTTACCAAAACTGACTCCCATGAATAGGAATTTGGCTCCCAATGATCCTTAAGTGACTGTTGTCTTGATGAATTGTTCCTTGAACCTAGAGAAATTACCTCTGAACAAAGGTATTGGCAAAAATTTAAAATTAACCCAACTGACAATCCTAAGATCCCAAGGAAATGAGAAAACTGGGATAGACTCTTTGACTCAAGGAACCATGACAAACTTGAATAATCTTCCAGTCCTATTAGCCATAACCTCAACATAACTGCCCAACCATCTGACAATGATAACCATCATTTGGATTCATCTAAATTTCCACATGACACTGCCAATCCCAATGATAGTCCTTTTGTACCTTATTTTGATGATGAGTATGAATCAAGTAAAGGAGAATATTGGATAGAATTCGATTGGGAATTGGACGATGACAACTTCATTTTCAATGTCTCTGAATTTTTCTACATGATTTTCATGTCCTCTCTACAATTCACCAATACGGATGATGGTATTTTCTTAGTCTACCCACAACTAATTGATTAGGATCAACAAGGCCTGCTAGTCATGGACATATTTCAGAATGATGAGGCCGTTGCAGAATTCATGGACTACGTGAGGGCATACCAAGTGGAGATCACAATGCTAGATTTTCCATTTACTTAAATTGTGCAGCTTACTTCAGGGAGATCCTCTAGTCACAAAATGAAAAGTAAAAATAAAACAAAAAATGACACGTCTTTAGGTGAAAACTAAAAGGCACCTTTTGACGATAAAAAAAGTAAAAAATAATGGACGTATCTGTGGGTGAAAACCTCTCCAAGGTGCCCAAATATGGAGGACTATAATTTCTTCCTATGACTAAAGAGAAATCAGAAATGCTCATAGAGGACACCATGGAAGTAAACATATCTATAGCAGAAGAAGATGAACCTGAATTCCACAAATTCTTTGTAGAGCACAAAATTAATTTTGCATGGTCATATGCCAATATGCTTGGATTGGATCCAAAATTGGTCTTACACCATTTTCCACTACTTCCAGATGCTAAGCTAGTAAAACAAAAGTTGCGTAAAATGCATCCTCAGATCACCCTGTTAGACAAAGTCGAACTCAAGAATTTTCTAGATGTAGGATTCATACAGTCTATCGACTATGCTGAATGGATATCCAACCTTGTACCAGTCACAAAACCAAATGGTTAGATATGTGTCTGCACAGATTTTAGAGACTTGAACAAAGCATTTCCAAAGGATGACTTTCTATTGCCAAATATAGATATCATAGTTGACCTCACGATAGGATATGAGATGTTGTCCCTAATGGATAGTTTCCCAAGTTATAATTAGATTCGTATTTCCCCTGAAGATCAACATAAAATAGCATTCACATGTCCTTGGGGTACATACTATTGGAATGTCATTCCTTTTGGTCTTAAGAATGCAGACGCCACATATCAGAGAGCTATGACAACAATATTCCATGACATGATGCACAAGATAATGGAAGATTATGTAGACGAACTTTTGGAAAAATCTTTGACATGAAAAGACCACTTGAATGTGTTAGACAAAATCTTCAAGAGACTGGAAGAATACAAGGTCCTCTTGAATCCAAAGAAACGTGTTTTTGGAATAACATCAGGCAAACTTTTGGGGTACATTGTCTCTCATAGAGGCATTGAAGTAGATCCTCCCAAAGTGAAAGAAATATTAGACGTGCCTCCTCCAAAAGGGATAAGTGAACTTAGGACATTACAAGGTAGGTTATAATCCATTTGATGCTTCATAGCACAATTGGCAAACAAGTGTCATCCATTTTAGTATCTTTTGCAGAAGGATATTCCCTTTCTATGGACTGATAAATGTCAAGAGGCCTTTCAACAAATAAAAGATTATCCCTTGTCACCGCCTGTTTTAATGCCACCAATCGAAGGGAAACCTTTGATTCTATACATTTATGCAAAAAATTTAGCACTGGGTGCATTACTGGCATAGAATTACCATGATGAGAAGGAGAGGGCAATATACTACATCAGTCAGACATTGGTTGGATATGAGCTAAACTATACATCCATTGAACGCACTTGTCTTGTAGTTGTCTTTGCTTATCATAAATTAAGACACTACATGTTGAATCACTAGACACACCTAGTAGCAAAGATTTAACCATTGAAATATCTCAAGTCGTGCAACATTGACAGTTTGCTTGGAAAAATGGGTCATGATCTTGAGTGAGTATGACATTCAACATATGGAATGAAAGTCCATAAAGGGACAAGTGATAGTAGACCAACTAGCAGACGCACCTATACAAAGTGATCACCCATTGGTGGTAGATTTTCTTGACAAGCCTATATTTCATACAGAGCCTAAGTCACCTTGGAGGCTGTACTTTCATGGGTCTCATACTAGTCATGGCTCAGGGGCAGGAATATTGTTTATCACACCACAAGGAGACTCCATCCCTAAGTCATTCTGCATTGCTTTTTTGTGCACAAATAATGTTGCAAAATATGAGTCACTTGTTACGGGACTCAAAATGGCCATCAAATGGAAAATTAAGACACTTCATGTCTATGGAGATTCTCAGTTAGTCATTAACCAAGTCAATGACTACTATGACACCAAGGACGAGAAATTATGCCTTATAAACAAATGGTTGATAGCTTCTAGACATATTTTCACATGTTGACTTTTAAGCAAGTTCTAAGAATACAAAATAAGGCAGTAGACACAATGGATACAATTGGATCTCTCATAGACATTCCAAGCAATATGTCTCAATTTGAGTTCTTGATAGAACAACTTTTGGTTCTTACATATGATATCCTAGAATCAGAGATGGTCTACAAGCTTGTTGGTCTTGATTCTCCTTAGTATCAAGACATATATGACTATCTCAAGTCCCAAACCCTTCCCCCAAACCTATCCAATAATCAACAAAATTCCTTTATCCGTAAAGCCACCTGATACACCATCATCAATGACACCCTTTACCATCATAGCTTTGATAACACCCTTCTTTGATGTCTTAAGACTAACGAAGCAAGAATGACCTTACAAGAAGTACATGAGGGTATATGTGGATCCCATTCGAGTGACCCTACCCTAGCCAAGAAAATAATGAGACTTGGGTATTATTGTCCAACCATTGAAAAGGATGCACTTGAGTTTGTCAAAACTTATCACCAATGTGAGATACATAGTGATTTGATTCATGCTGCAGCATAGGAACTTTGGCTGATTACTTCTCCATGGCCCTTCGCACAATGGGGACTTGACCTCATGGGAAAAATCCACCCTAATTCTTCTAATGGCCACAAATTCATTATCACCACCACTAAGTAATTTACTAAGTGGATCGAAGCCATCCCCCTTACATACATAATTGGCAAGAAAATTTCCAAATTCATCCTCAACTACATCATTTGTCAGTATGGTGTACCACAGTCCATCATCATAGAAAAATGAGCATCATTTCAAAAATCAAAATGTTCATGAGTTATGTGAGTCCTTCCATATCCAACATCATTTCTCCACACCATATTACTTGCAAGGAAATGGTCAAGTTGAGGCATCCAATAAAACCATCATCAAAATCCTTAAGAAGACAGTCAATGACATCGGCCGTGACTAGCACATCCAACTCAACCTTGCTATGTGGGCTTACCGCACCAACATCCACACACCCACAGGAGCCACTCCATTTTCCTTAGTCTTTGGATCCAAAGCCATCCTTCCCATTGAGGTTGAAATTCCTTCTTTATGAGTCTCCCTGAAGGGCCTAATTGATGATGAGGAGTATAGACTGTCATGCTTGCATGAATTGGAAATGTTAGAGGAATGCCAACACAATGCATTGAATCATTTACAAGCATATCAAAATCGGCTCTGTTGCAATTATAACAAAAGATTCATGGTTAGAAATTTTGACATTGGTGACTTGGTCCTCATGCAGAATTCCAAGAATCAATTTGATAGAGAAAAACTTGGCAAGTTCAAACCAAATTGGTTGGGTTCGTACATCATCATATCCTCTTTTGGTTTTGAAGCATATCAGCTAGCCACTCTAGAAGAAAAAAATTTGACAGAGCCTATCAACAGTTTACATCTTTGAAAGTTCTATGCATAGCATTAGAAAGCCTGGCTGACAACCTTAAAATATAAAAAAATTGAAAAATATAAAAAATCATCACCTTGATGAAAACCTGGCAAACAGGCATCTTGGTGACACTAAAAAAATTAAAAAATGACAAAATAGTAAAGAGAAATAATTCATCCAAAAGTGAAAACCTAGTAAATAGGCACTTTGGATAAGTACCATGGTGAAAACCTGGCGAACAGGTGCTATGTGTAGTCGGTCATTGTTCTGCCATCTATTGTCACTCTATCTTCCTTAGTCCATAATAAACACTCAATTTTTTGACATCACCTTGCCACCCATCACAAAAACCCTGTCATTTTCTTCCATGGCTGATAATGATTGACATCAAGTCCTGCATATCACCCATCTGTCACCCCACACACATCCTTTATGCATCCATCCAATTGGCTAGTCTTGGACTTGACTAGGGGAAAATCTTTATTACCTGATTGTAATGGGTATCGCACATGGTCTCAACAATCAAAAAAATCTTGAAAAAATCCTAAAAATCATAAAAATTCTTGAAAAAGATCCAAAAATATAAAAAAAATCTTGAAAAAAGACCTAAAAATCATAAAAAGTCCTTAAAAAAAGACTAAAAAATCATAAAATATCCTAAAAAAAGACCTAAAAATCAAAAAAATGTCCTGAAGAAATCCAAAAAAATCAAAATATCTCAAAAACACAAAACAAAGTCAATGTCAATCAAATCAGTCAAGTCAGTCATGCCAGTCCATCATTGTCCTTTGTCGAACTACGTTGTCTCTATGCATTTTCTACGTAGGAAAGGCTCATCTTCGAGCCCCCGAAACATTAGGTCAGTCCTTTCAGGTTGTCAAAATAAAAATAATGACTCAATCTTTGGTCATCAAGACAAAGTCATTGGTCATGTCGAGCTACGAGGTCTCTAAGTGTATGATGTAGGCAAGACCATCAATCGATGAGCCCCGGCCGCACTAGGTCAGTCTATTAGGGTTCATGACACTACACTAGCACACACGTCAAAATGTCTTCAAGTCAAACAAGTCATCTCAAAACAAGCAAAATCCTACAACCAACTCTGACAATTCTTTAATAAACATGTCAAACACATCAGCATGTCAACATCGACATGTAGTCAACAATAGTCAAACTTCGGTCAACTTCATTCAAAACAAGTCAAATGGTCATAACTAGTCAAACTGTCAACTCTTTGTTATTCTTCAAATGAGTCCTTCTAAAGAACAACCTCTTCCATTTATACCTTATAATGTGTCCTTCCTAGGTATCGTCACTGTCATCTGGCATTTTGAGGGATCCTCTTAACATTTGAGGATTGATCCTCTTGACATCGACATTATTCAAGATGTGTCCTTCCTAAATTTGGAAAACTTTGACACTCAACAATCGGACATCGTCAAACATGACACCTTTGGCATCCGACATCATCAAACCTGACATCTTGACATCAAAACACCTGGCACTCAAACACACTTGGAAAACACTTTGCACTTGTCTTTGGGTCTTTCATCATGTTACTAGTTTCTTAGCGATGTCCTGACAACAAGATTTACAAAAGCAATGATGTATCATGATAATTGTCTTGTCTTGTCTTTTTGGTAGTCATGTTGCTAATTCCTCGAGGATGTCTTGATAATAGGATTTAGAGGAGCAACGACGTTTCATGACTTGTCTTTCTGGTCTTTTTATCCTTGTGGTTGGTTGTGACAAAAAGATTGGGGCAACTACGCTCTTCGTATGAGTCATGATCATCCTTGTCTACGATTGCTTGTCTCATGTGATGGTATGACCTTGCACACCTTAATCTATTTCATATCATGGTGTTTGTTGGCCATTACAATAATCCTCCCAATGATGATTAAGAGCAATAATTGTTAAAGTCCTATGGTAATTTGTTGAAGGATTTGGTCTTCGTGCTAACATTCATCTCCTTCTGACTTGTCATCTCGTCCATCTCACGATGATATCCTATGACATACAAAAACATAAGTGCATACATGATCATATAGGAATTACATTAGGTACATACATACATAATCTATATCATTAAACCATATACATTGCATCACATATTGCATTGTCCATACATATATAATCCTGCATCAACATACATAATCATAAACATGGCATCCATCACAGTCAAAACATTATGCATATCATCATCATCCTCATGTAAGCATCATCTATAGCATCATCATGACATATAATCATAAATAAACATCACATCATCATGACATCTTATCATAAATAACCATCATAAATGCATACATGGCATGGCATATAAACGACATCATCATAGGAATCATAAATGTATAAATCAAATCACATAGTCATCACATAGTCATCATAACTGCATCATCATAATCATCATCAAATAAGCATCCATCATAAAACATAGTCAACACATAATGTATCATCACATCACATAAAGCATATAGGCCGCATCAAAACTACATCATATATATATAATCTCAAAAATAATCTCATGGGATAAAGTCATGAGATATCCCAAAAATGGAGCTCGTAGGCTCGATAGTCAATACATAAAGTGTTATAACATAAATTTCTAAAACATGATGTCAATAAAGTAAGCATTTCAAATGCCCCTAGGATGTGCTCTCCTCATCCCCTCATGGAGAAGAGAGTGGTGACTGATGACCTGAACCTAGCATTAGCATAACCTGTGAAGCCATGGAAACCTGTGTTTGTGAGGCTAATGGTACTGACACTGATGGCATCATCTCAACTATAACATGCATCTAGGATGACACTGTTACCTGCATCTGAGAAGAAAAAGGATTTGTCACTAGAGGTTGGCTATGAGTTGATTTGTGACCTGATCTAGATGACCTGTGGCTATGACCTGACCTGTGATTAGAGGCATTCCTGTGAGAGCGGCTAGACCTGTGACCTGATGAATTTCTTGAGGAGGTAGATCCCCCTGCATTGCTCTGGCTCCTGCTACTACTGCCACTCCCTACCCTACTCCCACTACCTGTCCTCATCTAGGATCATGTCAGGGTAGGATCTCATCTCTTATGTGGTATCTCCTTCTCATATAATAACTTGTAATGTTCCAGATGGGTGCTAACCCTAGCCAGCTCTCTCGATAAGTCTCCTAATGGTCCTGAGCATAACTGTGCACCACCGAGCTGACTCTTGTTTATGAATCACTACCTTATCCCGCTCTACTCTGGAAACCTCTAGCTCTACCTATAGGGCCTTGACCTATTTTGTACTCTAATCAAGCCTCCTCTATAGGTCTGTCACTCACTTGTCTGAAGTCACATTATGTGGTAGTGGTGGTCCCGTAGGCGCATCATCATCCCCCTCTACCATCCACCACCTTAGAAGCCGCTCCACCTCATCATCATCACCTATCTCCTCCTCATCCACCACGTCCTCCTCTCCCTCGACAACCCCCTTCTCTCTCAGCACCTCCACCTCCATCTCCCCCTCCTCTCTCAGCATATCCACCTCCATCTCCCCCTCCTACCAAACCTCAATCTATGGCAATCCCTCCTTCGCTAGATACTCCTCCTTCATTGCATGCTCCTCCTATCTCCCCTCCTCCTCCTACCTTGGCCCCTCATCTCTCTCCTCCTCCTTTGGCACCTCAGGGATGGCATATAGTTCTGCTATATCCACACGATGCCTCACCCTCCTCCCCTATCTCCCACCATGGCCTCCTCATCTCTGTCTCCCACCATCTCCACCATCATCTTTGTCATCTCCATCTATCCCTCCACCTCTACCTCCATCTCTCCCTCGGCCTCTGCCTCTGTCCCTGCCTCTGTCTCTACCTCCCCTACCACCTCACCGCACCCATGGTATCACTGACCTCTAGTCAATTGGTGTCGGTCCATATGGATCTGTCAAGGGGACTGGTCTATGTGTCTACCACCAAAGATCAAAGTCTGTTGTGGTCCCTGGATCCGAAACCCCTCCTCTCCATCCCCACTACTGAGCCACTAGCCCATCAATCTATTGATCTACAAATGGCACTAATATTGATGGACCCCATGAAGACTCCCAAGATGACCTGGCATACTCTATGGTACCCATGGGAACACCCTATTGCTCACCAAACTATCACAACACCCTCTAAGGCAAGTACATCTCAATGATAAGTTGACTCTAAAAAGTCTAGCCAATAAAATATTTGAATTCTCTACAAAAACTAAGGTGATCTGCCTCATCCTCTCACTGTCTGCAGCCCTATATGGCCTCTAGATAAAGGATACCATGGTGTCAATCTTGTGTTGCCACCAACCTATCTCTCTAACCCTAGTCTGTTGTAGCACGCTGGCATAATAATATACATAGGGCATGCCATCCGCCAGTTGTGGTCTCTGGATCAGAAAACAAAAGACAACGACGTGCTCCCACAACCAATATTTTGTGCTCTCCTATAGGCAACCTCATGAAGCTGATGGTATAGCATCCCTAGTAGGCAAGGTCCCTAGGGATAAACTGTCTTGTCTCGTCTCATCCTGACTAACACATCACCCCAGCCAATGGGAAATCCATGTCCTCGATTGTCAGGAATCAGTACTCCTTCGATCAATTTCATCACCAGGGCATCAAATCGAGAGTAGTGCTCTACCATGAACTCCCATAAGATCTCATACCCCTAAATCCCTAATCCTACACTAGTCTCATCGTGATAATATGTTGTAAATTTCTGGTACCCATGTTGTGGATCATACATGATTCGTTCTCCTTAGATCAGCAAGCGCAAGATCCGATACATGTCCTCAAGTGTGACTGTAGCCTCCCCTATCGGAAAATGGAAGGAGTATGTTTTAGAATGCCACCTCTCGCAAAGTGTAGTAAAAAGTCCCCTATTTTCCCAAATAATGGGCATATAGGTAACATAGTAGAGTCTTCATCACATCAGTCATTGCCGCTCCTTGTCCCTCAACTGGTCCCAAAATCTATAAGTAGATGGCTTGCTCTCTTGTGTATAAATCGACGCTAACTGTCTCTGTACATGTCAAAAGACGCATTAGCACCTTGTTGAAAAGCATCATTACCATTTATCTAACTCAAAATCATTTCAAAATCTGAACTTAAACAAAGCTAGCCTTGGTCAAATTCAAAGTCAAATGTGTCACATTGACTTCATTTGTGTCATAATCAGGCATTTGCATTGTTCTATACTTCAATTGTGTCACAACTTGGCATTTGTGTCATTCTATCTCACATTTGCGTCCCGACATGGCACTTGCATCATGATTCTTGTCACATGTGTCACTTTATACAAATATGTTACCTAATTTCGTGAATGCGTCACAACCTTTTGAATGCTACATTACACCCCTAATTTGTGGCCTGACTTGGAAAATTCATCTCGATTTTTTGCAAATGCGTCATGTTTCATTGAACTTCCCTAAAGACCCATTGAATTTGCATCACAACGTATCAAATGTGTTTAACGCAACTATGAATGCAACTTTCGTGCACGCATATGCATCACGATGCATTCGTTCTTTGACCTAAAACCCTAAAAATGGCACACAAAATGAAGAAATGACAAAGTAAGTTAAATGTAAGTACTGCTGGCTCTGAGCCCTCTGGCCATCTGTAGGTCTGAATGATCTCCCCATGGTGCTTGGTCATTGGAATCACCATCTTTTCCAAAGTCCTCCTCGCTCTGAGCTCTCAAATTTATTGTGGTGAAATGTGAAAATGAATTGACTTTTACGGTCCCATTTTCAACCTATTTATAGGGTCAAAGTGGGATTTGTCAAACCCTTTATTACTGAAGGCTCATTTGACCAACTCGATCACCCTTTTTGGCTGCTTTAAACTCCTCAAAATATGAAACCGTCTACGCCATTATTTTTCTAGTCATCAAATTGACTTATTGGGACATTTTCCAAATTTTTCTGTCGTCGGCCAAAATTTGAAAATTTTCCTGAGGGGGCATAGATACTATGTACCTTCACTGGGGCATGACTTTGACTTATTTTTTGTCACAATGTGATAGGTTGCATTATGACAAAGAGGGGAAAAATGTAGACACATAAAAATGACCTAGGCCTGCAAGCTCTATTTTCATCTTTTTCTTCCTAGCATAATTAAGACATTTTAATTATGTCCTTGATTCACTTTCAACTATTAATTAAATAATTCATAATTATTTAATTAATTCATGTCCTTTATTCTTCATGATTATTAAATAAATAAATTTTATTTATTTATTTAACGCGTCACTAATTATCTAATGTCTTCCTATATTATTTTAATTATTTTTGTCCATTATGTCTTCCTGATTATTAAATAAATAAATTTTATTTATTTATTTGTCACTAATTCTTAAAAGTCTTCTTATAATTAAATAAATTCTTTAATTTATTTAATTATTGCCACCTTGACATTTCCCTCATTTTAAATAAAATTATTTATTTAAAATGGTCATATTTTCTAATTTCTCTCTTTAAATAAATAATTCAAATTAATTATTTACTGTCATGTGACCCCACCTTTTGAATTAAATTAATTTTTAGTTCAAAATAGTCTTTTTCCTCCAAAAATCAAATAATTTCTATTATTATTTGATTTTCCAGCAACCTCTTTTTCTGTGCCAATATTATCTCTTGTCACTTGCATTGTCAACCCTTGATTTTATTTTCTAAAAATCAATCATATCCATTCATTTCAAATTTTCCCTAATGTTGTCATAACCCTAATTGTGGGTTGTCATATTGAATCTCGTCCATTGATTCTAAGGAATTTCTCAACTTTTAATCTTGGCCATTCCCTCAAAATTGCATTTTCTATAAAATGGCAATTTCGCTCTCATTTTGTCACCTCATGCTCATGTTTTTTCATTTTATGCTCTTGCTATCTTGTCATTGTAGGCTATTTTTTGCATACTTCATAGTTACTAGTTGCATTTTTGAGGTTATTTAGTTAAAATCCTTCAACATTTGCTTAGGGCTTGTCATAGTCAATAGGTTGCTCACATCAAATATGAGGGCAACATCACATTTTCAGCAAGTTGAGAAGGCATAATGGAGGTCAGCCATGGAGAATGAATACATTGGGTGAGATATTTTCATTTGTTTTCATGTTATTTCCTTTGCACTTCATTATCACTTTAACATACATACATACATATATATATATATGTGCGTGTGTGTGTGTGTATGTATATCATTTATATTCAGTGTTCAGAAACAACCCATTAGGTCTGCACATGGATAAAAATTCATAAAATAAGATCTCCCATACATGTTTTGTTGAAACCTAGGCTTGAACCTCTCATTTCACATGCTTTTCTTGAAAAAACTATTGAGGACAACAGCTATACCTTCTTTATTTCTCATCCTATGCCCTATTCATGCATCCTACAATTACAACAGTATCCATGGGGCCTCTTACACAAGCTACAGTAATCACAAAAAGTGTAAGAGCCCCTTTATCATGTTTGGACTACAAAACCCTAAAAATAGGGTAGCTCAGTTATGATTTGTTGGTGGGTTGTATGGAAAAAATCATTAGCACCAGCTCATTCTTGGAGTCTTTTGAAAGAGAAGCGAATCAGGTGGTAGTTAAGTACAAACCTTATAGTGTCAAGGTGAATGAGGTGATCAATTTTGATTGGCCAACTGATGAAGAGTACCAAAAATGGATAAATGTATATTTAACTGAGGAACAGTGAAAAGGAGTAGGTTGCTAACAGTTGACAAATCAGTTGTTGTAGTTACAACATATTCCAGTTTTGTTTTTTGGTGACAATCTAGGCACATAATTCTTGAAGTTTTTGTTGCTGCATCAACCATTCTTAGCGGGTATGATGAACAAGAAGATTCTTTGGAGAGATTGTTGTTGTAACAAATTTTTGGAATATCACAAGGCGGTCCAATTGGCTGGTGACACGTGTGCTTTCTGGCCTGATGCTTGTTTGCTCCTCCTTTTTCTATAAGAATGATTTCAAGGCCAGAAGTACGGGTTAGTAAGTTAGATATTTTTGGTCGAGTCTAGATGAAGTTGCAGAGCAAATTGTAAAGTCTGATGGTTTTAGGGAAAATGCAATTTAGGTTTTGAGTCATTTTGTAGTAGGTTTTGAATTCATGGGGATTTGATGTTTTATGACAGTACTGGCATTTGAATTGATATGATTAATTCAAACTCATGTCTCTCCATTATACAAGCATATCTGAATTTTGAATAAAATGATCAAGGGTTGTTCCGTCCATCTCACTGTTGTGGTGTGTATGATTCTTGTTTTAGGTTTAATTCAAGGAATTAATTAAAATTCTTGAATGGGATTGTAGGTGGATATGTTCTGTATAAGCTATTTTATTTTTGCTGTCTTATCTTATACCATTTTAAGAGAATGGGGGTGCCAATGTACGAGAAGATCTTTGGAAACTAGGCATGAAAATTGAAGGTTAAAGAGAATGGTGGTGCCAAACTTACAGTACTCATTGCCCCTTGGTTGTCGATTTTCCCTGAGTTCCCTCAACCTCATCCTCGGCGCTGGTATTGACCTTATTTTCACTCCTCCAAACTCTTCCTCGATGCTGATATTGACCTTGTTTTCACTCTTCCAAACTCTTCGTTGGCGCTAGTATTGACCTTGTTTTAACTCCAAACTCTTCCTCGGCGCTGGTATTGACCTTGTTTTCACTCCTCCAAACCCTTCCTCGGCGCTGATATTGACCTTGTTTTCACTCCTCCAAACTCTTCGTCGGCGCTGGTATTGACCTTGTTTTAACTCCAAACTCTTCCTTGACGCTGGCATTGACCCCATACCAACTCCAAAATCTTCCTACCGCATTGGACCTTGTTTCTTTTCTACTACTCCAAACTCTTCCCTCGTGTTGGTATTGACCTTTCACTTCTCCACCTGATTTGTTACAACCGGGTTTCATATTTTATAAGATGTTAATTAAGTTCAAAATTTTGGCGCCATTTAGCTAGGTTTTAATATTCTACAATATAGTTAAGTATATATTAGCTATATTTTACATAATAAATAATATAATTATTCAACTTATCATAATTAGATATTATATTCTTTAACAAAATTATTAAATATGCATAAAATTATTATAATTAATAATTAATAATAAGTATATTTTTATATAATACAAAATATAATTAATATAATATATATTTAATATAATAGTAATATATATTAATATGAGAGAGAGAAACTAAATTTTGATTGGTTGTTTCATGTCAATAATCCAAGGATGGCATGTGTCCTTGAGGAGTTATGCTCAAGGTAGCATGCCATTTGATTAAAGATATGATAATTCTCCTTTAAGACCTCTTCAATGTACCAATTCCACACTTGAGGAGACAAAGATAAATATAGGGAAGAAAATATAGAGAGAGAGGGAGACAGAGATAGAGAGGGGTAGAGAGATAAAGAGATAAGGATGAATAGATAGAGATATAGGGAGGGTGATTGATATATCTCTCCCTGTCGCTCTCTATATCTCTATATCTCTCACTATCTATGTCACTCCTGCCT